>CM054058.1:195560312-196199297 GCA_028641055.1 Alopecurus myosuroides
TGTGGTCGATTGTTCATAGTAGGTCACACACTCAAACAACCTTTTTATTCCTGAGCTATCTTTTGTCTTGCTTTTATCGGGTGCATGGTAGTGATCCCGATGGGAGTAGTCCCCGAGCCTATAGCCGACTGTTTGCAGTCGGGTATAGACTCAAGTAGCGTTGTATTGATTATAACTCTTTATCTTGTAGGCTGTTTTCGACTTCTTAGCCGTTTTTGGGCGCCGTCTCATAGTCGCTGAGGCGTAATGCGTCGCTCTTCGTCAGGAGCGCGAGCAGTTCCTCCAAAATCTTTGATCTTCGAGAGGTAAGTTCTCTAATGTTTCGTGACTGTAGTCCTTTTCCCTTTTATCTTCTTAGAGCGTGATACATCATAAACGTATCCTTAATTTCTGATGTTCCATGATTGTTTTCATGTTATTCCCCACATGTTTGCTATACACTTTATGTCATTTTTATCGATTTTCCTGGATTAACCTATTGACAAGATGCCACAGAGCCAGTTCCCTGTTTTCTGATGTTTTAAGTTTCAGAGAAGTTGTTTTGGAAATATTCTCAGAATTGGAAAATTCGAAGCCCGGAAGTCTTAGAATTCCCGAAGGTTCCACGGAGCCCGAAGAGACCCGGAGGGGGGCCTCAGGGGGCCCACACAATAGGGCGGCGCGCCCCCTGGCCGTGCCATGGGGTGGTGTGGGGCCCCCAGGCCTCCACCGCCTTTGCCCTTTCACCTATTTATTCCCTTCGAGACGTAAAACCTAGATATATTCCACTTCGTCCCGAAAAACACCCTTGGCCGCCATCATCGTCATCCCGAGATCGGGAGGGTTCTGGAGCTCTCCTCGGCACCCTGTCGGGATGGGAATTCATCTCCGGAGGGGTCTACACCACCATGCCCTCCTCCGAAGTGACGTGTGAGTAGTTCATCCCTGGACTACGGGTCCATAGTAGTAGCTAGATGGTTGTTCTCTCCACTTTGTACCTCATGTTTAGATCTTGTGAGCTGCCTAACATGATCAAGATCATCTTTATGTAATGCTACATGTTGTGTTTGCTGGGATCTGATGAATGTTGAATGTTATGTCTTCTGATTATCAATCTATCATGTAATCTTAATGCATATGTTAATTATGATCTTGCATGATCTCCGTTATTAGTAGATGCTCTGGCCAAGTAGATGCTAGTAACTCCAAGAGGGAGTATTTATGCTCGATTTGCATATGTGCTCGGTTGACAGAAACGTGACGGATGGAGGATGTGTTGTTGCCATTAGGGAGAAAACAATAATGTTTTTTCTAAGGATGATTCTATTGGTTACACACTTTGCTTACTGCGATTATCTGTTGGTTGCAACTTAATACCCAACGTTTGTTCGGATGATATTCGGAGGGTGGATTATTAGTCATAGATGCAGTTGGATGACGGTCTATGTATTTTGTTGTAATGCCCACATGAATCACATAGTAGTCTTTATGTCTTGCCTATGCATTACGATGCAGCCTTCATTTTTGTCAATTGTCCAGCTATAATTTGTTCACCACACATGTTATTTATCTTTCACAAAGAGACACCACTACTGAACTATGGACCCCGGTCCTTTTTCCTCATACAGATAAAACTCCTACTGCTTTCATACTGTTCTCCTATTGTTTTCGACACCATACATTTAACCTCTTTGTGTTCAGCAAAACCGGTGAGATTGACAACCTCACTGCTTCGTTGGGGAAAACTGATTTGATTGTGTTGTGTAGGTTCCATGTTACTTCTGAACCGGTAGTGCGCCCTGCCAACTCAGCTGTTTGAACCTTCTGAAGTTACTCCTTCCTCCTACTGGTTGATTCAACCTTGGTTTCTTTCTGAGGGAAACTTGCTATTGTGCTCTTCATACCTTCTCTTGGGGTCTCCCAACAAACGTGTGTTACACGTGCATCAAGCTAATTTGTTGCGCCGTTGCCGGGGAGGAAGAGAATTTCTGCAAGGGGAGTCTCTCACTTCCAATCTCTTTACATTGTTTTTGTTTTTCTTAGTTTATTTTACTTTGTCTTGTTTGCTTCTCTTTATCAAAAACACATAAAAATTAGTTTTTATTCTAGCTGTAGTTTTATTCCTGTTTTTTGTCTTGCTAAAATGACTACTCCCGAGAACACTAAGTTGTATGACTTTACTAGCACCAACAACAATGATTTCATTAGCATACCTATTGCTCCACCTGCTCCTACTGCTGATTTTTATGAGATTAAGCCTGCACTATTAAATCTTGTTATGAGAGAGCAATTTTCTGGTGTTAGTACTGATGATCATGATGCCCATCTTAATAATTTTGTTGAACTATGTGAGATTAAAAAATATAAAGATGTAGATGGAGATATTATTAAACTGAAATTGTTTCCTTTCTCTTTGAGAGGAAGAGCTAAAGAATGGTTGCTATCTTTGCCTAGAAATAGTATTGATTCTTGGAGTAAATGAAAAGATGCTTTTATTGGAAAATATTATCCTCCTGCTAAGATTATATCTTTAATAAGTAGCATTATGAATTTTAAGAAACTTGATAATGAACATGTTTCTAAAGCTTGGGAAAGAATGACATCTTTAGTAAAGAATTGTCCCGCTCATGGACTGACTACTTGGATGATCATCCAAACCTTTTATGCAGGACTTGAATTTTTCTTCGAGAAACCTTCTGGATTCAGCTGCTGGAGGAACCTTTATGTCCATGACCTTGGGGGCAACAACAAAGCTTCTTTATAATATGATGGTAAATTATTCTGAGTGGCATACCGAGAGAGCTACAACTGGTAAGAAGGTAAATTTTGTTGAAGAAACCTCCTCTTTGAGTGATAGACTTGATGCTATTATGTCTATGATTGTGAATGGCCATGCTCCTATTGATCCAAATAATGTTCCTTTATCCTCTTTGGTTGCTCAAGAAGAGCATGTTGATGTGAACTTCATTAAAAATAATAATTTCAATAACAATGCATATAGGAATAATTTTGGTAGCAACAATTATAGGCCATATCCAATAATAGCAATTCTTATGGTAATTCTTATAACAGAAAAAAAAATGTACCCTCTCATCTTTAGAACATGCTTAAGAATTTTATTAGTACACAAACTTCTTTCAATAAATCTGTTGAGGAAAATTTTGGCAAGATTGATGTTCTTGCTTCTAAAGTTGATAGCCTTGCTCTTGATGTTGATTTTCGGAAACTAAAGGTTATGCCTCATGATGTTAAAGGTAATAAAATTGTAAATGCTATTCAAATTCGAATTGATGATAATGTTAGGATGTTAGCTGAATTGCATGCTAGATGGGAAAAAGAAGATGAAATAGCTAGAAACAATAATATAGCTAATGTTTGCACCATTACCATCACTAGTAAAACTGAAGATTCTCATGCTCGAAAACCTTATACTATAAATGGTAAAGTAATTGGTGTTGGAAACACTCCCACTTCTTCTATTAAAAATGCAAAATTGCCTGAAACTGCTAAAAATGCTCCTGATAATAGTGCTGAAATTTTTAGAAACATGGGAGGCAATGGTCCCATTATCTTTGATAAAAATGATCTTGACTTTGATGATTGTAAGATAACTTAAGTGATTAAGTTCTTACAAAATCTTGCTAGTTGTCCTAATGTTAGTGCTATGAATATGGCTTTCACAAAACATATTACAAATGCTCTCATGCAAATTAGAGAGGATGAATTAAGATGTGAAGCCTCTATCCCTAGGAATCTAGATGATGGTTTGGAACCTATTATTAAAATGAAAGTGAATGATTTTTATTGCAATGCTTTATGTGATCTTGGTGCTAGCATCTCTGTTATGCCCAAGAAACTCTATGATATTCTTGATTTACCACCATTGTAACCTTGTTATTTGGATATTTGTCTTATTGATAATGTTAGAAAGAAATCTTTGGGGAGAGTTGATGATGTTCTTATCATGGTTAATAATAACCTTGTCCCGGTTGATTTTGTTATCTTGAATATTGAATGTAATGCTTCTTGTCCAATTGTTTTGGGAAGACCTTTTCTTAGAACTGTTGGTGCTATCTATCTATACTTCTTATAAAGCAAAACCCCACTACCATGCATTAATGATTTTTCTATCTAAACATGCAAGCTATCCACATCATCCATTCTTCTAGACGATCAATTTTCCATGTCATCTCCACTTATACTATTAATCACTACATGCAAACTACACATTATCCATTTATTAAACCATCCAATTATTCATATTAATAGTATAAAATATATATTATGATCAACTGAAATTTGTATATTATCTTAGAAAACATAATGTATCACATCTCTTATAAATTTTGTTTACAATATAGTGCAGATTTTAAAGCGATCCTCGCAGCAACGCGCGGGGTATCCTTCTAGTTATTGATATGAAAGAGGGGAATATTAAATTTCAGTTCCCACTCAAGAAATGTATGGAACATTTTCCTAGAAAGAGAATTAAGCTGACTTTTGGTTCCATTATTCGAACAAATTACAATTTGGATGCTTCTTCACTTGAAAATACTTGATTCCACTTTTCAGGGCCTAGCTAAAAGGCGTTAAAGAAAAGCACTTCTTGGGAGATAACCCATGGTTTTATTTTTGCTTTGTTTCTTTTCTGTTTTATTTGAGTGAAGGGGTTGTATACTTCTGTAGAAACTAATTTGTATCTTTGTTTTCATGTTTTAGTAGTGCCAAGTAAGGTTTCTGACGAGAGTTGGAGTTGGTTTTCGGATTTCTGCGCAGGAAACAGATTTCTGCTGTCCACCATAAAAAATCATATAGTTCACAGATAAATCGAAAATGACCTGAAATTTCTTGTGCTTATTCCTCGGCTAATTCCTCAACTCTTTTATTCTTTACGTTTTTCGATCTGAGCAATGTAAGTGCCTCGAAAAAATTCGTCTTTACAGACTGTTCTGGTTTTGACAGATTTTGCCATTTTTCTTGCATTTGCTCTTTTGCGATGTCAAGTGGATTTCTTTGCTTCAAGAAACATAATTGGCTGTATCTAATATTTAAAAGTATCAATAGCACTTATTCCATACAGAACCAATGTATTTTTAATTGTTGCCCTAACCCTCTAATGCGAATTACTATTTGAGTGTGGTGTGAAGGAAGTTTTCAGGGGTCAAAAGAAGAGGTGATATATGTGATCAAGAAGAGTGCAAGGTCAAAGCTTGGGGATGACCCCGTGGTTCATCCAAGCATATTTTTAGAAGACTAAAGCGTCTACGCTTGGGGATTCCCAAGGCATCCCATTCTTCATCAACTATCTATCAGGTCACTTCTCGTGAAACTGTATTTTTATTCGGCCACATCATATGAAGTTTACTTGGAGCGTCTGTTTTTTTATTTAGTTTTTCTTTGTTTTGTTTTCTTTTACTTGCTGCAATAATATAATTTTACCTAGCATCCTTGTTTGGGAGAGAGACACGCTCCGCTTTTTCGTTTGAATACTTGCTATGCTAGTATTTTAGTTTTTCTTCTAGTTGCTGCAAAAATTCATGTTTAGCTCTTGTTTTCATTGCATCTCTTGTTCAGAGCTGTTAGTTTTAGTATTGTTATGTGAGTACTCTCATTTTTTCTTGCTGTAGCATGTAGAGAATTTTTGTTAAAGCATGTCTTGTAAATGGTGCTTGTTGGGAAAAGAAATTGCTGCTTGAGGTAGAATTTTTAACGGTGCAAGTAGAAGCTTGTATAGACTGTGGCTAGACTTTTTCATATGATGATAGATGTTATTTTAGTTCTAAAGCATTATGGTTATTGAGTAGGATGATTAGCTACAAATATCTGAGAGTGTTTAATGTGCCATTGAAAGAATCATGAGTTGTTCTTGTCATATTGAAGCATAAATTTGTGGTGTTCTCCTTTGAATGTTTTGTTTGGTTGACTTGGTGCATCCTCATACCATGTTTACGACTACAAACCAGTCACTAATAGACTCCATGATCATTTATTTTTTGAACTTGTGGTACTACTTATGCTTTGATTAATGATGTATATGTCTCTATGCATGATTATGGCCATTATTGCTCTCTTAATTTGTCGCTCCCAGTCTTTTGCTAGCCTCCATCTGTATTGAGTATGAGCTCTACTTGTGAAATTCAACTCCCAAAAACAAAAGTTTTCCCATTGTTTCCACCTTACCTACCTACATGTGGTAATTAAATTTCTGATGTGCTACCTTTAAAACCTTCAAAATTACTCATGTTTTGTGTTCCTGTTTTTGCTCATGAGGACGTAAATAGAGAATATTTATATCACTTGTTGATTGGATTTCACACCCTGGACTAGTGGCTTCATCCTCTTATCCAATTGATATAAGAGTTGGCATTGGGGTTCCCAGCACCTAATTAATAATACAAATTATCTTCACTATTTTTGCCCCCGATTTATCAGTCAAAGCATAATTGTGTAAACAAAAGAAAAAGAGGGTTGACCTTATACACCAGTTGCGTCCTTCATATGGGATCCTCTATTGTGAAGTCTAGTTGTCTTGTGACGTACTTTATTTTCTGTTTACCATTCGTTGACATTAGACTACGCCTCCCAAAATATAGACACTCCTCCACGGTATGTGATTGTTGGAAGGCACCCAAGGATTCCGTTAGCTATGGTTTGCGTAAGATGGATGGGAGGAGTGTCAAACATTTTATACCTCTGTTTAATAAAATAAAATCTCTAGCACATGAGTGATTCATGCTTCCCTCTACGAAGGGCCTTTCTTTTACTTTTATGTTGAGTCTCCATCTTCTAACTTTATGCACAGTTGAGAGAGCGTAGTTGCCATTCTGAGTTTTATGTGCATTTGTCCCAGAAACATTATTGATTGATTCATGATGTGTTATTGTTTGTCCTCTAATTATATGTTCTAATCTTCCTCATGAAGTTTGAAGGTGTCCTGGCATTTATGTTTTGCCCCACTCTTAAGGACTTGTGAAATATCACTTTTCCATGCTTTCTTTATACTTGAAACAAACATATATCTTTCATTTCATTGTTATTCATGATCTTTTATTTGTGTTACTTCTCATGATGCAAGGTGATTGTTATGATTTACTATTAAAATTATATTTATCATGCGTGTGTTGAAGTTCTATGATCTCAGCTTACTTATGCTTTTACATTATTGATGATCAAGTTTATGTTGGTAGCATGTCACCTCATAAATTGTGTGTTTTTATCGTTTATCTACTCGAGGACGAGTAGGAACTAAGTTTAGGGATGTTGATACGTCATAAACGTATCCTTAATTTCTGATGTTCCATGTTGTTTTCTTATTGTTTCCCACATGTTTGCTATACACTTTATGTCATTTTTATCGATTTTCCGGACTAACCTATTGACAAAATGCCACAGAGCTAGTTGCATGTTTTCTGCTCTTTCTAGTTTCAGAAAATTTGTTCTGTAAATATTCTCGGAATTGGAAAATTTGAAGCCCAGAAGTCTAAGAATTCCCGAAGGTTCCACGGAGTCCCAAGAGACCCGAAGGGGGGCCTCGGGGGCCCACACCATAGGGCGGCGCGCCCCCTGGCCGCGCTATGGGGAGGGGTGGGGCCCCCATGCCTCCACCGCCTTTGCCCTTTCGCCTATTTATCCCCCCCCCCCGAGACGTAAACCCTAGATATATTCCACTTCGTCCCGAAAAACACCCGAGGCCGCTGTCATCGTCATCCCGAGATCAGGAGGGTTCTGGAGCTCTCCCCGGCACCCTGCTGGGAGGGGAATTCATCACCGGAGGGGTCTACACCACCATGCCCTCCTCCGAAGTGATGCGTGAGTAGTTCATCCCTGGACTACGAGTCCATAGCAGTAGCTAGATGGTTTTTCTCTCCACTTTGTACCTCATGTTTAGATCTTGTGAGCTGCCTAACATGATCAAGATCATCTTTATGTAATGCTACATGCTGTGTTTGCTGGGATTTGATGAATGTTGAATGCTATGTCTTTCGATTATCAATCTATTATGTTATCTTGATGCTTGTGTTATTTATGATCTTGCATGCTCTCCGTTGTTAGTAGATGCTCTGGCCAAGTAGATGCTAGTAACTCCAAGAGGGAGTATTTATGCTCAATAGTGGGTTCATGCCTTCTTTGCATCTGTGCTCGAGTGACAGAAACATGACGGATGGAGGATGTGTTGTTGCCATTAGGGAGAAAACAACAGTGCTTTGTCTAAGGATGATGTTATTGTTTAGATTACACACTTTGCTTACTACAATTATTTGTTGCTTGCAACTTAATACCCAACGTTTGTTTGGATGATATTCAGAGGGTGGATTATTAGTCATAGATGCAGTTGGATAACGGTCTATGTATCTTGTTGTAATGCCCGCATGAATCACATAGTAATATTTAGGTATTGCATATGCACTACGGTGCAGCCTTAATTTATGTCAATTTCCCAGCTGTAATTTGTTCACCGCGCATGTTATTTATCTTTCACGGAGAGACACCACTAGTGAACTATGGACCCCGGTCCTTTTTCCTCATACTGATAAACATCTACAGCTTTCATACTGCTTTCATACTACTATCATACTGTTTTCCTAATTTTTTCCACACCATATGTTTAACCTCTTTGTGTTCTGCAAAAACGGTGAGAGTGACAACCTCACTGCTTCGTTGGGGAAAAGTGATTTGATTGTGTTGTGTAGGTTCCACGTTGCTTTTGAACCGGTAGTGCGCCCTGCCATCTCAGCTCCTTCAACCTTCTGAGGTTACTCCTTCCTTCTACTGGTCCATTAAACCTTGGTTTCTTTTTTTAGGGAAAACTGCTGTTGTGCTCATTATACCTTCCTCTTGGGGTTTCCCAATGAGTGCAAGATCTGCACCATCACTCCTCCTATACCTCCTCTTGCTCTTCACTAGACTCCGCATTCGCGGCACTAGTGTCAGGAGGGCGCCAAAGTTACTCGCAAGTAAATCTAAGCTCTTGTCGTCCGTGGCAGAAAGTGGCGCGTAGCTTTTGACCACGTCCTGGATCTACAGAGAAGAGAAAAGGAGTCTCGGTCGCAAAAGAACTCGAAAACAGCAAAAACTACACAAGGAAAAAAAGAAAAAAAGAATTCACCTCATTCGGAGGATGCTCAGAGTCGAAAGGTTCAAAGGGAGAAGGAGAGTATCCTTCCCCTTCTTCAAGCTGGTGATGGCAGTGAGCTTTGCCTCAAACTCGTTGTTCGAAAGCATGTTGTCGTTTGTTCGACTCGGGTCATTGACACCCAAATATTCCCACAAAGCATTGGGCCTTTCTTGCAGCGGCTGCACCCTCCGATGCAGGAAGATGCTTTCCAGGTGTATCCCGTTCAGCAGAAGCCCTCTGTCCTTCTGGCGAAGGCGCGCAACTTTCTTCAGTAGTGGTGCGGTTGCTTTAGCTTCCTCAGGTGACAGCTTGTGCGCCCAAGATTTTCTTCGCTTCATGGAGGGGAATTCATCACCTGAGGGGTCTACACCACCATGCCCTCCTCCGAAGTTATGTGTGAGTAGTTCATCCCTGGACTACGAGTCCATAGCAGTCGCTAGATGGTTTTTCTCTCCACTTTGTACCTCATGTTTAGATCTTGTGAGCTGCCTAACATGAAGATCATCTTTATGTAATGCTACATGTTGTGTTTGCTGGGATTTGATGAATGTTGAATGCTATGTCTTTCGATTATCAATCTATTATGTTATCTTCATGCTTGTGTTATTTATGATCTTGCATGCTCTCCGTTGTTAGTATATGCTCTGGCCAAGTAGATGCTAGTAACTCCAAGAGGGAGTATTTATGCTCAATAGTGGGTTCATGCCCTCTTTGCATCCGTGCTCGAGTGACAGAAATATGACGGATGGAGGATGTGTTGTTGCCATTAGGGAGAAAACAACAATCCTTTGTCTAAGGATGATGTTATTGTTTAGATTACACACTTTGCTTACAACAATTATCTGTTGCTTGCAACTTAATACCCAACGTTTGTTCGGATGATATTCAGAGGGTGGATTATTATTCATAGATGCAGTTGGATAACGGTCTATGTATCTTGTTGTAATGCCCGCATGAATCACATAGTAATATTTATGTATTGCATATGCACTACGGTGCAGCCTTAATTTATGTCAATTTCCCAGCTGTAATTTGTTCACCACGCATGTTATTTATCTTTCACGGAGAGACACCACTAGTGAACTATGGACCCCGGTCCTTTTTCCTCATACTGATAAACACCTACAGCTTTCATACTGCTTTCATACTACTATCATACTATTTTCCTACTGTTTTCCACTCCATATGTTTAACCTCTTTGTGTTGAGCAAAACCGGTGAGAGTGACAACCTCACTGCTTCGTTGGGGCAAAGTGATTTGATTGTGTTGTGTAGGTTCCACGTTGCTTTTGAATCGGTAGTGCGCCCTGCCATCTCAGCTGCTTCAACCTTCTGAAGTTACTCCTTCCTCCTACTAGTCGATTAAACCTTGGTTTCTTTTTGAGGGAAAACTGCTGTTGTGCTCATCATACCTTCCTCTTGGGGTTTCCCAACGAGTGCAAGATCTACACCATCACTCCTCCTGTACCTCCTCTTGCTCTTCACTAGACTCCGCATTCGCGGCACTAGTGTCAGGAGGGCGCCGAAGTTACTCGCAAGTAAATCTAAGCTCCCGTCGTTCGTAGCAGAAAGTGGCGGGTAGCTTTTGACCATGCCCTGGATCTAAAGAGAAGAGAAAAGGAGTCTTCGTCGCAAAAGAACTCGAAAACAGCAAAAACTACACAAGGAAAAAAAGAAAAAAGGAATTCACCTCATTCGGAGGATGCTCAGAGTCAAAAGGTTCAAAGGGAGAAGGAGAGTAGCCTTCCCCTTCTTCAAGCTGGTGATGGCAGTGAGCTTTGCGTCAAACTCGTTGTTCGAAAGCATGTTGTCGTTTGTTCGACTTGGGTCATTGACACCCAAATATTCCCACAAAGCATTGGGCCTTTCTTGCAGCGGCTACACCCTCTCATGCAGGAAGATGCTTTCCAGGTGTATCCCGTTCAGCAGAAGCCCTCTGTCCTTCTAGCGAAGACGCGCAACTTTCTTGAGTAGTGGTGCGGTTGCTTTAGCTTCCTCAGGTGACAGCTTGTGCGCCCAAGATTTTCTTCGCTTCATGGAGGGGAATTCATCACCGGAGGGGTCTACACCACCATGCCCTCCTCCGAAGTTATGCGTGGATAGTTCATCCCTGGACTACGAGTCCATAGCAGTAGCTAGATGGTTTTTCTCTCCACTTTGTACCTCATGTTTAGATCTTGTGAGCTGCCTAACATGATCAAGATCATCTTTATGTAATGCTACATGTTGTGTTTGCTGGGATTTGATTAATGATGAATGCTATGTCTTTCGATTATCAATCTGTTATGTTATCTTCATGCTTGTGTTATTTATGATCTTGCATGCTCTCCGTTGTTAGTAGATGCTCTGGCCAAGTAGATGCTAGTAACTCCAAGAGGGAGTATTTATGCTCAATAGTGGGTTCATGCCTTCTTTGCATCTGTGCTCGAGTGACAGAAACATGACGGATGGAGGATGTGTTGTTGCCATTAGGGAGAAAACAACAGTGCTTTGTCTAAGGATGATGTTATTGTTTAGATTACACACTTTGCTTACTACAATTATTTGTTGCTTGCAACTTAATACCCAACGTTTGTTTGGATGATATTCAGAGGGTGGATTATTAGTCATAGATGCAGTTGGATAACGGTCTATGTATCTTGTTGTAATGCCCGCATGAATCACATAGTAATATTTAGGTATTGCATATGCACTACGGTGCAGCCTTAATTTATGTCAATTTCCCGGCTGTAATTTGTTCACCACGCATGTTATTTATCTTTCACGGAGAGACACCACTAGTGAACTATGGACCCCGGTCCTTTTTCCTCATACTGATAAACACCTACCGCTTTCATACTGCTTTCATACTACTATCATACTGTTTTCCTACTGTTTTCCACACCATATGTTTAACCTCTTTGTGTTCAGCAAAACCGGTGAGAGTGACAACCTCACTGCTTCTTTGGGGCAAATTGATTTTATTGTGTTGTGTAGGTTCCACGTTGCTTTTGAACCGGTAGTGCGCCCTGCCATCTCAACTGCTTCAACCTTATGAAGTTACTCCTTCCTCCTACTGGTCGATTAAACCTTGGTTTATTTTTGAGGGAAAACTGCTGCTGTGCTCATCATACCTTCCTCTTGGGGTTTCCCAACGAGTGCAAGATCTGCACCATCACTCCTCCTGTACCTCCTCTTGCTCTTCACTAGAGTCCGCATTCATGGCACTAGTGTCAGGAGGGCGCCGAAGTTACTCGCAAGTAAATCTAAGCTCCCGTCGTCCGTGGCAGAAAGTGGCGGGTAGCTTTTGACCACGTCCTGGATCTACAGAGAAGAGAAAAGGAGTCTCGGTCGCAAAAGAACTCGAAAACAGCAAAAACTACACAAGGAAAAAAAAGAAAAAAGGAATTCACCTCATTCGGAGGATGCTCAGAGTCGAAAGGTTCAAAGGGAGAAGGAGAGTAGCCTTCCCCTTCTTCAAGCTGGTGATGGCAGTGAGCTTTGCCTCAAACTCGTTGTTCGAAAGCATGTTGTCGTTTGTTCGACTCGGGTCATTGACACCCAAATATTCCCACAAAGCATTGGGCCTTTCTTGCAGCGGCTGCACCCTCCGATGCAGGAAGATGCTTTCCAGGTGTATCCCGTTCAGCAGAAGCCCTCTGTCCTTCCGGCGAAGGCACGTAACTTTCTTGAGTAGTGGTGCGGTTGCTTTAGCTTCCTCAGGTGACAGCTTGTGCGTCCAAGATTTTCTTCGCTTCATGGAGGGGAATTCATCACCGGAGGGGTCTACACCACCATGCCCTCCTCCGAAGTGATGCGTGAGTAGTTCATCCCTGTACTACGGGTCCATAGCAGTAGTTAGATGGTTTTTCTCTCCACTCTGTACCTCATTTTTAGATCTTGTGAGCTGCATAACATGATCAAGATCATCTTTATGTAATGCTACATGTTGTGTTTGCCGGGATCTGCTGAATGTTGAATCCTATGTCTTTTGATTATCAATCTATCATGCTTATGTTATTTATGAACTTGCATGCTCTCCGTTGTTAGTAGATGCTCTGGCCAAGTAGATGCTAGTAACTCCAAGAGGGAGTATTTATGCTCAATACTGGGTTCATGCCTTCTTTGCATCTGTGCTCGAGTGACAAAAACGTGACAGATGGAGGATGTGTTGTTGCTATTAGGGATAAAACAACAATGCTTTGTCTAAGGATGATTCTATTGTTTACATTACACACTTTGCTTACTGCGATTATATGTTCCTTGCAACTTAATACCCAACGTTTGTTCGGATGATATTGGGAGGGTGGATTATTATTCAAAGATGCAGTTGGATGATGGTCTATGTATTTTGTTGTAATGTCCGCATGAATCACATAGTAATCTTTATGTCTTGCATATGCACTACGGTGCAGCCTTCATTTTGTCAATTGCCCACCTATAATTTGTTCACCACATATGTTATTTATCTTTCACGGAGAGACACCACTAGTGAACTGTGGACCCCGGTCCTTTTTCCTATGAAAAAACACCTACTGCTTTCATACTGTTCTCCTACTATTTTCCACACCATACGTTTAACCTCTTCGTGTTCAGCAAAACCGATTGACAAACTCACTGCTTCGTTGGGGCAAAGTGATTTGATTGTGTTGTGTAGGTTCCACGTTGCTTCTAAACCTGTAGTGCGCCCTACCATCTCAGCTGCTTCAACCTTCTGAAGTTACTCCTTCCTCCTACTGGTCGATTCAACCTTGGTTTCTTTCTGAGGGAAACTTTCTACTGTGCTCTTCATACCTTCCTCTTGGGGTCTCCCAACAAACGTGTGTTACACGCGCATCAGCGCACTTCACTCTGTTTTTTAGATGAGGCTACCCGCGCTAACACCGAGAAGGCTGAAGTCTACGAGCGGGTCAAGGATCTCGAGAAGAAGCGGGAATCCGCTCGAAAGGATGGCGCCGATCGACTCGTGAAGTCCCAGGAAGCCCTCAAGGAACTGGAGGCTGCAGGCATGGCTCATGATAATGAGTTGACTGATGCTCTCCGTCCGGTGGCTGAGGCCTTGTCAGGTACACCACTCGCCAAACTCGATAATGAGTTGACTTGGTTTCTCTCGCATAACTTCTTTGATTCGTCTTCGACGCGCTTGGAGTTGCTTTGGCGATTCCTGGCCAATTCAGGGTCGACGTCGTTATGGACGTCGGCAACCAGCTGCAGGGTCATGGGATGAAGGCTGCTTTTGTCATCTGCGACGCTTCGCAAGTGTTGTCCATGCTGCACCAGCGATTGTTTGTGGGGAGGTCTATTCCTTTGACTCTGGAGGGCCTCATCCAAGATTTTCTTAGCGCGAAAGATCCTCTCCGCGACTACACCCTTGCTCAGACCAAGTGTGGTGCGAAGACGGCGATCTAGTTTGCATTGGCGAACAATCTCCAAGGCGATTTGGAGAAGCGTACTTGGTGCCTCCCAAGGACGACGCGAGTAATAAGGTAGCACTCAAACCTTTTGTCGACCTCACTGGGAAGCTGGTCAAGATGCTGTCGGAGCTAGTGTCTCGTGGCCGTGCCGCCAGACCTTTCGCGAGTGGGGCTGCTTCTGGGAAATCCGTTGTTCCTTAAAGTGGACAAAAATGCTGCTTTTGTTTTATGGTCCTGTAATGAAGCTTGAATGTGTGCCTAGAATATTTTGTGTTTGCTTTCAAAGTATTTGGGATTTGAAGTGTTTGGTAGCGATTTCTCTTTGCCTTACTCCGTGTTCTCCCGATGGGAGTAGACCCCGGGCACTCGAAAGCGATTTCTGATGCGAACATCGAGTGACCATTAGCCATGTGACTCAACAACTTGTATGTATTTTGCAGGTTGTTGATTTCAGCGCGGGGTCTTTGAGTGTTCCTATGCCTCCAGTTGCTCTGCTCTTGAAGATGCAAGTATGCTTTCTTCTCTCTGTGGCCGTGTTGCAGATGGCGAGCGCAAACTGAAGGCTTTGCAGGGTGTGGCGGATGTTGCCAAATCCAAGCAAAAACTTGCCACTGAACATGAACAATTCGTCATGGAAGAGTTGGCTAGCGTTGCCAAAAGTTTGTTGTCTAAGTCTCGCAATCCCCCGAGTTGGTTTGGTGTGATTTGCTTCGTTATTACGTTTCTCTTGTGTCTGCTGGTCATCGAGCCTCACACGGTATCTGAAGGTCAATGGTGAATAATAGAATTGCTTGCGAGTCCAGTGGCGCAAACCCCCATGCTTGGAACTTTTGGTCTGGTCGTAGAGGTTGTATCTTGGCAACTTTACAGTATCGGCTACGTCAAGTGCAACTTTTTGTCGAGTCCTGCCGAGAGGATCTTTCTTCGGTGCAGTATCGGGTACGCCAGGTGCAACTTTTTGTCGAGTCCTGCTGAGAGGCTCTTTTTTCGGTGCATCAAACCTTGTATCCCCTGGGAATTGTACCTGGTCGACTAAGCGCGTTGCTGAGGATTTTCCGTCAGGTGGAAGATGTTCGCGAGTGTGTGCGTCATCAACTGATCTGTGGCGCTCAGGGCTCATTTGGTAGCACGGGAAAAGCCCGGGATCCTGGCCTTTTCCCCGGGCGAATCTGGCCCGGGGAGCCCTACCAGCCCATTTGGCGCTCGGCCAGGCGAGGGAAGTTGGGCCCTTCCGCATCGTTTCCTCGGGTGAGGGTTCCCCTACTCGGGACGTCGGGGGCTAAATCCGTTGCTCGCTCGCTCGCGGCGGCGGCTGTCGCTGGCAGGGAGAGGTAAGGGCATCTCCAGTCGTCCCCCCCAGAGCCCCCCCAGGACGCAAAATAGCGCCGTTTTGCGTGAATAGCGCCGTTTTTTCACCAGTCGCCCCCCCAGGACCTGAAAAAGCGCCGTTTCGGCGGAAATTAGCGCCGCCTCCCCCAGGCGGAACCCAGCCAGTTGGGTTCGGCCTGGGGGGGCGGCGAAAGGAAAAGCGCGCGTGGGCCAGCGCTGTCGGCGAGGGGAGCGATATTTGCCCACTTTCCCCACCCCCCGAGTCGTCTTTTCTACTCGCCCGCCTCGCCGTCGCCACACCACCGGCCGCGCTCCAGGCCGCCGATGTCGGCCACAATCGCACAAGGTCGACGAGACAAACCACCGCCGTCTAGTCCCCCACATCGTCGCCGCCGTTCGATCGCGTCTCCGCCGCGGAGGAGGTTGTACCCGGTGAGCCGCGTCCATACTAGGTGATGCAATGTTGTGTGATCTTGCACAACATGATCATTGAGAGTGAGCGGGATGACCCGGTGTCTGACAGTGAGGCAAGCACACCATACTACCGGCAGGGCCCTCTTGCAGATGTTGATCACCAGGTGCCGGCATCATGGACAGACTTCCTCACCAAGCGACAGGAGATTCGACACGCTGCAACACATCAATTTTCTGCAGGATGACCTCGTGCAGCATTTGTGGGCGCGAAAGGGGAATGGCAATGTTGAGGACGATGACTAGTGTACTTTTTTTTTTAAAATTGTTGAATTATTTATTTGTGTGGCAAAACTCTATTTATTTGTGTGGTAAAACTCTATTTATTTGATGGGATTTTTTTTTGATTGCCCAAATTTGGCCGAGTCGCCGCGGGGGGGGGGGGCAGCCTGGGTTCACGGCTGGGAAACGCGTCCCCCCAGTTCCGAGAATAGCGCCGTTTCGCGCCGCGGCGCAAAAAAAGCGAGGGTTTTTGCGTCTCGGGGGGCGGAACGACTGGAGATGCCCTAAGGCGGAGGGGCGACATCTTCCTCCGCGACCAGTCTACCGCGCATTCCAGGTCACCTGCGACGCCAACCGCATGGCCTTCCTCCAGAACTCCTTCTTGAACTACCAGATCGTAACTCCTACAACGACACTTGCTTCACTCTCGCCTACGACGGCGACGGCGACGGTGCCTGCAATGTCGACAAGCTTAGCATGAACGCCTCCTCCGACCTCGCCCATGGGCCCTTCAGCGGAGAGTCGGAGGCAAGAAGAAAGGTACGGTGTGTCTCCCCTATCCTGCTCTCCCTCTCCTTTCTTTCATGATTTGTGCGCCGCCAGATCCCTCGCTGCTCCCAGCGCTCCTTCCGTTGGAGGATGATGTTGAGGAGAGGAGCACGAGAGGAGGCATCAAGTTGGAGGACGATGTTGAGGAGAGGAGGACGAGAGGAGGTGGCATCAAGTTGGAGGACGATGTCCTTGTTGCGAGCCTAACCTTACCTGAGAGCACTCACTCGCCCGTGTCTAACCTTTGAGCTCTGATCCCCATCGCCACCCCATTTCATTTCATGCCCATCCTGGCATGCTCACCTGCAAGGTTTTGATGTTCCATAAAAATGTTGCCTTGTAAATCAAGCAAAAGTAGAAGCGTGCCTAGATATTCTCTGTGAGTGAAATTCAGAGTGGGCTCAAGTTAGTTATAGCACTAAATCCGATCGTCCATTCTATCATGTCATACTCTGAATAGTGAATGTTAGTTCTCTTAAGACACCAGAGTCTAAAATTTTTAGTTAGGTTTCTTCAGAAGAATTGCTGCTCATACCTGTAGTTAGTTTTTGCCTGTAGTTTTCTGAATACTGAATTTTAGTCTATTCAGGCTTCTGGTATTTGTCAACTGCAAATTATGCAATGGAGAGCACTATTTTGTTAGTTTCCGAATACTGAATTCTAAGTCTTTTCACACATGGGTCTTTTTTAGCTATATTTGTGTCTCTAGGATTGGTAACCGAGCTCGCTTCTCTCTGAACTCAAATTACGACTGTTTTCTGAAACACAAGGGAGCATCATACAGGGCCGAAGAATTTCGGCTTATATTTGTAGTTAACTTTTGTAATTAGCCTTGTTAGTTTTCTGAATTTTATTCTCTTCATACTTCACATTGTCAGCTGCTATTCTAGTATATGTTAACTGTAATGTACCATAACAGTGTAATTCTTCATGTTGTCTGTGACCGAAATTTGGAGTGGGCTCAAGTTAGTTATTGCACTAAATTCTTTATAACGCTGATGCAAGAAAAACATTATTTACCCCATTACCTGATTTTAGTTTTCACATGGGCTGATGTCATATGCTATGTTTGCATCCATAGATGATAGCTGTGACTCAATGCAATTTTTCCGCAACCTATTTATATATTTGAGGATATCAGAGTTGCATGTGAGGGTTTGATCCTTCCAGATTTTAAAAAAAAAATCCAAAATGCATTAATTTCTATCACTGTCTTGTGAACAAGAAAAACTATCCAGTGAGTTGCAATGCAGTACACTTCTTGCATGGCACAGGAAAGTAGGCTTAGCTAGTGTTTACACGTCATAGTATGTTGTTTCTTATTTAAGTTGTAACGAATTATATGTTGAGAGTAAGTCACAATAGGAGATTATACCTTCTTTAGTCATTGGCAGATTGATATGGATAATGAGTGAAGTGTGTTGACTTTTCTTTTTTACCTTGATTGTGACTGCTGGCTGTGAAAGCAGAGTAATCTGCTAGTAGTATGCTAGAGGTCAGTATATTTAGTTACTATATAGGCCTCCTTATGGTCCATATGTTTCTTTAACGTTCACATTCTGTAGCTTTAGGACCCATTGAAACTAGTATTAATCTTGGCTAGGCTAGTGGGTAGTTTTTTCCTTCGCTATTGCCTTACCTTGCCTTGACTCTACCTTAATATAGAACTTGCTTACTTTTTGTTCAATTCTGCGTACTATTTTTTCCTGGTTGTGCCTTCTATTAATTTTTTTTCTTGCTTACAATACTAGTTATGGGTTCTAGAAGGATAAGATTAGAGAATTTCTGCTGCAAGAACAATAAGAAGAGGACGAACTTTTCTTTGTATTGGTTCCCGCTTTATACTCTGCTCTATATGAAGAAAAAAGACTAGTCCATGCATCTTCTCTAACCGGTGCTATGAATGTTAAGGAGATACTAGAAGGACATGAGAGTTGGTCTAAGGTTGAATTTTGGATGGAGCCTGATAGGTTTTAGATCCATATCAAACTATCTTAAAAGAGAGCGTCTATTGGAAGGCACATCAATTGTAGGTGTCGACGAGCAATTGGGCATGTTCATGTATATGATCTCACATAATGCTACCAATCAAGATCTACAAAAAAATACTCCCAGCACAGTGCCGAAACAGTTAGTAGGAAGATGAATGAGATTTTCAACATAATTCCAATTCTAGTTCAGAGATTTGTGAAGGTCCCAATTTCGCTTCAGCCCCATCCAAGAATTTTTTCGAACCCTCGCTTTTGGCCTTATTTTCAGGTGAACCACTATACATCTACCTACTTGTCAAAAAACTTCTCCAAGCTTATCCATATTCATTTCTAAACCCTCCATATTTTTTGTTTTTAAATATGCAGAATTGCATTGGGGAAATTGATGGAACACATATTCCCATTACAATAGCTGAAGATATAGCTGCTTTGTACAGGAATAGGAAAGGAACCCTTTCTCAAAATATGATGGTAGTTTGCGACTTTGACCTAAACTTCACATTTATTTCATGTGGATGTGAAGGATCTGCTTCTGATGCAGGGGTTCTCCGGTCTGCCATTAGCAGAGGGTTTGAAGTGCCCACGGGGAAATTCTATCTCGTGGATGGTGGATATGGAAATACACCATCTTTTCTTGCCCCAGGAGTCTGGTACCATCTTAGTGAATTTAGGAGGCGTCGGAATTCTCATACTGGTTATGCTAACCAGCAAGAGCTTTTCAACCACCGACATGCTCTCGCTCGGAACCACATTGAAAGAGCAATTTGTGTTTTGAAGAAGCGATTCCAAATTTTGAAAGTGGCCAATCATTATCCTATAGAATTCCAAATGAAAATTCATGATGCATGTGTTGCTTTGCACAACATCACTCGTGGCCAAAACGGCGATGAGGCGTGGTTGGATCACCAGCCACCATTGATTCCACCAACAACCTTTGTTGATGTTCCGTATGGAGACGATGGTCACCACAACACCAAGTTAACACAAACAATGGAAATTCTTTTAGAGATCAGATCGCACTTCAGATGTGGGCTGATCATAACAACTAGTTATACATGTTATTTTTGTAATTTGTACTTTTTATTGAACTTTTTTATGGATTTGAACTATGTACCCATTTTTGGAATTCAAACAATATATTTATTTGATTGTGTTGTACTACATATTGGTTCAATGTTGTAGCTATGGTAAAAGAAACTTCAACAAGGGCGAATTGGAACCATATGCTTGAGAAAGGCCTACTAGATATACTTGTCCAGCACAATGTTCCAATATATAGAAGTCAGAATGGGTGGGTTGCAGAAGGATGGAGAAGCATCACAAGTAAGTTCAATCAAAAGTTTCCAAGAGCCCAGTACACAAAGCAACAAATCCAAGAGAAGGAGAAAGATATGAAATCAAATTATAAGGAAGTTAGAGATGCTAGAAAGCAGAGTGGAACAGGTTGGAATAATTCTCTTGACATGATCATCGTTGAACCAGTAATATGGGAAAAACTGGAAAAGGTAAATTCTTAGTGTGAATAATTTCCTTACTTTTGATGTATTTCTTTTGCAACATATTGATTCTAACCATAGTTGCATTCAATAGGACTATCCCAGGGTGAGGAAATTTGAAAGAAAACCATTTATACTCTTCCCTACACTGGCTGCATGTATATTTGTAGTAGCACCTTCTTGTAGTAGTACCTTCACGTTCTTATCTTCTTTGACAATGTTATGCTTTCAGCGAATCCTTTTTGATTTATGCCTGAACAAGTTTATTGTTGCTTGCTTTTTGGTGCAGGAAGTATAGCTACAGGAGACCTTCACTTTCTGTCAACTCCAAATGTGGATTTAACAAGCAATGATGATTCCCCCACAAACTCCTCTACTAATCATCTTGGTACCTTGAACCCCTCGTCTAACAACCTTGATGGAGGTCAGTCCTCCACAAGTATGAATATCCAAGGTGCCACAACAGGGGATGAAGTTCCTGTAACAAGTGTTGGCTCTGGACAGAAAGAAGATGAACCGCCTGTGAAGAAAAGGAAACAAAGTCATGTTGCTCTAGTCCTAGAAGAATACATGGACTTTAGAAAGAAACAAACCCAGGTATTGGTCAAGGAGTTAAAGGAGCCAACGGAGGCTGACAAGTACTCAATTGCAAACTGTATTGCTACACTGGAACCTATGGAAGAGCTATCACTTGCAGAAAAATAAAAGACGCTGCGGCTTTCAGATGTGAGAAGAATCGGGAAACACTCCTCAACATCAAGGACCCGAATCTTCGAATCTTTTAGTTGAAGGACGAGATCGCTGACATGCAAAAAATCTAAGGAGTGTAATAGCTATTCTGTCCGTCCCGAAATACTTGATTTCCATTTGTCTAAATTGCCGATATATGAATTCTTATACCAATAGTGATTGTGTCGACTGAAATATGTTAAATTAGCTACAGCTAGTTGTAGCTTCTTCATGTTAGATGTTGTTGCATGCTAGCCGCTACTGCCTGTTAGCCATCAGATGCCCTTGTATTTTTTTTGTGCTATAAGCCATTGGATGCCCTTGTTACTATTTTCTCGTTTGGGTGCTTGAGATGAGTTAGAATTTCAGTAGAACTTCAAGGATAATATCAAGTAGCTTGAACAACTTCTAAAAATAACATTCCAATAGATTTTAGGATGCATATTGCTGTGATTATATCGGAGGCGGTTGCAGATCTAGATCATCTATGGGATAAAAATTAGTCTGTACGAATTTTGCGTTGCTTCGGGTGAAGCTTCTCACTTGTACTAATATTTGTGGTTATCAAGGAAGGGGTTCAAATGCAACTCTTCCTGTTGTGGTAGGATTTAGACATATGAAGTGTTTATTTTTTGTTCCACTACAGGTAGAGTTCTTATGTTTCAGATTAATCTGCAATTTCATTGTTTCTTGTTTTATTTATGGGAGGGCCACTAGCTTGGGTGCATGAATTTGATCATGCTTCACTAGTATAACCAATTATTTTTTGGGTATACACCTTGTATTTTTGCTAATACAAGTAGAGCATACATGTCGAATTTTCAAGTAACTCTTTTCTGTGAACTACTGAGGAGATCATCTAATGTATAGATCATTCCAACAAACCTTAAATTTTGGTATATTCACCTAAAAATAGTAATTGGGCGGTTGGTGCTTGTTTCCCTGAATTTTATCGTTTTAGATAATAGATATTTACCTCCTAGATTTACTTTTTCGTTCACAGTGATTACTGAATTTAACTTACTCCTCTCAATTTTCTGTTCAACCCGCCGGACTGGTAGATTTTGTATGTAGCTTACTTTGCTAGGTTCTGGTCTGTTTGGTTGCCTCTAGCTAGCTATTTGTGCAGCTAGTTTCATGATTATTTAATCCTTGGCTCACTTTCCTCCATGTTTGATTTTCTAATAGATGGAAATAGTTTAATCAAGAGACGAGCAGAAGAAGACTGGCGGCAAGTGTGAACGAGTGAGGATATCATACCCGACACAACAATTTCTTGGATTTCATGTTAACAAACTATTGTTTTCGATTAGTGTAATTTTTGTGTATGATGCGACTTCGAACGTTGGAATTTCGGTGAATGATTTGATCCGATTTTGGTCAATCGTATCTCGATAATTGATGCGATTTTGATCAAAAGAATATCGATAAAATTGGCATGTATAATCAGTTCTGCAACATGTTTGAATTATTTTGTAATATTGTGTTATTATAATTTCCAATCTTTACTACTAATTTGTGGAATTCACAACTAATCTGAATTTATATAAAAAAAATCAACCGTCTATAAAAATGTAACATCCCTGATTTTTTAAAAATACAAAAATCACAAAAATTTGAAACTTTTTGTTTTCATGGTATGCAAGTCACCAAGAACCAAATGAGAAGCAAGAAACAAAAGGAAACGATAAATAATGCAATGAAATTTAATTTACCAATCCAATTATATCTCTATTCCATAAACCCTAAAACCCTCTCAAAATGAATTTTAATTAGACAAAGAAAACTATTTTATCTTTAACAAACTTTATTACATAATTGTTTTCAATTCAAATATTACCTTGAAAATATTTTATGGCAACAAAAATAAAAAAATTTATAACCCTTAATAAAGTTCTAAGGCTCAAAAAAATATTTGATGAGAATAAAATGTTTTAATAATAACTTTTAGTTGTTATTCCAAGTTTTAAACATAAAGGTGTGAAAATAAAATGCATTTCTTGAAAATAACATAAAAGAGGGTTATGAAAACAATATTATGACTTGTGGTTTTATTCTAATTTTTATTGATCAACAATATTAATTATTTGATATGAACTAATTAAATAACATTAAGTTACTATTAGTAAACCCTTCATATCCTAAAATTATAAAATGTGAAAATGGTGTTAAAATGCCTTCCAAAAATAATATTTGACTTGTAAAATGTCTCTGAAATTTTATTTAGACAATAACATCAATTTATTATTTTCTAAATTTTAAAATGGCCTCAAAGTACTATTAGTGTTTTATTTATATTTTCAAAATATAAAATTGTGAAAACAAGATGAAATGATTTAAAAAATATGTCTAAAACATTTATAATGTCATGAAATTTTAATTGACCAATAACTATGTTTTATAAAAAAACTAAATTAAAAATCACATTAAGTAACTATTAAGGAATTATTCACATTTTCAAAATTTAAAAATAAAATTTGTTGAATTGTTTTAAAAAATGGTACTATTGGAAAGTATTTGAAATTTCAAGAATTTAGAATTTTGTTTCATGTTAGTTAGATTTTTAAAACAGAAGTTATTAAGGTTTTTATTTAACAGGAAAAAAGAAAAGAAAAATAAAAGGAAAAGATGACGTCAACTGACGCCACCCTCCTTCTTCCTCAGAAGGAAACCAACGGCTATAAGTAGCATGTTGCCCCCTCTACGCGTGCCCCTAATTTTCCCCTTGAAACCGTGCCCGAGGACGAAGAAATTCTTTGCAGGAGTTCCTCTCGACCGCCGCCGTTCTTCTCCCTTTCCGGACAGGTGAACACATCCCCGAGCACATGATGCCTTACATCCTCTTCCTCTCGTCCTTGCGCATCTCACCGTGCCCTACACGATTTTTTTTGTGCAGTATAACGCCACCGCCATCCGTCCCCGAGGTCTCCGAAGCCCCGACGAGCTCCATCTGCATCGCGTGGATGAACCATGACGCGGGATTTCACACCGCAACCTCCATTCTCCCCGACGTGCTTCGATGAGCCCCGTGGTGGTCTCCGTTGAGCCCACGGACCACCGGAGAAGCCCCGTCATCCGCTTCCGAGCAGCGCGCCACCACACCTCCATTTTCCGGAGAACTGACCGCGCGGTGAGCTCCCCTCTCCCCCTTAGCCCTTGGATCTATAATGAACGACCCAGATTAGATCTCGACCGAAGCGGTACGCTTCCGTTAGATCTGGATCTAACGTCCCAGATCCAACCACTTAACCACGTCAGCGCACAGTCAGCATGCGTAGTCAGCATCCAGTCAGCGCAAGCGCCCAATCAGATCCAGCCACATGGCCCAGCTTAAATTTGAATTTTCTCCCGCTGGATTTAATTGGCAGTTTTGCAGATTAGTCCCTGTATCTTGTAATCATCATAACTTTTCAACCATAAGCCCAAATTTAGCAAACCTGGACTTTTTGAAATCCCCTGGATATTTAGAATCTTTTAGCATTGTTCAAATTCAAATTTGACAAACATAAATTGGTTCAAATTTAAATATGCTTGTTTGATGAATTTTGGCATAATTCAAATTCTACAAATCCAAAAACTGCAAATAAAATATATTTGGAAACCTTAGGATGTGTAATTTCATACCCTATGCCCTAAAATAATTTTTGAACAAGTTAAATTTGAATTTAGAATGAAGTGGTATAATTGAGTAATTTTGACATAGATTTAATTCTATAAATAATTTCAATATAGTTCCTTTTGCAAAATTGCTCCATTTGGTAACCTTGGACTAGAGAACACTTTGTATAAACCCATTGACCATCTTAGAACCATTTTCATGAAGACATGGCCAAATTATCACACATGTGTTTCACCTCAAGATAGCCATGTCTTAAAAATTATTTTTCATCATCTTTTCTTTGATGTTATGACTATTTGGAGCCAAGACAAGTCCTTAGAATGTGTCAATCACATACAGTACCAAGTAGTGAACCTTAATTTTGTATCTACTTCTCCACTCCCCCATTCTTGCTTCAAGAATCTATCAAGACTACAAAATGGTACTCAAGACTCAACCACAAGAACCATCTTCAACTTGATGACAACATGAAGAGATACAAAGAAGATCATTAAAGAATTTGAAGTAAGGGAATTGGACTTCACAACAACTAGAAGCAACGCAAAGAAGTACAAGTCTGAAGAAATTCAGAAGAAAACATCTCACTCTCTCTTTCTATCTTTCTTGTTTTCTTTCCAATTTGACTTAGTAGTAGTTGTGCCCATCCCACCTTGGACCAACTAGTGAGAAGGACATGAAGAATTTATCAAGACCAAGAGAATAATCCATCCAAGGAACAAGTCTACAATAGAAGCATGAAGATGATCTTCAAGATGACAAGCATGTGAAGATTTGGAGCAATCCATACAAGTTGAAGAATAACAAGTTATTTTGTCCAACCCTTGACCCAAATGGAAAGACTAAACTAGACCACTCAAATGTTTTGATGAAAACAACTAAGTGTTACACTTTATGATGTGATACTTTTGTTTAAATAGTGAGATCACATTGGTAAACTCTTGGAACTTCTTAGATAAATATGTTTCCAATAAAGTTTGGTCACTACAAACTCAACCTAGACATCCTTAGTGAACTCTTTCAACTTACTCGACAAGTATGGTTATAATAAAGTTAGTTTTCTACAAACTCAACCTAGTCCTTCCCAAGTAAACCCTTGGAAACCCCTTAAAAATGTATTGAACCATTAGAGAATAAATCTTTTCAAAATCAAACCTTGACCTTGTCCTAGCCAACTTGGTTACATCCCTTTTACCATGATTGTTGCTTTGTATGTTTTCTTCACTTGCATAATTGTTTGGTAGAATGTTTGTTTATTTTGTTATTGTGTTTTCAATGAATAGATTGTACGGAGAGCAACGATCTTTGTGAAGAGAGTGTGATATCTTCACCAACTTCAACAAGGAAAGTAACACACTATCAACTACCTATTATTTTCCTATACATTACTAGAGTTTTGAGTAGTATGCATGATAGGATATTTTACTAAGTTATTACTATGCAAAATCCTAGTAGTGTGTAGTCATATCTTTTACCCTACCTTTATAGCCTTGGTACTTAGTAGATGCTTAGCTTGCTACACAAATTGTTTTACTTTATGTTGTGGAAGAATTATAAGTATAAAATTCAATGAACCACCTGGGTGGATTTGGTTGTTTGGATGATAAGAGTTGAGTGTCTCCTCAGGGGTAATATCTGAGTTGTTCAGTTGAGGAATGCCACCCAGGAATAAAGTGATTATGATGTTCCCCGAGTTTAGATTGCTTCTAGTGCAGCCTTTAGTCACGTGGGCTCTGTCTTGATCAACTAAATTGAATGAACTCACCGGTGCTTGACAAGCAGATGTAGGGGGTATAGGTTGGAACGGGTCAAGCCTGACGGTGGTGGAATTTCTTCTGAAAGATCTTGTCTCAATCTTCTCCTTTCCTTAATGCACTCAGGGTGTATAGGATGTTTGGGCTGATTTGAGTCTAAAGGTGAAAGTGCACAAACTCTGCAGAGTCAACAAACTAAGATCTTAGCCGTGTCCTAGGTTATGGACAACTATGAGTAGCTGGACAAGGAAGGACAGAAGAATCACATCACCTTTTTAAATGTAAAACTTGTAATCATAGGTAGGGACATTCCGGGGTTTTACCGAAAATGTCTCTTGACATGCCGGGGTTTTACCGTGTGTTGTCTCAGGGTCACTGGGGTTTTACGAGTGAATCCCAAACTTAGTAGAATAAAAATTGTTTTATAAAGAGATAGGAGAAAACTAGCTTTATGCAAACTTAGCCAAAAATCCACTCAGCCAAATAAGCATGTAGTATTAGTCTTTCCATTTATATCCACCATAGCGTTACCTGCCAATACATTAAATTGTATTGACTCCCTTGTGGCTACATATTCCATCCTGCAGATGATTCTGAAGACGAGTGAGGATTTCATTTAGGATCTCGAGACTATCTCCAACATGTTTTTCCTGTGGCACATGAAGAAGATGGGCTCAGTTGTTGTTCTATGTTTTACGCTGTATTTCTTTGTTTTCAGCTAGTCTTCTAAGACTATGCAGGTTGTAATACTATTTTGTAAAGATGGGATCATGAGATGTAATAGAATTTGATGCATTTGCATGATATTTCATCTTCTATTGTGGTGCTAGCAATTGATCCAAGGACTAGCACAATAACAAAGATGTTCTTACATTATTTAAATGTGGGAACGCTACACAAAATCTAGGTATATATCAGTTTTCCCGATGTTATTGTCCATGGGGCATCTTCCCCCTCCCCTTTGTACCAAATGGACATATGGAATGGACACGTTTCCCCCATGGTGGAGGGGATCCCAGCTACCATGGAAAGTTCCCACGGGGATGTTTCTTCCCTGGGAGTTTCTGCCCCTGTGACCAAATGAGCCCTAACAAGAACAAGTTTCTAGATATGCCTTTTTCCCATGTTGAGGTAGAGTGGCAGTATATCTTGGTTGTCCAGCGAAGACTAGGTTATGTGTCTTTTGTAAAACATTTCAAAAACTTTCCTCTTTGAATCCTCAAGTGAACAGGGTCCCACCTTTCCACCGAGGGTATTTCATAAAGCATTTGTTTACAAAAGCACTTTTTAGGGTGTCCACTTAGTGACTTCAAGATTATAAATATTGTTGGTACTTATATACCATATGGTGGCTAAGGGCTTGGTAACACCAATTTTGAATATTGGCAATGTGATAGTTACTTATAATATTAATAGTAATAATAGCCACTAATCCAAGTTTTGTAAAATTTTAGAAGTAAAAACATGCATGATAAATAAGAATAAGTGTAATAACAGCATGCTTTAGGATGGCTTGCGTTGGTATAATTTCAAGTCTTGCTCTTGGAAATAGCAAGAGTGAAAATATCCTTCTTCTCCAATAACTTCTTTCTCGTTTTCTAACGTCGTAAAATGAAATAAAAGACACACAGTCATAACCAACTAAAGAAAACAATGGCACTAGGAAATGCACACAGCAAGCAATTCACAAAATAATTTATCACTCAATTTTCCAAAGGCAACACTTCACATGCACACCTAAAATAAACAAGATTACTTGAAATCATGCCTACGGTGGAGAAATTGTATTTCTCACCAAAATGCAATGGAATTAGTGGATGTTCCACTAGCCTACCAAAGAATTTGGATGTCACAATGCCTCTGGTTACACTTGTGGAAAAATAATATGCCACTAAACAACAATCAACACACTACTCATGCTAGTGAGAAAATAATAGGGTTCAAGTAACAAGTAAATATTACCCATGCTTTCCTATAAATTAAATTGCAACCTAACAGAGGTGACAACATCATAAAATCAGTACCGAAATGGTACTGGACTCATCACATCAACCTCAAAAATTTAGGTACTAAACTTAATAATACTTTGCCCAGATTTCTATTTCAAGAAAAATACTAGAAACCAATACTATGCTATTTCTTACTTCTATTTGTTTCCAAACATGCTCATTTTTTCTAACATGCTAGTAATGTAAGAAAAAAACATTATAACAGAGAGTAACACTTCTACACATGCTAGCAAACAAGATTCTAATACACAAGTATTTATTTAAAACTATTTACACAAGATTAAATAAAAACAGAAAAGCGCTAAAACTAGTTTTGCATACCATAATTATTCTAGAGATCTAAAAATTACAACAAGACAGTATTAGGTACATCTAATCATACACAAAATCATCCAATTGGATCCACATCAAATATCATCATAAAAAACCTACAAAATTCCTAGAAGTGCTCTCTGGTCTTTACCCAAATTGCATGGCATTTTCTCTAGGAAGCTCCCCTTCATGCAAGGCCAAGTTATACTGATAAATATCATTAAGGTCTATCCAAAACAATTTAGTTTGTAAAATTTGGATTTATATTTTGAAAGTTATTCCAATAATGGCTTAACAGATAGCCTCTGTCAAATTAAATAGTACTGCAAAAATAATGCACAAAAAGTATATCTATCACTTGGATGTGGTTAAGAAAATGTTAACCTATAGGCTTGATTTTTGGTTTGGACAGAAAATCTATTTTTCTATTTTTCCTAGGCCAAAATCTAGGTTTCTTATTTCTGTGATTTAAAAAATGAATGAAACCACAGGGGTCAAACGGGGCATGGGCCGGATCTGGTACGGGCGTGGCCCAACGCGCGGCAAAACTGGCCCGCGGGCACGCGCGCGTGCACATCACGACAACGCTTCGGATCAAAGGGGGCCGTAGATCGCGAGATCTACGGTCCCTGTTCTTTCATCTTCCTCCCCTCTCTCTCACACACATCGTCTCATGACATCGAGATGGCGACGACGGTGTGATCACCTAGAGGCAACATAGGGTAGTGGCACGATGTCGATGCGGTCGCAGGTGGTCAAGGTTGTGCAAGCGAGCAGTCGGCGGTGGTCGAGGTGGCTCCAAACGGCGACGCGGCTCCTGAAAGCGAACGGGAAAGGGGAGTGGTCAGGAAGGGTCGCACGCGTGTGGAGAACTCGGCCAGGCCGGAATGGTGCAGTGAAAATGACCGAGGCAAGTGCAACCTTCACGGGGGCGTGCGGTGGCCGACGGCGATCTTTTCTCCCGTGTTGCTCACTGGGAGCGATCGGGGTGGATTGAGCGTGTCGAGGAGAGTGCGTTGGAGGTGGAGAGGTGTGTGGTGAGGCGGGTGGTGGTTTTATGCGCGCGGGCACGGGGTCGTGGTCACGGCATGACCACGGGCAAGTCGCGGATGGCATGGGAGCGTGCTCCCGGGCATGCAACAATGTGCAACGGGCGGCTAAGGTACAAGGGGGTGCGGCACTGTGCCTACGCGGCGAGGAGACGAGATGGGCGCGGTGCGGTGTGGCCACAGTTCACGCGGTGAGCTTGCACTGTGTGTCTCGCGGCTGTCCCCCCTGTTTTTCTCCCTCCGTTCCCCTCCTCACTTCTCTCCCTCCCAACTCGATCATCAAACAGATCCAAAGCACCAAACCCAAGTACTAGTCATAGGTAATCATGTTTGGAAAGGTCTCATCTTCCCATTTGAAAAAAAAAATCATCCACTCCATTTTCTTTAAAAATTAAAGTTTAGAGAAGTTCAGAAATAGACTTAGCCAATTTTCTGTAAGTGTTGAAAACAGATCAAATCAACCAAATGTTCACTCTTGTTTAAAATATCAAATGGATCCCAATTTTGGAATTATAAGTTGGATAATGTTAAACATGATTTGAACTTTCAGAAACATCTTTTAAAATCATTTTTGGAATTGTGGAAGGTTTTGAAGACAAGGTGGAAAAAGGTCAACTTTCTGTTCTTCTCTGTTTTTCTGTCTTATTTTCTTTCCACACAAACAAGCATGCAATTGTTTGTTTTCAAACTCCACAAGTCAAACTAAGCTTATAGATTTGTAGTCCACATAACATAGAGCAATCATATGCCAAGAAAACATAAAATTGGGTACCCTATCATATTGAAAACAAGTGCTAGAAAATGCTACTTGGCTAGATTTTCAGGGATAAACCCTAATAGAAACATCGAAGGAAAACATCCATATTTTCACTTGCCATATTGTTTTCTTGAATCAAAAAAGTCCAAACAATATTGTTAAGTTGAAAACAACCTTGATCTAACACGTGGGACAAAAATTATTCAACTTATCATATGGAAAACATCACAGAAACAACTAGTGATCATCAGAGAAAATTGAATATTTGATTTAAAAGAAACTGTTGCTTGCATTGCATAGATACTCATGGTCACATACATATGTTGGTTCACACAAACATATTACAAAAGTTTTCTTGGCTCTCAAATTTTCCTCCCATACTATATTACAAGTGTTCCAAAAACTGGGATCTGACAAATCTTCCCCCCTTAAAAGAATCTCGCCCCGAGATTCGCGGGTCTAGTCCTTAAGGAAACCAGGAAACTCCTTCCTGATGTAATCCTTACGCTCCGAGGTAGCTTCTTCCTCAGAGTGATTCGTCCACTGAATCTTAAGGAATTTGAAAGCATTCCTCCTAGTCGCACGAACATTCTCCTCAAGAACACGCAGGGGTCTGTCACGGTAGGTTTGGTCATCATTCAGGTCAATGGTCCTAAAGTCAACTTCTTGGTAGGTGAGATCTTTCCAGGTACATGAAGACCCTTTCGGAGCAATGACACATGAAAAACATTGTGAAACACTGACAACTCCTCTGGAAATTCCAACTGATAAGACACTTCTCCCCGACGGGCTAAGAACTTAAAATGGACAATATATTAGGGTGCAAGCTTTCCCTTGACATGAAATCGCTGGATCCCTTTGAGTGGCGTGACACGAAGATATACGAAATCTCCAATACTAAAACAGAAACATCGCGAGGCTTTGTGTCCGCATAACTCTTTTGGTGAGATTGAGATGCCTTGAGACGGTCACGAGTAAGCTGGACTTCCTCTTCTGCGAAACGTAAAGTGTCTACTCCAAAGATTTGACTGTCAACAGTTTCGGTCCAGTTCAGTGGTGTACGACATTTGCGTCCATACATGGCTTCAAAAGGGGCCATCTGCAAGCTAGACTGATAGAAGTTGTTGTAGGAAAACTCCGCAAACGGCAGACAGTCTTCCCATTTGACTCCATAAGACAAAACACAAGCACGGAGCATGTCTTCCAATATCTGGTTCACACGCTCTGTTTGTCCATCAGGCTGTGGGTAATAGGCGGTACTAAAGGATAACTTGGTTCCCAGTGCTTCGTGCAACTTCTTCCAGAATCGAGAAGTGAACTCTGATCCTCGATCCGACATAATCCCTGCTAGGGACTTCATGCAGGCTAACAATCCGAGAAATGTAGAGATCAACAAGATGGTCCCCATGATAAGTAGTCTAGACAGGAATAAAGTGTGCAACTTTTGTGAGCCTGTCCACGACAACCCATATAGAATCATTTCCTCGACTGGACCTAGGAAGTCCAGTAATAAAGTACAACCCGACTTCATCCCATTTCCAAACAGGCACTTTCAGGGGCTGAAGAAATCCAGCAGGACGCTGGTGCCTAGCTTTTACCTGCTGACATATATGACACTTGGCTATAAACAAGGCAATGTCTCGTTTCATTCCATGCCACCAGAATTTCTCCTTCAAGTCCTGATACATCTTGTTTCCTCCAGGGTGAATAGAATATAGGGTATCATGAGCCTCGGTCGTGATGGTCTTCTTTAACTCAGATTTGGTAGGAACACAAATGCGACCTTCATACCACAAGACTCCGTCGGAATCAACGGTAAAACCAACAACTTTCTCCTTCTCCGTGCGGGTCTTAATTCCATCTATACTCTTCTATCCCTTTTGAGCTTCTTTGATTTGATCAACAAGAGTTGGTTTAACTTCCATGGCGTCCAACATACCATAGTTGACTGCTTCAGTACCAAGCTCGTCAAGTTCTTCACACAACTCAGGTTGACTAATCTGAATCATAGCATTCGAGAGACCGGTTCTCGACTAAGAGCATCAGCAACAACATTTGCTTTCCTAGGGTGATAGTGGATACTTAGATCATAGTCTTTGATGAGTTCAATCCAACGGTGTCGCCTTATATTGAGTTCACGCTGAGTAAAGATATACTTCAAGCTCTTATGATTTGTGTATATTTCAAACCTTTTCCCATAAGAAAGTGTCGCCATGCCTTGAGGGCATGTACAACTGCGGCAATCTCTAAGTCATGCGTGGGCTAGTTCAGCTCATGAGGTCTCAACTGGCGTGAGATATAAGATATGACCTTCCCTTATTGCATGATAACACTTCCAAGACCCAGCTTAGAAGCATCACAATAGACATCGAAACTCTTGGTGACGTCCGGCATAATAAGTACCAGGGCAGACACCAGTCGGTTCTTCAGCTCTTGAAAACTCTCGGCACATTTGTCCGTCCATATGAACTTACTATCCTTCTTGAGCAATTGAGTGAGTGGCCTCGTGATGCTCTAAAATCCTTGAACAAACTTGCGGTAATATCCCGCCAATCCTAGAAATGACATGACTTCCGTCTGATTGGTCGGAGCAGCACGCTTCGCCACGGACTGACCCAGAGCAGGGTAAACAGAAATCCCTCCTTCAGATACCACATGTCCAAGAAATCCTGACTTCCTTCAGCCAGAATCGGCACTTACTGAACTTAGCATACAGTTGATGCTTACGAAGTGTTCCGAGCATAGTTCTTAGATGTTCTTCGTGTTCTTCCTCACTCTTGGAATAAATAAGAATGTCGTCAATAAACACCACGACAAACTTGTCCAAACAATCCATGAACACCTTTTTCATGAGATTCATGAAATAAGAAGGGGCATTGGTCAGACCAAAGGACATCACGGTGTACTCATACAACCCTGTAACGAGTGGTGAATGAGGTCTTGGGAATATCGGTCTCACGAACCTTCAACTGGTGATAACCAATGCGAAGATCGATTTTCGAGAAAATTCTTGCCCCATTTAGCTGGTCAAACAGGTCTTCGATTTTGGGCAACGGGTACTTATTCTTGATGGTGACATCATTCAACATACGTTAATCCACACATAAGCGAGTGGTACCGTCCCGTTTGTCCACAAAAATGACAGGTGATTCCCATGGTGATGCACTAGGGCGAATCGGACCTTTCCTCAATATGTCATCCAACTGTTTCTTCAACTCATCTAACTCCTTCGGATTCATCCGATAAGGCTTCTGTGTTATAGGTCCAGTTCCAGGTACTAACTCAATAATGAACTCGATATCCTGATCAGGGGGCATGCCTGGTAATTCTTCTGGAAAAAACATCCGGGTAATCACATACTACCGGAACTTCCTCAAGTGTGGGTTTGGCTAAACTGGTGTGACACTGGCTCTCTGGTGAACGCTTGGTTGCGGTGTAGGCAACTTTTTCTCCATCACTAGAGGTCATTGATATGGACTTCTTGGTGCAATCAATAACACCCTTATACTTGGTCATCCAGTTCATACCTAGCACTACTTCTATCCCTTGGGATCCCAGTACTATTAGGTCGACATGAAAAGTTTTCCCTTGTATTTCCACGAGTACTTCATTGCAAACAAGGTTGGCTTTAGCACTAGCTCCGGGTATTTGTACTAACATAGGGTTGTGCATACGTGTATGATTCATACCACTCTTTTCAGCAAACATCTCAGTGAGAAAAAAATGCGATGCACCATAATCAAACAGTACTGCAGCTGGTACAGAGTTGATAGGAAACGTACCCATCACCATGTATGGTGTCTCTTGTACTTCCTCAGCAGTGACATGATTCAGATTTCCCTTCATCACATTATGCCTCCTCATTATTGGACCATGGTTCATCTTGGTTGCAGTGGGGTGAGCTGGAGCGACATTCTTCGTAGGGCACTCACGAGCAAAGTGTCCTTCCTTTCCATAGACAAATAAACCTCCATTTGGCTTCGAGTTCGGGTTAGGTTTTGCAGCACAGTTGAAGTTGTTAACATTCCCATTTCCTCCAGGCTTCAGTGCATAAGGTGCACAATTGTTGTTGTTGTTGTGGTGGTGGTTGTTGTGGTTGTTGTGATTGGGCCTTGGTGCATACTGGTGATTTGGGCGAGGTGCATAAGCAGGCGCCCTTGGTGGTGGTGGTCTCGCGTAAGGAGCAGGGCGAGTCTTTGGTGCACTAGGTTCTCCTTGAAACATCATCTTCCTCTTTTTGTTGTCAAATGCATTCTGGCGCTTGTGATCCATCATCATGGCAACATCAGCAAGCGACTCCAGATCCTGGAATGATATCACAACCAGTGTACACTGCAACTCATCATGCAGTCCATTCAGGAACCTTTCTTTCTTCTTCTCCTCAGTGTTAACTTCTTCTGGAGCATACCGGGATAGAGTAGTGAAATCGTCCCAGTACTTAGACACTGTCATCCCTCCTTGCTTCAGCTTCAGAAACTTGTCCTGCATAATGTTCATCACTCCCATAGGGAATATGAAATTTGCGGAACCTGGCAACGAAGTCTTCCCAATTCAAAACATGACCAACAACAACAGTGGCTCGAGTTGTCTCCCACCAAGTCCTTGCTGGACCAGCAAGAAAGTGAGTGGCCAACAGAACCTTGGCATTCTCCTCCACTGAAGCTACGTCCAGGCTGTTAGCAATTGTGCAGAGCCAATCTTCAGCATCAAGTGGATCCACAATCATGGAGAAGATCGGAGGCTTGGTCTGTTGAAAATCCTTCAGCTTTGAGCGAGCACAATTTCCATTGCCATTGTTGTTGTTGTTGTTGTTGTTGTTGTTGTTGTTGTTGTTGTTGTTGTTGTTGTTGTTGTTGTTGTTGCTGTTGGTGTTGCTGTTGCTGTTGCTGTTGCTGTTGCTGTTGGTGTTGCTGTTGGTGTTGCTGTTGCTGTTGTTGTTGTTGTTGTTGTTGTTGTTGTTGTTGTTGTTGTTGTTGTTGTTGTTGTTGTTGTTGTTGGCACTAGCATTGGCCAACTGTTGCAGGGCAGCAATGGTGGCTGCGCTCTCAGCATGTGTGGCTTGATGGTCCTCCATCATCAGGGCCAACAATGCCTCCATCGACGGTGGGGGTGGTGGTGGTTCCCGATGAGGCGACATGCTGTAGTGAAACATGTGTAAGAATATGCAACAAGACTTCTTTGTTTTAAAGACAAGGCAACAAAATAGTTTTATGAATAACGAAAGACAAGTGATAAATCACAAGAACAATATGAGTATAGAAAAATCACAACATCTATAAAACACAAACGATATAACATTCATAACATAGAGTTTTACAATCACACATAACACATACATAAGTCTCACAACACAAACTAGGATCCTCAGAGCTACATAGGGGAAACAACTCGTGGGGTCATCGCAAAGATAACTGGCACAACATCCAAAAGCGCAAAGATGCTACATCTAGTCATGGTCACTGTCTCCATCGAAAAGGATCTCCTCAGGATCCTCCTCGTCCTCAAGCATGTCGTCATCCTCCTGCTCACTCTGTTCACTCATGTCCATACCATCAACATCTGGCAGGATGTCATCGTTAACAAGGAGGTCCTCGTTCTCCCTACAGAGCTCGGTCATCTCCCCCTCCAACTCCTCGAGAGTGGAGTCTCTAGTGGCCAGATCCTCTCTCGCAGTCTTCAGCCTACCACGCAGAATAGCGTTGGCTTCCTGCAACGCCTCTACCTTCTTGTTGAGACGGTCACGGCCCAAGAAGGTGGTCCGTAACTTGTCCCGCCAAGGCACGGTTCCTCGCAGTCATAGTCTCGTGCTCAACTGTTAGCTTTCCCATAGCTGCTGTCAGGGTGCGTTACTCTGCAGTAGTGGTGTGGTGCATAATCCTCAAATCATCCAGTCTACACTAGGTGCGGTGCAACAAAATCTCCATGTCCTCCAGGTGAGGACCCATGCTACCAAGATCCTGAGGCATAGGAAGTGGTATTCCCACCTCATCGCGTCCCCCAAGAAACTCAAATCGGGTACCAAGGAACAAGTAGTCCCTCAGGTACCCAAGCGTGCAATCGCCTCCTCCATCACACGAACAACTCCATCGTGCCAGGAACGCTCGACGCCGGTGAAGACAAAGACCTCAACAAATGGTGCAGTCAAAGGTGGACGGATATTACACTCCACAAACCAATCTCCCTCGACTGGTGCACCTATGACAAGTCCTCCTCTCAGCTCAGGAACTGGGCGGTCAAGTAGCTTAGTCATCTCAACAAGCCTCTGCTCGAAGAGAAAAGACACGTCTCGATCCAGTCCCTACTGACAAGCCTCAGTGAAGATAACATCCATCTACACAAAATTTTAAGTATGGTTTATGTTAGAACACATTGTGCAAAGTTTTAGGTTAAGCAAGATGTAACTTAACGTAAGTAGAATTTTGTAACACAGAGAGGATGGGGTATATAGAATATTTTGGCACTTATTCATATCAGTAACTTAGTTTTATAAGGTAGCTTTTGGAGTACTAGCTAACGTCCATGCTAACTAAGGGCTCCTAAGGTCAGGATAACTCTGATACCAACTTTGTAGAGGCCCCAAACTGGTGGTCCAAGGCCCCTCATATGCATACATTCACGATCCTAGGAATTCAGTCATGAACAATATATGAAGTTGGTACACAGATAACAACATCCATTACACGAATAATAAGGTCTTACAATAAATGATCAGATGACCAAGTCTTCGAAAACTGCCACGCAGGGCAGGAAAATGAAACACACACAACGGAAGATAACAAAACACAACGTAGTAGAGCCCGAGCCACTCCTTAACCTACAGGCTGCTGATCGGGAGCCGGGCCTAGTTCGTGTGGTCGTCAACGTAGTAGTCCTCCTCGTAGTACTCCTCTTATGGCTGCTCCTCATTGTCTGGCCAAGTAAATAGCCAGGGACGAAACCAATATGAGTACATTTGAATGTACTCTGCAAGACATTCTTTAAGTAGCCTACATAATGCAAGTATGCTTATATGGTGGAATGGGTAGGCTATACATAGGGTTCACTACCCATGATGGATGAAAGATACATCATGGTTGATTCTGACATCTCTATATCTTTGTTGAAGAAGATACTTCAAAAGAAAATAATATAGTTTTCTTTCTCTTGTAGATATTGCATGTCCAAGAGGTTTTGTAAAGCTTTGTTTAGAAAAGAAAGTTTTTCTTTGCAAAACTTCTTGTAGAACAACTTTCAGCTTTTCCTCATCTGTACCTCGCAGGTACAAAGTTCACCTTTCCAGTACCTCACACGTACAAGTCCTTTTTCCTAAATATCCTTTTGGAAACATTGACACAATACTAGCTACATGACCATTCAACTGTCCATATCCAAGGACTCGACTATTCTGAATAGTTTTACTCTGAAGAGGTGTACATAATCCACAAGATCGAAATCATCTGCCATGAATCACCCATGGACTGTACACAACAGTATGTGAACATCAGATAATTGATCCTCACTTTCCACTATGGTCAAGCTAGTATATGGCTATCCCTTCAAATGGGTTTATTCTCCCCGGCACAGTGTCGCACACTGCCATGACAGGAGACCCAACTATTACAACCGGAGGGAAAATTAATCTCACACTTTGCATGTCCCGTATCTCCCACCTAGCGACACTTCGGTTCAGAGAATCACATTCTCTATAGCATTTGGGATAGAACACACACTAACAAGAACACGTTTCTAGATAGGCCTCTTGCCCATGTTGAGGTAGAGTGGAAGTACGTCTTGGTTTTCCAGCGAAGACTAGGTTATGTGTCTTCTGTAAAGCATTTCAAAAACTTTACTCTTTGCCTCCTCCAGTGGACAAGGTCCCACCTTTCTACCGATGGTTTTTCATAAAGCATTTGTTTGCAAAAGTACTTTTTAGGGTGTCCACTTAGGGACTTCAAGATTATTAAAATGTTGGTATTTATATACCATATGGTGGCTAAGGGCTTGGTAACACCAAGCTTAACTATTGGCAATGTGATAGTTACTTATAATATTAATGTAATAATAGCCACAACAAAAATATTTTTGTTAATCCAATTTTTGTAAAACTTCAGAAGTAAAAACATTCATTATAGATAAGGATAAGTGTAATAACAACAAGCTTTAGGATGGCTTGCCTTGGTATGAGTTCAAATCTTGCTATTGGAAATATCAAGAGTAAAAATATCCTTCTTCTCCAACAACCCTTTCCTTGTTTTCTAACGTCGTAAAATGAAACAAAATACACACAATCAGAACCAACTAAGGAAAACAATGGTACTAAGCAATACATACAGCAAGCAATGCACAAAAAAATTATCACTCAATTTTCCAAAGGCAACACTTCACATGCACACCTAAAATAAACAAGATTACTTGCAATCATGCCTATGGTGGAGAAATTGTATTTCTCACCAAATTCAATGGCATCAGTGGGTGTTCCACTAGCCTACCAAGGCATTTGTAGGTCACACAATTAACACACTACTCATGCTAGTGAGAACATAATAGGGTGCAAGTAGCAAGTAAATATTACCCATGCTTTCCTATAAATTAAAGTGCAAGCTATCAGAGGTGACAACATCATAAAATCAGTACCAACATGGTACTTGACTCATCACATCAACCTAAAAATCTAGGAACTAAACTTAATAATACTTTGCCCACATTTCTATTTCAAGAAAAATACTAGAAAACAATAATATGCTATTTCTTATTTCTATTTGTTTACAAACATGCTCATTTTTCCTAACATGCTAGTAATGTACGAAAAACAATATAACAGAGAGTAACACTTCTACACATGCTAGAAAAAAAGATTATAATACACAAGTATTTATTTAAAACTATTTACGCAAGATTAAATACAAACAGAAAAGAGCTAAAACTAGTTTTGCACACCATAATTATTCTAGAGCTCTAAAACTTACACCAATCTAGGATTAGGTAGATCTAATCATACAAAAACTCGTCCAATCGGTTCCACATCAAAAATCATCATCAAACAACCTACAAAAATCCTAGAAGTGCTCTCTCGTCTTTTCCCTAAATGCATGGAATTTTGTCTAGGAAGATTTCCTTCATGCAAGGCCAAGTTCTATGGATAGATATCATAATATCTTTCCAAAATAATTTAGTTTGCAAAATTTGGATTCATATTCTGAAAGTGATGCCAATAATGGCTTAACAGATAGTCTCTGCCAAATTAAATATTACTGCAAAAATAATGCACAAAAAGTAGATCTATCACTTGGATGTGGTTAAGAAAATGTTAACCTATAGGCATGATTTTTGGTTTGGACATAAAACCTATCTTTCTATTTTTCCTAGGCCAAAATCTAGGTTTTTTATTTCTGTGATTTTAAAAATGAATAAAACCACAGGGGTCAAACGGGGCATGGGCCGGATCTGGTACGGGCATGGCCCAACACGCGGCAAAACTGGCCCACGGGCACGTGCGCGCACACACACATCGAAGAAACGCTTCGATTCAAAGGGGGCCGTAGATCGCGAGATCTACGGTCCCTGTTCTTTCTTCTTCCTCCCCTCTCTCTCTCACACACACATTGGCGCACGACCGCGAGATGGCGACGGCGGTGTGCTCACCTAGGGGCGACGTAGGGAAGTGGCATGGTGTCGATGGGGTCGCAGGTGGTCGGGGCTGTGCAAGCGAGCAGTCGACGACGGTCTAGGTGGCTCCAAACGGCGGCGCAGTGCAGAGTGGCCGCGGCGGCTCCGACGACGGCGGCGCGACTCTTGCAAGAGAACAGACAAGGGGATTGGTCAGGGAGGGTCGCACGCGTATGGGGAACTCGGCCAGGCCGGAATGGTGCGGTGAAAATGACCGAGGCGAGTGCAACCTTCACGGGGGCATGCGGTGGCCGGCGGAGATCTTTTCTCCCGTGTCGCTCACTGGGAGCGATCGGGGTGGATTGGGCGTGTTGAGGCGAGTGCAGTGGAGGTGGAGAGGTGTGTGGCGAGGTAGTGAGGCGGGTGGTGGTTTTATGCGCGCGGGGACGGGGTCGTGGTCTTGCCATGGCCACGGGGAAGTCGCGGATGGCACATGAGCGTGCTCCCGGGCATGCAATGATGTGCAATAGGAGGCTAAGGAACTAGGGGGCGCGACATTGTGCCTAGGCGGCAAGGAGACGAGCTGGGCACTGCGCGGTGTGGCCACAGTGCGCGGTGGGCGTGCACTTGTGTCTCGTGGCTGTCCCCTGTTTTCCCCCTCTGTTCCCCCTCACTTCTCTCCTTCCCAAATCGATTATCAAACGGATCCAAAGCACCAAACCCAAGTACAAACATAGGTAATCCTGTTTGGCAAGGTCTCATCTCCCCATTTGGACAAAAAACAAACAAAAACATCCACTCCATTTTCACTCTTGTTGAAAACAGATCAAATCAACCAAATGTTCACTCTTGTTTAAAATATCAAATGGATACCAATTTTGGAATTCTAAGTTGGAGAATGTTAACCATGATTTGAACTTTCAGAAACATCTTTTAAAATCATTTTTGGAACCGTGGAAGGTTTTGAAAACAATGTGGGAAAATGTCAACTTTATGTTCTTCTCTGTTTTCCAATATATCTGTTTTTCTGTCTTATTTTCTTTCCACAAAAACAAGCATGCAATTGTTTGTTTTCAAACTCCAAAAATCAAATCAAGCTTATAGATTTGTAGTCCGCATATCAGAGAGCAATTATATGCCAAAAAAACATAAATTGGGTGCCCTATCATATTGAAAATAGGGCTAGAAAATGCTACCTGGCTAGTTTTTCAGGGATAAACCCTTATAGAAACATCAAAAGAAAACATCCATATTTTCAATTGACATATTGTTTTCTTGAATCAAACAAAGCCAACTAATATTGTTAAGTTGAAAACAACCTTGATCCAACACTTGGGACAAAAAAATATTCAACTTATCATATGGAAAACATCACAAAAACAACTAGTGATCACCAGATAAAAGTAGATAGTTGATTTAAAAGAAAATGTTGCTTGCATTGCATTGATACCCATGGTCACATACATAAACTGGGGTGTGACAACATGTCTTAGTGCATACATACATCCATATAATTAGATAAAGTTGAGTCAATTATTTTGAGATGGAGGGAGTATCAAATTTCCATCAAAAATATTTTACATATGATCCACACTACTCACATTATGTATTCTTATCCTAGTAACCTTATGTTTTTTGAACTTAATTGATCGATTTTATTATTTCGGAAAAAAAAACTTGCTTGATCGAATGATGAGCCTCTCCCCCCGCGCCGCCCGCTGGCGCCCCCACCGAAGCCCCTTCGGCGATGACACCTTCCGCGGTCTCCGCCACACCTGCCGGCGCACCTGCCAGCACACCCACCGCAGGCAGCCCCGCGAGCTCCGTCGTGTACGCCTCGTCCGTCAGCTTCCCGGAGCTTGGCGTCCCATCTCCCTGTTGGGCGCCGCGGAGGAGGCGGAGGGCGGAGGCGAGGGCGGAGGAGGCCATGCCGCGGGGCGGCGGGTTCGACCGGGAGGGAGCGCAGCGCGACGTCGGGCATGGCGGACCCGAAGGTATCCCGGAGGCGGCTCTCGTAGGGGACCTGCGGCCGGAAGATGGACGAAGAGGACGACACGGTCCCGAGGCGGCGCCGGTAGGCGTCGGGCGGTGAGCCGCGCCGGTAGTCGTCGGTGCGGCCCTGCAGCACGGGGCGTCGCGCGTGGAGCTCTGGTCCACCTTAGCGTCGCGGCTCCCCCTGCGCAAATCCTCCACCGCCGCCGTCACTCCCGCTGCCGCCGGTGACGGAGGCCACCACGGGGACGACGAGACCCTCCTCAGCAGGCTGGTCAGGGCGCGATGACGCTGTGGACGATGGACCTGGCGGCGCGGGACTTCCGCAGCATCTGGAAGAACGTCAGCCCCATCGGACAGATTTTTTTGTGCTATTTTTTCTGTACAAATAGTTGCTACAATACGTATTTTTTTTTGCTTTTTTTTACAAATTTTTTGCTACTACAATTCCGGCGAGGTCCGGTTATTTGCTCTAATAGAATAATTTTTTTGCTACAATAACGTTATGTTTTTGCTGTTTTAGAATAAATTTTTTGCTCTGCTATTCCTCCGGCGAGCAAAAGTCTCCGGTGATGGCTCCGGTGAAATTTGACTTTTGCTACTGGAGCAAAAAAAAAATGCTACAGTAACTCCGGCGAGGTCTCCGGCGAGATTTGTCTTTTTCTGTTCTTTTTTGGGCGAAACGTTTTTTTGCTACACAGAAGAAAAGGCGGGGTGTTTTTTTGCTACACAGAGCAAATACGAGGTTTAGGCAAAAATTGGACACGTGTCAGTCAGGGGACCCGGGAACCGGGATGAAATTTTCTATCCCGGGACGCCCAGCGTTGTCCTAGGCCGAACCCTACAGTATAGACGAACGCAATCGAGGCCAGGCGAGCATAGGACGTCACTTTAAAGCCCAGATAGTGTTACGACAGCTAGGCCCAGCTCAATAGACAAACGGGCTTCTAAAACCCTCGCCACAACCTGCTACAGTTCCATTCCCACTTCTCCCCCGAAACCCCAGGTCCCCAGCCATGGCCATCGACGCGGATTCCACCGCCGAGCAAGCCCCGAACCCCGTTCCCCACGAGCCGTCGGAAGAATCCCGCGGGTCTCCGGGCCATCCTGACCATGGTGAGGCCAATGAGGTCGATTTCGAGGAGGAGGACGGCGACGCGGAGGAGCTGGACGGGCCGGCGGCGGAAGCGGCGTACGAGGAGAGGACGCGGGCCGTGTTCCGTCGCCTGTATGCCGAGCCGGTCGGCATCCGCGTGCACGACATCATCATCAAGGGTAATCTCAAGACCCGCGACTCTCTCATCGAGGCGGAGGTCGCCGACCTCTTCCACTCCGCCGGCACCGTGCAGGGCCTGGTGCGCGCTTCCAGCCTTGCCAATGAGCGGCTGCAACGCCTCCAAGTGTTCAAATCCGTCTCCATAACCCTTGACGCGGGCCCGCCCGAGCTGCCTGGCACTGCTAACGTCTTCATCGAAGTCGTGGAGGCGCGCACCTTCAAAGGATTGAATTTCGGCTACTTCTCCAAGCCAGAGGTGAAGATCTCTGATCTGCTCAATAGTTTTCTCCTTGTTAATTGGTCGGCCAGAATTGGCATAGTTGCAATTTGTGTTGTCTGGTTTGCATATGACCACAAATTTGCAACACAAATGCCTTCACTTTGTTATTTCTTCAGTCGGTTAGTTATCTGTAAACGAGAGCTACGTAGAATTAAGAATCATGGCCGCAATATAATGCTGTGATTTAGATTTTGTACCATGTGTGTACTTCAGTTATTTCGTTTCTGCCTTGCTGATACCGTTTTCACGAAACTAGCGTTTTAAATCAAGGCTGCTCAAGCAGCATACTTGACCACATGATTGTTAGTGGTTGGCCCCCAGTTCGATTATGTCGCGCACCTGTGTTTGTAGAATGAGAGCGAGAAATGGTGGTATTAATCAGTAATCACATTTTGTTATTGGTGCATGAAGCGTATAGTCTTCCTTTGGTTGATTTGGTGCATGCTCACCTAAATTTAGCATATGTCCACTGCCACTTAGCATACTGTTGTGGTGACAGCTTACTCATCCTTTGCCACTATTTTATAAAACTCATTTCGTTACCAGTCTATTGCCCTGAGTGAAGCATGCAGTTATATATTATTCAAGAGAACCGTTGACTACTGTTGAAAAGAAAACATATATCTTGTCTGTTGACTTGTGGCATAGTTGTATCATGTATTTTCCTTGTAACGAGGCTGAGTTACTCATCTATATCTCTTAGTTTCCAGGCTCTACAGTTTGTAAGATATAGGACAGAGGTGGTGATACAGAGCATGCTTTAGTGACTGATTCGTTCCCGGACTTCTGGGAAGTTTTGTAGTCACTTAATTAGAGCTTCTTGATCACCACAATAGAATATATTCTAAAAATATGGCAACCTTGAAACTAGAAAATTCTGAATTTTCCCCCCAATCTCATGGTGTGCGAAACCCCAGTCTTGATTTTCAGTGAAAACACAACTGGCAAAAGCGGTTGAAGCATATTGCTCAACTCAGGCCAATCAACACCTGTGGCCTTTACTGGAAACCTGTTTTAAATAAATTATAAGAAATCTTTCTCCAGCTGTTTCTGTGGAGCTCGACTTGTCAAACGATAATCAGATTGGCAGAGAGCAAAAGTTAGAAAATAAAACCATGCAGAGATCTTATTCTGTAGGCAAAACAGGCCACAAGATTTGGTTGAGTATACATGGCTCTTAGCATTAACACCCTAAGAGTAGATTAGCATTGAAAGTCTTGATTAATACATGCTTTCCGTTGAAATTGCATTCGGTATCTGAAATGTTTTCACACGTGATTCTTATGTGTAGGCAAGATCAGGGACACTTGAAGGATCGCTCAAATGGAGGAACCTATTTGGTTATGCAGACATCTGGGATGCTTCAGGAGCATATGGATGGCATCAGTCAACAGAGTTAAGCGTTGGAGTGTCCCTGCCAAGATTGAAATCAATACCAACACCCTTGACAGCTCGGGCATCAATACTTTCCCAAGATTGGCTAAAATTTTCATCGTACAAGGAGCGCCTGCTTGGCCTTTCATTTGGTTTACTTTCAACCAGGCACCATGATTTGTCTTACAATCTGACATGGCGTACCTTAAGTGATCCCTCACAAATGGCATCAAAGTCCATAAGAAGTCAGTTAGGACATAATCTGCTTTCTGCTTTAAGATATACATATGAAGTAGATCACAGAGATTCCAGACTCAGGCCAACAAAAGGATATGCATTTGTCTCAAGTTCTCAAGTTGGTGGTCTATGGGACAGAAGCGGACTGAAATTCTTCCGCCAGGTTCGTCCACAACTAATTTCTTATGTTAAGCTTCCATGCAGTTTGTCTACTCTGCGGTTGTTCCATCTTTCCATTCTAATTTCTGATTATATAATATCTGCCGTTTGGTCTGGTTTGTGTTAGCTGTACTGCTCTAAGTTACTTGTGATGTAATGTGCCAACTCCAGAAATGTGCTTTATACTTATTGTACTAGGTTACAAGCATTACTATTTGATTTGATTGCACTGTTAGATCAAATAATCCAAGAGCTTTGATGACACTGTTAGGGTAGTGGATGTACAACCCCACCATCTGGCAAATCCTCGTGGACATGGATTTGGTTTTCTATTTATACCGTAGGTGTCTCCCTTACAGTGTTTCTTTGACAAAGTGAGTAAGTTATGCCCTGTAAGAGCATATGGAGCCAGATGTTTAAAATATTGACTCAGTGAGGGGTCCAGGGATAATGAGCGTAAACATTTTGTTCTCTTTCCTCTTATTAAATTCCATTTGGCATTGCAAATGTAGAATATAGTAAAGCTAGTTATGCCAGACAGAGAGGGACGGGGTAACTGGAACAAAACAATAACATATGGATGCCAAGGTTAGCATGATATGAACTGTATAATTTGACATTTAACTAATTTTAAGGAGCATCTATCATATCTCACAAGCACTTTTCTGCTAATGGATCATATCCTTGAAGACATAAGTGAATATCAAATTTGTACTCACACTTATAACACCATATTGCAATGGGAAAAATTGCTAGGGGACACCGTTATTTTGTGGCGTTTGCCAAAACACGCCGCTGAAATATGTCTTTGTCCAGTACCATTATAATTTTGTGGTACATTTGCTAAAGCACACTGCATGGTCTTAAAAGGAAAGTTTGAATTTAAGAAATGTATGCCAGTTTACAGCCAGTCTCTATACGTGTCAGTTTGCCGAAACAGAGTAGTTTCCTTTTGTTTAATTCAAAATTTTGCCTGATAACAGGTTGTACAAACAGTCTGTACGTATAAGTTTACACATAATAAAAAACAGACATCACTTAGCTGCAAGCCTGCAACTCAACCATCTTTTTAGTACTAGGAATACTCAAACCATACATTACCTGTGAGGCACCCAAGGTAAGCATGGTCGGGCGCAGCGGTCTAGCGCGAGAGCGCCGGTGACTGTGGCCAAGAATGGCCCGGTGCAGGGCCTGGAATCCTCACGGGACGGTGCAGAACCTTGCCACGATGGTGGCCAACTGGCCATTGGGGTCTGGCCGACGGTGCAGTGAGTCCGGTGTTGGGGACGACGGAGAAGGTCTTCCCGGCGGCAAGAACCGGTGTTGGAGGCAGCGGCTATTGGGCGGCCAACGAGATGGAGGATGGCTCATGGCACTAGCTAGTGTTCGTCGTCGGCCGATGCAATATAGTGTGCACGAAGAAGACAGAGAACACTCCGATGCAGAAGGAAAGTTTTTGGTCATATTGCCAAAGGGTAAAATGGCAATTTAATTTTCACGTGAGAGAAGTCAAACGTTCCATTTTAGACCATCCGGTGTGTTTTAGCAAACATACCACAAAATTTTAATGGTACTCGGCAAAGACACAATCCGGCGGTGTGTTTCGGCAAACGCCAGAGAATAATCCCGTAGCACATTTTCCCTATTGCAATAGATAACATAGGTACATAACCATGCCGTCCAAAGGCATACTATTATCTATTAGCACTTTAGCAATTATGCCATCAACAAGCCATCCACTAACATATTATTACTTATTAGCAGTTATGCCATCAATAAGCGAACCACGCCATGACTGTGCCAAGAGCCATCGGATACTTTAAACCCATTAGCCATAGATAAATATAGTACTTAACAATGCCGAATTGCCAATTTGGCAATTGATTACTGTATTTGCTTTGTGCAGGACCTGCCATGGTTTGGTAAATTTCTGTAAATGACGTTACCGGTGTTGATAGGTAGCAATTACAAGTATTTGAGATTCTCTGGCATCTACTTTTGTTGGAAATCATGTTCTTTCAGATTTATAGTGGATTTCCATATTGAGTAATGCAGTAGAAATGGATGCACGTATGCGTGATGAAAAAAAAAATATATTAGAGTTTAATGTACCTAAACTAACCCATGTTTTCGTGTGCTTGGAGTTATTTGGGTCTGACTGACATGCCATAGAATCTCATGACAAGCTTTATTTTTTTGTGAAGAAAATCACCTACTATCCTTCTTAGGATATAGCAACATTACTATTGCTATTTTTTTTGTAGTGTTTACTGTTCAGTGTTGAATGTTTCAATGGCCAATTTTGGCCGCGCACACACAGAGCAGAAGAAATTCTGTTAACAGCGCACAGCATGAACATCTTGAGATTTGCATGTAAGAGGCTCCTTTTTTGCTTTTCGCATGACTGCTGACATACGATCTTGGTTCACTTTGTTCTGCTTACCATAGGGATTGCCAATCGCCCTGTTGCCCATGAGATTATTTATTATAATTGCTGAGTTTGTCCTGACAGCTGTGGGTAGCTAAGAGCTAGACCTAGGGCGTATGATTCTTTGACTCCTTGTATATCTGTTAAGAATGCATATTTTTCGTGCTTCATAGCTATTCTCATTTGTAAAGATGAGTCTCACCCTATTTGAAGTTCTCCCGTTCCATCGGTTCAGGGGCAGTTGCAAGCCCCTTCTGCGCAACCTAATCAAAGCCATATGAACTGCACAAATGTGATAAGTGTGGAACCAATCATGGTAATGCAAGACGCTTACGCTTGAATATGGGTGACTATGGGTAGAAATGTTGATGCTCTGACTTTGCCAATTAACTTGACAACTGCTTTGCACCTTTTTGGCTCATACTATACACTACAAGGACCATGCTTGATTGCTTGTTGACACTATATCCTTCCAAGTCATTGATATAGATAACAATATCAATAGAATGAAGTAGAAGGATGTAGCTGAAATGGATTTCCATATATACATGTGGCTTATTAATATTTTCTCATTGCTTTCTTTGCTGCAGGAGTTTGATGTTCGTGGCGCTGTTCCATTTGGATTTTACAATGCTGCCCTTAATGTTGGCATAAAAGCAGGGGTGATTCTACCTCTGGGTAAACGATTTATGGAACTATCTTCACCTATCCCTGATAGATTTTACCTTGGAGGCCATTCTTCTGCTGTGTGCAACCTTGGTGGGATGTCATCTTTGCTGGGTTTTGGAACAAGAGGAGTTGGCCCATCAGAACCACGGAGGTTTGTCCCAAGCGGATCTGTTACGGACGATTCTGCTGCCTCTCCAGGGAGGGATTACTTAGGAGGTGACCTTGCTGTCTCTGCATTTGCTGATCTGTCCTTTGATTTGCCCATAAAGCTGCTGAAAGGTACTGGAATACATGGCCATGCATTTCTTTCTGCTGGAAATCTTGCCAAGCTGTCTGAGAATGAGTATAAGAATTTTTCATTTTCCGAGTTTCGGCGGACATTCAGAAGCTCTGCTGGTATTGGCATTATCGTGCCTACCAACCTTTTCCGACTGGAGGTAATTTTTCTTATTAGACCCCCCAGTCTTTCACTGTATGCAAAATTGATGTTTGTTTGGTGACTAATCATGGTCTTCGGATTTCTTTGTTTTTGCCAGATAAATTACTGTTATATTTTGAAGAAATGCGAGCATGATGATGGAAAGACTGGGATTCAGTTCAGCTTCTCCTCACCGTTTTAGAACTTTGCGATTAATGCAGCAAATTCTCCTTGCATGTTGAAGAATATATTGCGTGACTTTGCTGAATCAGCCGTTTAACAAGTTGGAGACCAGTCAATTCATCATCAAGTTTATTTTGATTTCTCGTAGAATGGTCGAGTCCTGGAAGTTTGTTAGTTGCAGAACTCGTCTTCTGGAAGATTTAGCTCTTATAATGCTGCCTTTTCATGGTATTGATCTGTCTCCAGGTTGTCACTTTGGCACATCAGATACCATAACCCTGACCACGGTACCTTAAAATGTGGTGGTTAATACTTAGTAGATTAATCCGTGTTGGCAAGATTTCTACTCCATGGGGAGTTGGAGGCCCTGGTAACTTGTATGCATGCTTTATATACTGACCATTTTGACTGAGATGGATGCGCCCTTTATGCATGTTGGCAAATGTTCCGGGTTGGTGGCGGTCTGAAGAAATGCTCCGGTGTGAAACCGTACATGTTGGAGAACCAAGAGGAGAAAAGTTGGTTCTTTCGCTCTTCCGTTAGTTTTGAGGAATCTCTCTGATTTTTGGACTCCCCCACTCTTAGGTGCATACAAGCTTAGCCTTGATCATCTGGGTCACTGACTGGCATGAAATTAAAAGATAGATAAATTTCCAGATGCTTGCAGAAGTCACCAAAAGAATTTCGTTTCTCTCTACACGAATGATCAGTAATTACAAAATGTCGAGCTTACATGCTACCACTAAGTCACGACTCGATGTCGTCATGACAGAATTTACAGGTTAGGCGTTTTGAATAGGAAGGGTATTCATCGTGATTTTGGAAGTACGGTGGCCAGGTAGGCATCCAGCTTCTCGTTTTGGTCTCGAGCCACGAACCTTATGCAGATGGGCGGCGTGACGTTGTACCTGGCGAGCAGCGCGTATGGGATGGAGAAGAGCCCGTCCCCGCATATGAGCCCCGACGCGAGCACCGGCCCGAACACCTGCGCGCCCGCCTTGTCCGCCCTAGCCCACAGGTAGAGGATCAGGCTCCCCGCGCACATGTCGATGGACACCGCCGGGACCAGCAGGAACGAGATGGCCATGCCGGTGATGCTCGGGATGTAGTGCTGCGCGCGCCACCTGCAGTGCGTTGCCACCTCCCGCAGCGCGCAGACGACCAGAGCCAGCGCGAAGAAGGAGACGCTCATGGCGAGGCAGTGCCTGGGCAGCTCGAGGTCGCCGGCGCCGAGCACGGCGATGGCGCGGTAGATCTTGGCCAGCGGCACCTGGTAGATCTTGTTGCCGACATCGTCGTAGAAACAGTGGAAGATGCTGAAGATGGCCGGGTTGATGATGCAGCCGAGCCCCGTGCCGACGACCTGGCTGACGAAGAGCGCGCGCGGGGAGGTGAGCGTGAGGTACCCCGTCTTGAAGTCGGACATGAAGTCGGAGGCGGTGGAGACGATGGACGACACGATGCCGCAGATGACGAGGCTCCCCACCACGCCGCCGTTTCTGAGGCCGATCCACGACGCGAACAGCAGGATGACCAGCTTGTTGTACTGCGCCGAGAAGTTGGTCTCGGCGACGCCCGTGCCGTAGGCGTTGCAGAAGGCCAGGAGCGGCGCGAAGAGGTACGCGGTGGCCACGTGGTAGTAGCGCACCTGGCTGTATAGGTGCGGGATGGCGATGGTGGACAGCGACGCCAGCACGGCGTAGCCGCAGATGGCCAAGGTGCTGGGGATGTGCTCCCGGAGGAACACCTGCGTCCGGCGGCGGTCGTCGAAGCTGAGCACCCTGCGTGGGATGGCGTCCACGTCCGAGAAGGACCTCAGCGTCTCCGCAGCCTCCAGCTGGTGGTTGCGCATCGTCTGCAGGGTCTTCACCAGGATCACCACCAGCTGGAACATGCCATCCCCAAGAATCATGCCTATCGCGCTAAACACCTGTGCGTTTCGATTCACAAATTAATTTAATGACCGGATTTTTCCATCAACAGTCGGTAATACTGACGCCGTAATCTTGAATTGTCAGCACCTTGTACCCGTTGATGCCCCGTAAGCTGCTTTCCTGGAGATCGGCGGCGTACCAGCTTCCCTTTTTGGTTTCGATGTACGGCCACATGAACCCCCAGGAGACGATGGCCCCGACGAGCATCGAGATGTTTATCAGGTAAGGGCTGATCATGCCGACGCCCACGTATGTTCCGTTCAAATTGATGTAGAAACTGCACGCAACAGGTAGAACACGAGTAATTCTCAATGATCTGAGCTTACTATTTTGGAAAGGTTGGAATGCAACTTTCAGACAATTACCCACGATTGAAGGCCTCGAGCCCAAACGACGGGAAGGCGGTGAGGCCGCAGTGAGGCCCTCCGGTGTAGAACCACTGGAAGATGGACATGAACAAGCTTCCCAGGCACGACCGGATCATTAGCGACACTTGCTTCCTGTGGTCAGAAACGTCAATGAATTACTCCACCTAGCAAAACAGACAGGGGCCTGGACCGAAGCCATTCTCTCCAAAATTTCCGATCGAGTCCAAAATTTCTCCCCAATTCGTACCGGAATTGAGCAGTCTCATGTGATGCTTACTTTGCTTGCATGGCTCCGTTGGGGGTATGGAAGCTGTTGATGAGGTGAGCCGTAGCCGAGCCGCTTGGAAACGTCAACCGGTGCCGGATGATCATCGTCTATTAGCCACCGGCACGGTGAGGCATCAGCGAGCTATAATTAATTAGGTGCATATGCACGAGATAAGTTCGATATTTGATGATCAATCGGCGCGTACCTTCCTCATGGGGACAATGGCGAGAAGGCCGACGAAGCTTATGAGGAAGTAAAAGGCCATCATCCGAAGCAACGTCGGCTCACTGAAGTTCCTCCCGACCACGTCTCCGGTGTTCATTTTCTCCGCCGTCCTCCGGTCCATGGCCAGCAAATACGACCCGAACCCCCCTAACAACCGGCAGCGGCACACACAAAATGAAGGAATCGATCGAATGGATTCATCCATGGTCGACGTACGTGGCGATGAAGAATGCATGCGTACGTGCTTACCGCTGTATGTCATGCTGGCGCAGGCGACGACGCAGGTCTGGATGACGGCGTTCTCGTGGCGGGTGAAGGGGCTGTAGGACACGCCGAGCTGGTCCAGCAAGCGGGTCCACGCCTTGAGGAGGAAGAAGCCGAGCAGGCCGGCGGAGATGTTGAGCGTGGGGATGATCCCGGACGTGAACACCAGGTTCATCATTACGCCGCTGAAGGCCGCGCCCAGCAACACGCTCGCCACCAGGGCGCGCAGCGTCACCTGCTCCGTCCATGGCGGGACTGGCTGCTCCTCGAATGCCCGCTCCGTCGACGGCCCCTCTCTCGGGTCGCCGATCGCCTCCATTGATTCTCTTCTTTCCCCTATCGCCGGCCTCTCCGGAGGATCTCGTTGGTTCCGCATGCAATTGAGTTTTTGGTGGAGGGACGTAGGTGGAGGGAGGGACAAGGGAAAGAAAATGAGAGGTAGATACGCTACAGCGTTGACTTATAGGATTTTTTTTTTAAAAAGACACCAGGGCATCTTTATATCCGATGTTTTATCAAGGAAAACAATTTGAGTATAAAAGAGATATAACTCATCGAACCAGTACAAATAAAAAATACACTAAAAATTCATGTTCATCGTCTTCTTAGGCCTTCTGTAATGGTCGTATCTTGGCACGATATCATAGGCATATTGCTTACGTGGCACCATATTAATTGAAGAAGAGAGTGTTGTTGTATCTTATTTAGGGCATCCGCAATAGGTTGTATGATATACCGTATGATAGAGAAGCCAAATCATCAGCCAACAACATATCATACAACTATTACAATAGTTTGTTGGTAGAGTTGTTGGTAAAGTAGTATGTTTTAACCAATCCTATAGTTATTTTAGTGGGACCAAACGAAAAAGTATCTTGGCATGCGTGCTAGCTTGTTGGTTGCATATCATACAACCCATCTTCTCTCACCTCATTATTACTTGCCATGTAGGCATATTTCTGAGTTGGCAAGACTATCTTACGATGACATGGACACTATTAGAGATGCCCTTAGGATACGGCTCTTGCACGAGATCATAGGAAAAAAATATGATTAGACCAATCACATGCAAGTATGAGGCCAAATTCATTAAATGTTAGTCCTCTTAGATACGACGCTTAAGAAACCATGCATCAGGATGGTTGTCTCTTGTAATACAATAGTATCTAGGATACTACACTAAGACACGATGCATTACGGAAGGCCTTATTTCGATTGATTGATCGATACTTGCGGGAGGTTAAAACATGCAACGAACAAACAGTAAAAAGGTTGGACCACCTGCAAACGCCCTTGTCAACCAAGATTTTGAAGACCATAATAACCATCCGGCACGAACACCGAGACCGAATAACCGCTGAAAGACCATCGACCGGGACACACCCAAGCAACACAAACTTGCAATTCTTCACCACCAATCAATAGGGTTGGAGAAATCAGACCTTATCGTGGACTCAAACGAACAAAGAAATCGAAGATTCCCACCATGGAACATTGAACAACTTCACTTGAATGACGTACCAAATGTCAAGATCCAATGGAACCCAACAAATCTGGCAGCACATACCCTCATTGGCCTTTCACCGTTGTTAAAAACGTTGACGAGGCATAGAGAGGCAGTAGATACCTTATTTCAGTGCGCCATAATCGTCACCAACTCGTCGATATCGCTAGACCAAAACCAAACTCTAACATGAGGGAACTTGCAATAGCGTCGAGCGCAGGTTAGAGATACTCAACCCCTCCCGCCGCCATAGTGGCAAACAGAGTACGCTGGGACCTGTCCATTCACCGTCAAACATGGCAGAGACGGGGCGGACATGGAGAACGGTGTCTAGGATTGACACATAGATCGCCACCGCATTTTGTTTTCCTCGACATTCATTATTGCACGACTTTTGCAATTAGTATTACTAGTTGGATGTGCCACGTGCCCTTGAGTTTGTTTTATCATCAAATATTTCTTATGTGTAAACAAAAAATGTGCATAAATATTCACACATAGAAAAAAAGATAGTCAGGTAGTATTCAAAAAATTCGAAGAACGCTTCTCAAATTTGGTCCAGCGACTTTATATGCTAAGTACTTCATCATAGACTAAATTCAGAGTGGTCGTTACTAAGGTCTCGGACCTTTTTCGCTTCTTTGAATTGTTGATCCGGTCCTTGTCCTTGATTGCGAGAAATTTGATGTTACTCTTTGCGATGTCTCTAAACAACGCAACGTAAATTTGACCATGAGAGAATACTAGTTCTAGTGATATATATGACAATCAGTATGGTCTACCCTTGCACCTTGTTGATCATGGCAAAGTTGAGTTTGATCAAAAACTGATTCCTCTTAGATCTGAATGAGAACATGTCAGAGGGGCAAAGAATTATACGAGCAAGAAACACCCTCTGCCTCACGTGTATCCTCACCAGAATATCTGCGTTGATGGAGTTCCGTTGGAACCCACAAGAAATAAGCCTTTGTCACTACACGACCTATTAGATGGGCCAGTGTTCATCAATGGTACAACATATCAGTTTATCTTCTGTTAAAACATGTGCGGGACATCCCACGAGGAGTTAGGACATCCCACTAGGAGTTAACGAGTTAAAAAAAACTCGGGAGGGTAGTAGCCATGCGGATCGTCCTCCACACTATCGATGCTATGGGTAGCTCATTTTCTTGGCATGAAAGCACCCAATTATGTGCATGTTTTTTCCATCAACATTGTCGTTCTTTGTGGATAGGATCGCCCGTCAGTTCACATAATCTTTCCATGTTGTGCTCTATGGTAGGAAACATATTGTCGATCAGTTTCTCCATGTGAATCATGTTGCCCGTAGATGTTACACATATATTTTCATTTCTTGGCACTTTCCTCGGTTTCATGACCTTCTCTCAACATGTAATCTGCAAACCATGAGTCAATTTACGCCCTCATGTTGGTGGCGTGCCTTACATGATAATTATCTCACGTTGTGACCCTTTCTTCACTACCAGAAGCACGTGCCTGAAGTCCCCCACCCAACACGACAGTCCTGCCCCCCAAAAGGGCAGTCCAGGAAACCCATGATGTCATGCATACTTGTGTCGAGTGCCTCAACCGCCGCCGCTTCATCATGGTGGCCTCGTCCCATAGTATTAGTGAAGTCATTCTCAGGTTTCATGTTGTCCCACTCTGTTTTTGAAGCTGCACAATTTCTATTCTTCACTAGTTTAATTAGTTTTTTTTTGCCCCGCTTCGCTTAGTTTTCCTAATATTTGCCCTACTCACTTAGCTGTTCTCATTCTTTTACCTACTTCGCTCTTTCGAGGCTCACGGGCAGTCAAGCCGGGCATTTCCGTATTGTCAACCTCGATTGACCATTACTTGGCCTGACTAGTGGTGTAGCTTGACCTCATTTGTTGTGTTGCTATCGGGATTGGCGGCAAGGCATGCCACGCTGGATCCTGACGCGTAGGTCTGTCCTGCTAGCTACACAAAGGCGGTGTACATTATTTATTGTCGACGACGAGTGGCCGGTCTGCACGGTTTAATGGCACAGCTGAAAGATCATCTTCCGTTTTGATAATTAAATGACAGCATACCTATTGATTTAACGTTTACTTATTATACATGAAAATGCCCAGGTTCATCAAAGATACATCCTGTAGGGGTTACAATTTTATTGGGTTTGAAAAGGGCTCAAAATGACAAAGCTAGGAAGTGGTTTTTGCATGGAGCGGAGGCTCCGGTGAAACCACCGGAACCTCCGCCCCAGCCCTTTTTCTTGCACTGCCCAGTCGCGGGCCTCCGGTGCGGGTCCGGTGTGGGGTCCGCCCAAACCGCGCTCTGGTGCATACGAGCGGAGGCCAGAGCGGAGCCTCCGGTGGGCGGAGCCTCCGGTGAACCCACCGGAGCCTCCGCCCTCTCCATTGGCTCTCTGGGGGATTGGCCTCCGGTGTCGCCTCCGGTGGAGGATCCGCCAAAATGGTGCTCTATTGGATAAGGGCGGATCCTCTAGCGGAACCTCCGGTGCGCTTCCGGTGGACGGAGGTTCCGGTGAAACCACCGGAGGCTCCGCCCTCTCAACTGGCGTGCTGGAAGGTTGGCCTTCGGTGGTGCTTCCGGTGGCGGCTCCGCTAAAATGGGGCTCTGTTGGATAAGAGCGGAGGCCCCACCGAAACCTTTGATGCAGCTCCGGTGGGCGGAGCCTCCGCCAAATCCATCGGACCCTCCCCCCTCTGGGCACAACGCAAAAGGAATCTTGGCTGCGCGCATACGAAGACGACCGGAGCCTCCGGTGCTGCTGGAACTGCTCAAACGGCCACTTGTGGGAAGGGCTATAAATACCCCTTCCCCTACCTCATAAATGCTAAGCTTTTTCCCACTCTCTCTCCTAGCCATTAATGAAAGCTTCACCCACCTAGATCTCCCTCTCCATGCACCCACTCACTCCCATACTTTGTGGAGAGCTAGAGGAGACCTAGATCCAAACTTCCACCAAAGGAATTTCGAATCCATCTACCACAACCTAGTATATCTAGAATCCTACTTGAGGCCTACAAAACTTAGTAGATCTTGTGCTTGTAGCTTCCACTTGTTGCAAGAAGCTTCAGATTGCTTGAGAGCCTCCATCCATCTTGTGGAGTGACCTCGAGCTCGTGTAAAGGTTTGGTCAATGCCTTCAAGTCGACCTCATAGTGGAAACGAGAATCTCCCTCACCGGAGAAGCTCAAGGAGAGTAAGGTGTGCACAACCGTGCTATTGAGGAGTGCCTAGGTGGGTCCCCACCTCTCCAACGTAGACGTACTTCTCATTGAGAAGGAACTACGGGAATCATATCCTTGTCTCCTTGTTTACACTTGTGGTTTATCTTGCTACCTTTCGTTTTGCTTCTGTTGCGTATATTATCTTGTCCACATAGGTTGCTCCTTTAGATGCACATCTAGAGAACCTTATCTTATCTTGCTTAGCCCCATTAAAAGGAAAAGAAAAGAAAAATTGGTAGTCAACCTATTCACCCCCCTCTAGTTGACCATCGTGCACTTTCAATTGGCATCAGAGCCTCGGCTCTTGCTAAGGGCTTAACGTACAATGGTCAATGAAAATGACCCCAATAGTTCTAGTGCGGAAATCGCCAAAATGGCCGACACTATATCTAACCTACAAGAAACGGTTGGAACCATCCAAACCGAATTGTCCAAGGTTAGCTCTAGTGTTAGTTCGGAGGTTTCTAGCATAAAGATAATGATGGAGGCCTTGATGGGGAAAACCAGGGAGTCCGAGGAACCACCTCTCACCGCAAATGATGTTAGCTCGGATGAAGAGTCCATTCTGTACATCGCCGAAATGGAAGCTAACATTGCTTTAGCTAAGGCGAAAGCCAAAGCAAAAGCCGATAAAAAGGCTAAGAGCGGTGGGAGCTCCGAAGGATCCAAGTCTCAATCGGATAACGGTTCGGGGTCTCAATCTAAAGTTCCACCACCTCCCAATTATGATTCTATCCATCCCATTGCCACAATGCCACACATGGTTAATGTTGGAGTTCCTACCATGCTTAACACTAATGAATTTTCATCTTGGACGTTCGATATGGAGTCTCATATTTCAGGGTCTTGCACCGCTTTGTTGAGAAGCATTCTCCATGGATACCACCCACATGATCCAAGCAACTTGACTCCAAGAGAAGATGTGGAGTTTCAACTCAACAAGACCGCTCTTGTCACTATCCAAAAGGCTCTCCCAAGAGAACATCTTGAAGACATCCGCGGTATCAAGACCACCAAGGAGGCTTGGGATAAACTTGACACCTTGTAAGGCAATGCTAGCATCCGATCATCCAAGTATGATGTTGCTCTTGACAAGTCCGAGAACTTTGTTATGCTTGAAGACGAAAGTCCCGAGGAGCTATATAGAAGGGTTGTCACCCTTGGAAATCAATTAAGGGACTTTGGAAAAGAGGAAATCTCCGATGAGTGGATCAAGAGGAAGTTCGTCAAGGCCATAACTCCATTCGAGAAGAACCACTCCACTAGCATTCGAACAAGATCCGACTACAACTCCCTCAACTCCATTGGTGTTCTTAGTGAGTTCATAGCCATATCCCTATCTCACAAGAGCGCGGATGATGCTCTCGCTCGCTCAAGAGGAGTTGGAAAGTCTCCAAACCTCGCCTTGAAGTCTAAGGCGATTTCCAAGATAGAAGAAGTGGATGAGGATGATGAGGACTACGAAGAAACATACAAAGGTGATCATAAGTGCATCACTCTTGCCATGCATGGTTATTGGAAGAGATGGGAGGCTCACAAGGCTGGTGCTCCTAGACCTTCAAGAAACAAGATCTTTAGGAAGAAGGGGGGAGAGGCCAAGGACATGCTTCAATTGTGGAAGTGCAAACCATTTCGTCAAGGAGTGTCCTTTTGAGCCAAGAGAAGAAAATGAAGGGAAGCTTGTTTTCAAGGACAAGAACAAAGCTCCACAAAACAAGAATCTCGCGAGGAGAGTCCCAAGGGCTCTATATGTTCAAGAAGGCCCCACATTGGAAACTTACTACTCCGGAGATGAAGGATAAGATGAAGTCGTAGGTGTTGCGCACATAGCCATAGCTACGACTTCCTCTTCATCGGTCTCTCTATTTGAATCCCCCAATGAGAAGGCATCGATCTGACCTACATGTCTCATGGCAAAAGCCACCGCGGTAATATCTTCCACCTCCAAGTCTATTACCACTAGTTCCCCCTCACTATTGGATTATGTTGAAAACATTGTTGATGATGAGGAGGCTAAGAATCTAGGCTCTTGGTTATGTAGTCTTGAAGGTGAAACTAAAGAAAAGGTAAAGGCCCTCTTAAGGAAACTTGATGATGCTAACTCCCTCATAGATGAGAAAGAGGAAATCATCATGACTTTGGAAAGCCATGGTGGTAGCCACAACAATCATGACAATGAGCTTGTCAAAGCTCTTGAGAAAGAGAGATCCATGAGAGCCTCTCTCGAAGAGAGACTATCTAGTATACAAGAGACTTATGCTATTAGTGTTTCCAAGCTTAGGAAAGACAATGAAAAATCTCTTGCTTTACTTAAGATATTTGAAGAAGAAGAGTTGAAGCTAGGAATAGCTCATGAGAAACTTGTTGAGAATCATGAAAAACTAGAAAAGGAGTTCATGTCTCTTAAAGAAATTCATGACAAACTCACCAAGTCTCGAAATAAGCTTCTAGCTCAACAATCCAATAAGAAAGTTACATCTTCATCTAATAGCATTGTTATCATTCCTACCTCTTGTGCTACAACTAACATTGTAGGAAGAGAGAAAGTTCTCAATGATGCCACAAGCTCTCAAGGAGCCAAGAAAGGGAAAGAAGGACTTGGCTTTGTTGCCAAGTCAAATAAGAAATCCAAGAGTGTCACCTCCTCCTCTCAAAATGTTGTCTTTGTGAAAGAGGGAGAGGTGACCAAGGAGAAGGATACCAACACCATTGTGGGTGGTGATACCTCTAGGGGGAGCATCACTCACAATGATATCGCCGGAAAATATAACCCATCTTATGCTCTTATGATATCTAGAGATGGACATTTTTATGCTAAATATGTTGGTACCTCTTATGGTGATGATTATCATTGGAATATTTGGGTTCCTAAGACCCTTGTTACTAACAAAAGAGGACCCATTGAAGAATGGGTACCTAAATCAAGAAATTGATCTCTTGTAGGGAAGTGCTTCCGGTGCGGGTAGATGGACAATTGATAGTGGTCCATCCCAACATATGACCGGAAGCTATGACGCAATGAGCAATATTGAACCTCCACTAACTCACCTCAATTGTGTTACTATTGGTGACAAGTCCGAACTTAAGGTATTGGGACGAGGCAAGGTGGCTATCTCAAATGATTTATCAATTGAGAATGTTCTCCTTGTTGAGTCCCTTGGCTATAACTTGATGTCAGTTCTCCAACTTGCGAATTGTGGCTTTACCTCTTTCTTTAATAAAGAGAATGTGATTTTCACTTGGGAAACAACTCTTAAAGTAGCCTTTGTTGGGTTTGTCGAGAACGGCATGTATGTAGTGGACTTCTCTAAAGGAGACACGTGTGCCGCGACATGCCTAATGGCTAAAGTTGATGTGGGTTGGCTTTGGCATCGCCGGTTAGCCCACACCAATATGAGAATGTTGCATGACCTTCAAAGTGGCAATCATGTTCTAGGACTAACCAAGGCTAAGTTTTCTAAAGATCGTGTGTGTAGCTCTTGTGCCTTTGGGAAGCAACACGGAGAACTTCACCCAACCAAGACCACTATCTCCACCACAAGAATTCTCGAGCTCATTCACTTAGATCTCTTTGGTCCACTATCTTATGATAGTCTCGGAGGAAAGAAGTATTGCTTAATGATTGTGGATGATTATTCTAGATATTGTTGGGTGTATTTCTTCAAGAGGAAAAGTGAAACTCAAAAGAGATTCATCGAGTTTATCACTCTAGTGGAGCGCCAACACAATGCTTCCATATTGGCCATCTGGAGTGATAATGGCTCGGAGTTCAAGAACTACACTGTTGAGGGATTTCTTAGTGAAGAGGGCATTGCTCATCAATATTCCACTCCTTATATCCCTCAACAAAATGGTGTTGCGGAGAGAAAGAACCAGACTTTGATGGATGCGGCTAGGACCATGATTGCGGAGTTCTCTACTCCCTATAACTTTTGGGCCGAAGCCGTCTCCACCACATGTCATGCTATCAACCGGTTATATCTTTGCAAGATCTTGAACAAGACTCCCTATGAGGTTCTCACAGGCAAGAAACCGTATGTATCTTATTTCAAGGTTTTCGGTTGCAAGTACTTCATTCGCAAGAAAGGTAAACGGTTGTCAAAATTTGAGACCAAATCTTATGATGGTATCTTTGTTGTCTATGCCACAAACGCTCACGCCTATAGAGTCTACAACAAGTCCACCGGACAAGTTGAAGAAGCTATAGACGTGGTGTTTGATGAGGATAACGGCTCCCAAGGGGGCGTATAGATCATGGTGTTGTAGGAGATGCAATTCCTCCCATCGTCATAAGAAGAATGGGGATTGGTGAAATAATCCCCATTGAGTGTTACCGGATGACGGAGGGAGACAGACTATGCCCCACTCAAGTGGAGCCATTGACTACACCCATTGATGATCAAGCTACTCAACAAGATGCACCAAGCCCTCAAGCTAATGATCAAGGTCAAACGAGAAATCAAGGCCAAGCTAATGATCAAGGCCAAGCTACTCATCTTAATCATGATCAAGGTTCCATCATTGTTGAGAGAGCTCAACCAAGTGGTGATCCATCACCCATTATTGATCAAGGACGAAATGAAGATGGACATGTCTCCGATGAAGAAGGTGATTCTCAATCTATATCCAAGGAATCTTTGGAGGAGATGCTAGAACGTAGAGCAAAGAGAAGAATAGAGAATCTTGAACGAGCGGGTCACACGGAGGACAAGATTCTTGGGCAAGTTCGTGGAAGAGTGGTCACTAGGAGGCAATTGGCGGATTTTAGCAAGGCTCATGCTTTTGTCTCTTTCATTGAACCCAAGAAGGTGTATGAAGAACTCGAAGATCAAGATTGGCTTGAAGCCATGCATGATGAACTCAATAACTTCGAGCGCAACAAAGTGTGGAAACTAGTGCCAAGACCCAAGGATTTCAAAAATGTTATTGGAACCAAATGGGTGTTCAAGAACAAGCAAGACAAAGATGGTATTGTCATTCGCAACAAGGCAAGATTGGTGGCTCAAGGTTTTTCTCAAGTCAAAGATATTGACTTCAGTGAAACCTTTGCCCCCGTAGCTCGTCTTGAATCCATTCGCATCTTACTTGCTTATGCATCTCATCATAATTTCAAGTTACAACAAATGGATGTTAAGATTGCTTTCCTCAATGGTCCCATTAATGAGTTAGTATATGTCAAGCAACCTCCGGGTTTCGAGGATCCCAACCACCCCGATCATGTCTATAAACTCGATAAGGCGCTCTATGGACTTAAACAAGCTCCACATGCATGGTACGAGCACCTTATAGAGTTTCTAGTGGATCGTGGGTTTAATGTTGGTTTAATCTATCCCACCTTCTTTACCAAGACGGTTGGAGGTGACTTGTTCATATGCCAACTCTATGTGGATGACATCATTTTTGGGTCTACTAACACCTTGTTCAATGAGGAGTTTCGCAAGCTTATGACCGATAGGTTTGAGATGTCTATGATGGGAGAGTTGGAGTTCTTCCTTGGCTTTGAAGTGAATCAATATAATGAAGGAACCTTCATCAAACAAGCCAAATACACTCAAGACATGCTCAAGAGATTTAATATGCATGATGCCAAGCCTATGAAGACTCCCATGTCCACAACCACTGACTTAAAACCCGACCCCAACGGTAAAGAGGTAGATCAAAAGGTATACCTCTCCATGATTGGCTCTTTGCTCTACCTTTGTGCATATAGACCGGATATCATGTATAGCGTAGGTAAATGTGCAAGGTTTCAGGCCTCCCTAAGGCAAAGTCATTTGGAAGCGGTGAAACGAATCTTTCGATATTTAGTTCATACCCCAAATTTTGGTCTTTGGTATCCCAAGGGTTCAATCTTTCAGCTCATTGGATATTCGGATGCGGATTATGCGGAAGAGAAGACGGATAGGAAGTCCACGTCCGGGGGTTGCCAATTCCTTGGCCGCTCCTTAGTATGTTGGTCTTCAAAGAAGCAGAACTGCATTTCTCTCTCCACCACCGAGGCCGAGTATATCTCCGTGGCAAGTTGTTGTGCCCAATTGCTTTGGATGAGGCGAAACTTGAAGGATTATGGTATTCATTTTGACAAGGTGCCTCTTATTTGTGATAATGAGAGTGCTATCAAGATCGCCTATAACCCAGTTCTTCACTCCAAGACGAAGCACATTGAGATCCGTCATCATTTCATTTGGGATCATGTTGAGAAAGGTGATATTGATCTCTCATATGTTCCCACCAAGGAACAACTTGCCGATATCTTCACGAAGGCCCTTGATGAACCAAGATTTTGAGCTTTGAGGAATGAACTAAATGTCATCGATTCTTCCAACTTCACTTGAAACCTTGCATATGTACCTTCATTATGCATGATATTAGGTTTGGATGTAGGCATGGATATAGGGGGAGCGTTACTCAACTCATGAGTATACACTCCTCTTATTATGCGAAAATCAATTCATCGTTGCATATCTAGTCAATTTGTGACTTATTGTGCTTAATTGTGAGTAGTACTTTTGGACCCAAGATATATCTTCGCGGTGCCAAAATACACACTCAAACATGGTGGCTTCGGCCACCGACCTTTGGTATTTTTGGATCTTTCACGCGTATCATACTTCCCCCTTGAAAACTCGTGCGGGTTCGGTTCTCTATCTCTTTTGCATCTTGCGAACCCGATCGAGTAATGTCTCTCGTACATCAGTGACTAAATTCCAACCTAAGCTTCCTTCACCCAAAACTTTATTCCATTCGTAATGCTCTTGTTTTTCTGATTTTGGCGTGCTTAAACTTGGTCTGGCGGAGGCTCCGGTGAAACCACCGGAGGCTCCGCGGCTCATGCCCACCGGATCCCACCGGAAGCTCCGCTGGTGCAAACTTCTCCACGGATCATATTGTGGCGTGTTGTGTGGACAGAGGGCGGAAGCTCCGGTGAAACCACCGGAGGCTCCGTTGCTCATGTCCACTGGATCCCACCGGAAGCTCCGCTGGTGCAAACTGCTCCGCGGATCATATTGTGGTGTGTTGTTTGGACGGGGGGTGGAGGCTCCGGTGAAACCACCGGAGGCTCCACTGGGCAGGGAGCGGAGGCTCCGGTGGAACCACCGGAGGCTCCGCCCGAGGCATTTTTGCGGGATAAGATCTAGGGAGAGCGGGGGTCAACTAAGATCCAATCTTATTTTCCCCCGCTCGCTCTCCCTCTTCTCCCCTCACAATTTCCGCCGCCCCTAAGGTCTCCGCCGCCGGAATCGGGTGCTCCACCACCGGGAGCCCTCCTCCTTGCCTTGGACCATCCCGGGATCTTCTTCCTCCTTCCTTTCCACCATGGATGGTGCGGGTATGTGCTCTCTCTCTCTCTCTCTCATCTAGTTGATGGATGGGGATGCATAGGAGTTCCATGTTCTTAACATCTAGATGTGTGGATTTGGATTTTGGGAGTAGAAGATCACGAGTACAAACCCTAGCAACCTAGATAGTGAGTATTAGGCTTGAATCGCTACGGTTCTTAGGGTGGATTTGTCCTATGCCCTAACCCTTGTTATTCAACCCTAATACCATTTATATCTTTGTTCCTTGGATTTGTGCGTCCTCTAATACTTGAGCATTGCCTTTTCTTCCTGATATTCTTCCTATTTCTTTCTTAGATGCTTCCGGCTCCAGAGGCAAGGACCCTCGTCAAAAGAGCGTGGATCGTCGCAAGGCTCCTAGGGTCGATGAAATTGAGGAAACCCTTGACCCATCTCAGCCCAAGCGCAAGAGGTTCCTGGCTCCCGAGAAGAAATTGCCACAAAAGGGAGAAGTCTGCTTCCCAGATGTCTGAGGTGGCGTTCGTGAAAGAACGCCAGGAGAATCCATATGTCATTGACCGCGACCGTTTGATGCCATAGTTCCGGGGATAAGGATCCTAGATTCCACACTAAATTTTAGAGCCAAATCTATCATGAGATCTTGATGAGGAAGCCCAAGGAGAATGTTGCTCCTCAACATGCTATTAATTTTGGGCATTTGGAGAGGAATCCCAAGTACTTTGGGGAGGCACTAGAGATTGTTGACTCATTTGGACTTGCTCCCATCATGAGTGTCCAACAAGACTATGATGAAGATCTAGTTTGTCAGTTCTTGGCCACAGTGCATCTCGCCAATGAGACAGAGCGCCATCTTATTTGGATGACCAAGGGACGGCCGCTTATCAAGTGGTCTGAAGTTGGAACTCTTCTTGGAGGATACCCGGATCATGGACCGTTTGCCGGTGGAGAGGAGTTTGACAATGGGTGGTTCCATATTCATGCTATCAACACTCAATCTCTCTCCAAGGATCAACTCACCCCTCTGTATCACTGGAAGAAATTTGAAGTTGGGTTCGTCAAGGGTCTCTACCCCACTTATGATATCATGCTCCGTATCTATCGCGAGACCATCAACCCAAAGGCGGGGAATGTCGATGAGATCCAAGGCTTCCTCAAGAATCTTATGCTTTGCACTCATGAGAAGAGGCTTGCCGATTCAACTCAGAAGCTCGATGTGCTGGATTATGTGTGGAATGAGCTATGGCATGTGGTTATAAACCGCAAGAATGCTTGCTTTGAGCCTTTCATTATGAAGATCATATTGCATGTGTGGGCGGACAAGTTCCCGGAAGAACCTCTTGATGATGCTAATTGGACCCCTCACATGGAGAAGAAACTTCTCATCAAGGACCACACCGAGCCCATTGTGCATCCTACACCTGCTCCTCGCAAGAACAAGGCCGAACCATGTGTTATCATTGATGAGGAAGAAGAAGAAGAGGCAGTTCCCTCTCGCCCTCCTCCTCCTTCTGACAATGCTTTTAAGTGGATGGCAAGGGCTCTCAAGAAGGTGTTCAAATTGAACAAGAAGATTGAGCAGCGTCAATGGGAATCCCACTATGATAAGGAGCTCAAGCACCGCAAAGCATCCCAAGCAAAGCGTCAGCTTCGTCGTGATGGTGGCGAGTCAGTGGAGTCCCCGGTGCTTCCTAGCATCACTAACTGGGACACGTGGCAGGCCAAGGACTCCGTCGGGAATCTTATTGAGTGGTCTGACGAGGAAGAAGGAGAAGAAGTCACTAGCTCTCGCCGCCGTGCCCGTCCTCCGAGCCTGGATATCTCCTCCGAGTGATCTTCGGGGCGTTAGCATCGGTTGCTCCCTCTTTGGGTATCTTGATGCCGAAGGGGGAGAGATATCTATTAGGAGTGGGTATTTGCATGGGTCTCTCTCAAACATGTTTTTCGATTTGCATCTTTCGTTTGCTTGAGAGAGTTGGTCTTTCATTTGGAAACTTCGGTTATTTAAATTATTAAGTGTTGTGAACCTCGTATTATGCATTGTGAGCTTGTGAACTTATTATCTTATGTGTTATGTGCTCACTATTATTCACATGTTCGTATATCCATTGTGTTTAAATTCTCTCAACATGGAGGGAGCATATCTTTAGGGGGAGCTCCGTTCATGTTGTGTATTTAATTATGCAAATAGGGATATTGTCATCAATTACCAAAAAGGGGGAGAATGAAAGATCATCTTCCGTTTTGATAATTAAATGACAACATACCTATTGATCTACCATTTACTTGTTATACATGAAAATGCCCAGATTCATCAAAGATACATCATGTAGGGATTACAATTTTATTGGGTTTGAAAAGGGCTCAAAATGACAAAGCTAGGAAGTGGTTTTTGCATGGAGCGGAGGCTCCGGTGAAACCACCGGAAACCTCCGCCCCAGCCCTTTTTTCCTGCACTGCCCAGTCGCGGGCCTCCGGTGCGGGTCCGGTGTGGGGTCCGCCCAAACTGCGCTCTGGTGCATACGAGCGGAGGCTAGAGCGGAGCCTCCGGTGGACCTCCGGTGGGCGGAGCCTCCGGTGAACCCACCGGAGCCTCCGCCCTCTCCACTGGCTCTCTGGGGACTGGCCTCCAGTGGCACCTCCGGTGGAGGATCCGCCAAAATGGTGCTCTGTTGGATAAGGGCGGTTCCTCCAGTGGAACCTCCGGTGCGCTTCCGGTGGACGGAGGTTCCGGTGACACCACCGGAGGCTCCGCCCTCTCAACTGGCGCGATTAGGGGTTGGGCTCCGGTGGCGCTTCCGGTGGTGGCTCCGCTAAAATGGGGCTTAGTTGGATAAGAGCGGAGGCCCCACCAGAACCTCCGGTGCAGCTCCGGTGGGCGGAGCCTCCGCCAAATCCACCGGACCGTACGCCCCTCTGGGCACATTGCAAAAGGAATCTGGGCTGCGCGGCTCCACGCATACGAAGACCACCGGAGCCTGCAGTGAAACCACCGGAGCCTCCGGTACTACTGGAACTGCTCAAACGGCCACTTGTGGGAAGGGCTATAAATACCCCTTCCCCTACCTCATAAATTCTAAGCTTTTTCCCACTCTCTCTCCTAGCCATTAATGAAAGCTTCACCCAACTAGATCTCCCATCCACCACAACCTAGTAGATCTAGAATCCTACTTGAGGCCTAGAAACCTTAGTAGATCTTGTGCTTGTAGCTTCAACCTTGTTGCAAGAAGCTTCGGATTGCTTGAGATCCTCCATCCATCTTGTGGAGTGACCTCGAGCTCGTGTAAAGGTTTGGTCAACTCCTTCAAGTCGACCTCATAGTGAAAACGAGAATCTCCCTCACCGGAGAAGCTCAAGGAGAATAAGGTGTGCACAACCGTGCTATTGAGGAGTTCCTAGGTGGCTCCAACGCAGACGTACTTCTCATTGAGCAGGAACTACGGGAATCATACCCTTGTCTCCTTGTTTACACTTGTGGTTTATCTTGCTACCTTTCGTTTTGCTTCCGTTGCGTATATTATTTTGTCCACATAGGTTGCTCACCTAGATGCACATCTAGAGAACCTGATCTTATCTTGCTTAGCCCCACTAAAAGGAAAAGAAAAGAAAAATTGGTAGTCAACCTATTCACCCCCCCTCTAGTTGACCATCGTGCACTTTCAACAGTGGTTCCCCTGGCGAGCGCAGAACGAAGCAACATCGGTGTTAATGGAAGGCAGGGAATACGATGCTCGCCTTTAATGGCAGCCACCGAACTCCACTGCTCCCGTCGACTATATAACGGGGCGCATGCCCCCTCCTCTCTCCTCACACTCTCCACCACTGTAACATCCCAGAGTTTAGGAACTAACAAAGGGTAGAAAAGGAATTTGTGAGTTGCATGCATGCATTTGAAAAATCTGAACAAATTTTTCGCAAATTAAAAACCCTAGATTGATTAGATTTTGTTCATTTTCATGACTTAGGGTTTAGATTAGAGAGGCGAAGGTGGATGGATTTGGACATGAACTCTAGGTGTTTGATTGTTTGGGAATGTTGAATTCAAATAACATTTGATTTGAAAAGGAATTCAAATAAAATATTAAAGCTAAAGAAATAACAATTAAATAAATAAACTATATTCATTTAATAATTCAAGTCTCACATAATTTAATACAATTCCAGTAATTTATAGAACAAAAATAATAACTTTATTGATTTAATACAATATGACAATGTATTTACAAATTTATTTACAAGAAAAGGAAATTACAAAAGAATAAAAACAACTATGAGCCTAAACTAAAATACCCTAAACTAAAATCCTTGTATTCTTGTATCTTCAAGTATTTCCATCTTCAATTTGATTCTTGCAAAAAAAACAAGAAGCAAAAACTAAAAATGGGTTAGTGTTAATGAACTCTCAGATTAGCAGAGAAGTGCTATGCTAATCTCATCATCGATTTTAAGTGAAAGATCAAGTATAGTATCTATATCTATCTTGTGTTTTGCCTCGGTGCAACATCATTGGAAGACAACAACAAATCCAACTAGCAAGTTAAATAGAACCCAATTCCTGGGGATAATATCAAACCTCCTTGGAGCAAAAGATCTCGGGCAGCACACACACATAGGTGACACACACATGCACCTCACTGTGCTGTCAACATCACATACATAGTAGATAAAACAGTCACAGGAGCAAGGGTGCAAAGCACCATTTCAGTTTCTTCACAGCCTGCTCGAGCTCTTAGCTCACAACACCACAATCAAGCCCCAAAAAACTCCATGTTCATAAATCCACACCCCAATCCCCCTGAAAGACCAGATCACATGGGATAGGCCAAGACATGAGCAAGTGCAAGCCTGGAGCAATTGGAGCAGTCTAGCAAGCAGAGCAGGAGGAGCTCCACAAGTGAAAGGGAATAAGAAACCGCAAGATCCACAAGAACAACACCCATCCATAGCATCAACACACCTCAAGGTGGATTCCTTAAATATTTTCTAGCAAAGAAAATTGCTAGATATGAAAAGAAGTTGAGTTGGGGATTATTTCCCTCGGCTAAACATAGAGATTCTATGCTAGGTCATCACAAGGAATTTAAATCACGCAAGTATCTATTCTTATGCAAAAGGAAAAATGCCTCAGACGCCAGGGCTACCAAATCAAGTAGTCATCCGTTCTTATCAGTTTTAGAAGTCAAAGAGGGGCATGATAGCATCCTAAATTACACCGACGATACTAACCATGCTAAGAATGAAAAACCTTGGGAACATCTAAATTGGGGCACCATAGGGATAAATCATGCCCCATACAAACAAGCATATGGGCATAGATTATAAAAATTGATAAACATGACATATTGAGTTCATAAGCACATGCACAGAGGAGTTTTTGAGCACTACCCCTGTTGGGAAGAGCACCTCAAGCACAAATCCACACTGATGCTGACGTGATCACATGCTCGTTGGGAGACCCCAGGCGAAAGGTATGATGTAGTCTAGCAGAAATTTACCCCCAGTTAAGGAACTAGGGTTTATTGAACCAGTAGGACTTCGTAGTCTTGAAGAAGGTTGCTTGTTGCATGCGGGATCAACAAACATCAACATGCACACAAAACACAAACGCTCTCTTGCCCCAACTTTCCGTAAGATTGTCAATTTTCTGGTCTTGCTGAAAACTAGAGAATTAAACATATAGAGTCTTGAAAAGTAATTAAAGTAAAAACCGGAACAGTAAGGAAACAATTATGAAAGTGCTTAAAAGAAGGTTGCAAATATGAGGAAAATAGGACCGGGGGCCATAGGTTCACTAGTGGTGTTTCTCAAAAAAAAAACATATTAAGTGGAGAAATTACAGCTGAGCAATTCACAAATCATGAACATATAACAATACTATTATGACGAGATATATTTTATGGGTTGGCATTACGTCAAGGCATATGGACCGATATCCAGCATGCATCCATATCTAAAATTCCACCTCAAGAAATCTATTTAGCAAATCTCTCTGCTATTAAGTTGCAGCAACGAAGTGATTGCTTTGTGTGCAACAGACAAATGCATTAAGAACAATATGAAATGTAACTAGTGGTTCTCATACGTAGACACGAGCACCGCTGTTTTCTCCCTAGTAGCAATAGCACATCCCCCATCCGTCACGTTTCTGTCAGTCGAGCACAGATGTAAGGGAGGCACGAACCTACCATATAGCATATAAACCCTCTCTTGGAGGTGAAAACAACTACGTGGCCAAGGTAATCATAAACACCAGAGAGCATTGCAAGAAAAGATTAAAACTTGATTTCAGGTTCTGGAGGATATTTCCACTCCAATTGATCCAAGGCATCATTTGTATCATCTAGTTCATAAAGTTGACGTGGAGGTGCGGAAACTGAAGGAGCTATAGTTTGCGGAACACCAGATGATGATGGTGTGGATTGAATGGAGAGCCGGCTCCTTTGAGGTGCCTAGCGAACAACGGACATAACCCGGGGGCTAAAAGCCTGTTTACGATCTCCAGAAGAGACAAAACCGGGACAAAGTTCCTTCCACTTCAGCTTCTCTACAATAGTGCAGGCGTGGAACCACACTCCTTCTCAATTTTCGCAAAGTCTTTCTTCTCATATTAGTTACCATCAACCCGATACTGAGAAAAGCCTCCAACAAGGAGATCCATATTCATTTCCGGGTGATGCCTTTGCGAGAGACATAACCTTGATAGCTCTCCAGCGACAAGCTGAAACCTTGTATTCTTCAATCCATTGTGGTACATTGGCAAGCTCAACAAGGAACTCATGTAGTCTCTTGGGAGAAATTTCCCAGTCCCTCACAACTTTGATACATTCACCCCCTCCAACATATAATTGCCAGATTAGGGTGACCGTGGCTTTTAGCTTCATGTCAGGGAGCTGCAGATTGTTGGAGTGTATTATACCTGAAAGACAGACAAAGAACCACATTAGAAACTGGGTTAAGAGGAGAATATGGAGATAAACTAGAAACAAACGAGCTTACCAAAAACACTTGTGGTAATTTCACTCAACAAATCCTTCACTTTTGCAAAGTTGCCCTTCGTTTCCTCTAGTTCTTTCTCAACTTTTTTAGCTCTGGCGATGAGGGCTTTTTCCCGGTTCTGAAATTCAAAATGCATAATAGACAAGTTCTTGGCAGCTGCATCAATAGTTTCTTCAAGTTCAATTTGCAGTTTTCTGGCCTCTTCAGTTTTTATGGCCTCTTGAGCCAGCAAATTCTTCAGATTTGCAATCTCTTTTTGAGAGCCAGATTCCAAAGCCTACAAAGATGAACAGATAAAAATTCAGTTCTCGAGTATAGACTGATAATCATTTAAGATAATGAATAAGTCCCAGGTTACCGCAGGCAAAGATAACTCGACACTTGGGGGCTACACTGTTTCAATCTATCAACAAGATGTAAAATTCAAGCCCCGAGTAGCTGCAGGCATGCAACCCGACACTTGGGGGCTACACAAAGTTGACATTCTATATGGTTTGAGCGTTAAATTTTAGTTCTGGTTCAGAGTAAACTTATAAACCGACACTTGGTGGCTATAATTCAATCTCAAGGATATTAACGGAAAATCTCTAAGCTTATCTTTGAAATATAAACTGAGAGATTGAGGGCTACATGTTATATACATATTTTGGTACAAGTTTACCTCATATCTCTTCTTCAGCATGGCAATAATGCCATCTCCCGAAGCCGGTTCTGAGAGAGCTCACGAACCAAAGCTTCAAAGTTATGTCCCTCAAGTGAGCCCATGCTTGGAGTTTTACTTTTTGATCCAGAGGTCGGATTCACATCTTCTATGATCTTGGACAAGACTGTAGAGGTACCAATAGTTTCAACAAATTGTGAACCGGTAATCACAACATCCGGGTCACGGGCAGGAGAATTATGAACCGGCTCAGGAATCACCGGATCCACATCCATTGCCGCATCTGGTGCAGACTCATCAACATATTTATGAACCGGCGATGGAGCTGCCGGTTCATCCACATTATCCTCAGGAGTGTTTTTTTTCCCAAGTCACTGACTGGAGCAGCAACTGAAATCGGAGTCGCCTTAGTCACAGCTTGAGGCCTACAAGGTGAGGAATGCAAGTTTATATAATGAACCGGAAAAAGTACAAAAATCACAATCAAGGTGAAGGAACAAAAACCGGCTTACCTTGGGTTGGCTGAAGCGAGAAGACCCGTATTGTGGATAATCTGTATAAGCATGGCTTAGCTCAGGCCGGAACCTTCCTGCTAAAGGATGAGAAGGTGTAGGGGAATTCTGGGGCTTTGAGACCCGGCGAGAAGAATATTTTTCAGGCAAACCTGCTTCTAAATCACTGGAGCCAGAGCTCCAGGTTCTCCTCTTCTTGCTAGTATCCTCATCATCCTGCGTTTTCTTCATATGTGAGGACGGATTCAAAGGTGATTTGGAGAATCTAGATAAATACACCTTTGCAACGGCCTGCCGGTCTCTCTTTTTAGTCACGGGGGACTCTTTGTCATGGACAGTGTTAGAGCCAGTGGCTGGGGTAGCAGGGTTGAGATCTGAAGTTTCTTGAATCGGAACATCCTGGGCTAGTTCAACTCGTTCTGCTATTGATCAGACCTCTTCTTGCTCATCCTACGAAGAACCGACGTCAGCAAACTGGTTATGCAAACGACCAAGAGAATCAAATTTAGGAACCTCTGCCTCTTATTCGCCTTGTTCTCCATCCTTATTTTCCTCTAGTGTTGTTGGCGGTTCTTCGGTTGTGATCCAGAAAGCATCTGAAGCCTATAAACAGGAAATATGTTGGGTTAAGATCATCGAATTTTCAAGTGCATGAAATAAAAATAGTTCATAGGATGAATGGAAGATATCTTAACGGAGGAGCCGTGTTAATCATGGAGAAAGCCGTAAGCCCCACATCAAGGAGCCTATATTTCTTCACACCAACCAAATCTTTGAGCATTCTCATCATATCAGCTTTGGAAGGGATAACCATGGAATATCTCATAGAATCGGAAGATGAACCGGTATATTTATAAAAGAGCCGGTCCCTAATACCAATAGGTTGGATGTGCCAATTTACCTAAGTTTGGGTTAGATTTAATCCATTCAATCAATGTACGATCAAAGATTTTACACGCTTGAGGAGAGGAATAACTTTGGTACGGGCTGCCGGTTCAGCAAAAGAGTTTATGGTTTCAGTGTAAACTAGACGCTCGGGACGGTGACCTGGCAAAGGAGGTTTACCCTCACGATATGTGTTTTTGCAATAGAAGAAGTTTTTTTGCCGAAATTGAGGATGACTGGCTAAAGGAATACCCGAATAAACTATGTCTTTCCTCCTTTGGAAAGACACACCCCCACAGTGAATCAAGTCCCCAGCAACTTCCGGGTGTTTGTTGCAATAAAAGTACTCCAAGAATCAATCTAGGTTAGGTTCGATTTGGAGATAATCTTTGTAGAGGACTACAAAATACTGGCGTTGAAAATGGAATTAGGAGGCTAATCCTGAGGGTGTAACCCATCGAAAGCTAGAAGACGGCGAAAAAAGTGAGACCCGGGAGGGCGAAAACCCTGGAGTATATGAGCTTCAAAAACGATTACCTCGTCCGTCCCAGGGGTAGGTCGGATCACATTTCCTGGCGCGCGCCAAGAGATATCCTTTGGCAATAAGCCGGAAGCTTCCATCTTCTGAAGCCGGCCGAGTGTAATCTCGGATTTACACTAGTTCACCCGCATATCCTTCTTATTCCTAGCAGAAGAATCGGAAACACTTCCGTCTTTCTTCTTCTTTCTGGTTCCAGCACTTTTGCTAGCCATGGTCTTCTCCTTCACCGTCAGCTTATGAACGGCGGCAATGCTCCAACCGCGGTGGCGCAAGAAGAAGGAGGTGAGCTCTCTGGCGGCGCTGGAGGAGGAAGACGAAGCGGATGGCATAGGAGCCGAATGGCCCTAGGTGTACCCTCGGGCAGTATTTATAAAAGAGTGCTAAACCCTAGGGTGGTTTAGCGGTAATTTTTTCAAAAAGACCCCAAGGATCTACATATTTACAGATTGCTTGAGAAGATTGGATCTACAGATTGAGAAGACAAGTGGAAATTTTTTTGAATGGGCACATTAAATACGCGGAGAAGATTTCAAGATAAACTGAAGATATGTCTCCTCGGATCTTGGAGATAAACTCGCAAACAGAACTATCAGTTTAGACCTAGACGGTTTAAAATTTGGAAGTAAAGAGCAAGAAAGGTGGAAGAATAGGATCTTCATAAATCAAGATCAAGACTCAGATTATTTCCCCAACGGAGCAATATTATGTTTGTTTTTCTTTCAGAAGCTTAACACGAACGAAACAAGCCACGGGCCAGTGTTCACATTAACCTGGGGGCTAATGTTGGTGGAATGGATAAGGAAGTTCCCCATAATGCTCCCCAATGAATTGGATATGGACACATCCGGTTCATAGTTAAATCTCTGGTTCATACCAAGACTATCCGGGGAAGTAGAACCAGCTGGAGGCTTGAAGACCCGACGGCCCGAAGCAAAGACCCGACAAAGGCCCAACATGACCCGGTTAGTGTTATGACCAAAGCCGGAAGGGCCCAAGGCTTGGCGGGACGGCCCAAGGCCGACGGAGCAATCCAGACCCAGATGGACTGACCCGGATCCCGGGGCAAACCGGCTGAAGAATTGAAGGTCAGATCCTGTAACCTCACGAACTCGTCTTCTATATAAAGTGAGTTCCTAGGACGTAGAAAGACAGGTTCTAGTTGATAGAAATAGCTCTCGATACATCAGAAGGAAGAATCGCTCCTTGTATTCGAGACCTCGAATTCTCAATAGTAAAGAAGCAGGAGTAGGTTTTACCCTCAACAGAGGGACGAACCTGGGTAAACTCACGCCTCTCGTTTCTACCATAACCCTTTCGATACTTCTCTTAGTAGGAATGGCCTCACAAACTAGTTCTCACATGAGAAAACTTGCTGTGACAATCCCATGACAAGTCTTCTATATAGCTCTTTAGGCAACTTACCTTCATGCATCACGAACGTCTCGACTTGATCAAGAGAAATATCATATTTGGAGGATTGAAGACTCAAATTGCCTTGAAACAAAGTGTTGATGCTATCTAAAGCCTCCATTGTTGTTTTACACGGCTGTATGTGAGCTAGATGCTCTCGAGGAAGATCCTTTTGAATGATGTATAAGGCGGAGTTGTTGAGTTGAGACTCCATATCCTATCTTGGAGTCAAGTTGATTGGATCACGGGAATGAAAGCCATGAAGAACACTTCTCCACAAGGCATTGCAAGAGCTTGAGATATGAGACTCCATTTGAAACTTCCATATAGAAAATCCATTAGTGTTATGCATGGGAGGTGGTCCAACATTGAGAATGTGTGGCATAGGTGAAACAGGGTGACCGGTGTCATAGTTGGAAGGTGGTGGAACTTTTGAGTTAGACCCTGAGCCATTAGCCTTCGCATACTTGGATTCCAAGCCACCATACACATCACTCACCTTAGCTTCTTCTTGCACTCTGGCTTGGCGAATGGTTTCCCCTACCGTAGTTGAGGCACCAAGAATTCTCCCGGTATCCCCAACAACGGGAGCGGCGGTGAGAGGTGCCCCGGGCTCCTTAGACTTATCCATCAATCCTTGCATCATCTTCTTCAGCTAAGATAGATCCGACTTGAAACCATACGTAACATTGGCAAGTTCGGTTTGGATAGATTCAACCGTTGACTCAAGGTTACCTATAGTTTCGACCATTTCGTCCAGAGGAGGGAGAGGAGATCCTATATGACCATACTCTCTTAGGAGGTTAATACTTAGATAAGACTCGAGGCTCTGATACCAATTGAAAGTATAAGTATGGTCACTAGAGGGGGAGTGAATAGGAACTAACAATTTTCTTATTTTCGTTTTAGTTTGGGCTAGAAACACAAGGTTATATGGATGTGCATGAATAACCTATGTAAAACGATACAAGATACGCAACAGAAGCAATATGTAAGGAATATGATAAGCCACAAGTGTAAACAAGTATACAAGGATATGTTTCCTGTAGTTCCTTCCCAAGGAGAGTACGTCTACGCAGGAGAGGTGAGGAGCCACCTAGGCACTCCAATAGAATGGAGGTGCACACCTTATTCTCCTTGAGCTTCTCCGGTGAGAGAGACTCGCGTTTCCACTATGAGGTCGACTTGAAGGTCTAGTTCAAAACTTTACACAAGGTTAAGGAAACTTTACAACTCAATTTTAGGCTCGCAATAAGATCTAGAGTTTCTTGCAACAAGGTGGAAGCTCCAAGTACTAGGGTTCCTCTAGGGATTCAAAGTACCCAAGAGGTTTCAAGATCCGCTAGTATTTAATGGGGGTATATGCAATCCCTTTGGTGGAACTATAGATCTAGGTCTCCTCTATCACTCCACAAAGTATCAAAAGGTTTGGGTTGTTGGAGTGGGAGATCTAGCAGGTTGAAGCTTGCATTAATTACTAGGAGAGAGAGAGTGGGTGAAGCTTATCAATAATGGGGAAGAATAACCCTATTTATACTCTTTCCAAATCGGGCTGTTGGAGGCTATGCTACGCAGGGCCGGTACTATCGGGCCCGTAGCAGGTACTACCGGCCTAGTATTGAAAAGGCCTTAAATCTTCACCTGAGAGCACAGTCGGTACTACCCACCTACTATTGGTATAGACAGAGCCCGGGTCTCTTTGAAGTACACACCAGTACTATCGGTAGGTAGGATCCGGTACTACCGCAAGCCAGACCGGTACTACCTCGTATGCGGTACTACCGCCCAACTACCGTGCATGTACGGGGAGTGCGCCAGGCACCTTTTGTTCCATGGCCAACAGCGAGAGAGATTCCCCGGTACCTCAGCCAGTACTACCGCCCCAAGGGGCAGCCGGTACTACCGCGCCATAGTCCGGTACTACCTCCATTTAGCACCAGAAATGCTCCCAAGATATTTCTACGTGATTTCTTCACGAGGAGAGGCGAACATGGATGAGATCAAATAGAATTTTACCTAAGGATTAAGATAAACATCCTTTGTTAAATATGCTAATTGTATTGTTATAAAATTCCAAAACAACTTAGGGAATGAGATGCACTTGTACCAGGCTTGGACCACAACCCTCCACGAGCTGGCGATGTGACACAATCCGGGCCCCATCCCCGCAAAAGGAAGATCCCACCGCCCCACAGGCAGGAGGGCCTCTCGGGGAACCTTCCCTCCGCGACCATCCACGGGCACCTCCTTGCCGGGAAGATGGTGAAAGGAGCCCTGTCAGCCTATGGCTTGAAAGAAGAAACTCTTGGGAAGGAGTACCCCTTCCTCTGGAACGGACGCTGGCTTCAGCGTCTTCAGCGTCTCGCGGTAGAAGGCCAAGATGAGGAGGCGGATGCGAGCTTCCTAGTAACCCCCGCCCTATGACCGGTTGGCTGAAGATACTCTAGCAAGGTAAAGTCAAAATACGACATGAACGCTACCACGAGGACTAGGGATGGCAACGGGTACTGCCCCGAGCAGGACTTCCCACAACCCGAGGTACTGCTGGCTGTTGGATGGATGCCCAAAAGGCAATAATATTTATACATTTGTCTCATAATTATGTTTAATTTTATTATGCTATAAATAATGTGGAACATGAATGTGATATTCAATGGAAAACTCACGATCACGTGTAGAAACATGAACAAGTATTTGATACCCTAGTCTTGCCCGCGGACTAGTTTGTTGATTGCTTGATGGCCGTGTTTTCCTGGTCACGGACATATTTTATGTCACTATCAGTAAATAGCATATTGTTGGTGGGAAACAATATGGCTGGGTAGACCCAAATCGTTGATATGCTAAGATATTGCAATACGATGTCTTTTGTCCTTAGTGACATATCCCAACAAGGTTATAGTAACACATATACTTAGACCATAAGGTTATTGGGGTTATACACTCGTGAGGATTTACTTTGGTATTATCAAGTATCACACCGTAAACTGGGTGATAAAAGAGGTAGTCACTAGGTAATTCCAAAGGTATGCATTAATCTTAATGTTCTGAGATGGGAATTACTCCTCTATAAAAAAACAGAGATACAACTTGGACCCACTCGGTATGAATGATATCCATATGTGTTGCAGACAATGTAGGATGATGATCCATCATGTGGGATATCGGAATACAGGAACGAGTAAAAGGATGCTTACCGGTTAACGAGATTGGCAAAGTTATAGTGAACAAAGGATTGATTCACGGTAATATCGGAACATCTAATCTAGGGTAAGTTCCATATCACGAGTAATAGAAATGATGTACGATAGCCAACAGGTTCAACAGAGTGTTTGCGCATAACAATGGGAGTCAATATGGGCGTTCGTAGCTCTGCTATTGATTACTGAACCGGAAAGAGTTTCCAATGTCATGTCCACTTGTTATCGAACCTGTAGGGGTTACACACGCTTAAGTTTGGTTTCCTTTTATGTGTATATTGGAAGGTCCGGAACAACAAGGAGAATCATCGGAATAGTGTTTCCTCGTGATAGATATATGTAATATGTATCAGACATGAGGATTAACCATAAAGTAACGATGTGAGGAGAAGCCCTACTCCTAACTCGGTTGCCAAGACAAAAATACCCCTTGGAAGAAAACAAGCAAAAGATAAGGAGAAGAAGTCCAGAGATGATGAACTAAAGAAATCTATGGATGCTATTGTGCATGGAAGAAAGGAAGAAAACAAGGAGAGGAGATTGTGTAGGACCAAAGAAGAGGAGAGGAGGGCCGCGGCCGAGGAGAGGAAGGTGGCATTGGAGGAGAAGGTGTCCATGGAAGAAAATGCCCGACTCATGGAGTATGAAAAAAATCTCTTCTTCTTGGACACTTCCAACCTCGACGAAAAGCAAAAGGAATACATAAACCATTCTCGTGATCAAGTCTTGTCTCAAAAAAGAATGATGAGAACTTACATGATGGGAGGTGCTAACATGGGAGGCATTGGTGGCATGAGTTACATGGGAGGAATGGGAGCACCTCCGGATTTCTATGGAGGAATGGGTGGCATGAATATACCTCCAAGTGGCTATGGAGGCATGGGAGCAACATCAAGTGTCTATGGAGGCATGGGTGGAATAACTGCACCTCCGACTAGCATTGGAGGCATGGGTTGCATGGGAGCACCTCCAGGTGACATTGGAGGCATGGGTGGTATGGGAGCAAGGTATGATAGCACCTCCGGGTGGATTCATGGCTTCCAATCCGTGGTAACTCCTATGCCTTCCATAAATGATGGCTTTGGAGATTCCATGGTTCATGACACTAATGCAAACAACATTCAAGTATTTGTCATGAACTTGTTTGTCGAATTGCTTTTGAACTATACCGTGGATTTGAAATATGCTATGTTGTCCAATATTGAGACAATCGAGACAATTAATATGAGACGGAGGGAGTATAATTTATTATTCTATATTATTCTAAGTCCTTGATTTCTCATACTGCTGTACACATGGGCTTTCTAGATAATCGTCATATAATTTTCAGATAATTATCGTGTGATATTGATAGACCTGTTGAGCCAACAACTTAGCCAACTGATCCTTTAAGCTTCAGTTTCATGAGTTCATCTACCTCCTGGGCAAACTCGTAAGGAAGGTGCTCAAAAACAGCTCTGCAGAATCCACCGATCATGGCTGCAACAGCCTTTTCATGGTCTATCCCTCTTTGCTGGAAATAAAATAGCTGGTCCTCTCCAATCTTAGAAGTGCTTGCCTCATGCTCAACACGGCCACTAGTGCTACCCACCTGTTATAAAAAAGATTTGAGTTAATACGCAAATGTGTTTTTCTGATAACCTACTATTCATACAAAGGGAAACCCTAGTTCGTAAGAGGACAGTTAACTGCACAAAGAGTTTAGTGAAGAAAATAGAACTGCTTCTAAGAATTTTTTTGTTAGCACAGTAACATTTTTTTGGTTAAGGACACCAAATCAAGTATGGAGGTTGTGCCGTAAGAATGCATAATATTGCACAATATAGCATCACATGGGTATATATAGCATGATTGTATATATGATTCTGAATGTGGATGTATCTTTGGTAAACATACTGAAAGATAATTCAAATATTTTCTCATTAAATTTGTACATACCTATAAAGAATGAAATAAGTGTGAAGAGGAACACCACAAAATGCAGAGTTGAACTAAAGTAAACTTGTCCTGCTTATGTGGCTCATGATTCCATACCAAAACGTCCAATCAAATTTATATCGGCTGTTATACTAGAGCAAAGTATCCATCCATCTCAGTCACTGCAAGAATTTCTACCTTTTCATTTTTTTTCTTCCCAAACGTTCTTTAGTACTCAAATGCACTGGCGGAGCTTCTCGAGGCCAAACCCGGGCCATGGCCCGCCCAGCCCAACAGACAATTATTTTTTTACTACTAGTCTACTACGCTGATGTCTACGAGGCCCACTCCCAAAACACAACACCACGTGTCCACGTTAGCGATTCACCTTTCCAGTCCACTCGTGACTCGTCCTTCCTGGTTCCTTCGGGAGAAACAGAGACGGAACATCCATGGCGACGGCCACGACCAGGACGGCGAGACACGAGTTGAAAAACATATCAACCTTAATTGGTCTTTGCCAATGCCTTGTGGAGACAGGAAGGCATGATATCTATAATCTGATTGAAAGATTACTCCGCTTGCTCATTACTCTTCCAGTTTCAACGGCGAGTGCTGAACGTGCATTTTCTAGTATGAAGATCATTAAAACAAGGTTGCGCAACAAGATGGAAGATGACTATCTTGCAAATAGTTTGTTAGTCAACATAGAGGGTGAAATTCTAGAGACTTACAGCTATGAAGACGTCATTGAAGATTTTAAAAAGATAAAAGATCGGAGAGCTGATTTGTAGTAGGTAACTCTAGTTTCTGATCCTTTTGGTCATACTGAACCTTAGTATGGTTTATTTTGTTTTGGAGCAATTCATATGTGTACATGTATGATATGCTGAACCAAAAATATTAAGTATTGACTAATGCCTAGTTGCTAACTGAAAGTGCATGGTTCAGAATTGCAATTTTTTGTGTTATGATTTTGCTTGGCCCGCCCAAGTTTTTTTGTGAAGCTCCGCCACTGCTCAAATGGCAGGATATTTCACAAGTTTTACATAAAGCATAGCATACAGATGATACGGTACCTTTCTGAAGTTTTAGTATAAGTCGAATGAAATAAGTGTGAAGAGGAACACCATGAAATGCAGAGTTGAACTAAAGTAAGCTTGTCCTGGTCATGTGGCTTATGATTCCATACCAAAACGGCCAATCAAATTTATATCGGCTGCTATACTAGAGCAAAGTATCCATCCATCTCAGTCACTGCAAGAATCTCTACCTTTTCACATTTCCTTCCCTTATTAGGTTTTTTTTTTTACCGTGAGCCGACAGGAGTTCTGCTATTGCATTAAAGATCGAGGGAAAAACTTTACAAATCTGCAAGCAGGTGGAGAGAAAAAAAAACAGGAAAAGATCCCAAGGGGGTCAAGAAACGCTAACGAAAACTACCCCCAAAAGGCCTCCTTCAGGATGGCAATCTCATCTCGGATCAAAAGAAAAAAAAAAAAACCTCGCATCTAGCCTCGCGCCCTGGAATGTTCTGTGATTACGTTCCTTCCACAGGTTCCATGCAACATACGCCGCAAATCTGCAATCAGCGTTCCTGGTCATCTTTGGCGATTCCCAGCAAGTTTTCTTCCACCACTTCGGTGATGGTGACAGCAGAAAGGGCAACGCAAACCACACCCGCACGGATGGAGGTCAACTGCGAGGTGCCAAACTTCTTTGATCCCTGTTGTGCTAGCGAAGCTCTGAGGCTTAGTTGAACTATTAATTATTCATTGCTTGATGAAAGCAATAGCTGTCAAACTCATAACTGAGCCACAACTCATATTTCAAATTTAACTGGCCCTTCGCCCCTTCCTACTTTAAAAGTCCCAACTGTATCCAACACAAATACTTCTCTCAAGACTACCTAAATCTCTAAGCATGCCATATCGATATCCTATGACTTAACAAGTGTGAACATTTGAGGCAGTTTTAGTTTTATCGCGCACATAGGCTAAGCTCAAGCTTGTCATATGGCCGCTATTAAAGGGAAAATTTTGTTTTTTCCACACTAGTTTTTGCCCATTTTGCTTTTGCCAGTCTAAAAGAACATACCATAGCAAATGGTACCCTCAAACGACCTTACCGGAACTCCTTCAATCCCATCTTACATAAGCATAGTTTTGTCCCAAATCATATTAAATATTTGTATAGGTGCCACAGAGGTCAACTCGTGTTTCGCCATTATTGCAAGGTCAGTAACTATCTACAAACTAAGTACAGGTACTGAGGCCAACAGCTTTCCCTATACCGCAACTGAATCTTGCATGTCAAACCAAGAACAATAAACATTTCAGCAAGAAGGAAGGACGAGCAGGTTACCTGAATAGTGGGGTATGTGTTAGCAGCAGCGTTATCCCCAATCAGCAAAGAATCACACTGTGAAGAATTATAAGCATTCTCTGCACCTGAGTTCATCTGGACCAGCCCACGGTAGCAATTCCTTGACCTCCCTGCTGAGATACCCTTGGATATAATACGGCTGCGTGAATTCTTCCCCTTGTGGATCATCTTTGTCCCTGTATCTGCCTGCTGATAATCCTTAGTCAGTGCTACCGAGTAGAACTCACCGACGGTATCATCCCCAACAAGCTCCACACTCGGGTATTTCCATGTGATTGCTGACCCTGTTTCAACCTGTGTCCATGAGATTTTCGAGCCACGCCCCTGGCACCGCCCCCTCTTGGTCACAAAATTGTAAATGCCACCTTTCCCCTCCTCATCGCCGGCGTACCAATTCTGCACGGTGGAGTATTTGATCTTGGCCCCTTCTTCACAGACAAGCTCCACGACCGCCGCATGGAGCTGGTTGGTGTCATGTGCTGTAGCAGTACAACCTTCCAAATAGCTGACGGTGCTTCTCTCATCAGCCACAATGAGAGTCCTCTCAAACTGCCCGGTCTCCTTGGCATTGATTCTGAAATAGGTCGATATATCCATGGGGCAAAGCGTGTCCTTGGGTATGTAGCAGAAAGAACCGTCACTGAACACCGCAGAATTCAGGGCAGCATAGTAGTTGTCACCGGGCGGCACAATGCTCCCGAGGTAGCGCCTGACGAGGTCCGGGTAGTCTCGGACAGCCTCTGAGATGGAGCAAAATATGACGCCCTTGGCCATGAGCGCCTCCCGGTGGGTGGTGGCGATGGAGGTGGAGTCTATGACGGCATCTACGGCAACGTTTGGGAGGCGCTTCTGCTCGCCGAGAGGGCACCCGAGGAGGTCGAAGGTTTTGAGCAGGGGGTCGACCTCGTCGAGGCTGTTGAGCTTGGGCTTGGTCTTGGGCGCGGAGTAGAAGCAGAGGGACTGGAGGTCCACCGGTGCGTACACGTTGTCGCTCCATGTGGGCTCGACCATGGTGAGGAAGCGGCGGTAGGCGGCGAGGCGGAAGTCCAGCGTCCAGGCAGGCTCCGCCTTGAGCTCCGAGATGCGGCGGACGGTGGCCTCTGAGAGGCCCTTGGGAATGGAGAAGGACTCAAAGTCGGAGACGAAGCCGTACTTGTACTCCCGCTTCAGGAGGTTCTGTAGGGCCTCCGCTTCGTCCGCCGCCGGGTACGACGGCTTCTGCGGGCCCGTCTGCACCGCCACCACCGAGAGGCGCCCGCGGCGCGCGTCCACGCGGCGGCGAGAAGAACCAGATGGGTACGCCGCGCCGAGCTTGGCGGTGAAGGCGCAGGGGGTGAAGAGGGAGGTGGGAGTCGGCCATGGTGCGGCCGGCAGGCTAGGCGGAAGCGAATTCATCGGATCCCAATTGCATCAAACAATTAGCATGCTTAAACATGCGCTGATTATAACATCACAATTAATTGGATTACCATAATGAATGACGATTACATCATGAACGTGCTTGCATTGTAGACTGTAAACGGGACGTCAACGGAATGAGTTCAAAAAGGTATCACCGGTGTAACGGAAGTTACCAATTTTGTTTGGTTTGATGATGGAAAGGGATCTGATACCGTAATCGCAAGGCTCAGAAATCTCTCCACATCGTCAGCCGTATTTTTTTTTTTTCGCCAAAAATGCCGCCCGACCAAAACTATTTCCAAATCTGACCTCTAGGTTCGATGTCAATAAGAATGGAGCCGACATTATAGAGTTCAGCGCATAGTTTGGCATTTAGGTCAGTTGACATAGGTCGGCTCCAATGCAAATAGCGCCAACCTATGTTTCTGTGCGGTTTTCGCAGTCGTCGAGCTGCACAACATGAGCTCCATACTCGTTGGCACTAAGGGTCAAATTTAGAAATAGTTTTGCGGAGGGGCTAGATCCACCATTAGTTTCAGCAAAGGGCCATTTTTGGTAGAAAAAAAAAGGCCAGGTCGGCCGCCTGGGGTCTCGTCTGACATCGCCATATCTCGTGCAGGTGAGCTAGGAAATGTGGGCTTGAGGGGAAGGGGAAGATGTCGTTGCTACATCCTACCACCGATGGAGGGAGAAGCCAGATTGCAGAGAAGAGAAAGTTGCAACCGTCTCCCGCTCTTGTGCCTCACCGTCACGTGCGGCATGCCGTCACCTCGACCTCCCTCTTATATTGTTGCCGACCACGATCGCACAACGCCGTCATCAAAGGCGGGGAGAAAGCGTTGGATAAGTAAAGAAATCATGCAAGAAAGAAGATCGAGAAGAAAACAGGAGATTTTGCAATTTGCCACAATTTTCTTTTCGCTTTTATTATTTGTCACGACATGTGTCACTGACAGATGGTGGTCAATGTTATAAATAATAAAGGATTTGAGAAATATGTAACAAATTATAAATTTTCCCAACGATTCAATGGCATTACAATTGAAGTTGACCCCTGACCGTGGGTTTTTGGTGAAGTCCATGTATGCGGACTGTATGCATGTGAATATTCCATATTTGCCCAAATACATTTTTGATAAAAAGTATATATTAATATTGCAAAGATATCGATTACACCCGGACTCTGTAACAACGTAATGTACTAATGGTACGATGTATGCACATAGCCAAAAAAACTAAATAAGGAAAACCCCGCTACAGAGTTGTTGCAACAATAAAACCACCATCAAGACAACACATGATGCTCAAGTACTCCAAAAGCGATGCCATCAAGAAGGGAACAGTGCGTCAGCTCCGTCGTCGTCCAATCGTAGATCTTGAATTTTCACCCCGGAGATAATCCCCGCTCTCAAAAGAATGTCTTCAACAAGTCCATTATCAGGCTCAACCAATTAAGCCCATACCTTGAATTTTTACCCTTAAAGGTAAGATCTTGAACTACACATGTGTTGTTGCCCCCACTTGCATATCGCTACTACGAAACCCGAAACTTCAATCAAGTTACTCAACATCGTAGGCTCCAACTACCATTACTAGTCCTCCAATCTCGGCTTCTCCGCCTCTGAATTCACCTTGGAGTAAAAAATCTCCTCATGGAAATAGATAGCAGAGCTTCGCGCCGGTCACTCAAGGGAGTTCACATGCGGAGGCTTCCGAAATCCGACACTCCGGCCTAATAAAAAAGGACAAGCATCAGGCGGATCCTTGTCTTGGCGCAAAAGGAATCCTAGGACCGCCCCTTTATTAGAGCACACCAGCAGGCCCCCATACCGCTGGCCAGCTTCCCGCAAACAGATTGAGCGGATTAGGCACAAGTGACAGAAGGAACGCTGCAGTGCACCCTAGGCATGCGCAGGGGCGCCATCGCGGCAGGTTCTGCGCCGTCACCTCCGGCCATCCCCGCATGCCCGCCCCTCTCAGCCCCATCCATGCCTCCCTGCAGCGCGTTGACAAACGCCACGCATGGGCGAGCGCTGTCACCCCACTGCCAGACCTCCACCTTCACCTCCAAGGAAGCGAACCCCATACACGAAGGGAATCCGGCAGGCCACGCCATCCTCGCGCACCGTCTTCGACAGCCATGGCATGGCCGCCACCGCTGGCACCGGTGGCGGCAGCGGCCGGTGCGATAAGATCGGGCGTCGGCCTTCTATATCGGATCGGGGGTCCTCCGGAGTCACCCTCGTGCGGGGCGACCCAGGAGTCAATCTCTTCGGGGTGGAGGGAGACAACACGTCGGGAGCTTTCCGGATGTGTGTTTGGTTTGGCCAGAGGTGGCCAGACATGGGAGATTGGTTTGCGGCAGTGGCGGTGGTCGAGAGCTAGTCACCCGTGTGTGTGCTACTTTCCTGCGCAAATACTAGTGGAACTGAAAGTACCGCTAAAAATAATAGTGGAAAACGAAAGTATCACTAAAGTAAAAGTTTTCATATGATTTCTTTAATGTAAAGTTTTACTCACTAAAGACAAATTGATTAATAGATAATGGACTGGTTGTAAACGATGTGTTTTTTATCAATATGATGAGACGGTTGAACATTTGTTTATATCATGTCCTTGTACAATACATGTTTGGAGACTTATGCATTTCACGTTTAATATCTCACCTTCAAATAATATAGGCAATATATTTGGTCATCGGCTAGATGGGCTAGATAAATGCACTAAAGCCCGTATTCCCATCTACACTTGTTCTTTTGTTCAGCCTATTTGGAATTGCAGAATGATGTTATTTTTAACAAAGTCGGAGGTTCTCATTTTTTGCAGGTTGTTCACCACACTACTTATTGTATCCATATATGGTCCTTCCTTCTACCGCCTACACAACAGACACTTATAGATACTAGGTGCACACGGGTGATGATGATTATTCGGGCTATCTTCAATCATGGTGGATGGCAGCACGCTAGAAGAATTTAATATGTGTAGTCTTTTACTTTTGACATTATTTTGGTGGCCGGTTCTTTTGGCCACGTTGGTCGATACGTGACTTGTATTATGGTCGAATGTTTTGTTGGTACTTTGACCTTTTTTTAATATAAAAAAGTTGTGTGCATCATCACGATGTAGAGGCTGGGGCTATGGTCCCATTTCGAAATAATGATTCCATAACGCTCGGGGGTGAGCGAATGAGATTTACATACGACCAGTATTTGTTACCATGTATCCGATTACGACCAAGTTGGAACAAACAAAACCTAATGTATTTAGTTGACACAGTCATCTAATTACGGTCAAAATCGCCGAACCTAAGCACATCATATATATAGTACCTTTGTATTGAAGAACACAGGTAGAAATCGCCATTATGTATCCTGTAATAAAAGGACGAACTAATCACACATCATATTGAAGACGATCATGGTGGTGTAGACGACTCCGGTGATGATTTTCACCTCCGCCGGGGTGCCAAGTAGGGCTCTAGAACCACCTTGAATTAGGGTTCACGACTGCGGGAACTATCTATCTTATTTTACAATATATTTTACGTCACCAATATTTATATGTCACATGCTATATTCAGGTGAAGGTGTGACGCGAGGAGGCGAAGGAGGGGTCCACGCAGGTTGTGGTGCGAGTCCGGGGGGGGGGGGGGGAGTGTGTGGCCTCCTAGTGTACCACCAGGTGATTTTTTGTGAGACTGCTCTCCGTGGATGTTTAGGACCTTGTGAATTTTGTCGTATTTTTCTGTGGACTTTCCCAAAACAATTTTTTTAAAACTAGAAAAAAAATTGGAACTTGCGCTTGGCAATCTTGTTAATACATTAGTTTAGAAAAATGCTATAAAATAATATATAATTGAAGTAAAAAAATGTAACAGTGTCGGTTTGTCATAATTTACAAAGGAGATCATATCATACATAAAATTTGTAATATTGATCATATCACATCACACTCCTGCAAAAATAAGTTAGACGCTTCTAATTTATTTTTGCAGGTTTTACGCGGTTTAGTGCTTTTGAACATAGAACCGTTCTTACCTGCGAACAAGAAATCACAAATGTGATGAATAAATTATTACCAACGCATTTTAGATTAGATCTTAACTATAGTGTGAGAGACAAACACCCGCCAACCATTTATGAAAAAAAAGTTGCATACCAGTTTTCGAACAAGTCTCATGTACGCGGACATATAAGGTTAGTCCGGGCCGCTTCATCCACTATACCACTAAGATCCAAAATATACGAAGGGAGAAATAACATGATCATCAACGTCCACATACACATATGTGTTCTACCCGTACAAAAACATCTACGCCTAGGATACCATTGAAGGGTGCGTAGCACAGAAAACAAAAAATTTCCTACGGTAAGAACAACCAAGGATCAAGATCTAATCTAGGGGATGCATCCAACAGGTAGAGAGAACGCTAGAAGAACAAACCCTCGAAGATCAAAAGTGTTACAAGATAAAATCTTGTGGATGATGTAGATGAACACTTTCCGATCTCAAGATCGCGAAGACGAGCACTGCAATCTGGCAGCGCTTCCGCTATCGGTCACACGTACGACTCGACGAAGACCTTTGTTCCCTCGATCCAACGGGGCAGCGGAAGTAGTGGATCCATCGGAAACATTTTTATTTATTTATTTAAGTATTTGTTAATTCTATTAACAAACATTAACACTTACCCCTTGAACTATTTTTTAATTCTATTACAAACATTGACAACTATCCCCTTGAACTATTTCAATATTACCCGAAATAGTTTTGGTGTTGTCCAAACTTCTCTCCAATATTCTGTATCTACTAAAAAAGTGTACTAAAAAAGCGTCGACAAACCTTATGTGTGTCACCCTATGGTTCATGAATAATGCAGACATGATCGAGAAACCTCTCCGATCAATAGTCAATAACGGGACCTTGATATCCATAATGACTCCTACACATTAGACGATGAATCTTGTGATCAGTTGAACCTTAAACTTCGTAACCAATTCCTTTTGTATCGCAATATTTAACTTGTCCGAGATCTGATTATTGGTATCAACTATAACTAGTTCGATCTTGTCACTGACAAGTACTCTTTTACTCGTTATTTGACCTAGTCACGTGCTTGCAAGCGGTGTCGATATGATATCACCGAGAGGGCTCATAGTAAAATAACGAGTAAAAGAGTACTTGTCAGCGACAAGATCCAACTCTTGATCCATGAGACTCAACTAATACTTTCAGAGTACTCAATGCCACCTCTATAGTTATCTTGTTACGGTGTGAAGTTTGATGTCATTAAAACACGGTTCCGATATTAGTGATTGACATGATCTCGTGGTCTAAAGAATAGAGATACTTCGTAAGTGTTTGATATAACAATGTGAACTTAATGACTTGATCGGATTGTTATACTTACTTTGGATGTGTGTTCATCACATCATTCTCCTAATGACATGATCTCATTATTAACAACATCCAATGTTCATGATCAGGAAACCTTAATCATATGTCAATCAATGAGCTAGTTAAACGAGAAGCTATATTTGGAGCTCTTGTTTGTTTATTAGACACGCATGTATTAAAAAGTTCAGACCTGCATAAAAAGTTTGGATGATCATCCAAGTAGTCAATACATGAGTGGGACAATTCTTTACTAAAGATTTCATTCTTTCCCAAGATTTAGCAACATGCTCATTATCAAGTTGCTTAAAATTCATAATGCTACTTCTTAAAGATATAAGCTTAGCAGGAGGATAATATTTTCGAGTGAAAGCATCTTTACACTTAGTCAAGAATCGATACTATTTCTAGGCAAAGACATCAACCATTCTTTAGCTCTTCCTCTCAAAGAGAAAGGAAACAATTTTAGTTTAATAATATCTCCCTCTACATCTTTATATCTTTGCATCTCACAAAGTTCAACAAAATTATTAAGATGGGCAGCAGCATCATCAGTAGTAACACCAGAAAATTGCTCTCTCATAACATGGTTTAACATGGCAGGCTTTATCTCATAAAAATCAGTAGTAGGAGCATGTGGAGCAATAGGTGTGCTAATGAAATGATTGTTGTTGGTGCTAGTAAAGTCACACAACTTAGTGTTCTCAGGAGTAGTCATTTTAACAAGACTAAAACCAGGAATAAAACTACAGCTAGAATTAGAACAGCTTTTTTGTGTTTTTTGATAAAGAGAAGCAAAAAAGACAAAATAAAATAAACTAAGACAAACAAAAACAAAGAAAAGAGATTGGAAGTAAGAGACTCCCCCTGCGGAAATTCTTTTCCTCCCCGGCAACGGCGCCAGAAAAGTGCTTGATGCGTGTGAACACACGTTCGTTGGGAGACACCAAGAGGAAGGTATGAAGAGTGCAGCAGCAAGTTTCCCTCGGAAAGAACCAAGGTTGAATCGACCAGTAGGAGGAAGGAGTAACTTCAGAAGGTTGAAGCAGCTGAGATGGCAGGGCGCACTACCGGTTCAGCAGCAACGTGGAACCTACACAACACAATCAAATCACTTTGCCCCAACGAAGAAGTGAGGTTCTCAATCTCACCGGTTTTGCTGAATACAAAGAGGTTAAACGTATGGTGTGGAAAATAGTAGGAAAACAGTAGGAACAATATGAAGCAGTAGGTGTTTTATCAGTATGAGGAAAATGGACCGGGGTCCACAGTTCACTAGTGGTGTCTCTCCGGGAAAGATAAATAACATGTGTGGTAAACAAATTACAGCTGGGCAATTGACAGAAATGAAGGCTGCACCGTAGTGCATGTGAATACATAAAGATTACTATGTGATTCATGCGGGCATTAAAACAAAATACATAGACCGTCATCCAACTGCATCTATGTCTAATTATCCACCCTCCGAATATCATCCGAACAAACGTTGGGTATTAAGTTGCAAGCAACAGATTATCGCCGTAAGCAAAGTGTGTAATGTAAACAATGTAAACCAAGTAAACACCGTTGTTTTCTCCCTAATGGCAACAACACATCCTCCATATGTCACGTTTCTGTCACTAGAGCATAGATGCAAAGGAGGCATGAACCCACTATCGAGCATAAATACTCCCTCTTGGAGTTATTAGCATCTACTTGGCCAGAGCATCTACTAATAACGGAGAGCATGCAAGCTCATAAATAACATATGCATGAATATAACATGGTAGATTGATAATCAGAAGACATAGCATTCAACATTCATCAGATCCCAGCAAACACAACATGTAGCATTACATAAACATGATCTTGATGATGTAGGAAGCTCACAAGATCTAAACATGAGTAAAAAGTGGAGAGAACAACCATCCAGCTACTGCTATGGACCCGTAGTCCAGGGATGAACTACTCACGCATCACTTCGGAGGAGGGCATGGTGGTGTAGACCCCCTCCAGTGATGAATTTGAGAGCTGCAGAACCCTCCCGATCTCGTGATGACGATGACGGCGGCCTCGGGTGTTTTTGGGACGAAGTGGAATATATTTAGGGTTTACATCTCGGGGGGATTAAATAGGCGAAAGGGCAAAGGCGGTGGAGGCCTAGGGGCCCCACACCACCCCCTAGCGCGGCCAAGGGGGGCGCCACCCTATGGTGTGGGCCCCCTGAGGGCCCCCTCCGGGTCTCTTCAGGACTCCGTGGAACCTTCGGGAATTCTAAGACTTCCGAGCTTCGAATTTTCCAATTCCGATAATATTTCCAGAACAAGTTTTGTGAAACTAAAAACAACAGAAAACATGGAATTGGCTCTATGGCATCTTGTCAATAGGTTAGTCCGGAAAATCGATAAAAATGACATAAAGTGTATAGCAAACATGTGAGAAACAATAAGAAAACAACATGGAACATCAAAAATTAAGGATATGTTTATGACGTATCAAATACCCAGCCATATTGGTCCCTTCCAACAATATGATATGCACTTCTGCTGACATAAACAGTGTCCATGGCCAGGAAACATAACCATCAAGCATCCAATGAATTATAGTAAAAGGCAAGACTAGGGTTTGATATTGTGTTCATGTTACTAAATATGAGCATGATTTTTCCTCTAAATCTCATACTCGGGAGCCACCTCAGTTATAGCATAGTAAGATGAATCATTATTATGAAACATATGTACGAATATTATTGCCTTTTGGGCATACATCCAACAGTTAATACGACCAACATGCATGCAAGCGCCGTGAACTTGCCGTGGCAAGTCCGATGAAGGTAGTGGTGTCTCGGCTGGGGTAACTGATGCCTGCAAGTGCACAGGGTTGTTATAGCGAGTTTCGAAATAAGAGTATTGAACCAGAGTGGAGCTATGGAAATGGTCTTGTGTGTTTAGCTTTGAACGTCTCCTTTCTTATGCTTGCAAGTTGTCTTTAAATCCAAACAAGCAAGAGAATGTTGAAAGTTTTTTTATTTGTGATGATTGTGAACAAATAATAACTAAAATAAAATAGTAAATTAAATGAGAGCAGACTAATGAACAGTGAAGTGATTGGAACTGCAATAGGACTAAAGGCGTTCTCGGGAAGTTTGGTTCTACCACTAGCATATTGCTGAATTGATTAGGTGTGCATGTTTGTTTACATATGTATGTTTTGTGAGAGAGGAGCTCCGTTTATTCGTGTGCCCTGAGTTACTCTGGGCAACACACTACTCACAACCACTACTAGCCCAAATAATCAGTGGTGCGCCTACTAGCACTAATAATTAATGGTCTCCCCATGGATGTAGTATTAGTTATGTGAGTCTCCTTTACTCCCACATTGAAGATAAACAAATAGGAGGAGCCACCTTATGTACATATGTGCTCACTCGAACCCTCTGCATCAAACCAACGTTAACAATTGGTTAATGTCCTACGGGCAATATGTTGGAGTGGTCGGCTTCCCTCCAATATCATGAGGATTCTTACCACAAAACAACCAATGGTAAACAATGTATCTTTATCTCAATTCATAGTAACACTAGAATTTCCTCATCTCCCCAAGAACTAATGGAACTACTCACACATGAAGGCAGTAAACATCATCATGATTGTATTGCAAATGGAGAATGAATGTATGAATGAATAAAAGTGTTAACCCCCAATTAGATGTTCTAGAATTACAACGAGATGGGTGGGGGATGCCATCACGTAGATATAGATGATGTACATGGTGATGGAGATAGATTCTTAGGCCTTCATGTTGATGGTGCTGATGGAGATGGATTCCCTGCTGCGAATTCCCCCTCCGGAGGCCTTCCGAAGGCTAGGGTTGGTACTGTTTTGTGCGTGGACTCTCTGATATGAATTTCGAGATAATATAGTAAAAATACATGAAGAGGCAGTTCCTATGAACCATGGTACGATGTTCGATCGCCACCACAGCACTGGTCGTTACAGCAACCATCTCTTCCTATTGAGGCCTTGGTCTCTGTTCCGCAGCCGTACCGAGATCTCTAGCTTGGTACGGTGGCTGGTACGGTCGTATGCAAATATACTTGTGCTCATTAAAGTGGTACTATATGCGGAGACGTGGATGGTGTTAAGGGACGATGGACGATATAGTTGCTTGTGACTGCACCGTTGGTCGTTAAGCTTCATTTCTGACTTCTTCATCTCTGTGAATTTCTTGTTTCAGGGAATGCCTTTTAATGCCTTTAGTTCATCATATTCCTTTCCATACTAGTACTTTTATGCCTTGTACGCAATATCTCTTCCGGATTTATATCTGTGCATGCACAGACATAAATGGTGCACTTTGGCATGGTAAAATGCTAGAATACCTACCTCTACGCATAAATTTATTAAGGAAATAGTGTATAAAATGGACGCATCAACTCCCCCATGCTTGTATTATTGCTCGTCTCCAAGCAAGGCCATGCGAAAAGAACAAGATAATCATGTTTATGAAGCACAAGTCGATAAATGAATGTTGTCATTTTAGTAAACTAATATTTATAGTAGATAATTAGAAGGTTTCGAATGCTACTGCACTTGTACCTCAATAAAACAATTTATAAGGCTTCCACACCTGTTAACTGCTAATTGTTGAGTGAATATTGTTTCTCCGGGATAGGATAACATATTTATTTTGACCAAACGAGTTGTGAGGGTGCCTCAAACATTTTTAGAACTTCACTCATCCTCTTTGATTTTAAGTGTTTCATACTAGGCTGCATGTGCGGGAATTTAAATTTTTGCCATGCATTCTACGCAACTGCCAAGATCTATTTATGAATATACAAGTGAATAACAATTCCAAGATCTAGTTCTCGAGATCGTGTACCAATCACCCTAGAAGTGGAAGAGGTGTTGATGACGATGTCGATGAAGCCTGTAGAGGATCCTCACGCACAAGCCTATGGGTGAGGATGTTGCCGACTCCCCGTATCCAGCACCTTGATCTAGTAGAGTGAGGGTCTCACGTGTTACCCCTATGAGAGTATGCACAGATACATCGGAGCCAATTCTGCAACACTTCACCGTCCAGGACTAGACGCCGCAGGTGTATATAAAGGTGGAGTTCTCATCACATGAGAAAGAGTAATTATAAGCTAGATCTAATTGGGAGAGGACACCTCAAAACCCCGATTAGAATAAGCTCTAATTTTAAGGGTCTCTAATTTTAATATCTTCTACTAGAGAGAGAGACTTGAGAGACAATTGCTCACAAAATTATTTTTTGCCTCAAGCCTTGGGGGTCATTTTATAGTTGGAGGGGAGAGGAGACATACCAAAGCGGAGGAGGAGTCCTTGTTGAGATAGGCGGGGGGCTAGCTGCACCCCCTCTCCTTGCTCAATTCGAATTGGACTCCCTAAATGGAGTCTGATACGTCTCAAACGTATCTATAATTTTCGATGCTCCATGTTTTTTTATCCAATACCTTTATGTTTTCACACGTTTTCCTTCCTTTTCTGGACGTTTTCATGGACTAACCTATTGGCAAGATGCCACAGAGCCAGTTCATGTTTTTTGCTGTTTTTGGTTTCACAAAAGTTGTTCTGGAAATATTCTCGGAATTGGACAAAACAAAAGCCAAAGGTCTTAGAATTCCCGACACGTCAACAGAGTCCAAAGGAGACTCAGAGGGGGCAGAGGAGGAGCCACACCATGGGTGGGCGCGAGTTCCCTTGGTCGCGCCTACAGGTGGTGTGGGCCCCTCGGGCGCCCACCGCCATCGCCCTTTCGCCTATAAAGTCCCCCCGAGGCATAAACCCTAAAGAAATTGGTCCCCTTCCACGAAAAGTTCTGTAGCTCCGCCGCCACCGCCAACAAGTTTCGGGGGGCAGAAATCTCTGTTCCGGCACCCTGCTGGGACGGGGAAGTGCCCCCGGAGCCATCTCCATCAACTTCGCCGCCATCTTCATCGTCGTTGATGTCTCCCATGATGAGGAGGGAGTAGTTCTTCCCCGGGGCTGAGGGCTCTACCGGTTGCTATGTGTTTCATCTCTCTCTCCCATGTTGTGATCTTTATGTGATCATGAGCATTGTAATCTAGTTTAATAAGTAGATGTTACTCTTCATCTGTCATGCTACTCAAGTGGTTTTGTTATGAGATCTCCGTAGACACTTTGATCATGGTATAATGGTGATAGTGTGTGCACCGTGTGGTTTAGAATGATATTTATATTTGTTGTTGGATGACCCTATGAAATTGTGGTGTTTGTTTGAAACCATCTAGGTCTCATGGTGATAGCGTGGGGGTTACCTAGATGGGGATATGCGAACTATAAGGAGTGCTTTTATAGCCCTACGCAATGATTGGTGTTTGTTATCCGACCGGAGAGTGGTTCGGAGTAGCATAGTGAAGAGATGATATTTATGCATTCAATTATGTTATTATTGTTGAGAGTTTTCACTAGTGAAAGTATGATCCCTAGGCCTTGTTTATAAACATTGAAACACCGTTTACATTCAGTTCTGCTACATGTTTGATTGCTTCCTTTTTTATTTCAGATTGCTATTATCACTTATAATCATCCATATTACTTGTATTTCACTATCTCTTCGCCGAACTAGTGCACCTATAAAACTGACAATTGTATTAGGTGCGTTGGGGACACAAGAGACTTCCTGTATCGTAATTGCAGGGTTCCTTGAGAGGCATACCTTTGACCTCTACCTCCCTAAGTTCGATAAACCTTGGGTGATCCACTTAAGGGAAACTTGTTGCTGTTCTACAAACCTTTGCACTTGGAGGCCCAACCTTTTCTACAAGAATAAAAGCGTGCGTAGACATCAAGCGTGTACTCACATCCTCTATGAGTTCTCGAAGTTATTTCCTTTAGATTCTGCAATTATATCTTTTTGTTTCTTGTTTTTATTTTCACTAGTTAGGCTTATTTTCACTTGTTCCTTGTTTTTATTTTTACTTGTTAGGCTTAATGGAAAACAACAAAAATATGAGAGAGCTTTATAATATTTATCTTGAGTTAGGACATGAAGTGTTTGAAGAGAAAATTTTAAAACCTATGGAACTTTATTTGCATGCTAGTAGCAATGTTATTAGTATGAATTCTTTGAACACCATTATTGCTAATGCTATGGAAAAGTCTAAGCTTGGGGAAGCTGGTTTTGATGAATATAATATTTTTAGTCCCCCAAGTTTTGAGGAATTTTTCTTTGATGATACTTTGCCTCCAATATATGATGATTATAATGATTGTGGTATTCTAGTTCCACTTACTATTGAGGATAAATTTTATTGTGATTATGATATGCCTTCTATATATGATGTTTACAATGATAAATATGATATTTTCAGTCCACCTACTACCGAGGAGAAAATTAATTATGATTACAATATGCCTCCTATTTTGATGAGTATGCTGATGAGAATAATAATGATAACTATTTTATTGAATTTGCTTCCACTACTATTAATGAGAATGACTATGCTTATGTGGAGAGTATTAATTCTTTTATGCATGTGGCTCATGACAAGAATGTTTTGTGTGATATTTATATTGTTAATTTCATTCATGATGCTACTAAAAGTTATTATGAGAGAGGGAAACATAATTTTATGCATCTCAACAATATCAAGTTTCCCCTCTTTATGTTGAAAATTTTGAAGTTGCACTTGTTTTGCTTTCCTATGCTTGTTGCTTTGTGCTTTCATGACTTGTTTTTCTACAAGATTATTTTTCATAGGAAGGTTTTATACTTAAATTTGTTTTACATTTGCTTCTTGATGTTATATTTTGCATCAATTCATATTTCTTATCTGATCATCTTCTCAAATTATCATGCCTAGCTAAAAGGCTTTAAAGAAAAGCACTTCTTGGGAGATAACCCATGTTTTTATTTTTGCAATGTTTTTCTTCTGTTTTCTTTGATTATAGGTGTTTTTTTACTTCTTTAGCAACTTCTTTGTATCATTTTTTTTTCTCGTTTGGTGTGCCAAGTAAAGTCTCTACTGAAAGTTGAGGTTAGATTTGGATTTCTACGCAGGAAACAGATTTCTGCTGTCCACCGTTAAATTCGTGTAAATTCACAGAAAGATCAAAATAAATTGCAATGTTTTGTGCTTATTCCTCAGCTAATTACGAAACTTTTTCTAGCTTTGCGTTTTTCGATTGAGAAACGTAAGTGCCCTGAAAAAATTCGCCTTTACACACTTTTCTGGTTTTGACAGATTCTGCCTTTTTACTTGCATTCTCTCTTGTACTATGTTGAGTGGGTTTCTTTGCTCCACAAAACAGAAGTGTCTGTAGCTAATGTTTAAAAAGTATTAATAATGCTTGTGTCCATGGAGAACATGTGAATTTTTTATTATGCAATAACCCTCTGATGCGAATTATTTTGAGTTTGGTGTGAAGGAAGTTTTCAAGGGTCAAGAGAAGAGGAGGATATAATGTGATAAAAAAGAGTGAAAAACCAAAGCTTGGGGATGCCCCCGTGGTTCATCACAGCAAATTCTAAGAATACTCAAGCGTCTAAGCTTGGGGATGCCCAAGGCATCCCCTTCTTCATCAGCAACTTATCAGGTCATTTCTAGTGAAACTATATTTTTATTCAGTCACATCATATGCACTTTACTTGGAGCGTCTTTTTGTTTTTTTTGTTTTTTTTGCTTGCTGCAATAAACTTAGTTGGAACCTATCATTCTTGCTAGGGTGAGATACACGCTCCGTTTTCATTGCTTAGAACACTCTAGTTTTCATTCTTATTGTTCTGTGAGTGTTCACTTTTGCTAGTACTGCGTTTAGCCCTTGTTTTCCACTCGTATTTTGTTCAGAGCATGTTAGTTTGCTTCAATTATATATAATTAGCTCTCTGCTCTTTTATGAATATTATCTATGAGAATTTTTTCAAAAAAGTTAATTGGTATTGGAGAAGAGTAAAATATTTCATGCCTATAACGGTGCAAAAAGAAGCTCGTATAGACTTTGGCTAGACTTTTTCATGTCATGCTATATGTTATTTTAATTCTATTCTTAGTGGTTGTTCTTGTAGCATGACTTGTCTCAAATAGCTGAGAGTGCTTAATGTTCCATTGAAAGAATCATGAGTTGTTTTTATCATATTGAAGCATGAATTTCGTGGTGTTCTCCTTCGAATGCTTTATTTTGTTGACTTGGCGCATGATTACACCATATTTATGACTACAAACCAGTCACTTATAGCCTCTATGGCCTGATGCAAACGTTGATGGTGCCTTGACGGGGAGACTTCTTGATGACGATTAAGTCCCCAGCAACGGCGCCAGAAATTTCCTTGATGCTACGCCTCACTGATGCCTTGATAGTGTGTTGGGAACCCCAGGAGGAGGGTATGATGAGTGTAGCAGTAAGAATTTCCCTCATTTAAGAACCAATGTTATCAATCCAGTAGTAGAAAGAGGATCTTCGGAAGGTTCATGCCACTGACGGTGGTGATGGCTCACCGGTGTCAGCAACAACGCGGAACCTGCACACAACACAACCAAAATACTTTGTCCCAACTACAGTGAGGTTGTCAATCTCACCGGTCTTGCTGAAAACAAAGATTAGACGTATAGTGTGGAAAATAATGTATGTTTGCAGTAAGTAAAGAAAGCAGGAAATTGTAGAGGTTTGTTTAACAGTTTAGGAAAATGGACCGAGGTTCATAGGTTCACTAGTGGTGTCTCTCCATAAACGATAGCATGTTGGGTGAACAAATTATAGCTAGGCAATTGAAAAATAAAGGTTGCACCGTAGTGCACATCCATGACATGAAGACTACTATGATATTTAGTGCGTTCATTACAACAATATACATAGATCGTAATCCGACTGCATCTATGACTAATAATCCACCCTCAGGTTATCATCTGAACCCCCTTAGGTATTAAGTTGCAAGAATAGATAATTGCATTAAACAATGTGTGTTATGTAAGCAATGATTATGCACGCGGGCACTCACACCGCCCGTTTTCTCCATAGTGGCAACAACACATCCTCCCTCGTCACGTTTCTGTCACTCGAGCACAGGCGAAAAGGAGACATGAACTATCAAGCATAAATACTCCCTCTTGGAGTCACTAGCAACTACTTGGCCAGAGCAACCACTAGCAACGGAAAGCATGCAAGATCACAAATAACATATGCAATAAAGACCATAATCAACTTGGCATAAGTTCAATATTCATTGGATCCCAGCAAACACAGCACATAGAGTTACATAACAACAACCTCGATCATGTTAGGCAACTAATGAGATCTAAACATTGAGGCATAGGAGGAGAAGACAACCATATAACTACTGCTATGGACCCGTAGTCCAAGGATGAACTACTCACGCATCACTCCGGTGGCAGGCATGGTGATGAAGAAGCCTCCGGTGATGATCTCCTCTCCGACAGGGTGTCAGGAGACAGCTTCAGAACCCCCTGATCTAAGGTTGATGATGACGGCGGTTGTGGAACTTTTCGGGGATTTTTTGATCAGGTATCTAGGGTTTTCCATCTGGGGGGAATAAATAGGAGAAAGGGCAAAGGCGGTGGAGCCCTGGGGGCCCACACCACCCCCTGGCGCGGCCAAAGGGGGGACGCGCCACCCCATGGCGTGGGCCCCCTGGTGCCCCTCTCTGACTCCTCTTCGGTCTTCTGGATGCTTCCGAGGAAAATAGGACTTCCGGGCTTCGAATTTTCCGATTTCGAGAATATTTCCAGAACAACTTTTCTGAAACTAAAAACAGCAAAAAACAGGGAACTGGCTCTATGGCATCTTGTCAATAGGTTAGTCCGGAAAATCGATAAAAATGTCATAAAGAAGGGAGAAAACATGTAGCAATTGGCATAATATTATCATGGAGCATCAGAAATTATAGATACGTTGGAGACGTATCAAGCATCCGCAAGCTTAGTTCCTACTCGTCCTCGAATAGGTAAACGATAAAACACAATAATTTCTAAGGTGACATGCTACTAATATAAACATGATCATAAAAATGTAAAAGCATATGTAAGCTGAGATCATAGAACTTTTAACACAAACATGATAAATAGAACTTTAATAATAAAGCATAGCAATCACTTTGCATCACGAGAAGTATTTCAAATAAAAGATCATGAATAACAATGCAAAGAAAGATATATGTTTGTTTCAAGTATAGAAAAAGCATGGCAAAGTGATATTTCGCTAGTCCTTAAGCGTGGGGTAAAACATAAATGCCAGGACACCTTCAAAGTTCATGAGGAAGACTAGAGAAAATAATTTGAGAGCAAACAATAACACATCATGAATCAATTAATAATGTTTGTGGGACAAATGCACATAAAACTCAGAATGGAAAAAAAAGCTCTCTCAACTGTGCATAAAGTTAGAAGATGGAGACTCAACATAAAAGTAAAAGAAAGGCCATTCGCGGAGGGAAGCAGGGGTCACTCATGTGCTAGAGCTTTTATTTATTAAACAGATGTATTAAAAGTTTGACACCGAGTGTCTATATTTTGGGAGATGTATGCTAATGTCAACGAATGGTAAACAAAAAATATTGTACGTCACAAGCCAACTAGATTCACAAGATTGGCTCCCATATGAAGGACGCAACTGGGTAGAAGGTCATCCCTCTTTCTCTTTTGTTTACACAATTATGCTTTGACTGATAAATGAGGGGCAAAAATAGTGAAGAGATTTTATGTGTATTAATTTGGGGTTGGGCACCCTGTTGCCAGCTCTTCTATCATTTGGATAAGCGGATGAAGCCACTAGTCTAGGGTGTGAAATCCAATCAACAAGTGAGATAAATATTCTCTATTTGCGTCCTCATGAGCAAAAACAGGAGCATAAAGCAGGAGTAATTTTGAAGGTTTTAAAGGTAACACATGAGCAATTTACTTGGAGAGGCAATTAAATACCACATGTAGGTAGGTATGGTGGACACAATAGTAAAACTTGGTTTTAGGGAGTTGGATGCACGAGTAGAGCTCATACTCAGTACAGGTGGAGGCTAGCAAAAGACTGGGAGCGACAAATCAAGAGAGCATAAGAGCCATAATCATGCATATCGACGTAAACATCATTAATTAAAGCATAAGAGGCATCACAAGTTCAAAAACTAAATGATCATAGAGGCTATTAGTGACTGGTTCATATTCATAAACATGGTGTGAGCATGCGCCAAGACAAACAAATAAAACATTCAAAAGAGAATACCATAAATTTAGGCTTCAACATGACAAGAACAACTCATGAATCTTTCAATGGCACATTAAACACTCTCAGCTATTTGAGGCTAATCATGCTACTCAATAACCGTAACAATTTAAAACTAAAATAACATCTAGCATGATACGAAAAAGTTCTAGCAACAGTCTATACAAGCTTCTACTTGCACCATTTAAAATTCTACTTTAAGCAGCAGTTTCTTCTCCCAACAAGCACCATACAAGATATGTTTTAACAAAAATACTCTTCATGATACAGAAAGCAAAAAATGAGAGCACTCGCATAACACTACTAAAACTAACAACTCTCATAAGATATGCATGCAAAACAGGAGCTAAATAAATGCAGCAGCCAGACAAAGATTAAGAATACAAAGTATTCCCATGAAAAAGTGGAGCGTGTCACTCTCCAATAAAAGAATGCTGGGTCCAACCAAGCTTATTGCAAAAAATAAAAACAAACTGAAATGAAAAAATAAAAGACGCTCCAAGTAAAGCACATAAGATTTGACCGAATAAAAATATAGTTTCACTAGAAGTGATCTGATAATTTGTCGATGAAGAAGGGGATGCCTTGGGCATCCCCAAGCTTAGACGCTTGAGTCTTCTTGGAATTTGCTGGGATGTACCACCAGGGAATCCCCAAGCTTAGGATCTTCACTCTTCTTGATCACGTCATATCATCATCTTGTCTTGACCCTTGAAAACTTTCTTCACACCAAACTTCTCACAATCTTCATTAGCAACGTTAGTGCAATCGAAATAATAAATTCACATGGTTCAGTTTCAACACATGCCTAACACTAAAAAAACACATTAGATACTGTCACAACTTATTTTAAAACTCTTTTTCTCAAAAGAACACCAAAATAAAGAGATTAAGATGCAAATGCAATTATTGGCAGAAATCTGTCAAAACAGGACAACAGGTAAAGATGATTTTTTTCGAAAGTCTTATGTTTCTCAAATCAAAAAGTGGTCAACTAAGAAAAGTTGCGTATATAGCCCAGGATTACGCACAAAAATACTCAGGTCATTTTGAATTTTCTGTGATTTTATACGGATTAAACAATGGACAGAAGAAATTTGTTTCCTGCGCAGAAATCCGAAATATAGCCTCAACTTTCCACTAGAGGCTTTACTTGGCTCAACAAAAACAGAAAAGAAAAGATACAGCAGGGTTTCTAAGGAAATAGAAAACACCCAGGTGCAAAGAAAACAAAAGAAAACGGGTTGAAAACGGAGAAATAAAACGGGTTGTCTCCCGGTAGCGCTTTTCTTTAACGCATCTAGGCATAGAAAGCAGCTCAAGTATTTTCAAGTGAAGAAGCATCAACATAAAAACTTTCTCTAATAATATAGTCAAAAGGTAGCTTCATATCTTTCTAGGAAAGTGTTACATACCTTTCTTGAGTGGGAATTGATATTTAATACTCCCCTCTTTCATATAAATAACAACATCAATAGTTCTAAGAAAAGGTCTTCCCAAAACAATAGGACAAGAAGCATTGCATTCAATGTTCATAACAGCAAAATCAACAGGGACACGGTTATTATTAACCACAATAAGAACATCATCAATTCTACCTGAATGTTTCTTCTTAGCATTATCAGCAAGATGAACATCCAAATAACAGTGTTCCAACGGTGGTAGATCAAGAATATCATAAAGATTTTTAGGAATAACAGAGATACTAGCACCAAGATCACACAAAGCATTGCAATAAAAATAATTTACTTTCATCTTAATGATGGGCTCCCAACCATCATCTAATTTCATAGGGATAGATGTTTCAAGTTTCAGCTTTTCTTCTCTAACTTTCATGAGAGCATTGGTAATATGTTTAGTAAATGCCATATTCATGGCACTAGCATTGGGACTTCTAGCAAGATTTTGTAGGAACATAATAACTTCAGAGATATTGCAATCATCAAAATTAAAATTATTATCATCAAAAGTAATGGGACCATTATCTCCCACATCTCTAAAAATTTCAGCACTTTTATCAGAAGCAATTTCAGCAATTTGAGGCAAGTTAGCACGTTTCACTGAAGGGGTGGAGAATTTGTTAACACAAAGGTTTACTAGCACTTGGAGCTTCACTTTTACTAGTGGTGGTGATATTGCAAACTCTAGCAAGATTATTCTTTTTAGCCAATTCATCTTCTCTTTCCCACCTAGCACGTAATTCAGCCATCAACCTAACATTATCATCAATTTGAACTTGAATGGCATTCAAAGTTTTACTTTCTTTAACATCATGTGGCAAAACCTTCAGTTTTAGAAAATCATCATCAATAGCTAGGCTATCTACTTTAGACGCAAGAACATCTATTTTACCAAGCTTTTCCTCAACAGATTTATTAAAAGCAGTTTGTGTGCTAATAAATTCTCTAAGCATGTGTTCAAGACCAGAGGTAGAGATTTTATTATTATTATAGGAATTTCCATAAGAATTACCATAACCATTATTAGGAGGATAAGGCTTATAATTGTTTCCACCAAAATTATTTCTATAAGCATTGTTGTTAAAATTATTATTTCTAATAAAGTTCACATCAACATGCTCTTCTTGAGCAACCAAAGAGGCTAAAGGAACATTATTTGGATCAACTTGGGCTTTACCATTAACAAGCATAGACATAATAGCATCAAGACTTTCACTCAAAGAGGAGGTTTCCTCAACAGAATTTACCTTCTTCCCTTGTGGAGCTCTCTCAGTGTTCCACTCTGAATAATTTATCATCATATCATCAAGAAGCTTTGTTGCATTGCCTAAAGTGATGGACATAAAGGTACCTCCAGCAGCTGAATCCAATAGGTTCCTTGAGGAGAAATTTAGTCCTGCATAAAAGGTTTGTATAATCATCCAAGTAGTCAGTCCATGAGTGGGACAATTCTTCACCATAGTTTTCATTCTTTCCCAAGCTTTAGGAACATGTTCATTATCAAATTGTTTAAAATTCATTATGTCACTTCTCAGGGATATAATCTTAGCAGGGGGATAATATTTTCCAATGAAAGAATCTTGACACTTAGTCCATGAATCAATACTATTTCTATGAAAAGATAACAACCATTCTTTAGATCTTCCTCTCAAAGAGAAAGGAAATAATGGCAGTTTAATAATATCTCCATCCACATCTTTTTATTTTTGCATCTCACGTAGTTCAACAAAACTATTAAGGTGAGCAGCAGCATCATCAGTACTAACACCATAAAATTGCTCTTTCATAACAAGATTTAATAAAGCAGGTTTAATTTCATAGAAAGCAGCAGTAGGAGCAGGTGGAGCAATAGGTGTGCAAATAAAATCGTTGTTATTTGTGCTAGTGAAGTCACACAACTTAGTATTCTCAGAGGAACTCATTTTAGCAAAATAAAAGCAAACAAGTAAATAACAGTTATAAAGTAAACTATTTTTTTTGTTTTTGATATAAAGAAGAAAAACAAGACAAAAATAAAAACAAGACAATAAACAAAATAAAGAGGTTGAGAGTGAGAGACTCCCCTTTCCAAAAGACTTCTTTCTCCCTGGCAACGGTGCCAGAAATTCTTGATGCAAACGTTAATGGTGCCTTGACAGGGAGACTTCTTGATGATGATTAAGTCCCCGGCAACAACGCTAGAAATTTCCTTGATGCTACGCCTCAATGATGCCTTGATAGTGTGTTGGGAACCCCAAGAGGAGGGTATGATGAGTGCAGCAATAAGAATTTCCCTCAGTTAAGAACCAAGGTTATCAATCCAGTAGGAGAAAGAGTACCTTCGGAAGGTTGATGCCACTGACGGTGGTGATGGCTCACCGGTGTCAGAAACAACGCGGAACCTGCACACAACAGAACCAAAATACTTTGTCCCAACGGTACAGTGAGGATGTCAATCTCACCGGTCTTGCTGAAAACAAAGATTAGACGTACAGTGTGGAAAATAATGTATGCTTGCAGTAAGTAAAGAAAGAAGGAAATTGTAGAGGTTTGTTTAATAGTGTAGGAAAATGCAACGGGGTTCATAGGTTCACTAGTGGTGTCTCTCCATAAAAGATAGCATGATGGGTGAACAAATTACAGCTAATCAATTGACAAATAAAGGTTGCACCGTAGTGCACATCCATGACATGAAGACTACTATGATATTTAGTGCGGGCATTACAACAATATACATACACTGTATTCCAACTGCATCTATGACTAATAATCCACCCTCGGGTTATCATCTGAACCCCCTTAGGTATTAAGTTGCAAGCAACAGATAATTGCATTAAACAATGTGTGTAATGTAAGCAATGATTATGCACGCGGGCACTCACACCGCTATTTTCTCCCTAGTGGCAACAACACATCCTCCCCCGTCATGTTTCTGTCACTCGAGCACAGGCGAAAAGGAGACATGAACCCACTATCAAACATAAATACTCCCTCTTGGAGTCACTAGCAACTACTTGGCCACAGCAACCACTAGCAACATAAAGCATGCAAGATCACAAATAACGTATGCAATAAAGACCATAATCAACTTGGCATAAGTTCAATATTCATCGGATCCCAGCAAACACAGCACATAGAGTTACATAAGAACAGTCTCGATCATGTTAGGCAGCTCACGAGATCTAAACATTGAGGCATAGGAGGAGAAGACAACCATCTAGCTACTGCTATGGACTAGTAGTCCAAGGATGAACTACTCACGCATCACTCCGAAGGCAGGCATGGTGATGAAGAAGCCTTCGGTGATGATCTCCTCTCCGGCAGGGTGACGGGAGACAGCTTCAGAACCCCCGATCTAGGGTTGACGATGATGGCGGTTGTGGAACTTTTCGGGTATTTTTTATCAAGTATCTAGGGTTTTCCATCCGGGGGGAATAAATGGGCGAAAGGGCAAAGGCGGTGGAGCCCTAGGGGCCCCCACACAACCCCCTGGCGGGGCCAAGGGGGGCGTCACCCCATGGTGTGGGCCCCCTGGTGCCCCTCTTTGACTCCTCTTCGGTCTTCTGGATGCTTCCGGGGAAAATAGGACTCCCGGACTTCGAATTTTCCAATTTCGAGAATATTTTCAGAACAACTTTTCTGAAACTAAAACAAAAGTAAACTGGGAACTAGCTCTGTGGCATCTTGTCAATAGGTTAGTCCGGAAAATCGATAAAAATGACATAAAGAAGGGAGAAAACATGTAGCAATTGGCATAATATTATCATGGAGCATCAGAAATTATAGATACGTTGGAGACGTATCATAGCCATTTAGTTTATGACTTGTAATACCTCTATGCTTTGATTAATAATGTTTTTGTCGCTATGCATGATTATGGCCATTATTTCTCTCTTGATTTTTCGCTCCCAGTGTTTTGCTAGCCTCCACCTGTACTGAGTATGAGCTCTACTTGTGCATCCAACTCCCAAAAACCAAAGTTTTCCAAATGTGTCCACCATACCTACCTACATGTGGTATTTAACCGCCACTCCAAGTAAATTTCTCACGTGCTACCTTTAAAACTTTCAAAATTATTCCTGTTCTGTGCCCCTGTTTAGCTCATGAGGACGTAAATAGAGAATATTTATCGCACTTGTTGATTGGACTTTACACAACTGTACTAGTGGCTTCATCTGATTATCCAAATGATAGAAGAGCTGGCAGCGGGGTGCCCAGCCCCAAAATTGGTTACTATTAAATTCTCTTCACTATTTTTGCGCCTGATTTATCAGTCAAAGCATAATTGTGTAAACAAAAGAGAAAGAGGGATGACCTTCTGACCCCAGTTGCGTATTTCATTGGGAGCGCTCTTGTGAAGTCTAATAGGCTCTTGCGTATTTTATGTTTACCATTCGTTGACATAAGCATACACCTCTCTAAAAACATGTTTTCAATACCTCTGTTTATAAAATAAAAAGCTCTAGCACATGAGTTAATCCCTGCTTCCCTCTGCGAAGGGTCTTTCTTTTACTTTTATGTTGAGTCTCCATCTTCTAACTTTATGCACAGTTGGGAGAGCGTAGTTTCCATTCTGAGTTTAATGTGCATTGGTCCCATAAAATATTATTAATTGATACATGATGTGTTATTACTTGCTCTCAGATTATTTGTTCTAGTCATCCACTTGAACTTTGAAGGTGTCCTGGCATTTATGTTTTGCCCCACTCTTAAGGACAAGTGAAATATCACTTTGATATGTTTTCTTTATGCTCGAAACAAACGTATAACTTTCAAGTGCATTATTATTCATGATCTTTTATTTGTGTTACTTTTCATGATGGAACTGATTGCTAAGTTCCATTGTTAGAATTATATCCACCATGCATGTGTTTAAAGTACTATGATCTCAGCATGTATATGCTTTTACTTTATGATGATCAATTTTATGTTGGTAGCATGTCACCTCAAAAAAAATTGTTATCACTTACCTACTCGAGGACGAGCAGGAGTTAAGCTTGGGGATGCTTGATATGTCTCAAACGTATCTATAATTTTGATGCTCCATGCTTGTTTTCTATCCAATACCTTTATGTTTTCCTTCGTTTTCCGGATGTTTTCATGGACTAACCTATTGACAAGATGCCACGGAGCCAGTTCCTGTTTTTTTGTTGTTTTTGGTTTCAGAAAAGTTGTTATGGAAATATTCTTGAATTGGACTAAACAAAAGCCAAAAGTCATAGAATTCCCGACACGTCAACGGAGTCAAAAGGGGACCCGCAGGAGGTCAGAGGAGGAGCCACACCATGGGTGGGCGCGGGTCCCCCCTAGCCGCGCCTGCAGGTGGTGTGGCCCCCTCGGGCGCCCACCACCATCGCCCTTTCGCCTATAAAGTCCCCCGAGGCATAAACCTTAAAGAAATCGGCCCTTCCACGAAAAGTTCTATAGCTCCGCCACCGTTACCGACAAGTTTTGGGGGACAGACATCTCTGTTCCGGCACCCTACCGGGACGGGGAAGTGGCCCCGGAGCCATCTCCATCGACTCCACTGCCATCGTCATTGTTGTTGCTGTCTCCCATGATGAGGAGGGAGTAGTTCTCCCCTGGGGCTGAGGGGTCTACCGGTAGCTATGTGTTGAATAAGTAGATGTTACTCTTCATCTGTCATGCTACTCAAGTGGTTTTGTTATGAGATCTCTGTAGACACTTTGATCACGGTGTAATGGTGACAGTGTGTGCATCGTGTGGTTTAGCATGATATTTATATTTTGTGTTGGATGACCCTATGAAATTGTGGTGTTTGTTTCGAACCATCTAGGTCTCATGGTGATAGCGTGGGGGTTACCTTGATGGGGATATGCGAACTCGAAGGAATTCTTTTATAGCCCTACGCAATGATAAGTGTTTATTATCCGACCGGAGAGTTGTTCGGAGTAGCATAGTGAAGAGATGATATTTATGCATTCAATTATGTTATTATTATTGAGAGTGTTCACTAGTGAAAGTATGATCCCTAGGCCTTGTTTCTAAGCATTGAAACACCGTTTACATTCAGTTCTTCTACATGTTTGCTTGATGCCATTTTTATTTCAGATTGCTATTATCACTTATAATCATCCATATTCCTTGTATTTCACTATCTCTTTGCCGAACTAGTGCACCTATACAACTGACAATTGTATTAGGTGTGTTGGGGACACAAGAGACTTCTTGTATCGTAATTGCAGGGTTGCTTGAGAGGGATACCTTTAACCTCTACCTCCCCCAGTTCGATAAACCTTGGGTGATCCACTTAATGGAAACTTGCCGCTATTCTACAAACCTCTACACTTGGAGTCCCAACACCGTCTACAAGAATAGAAGCGTGCATAGACATCAGAGTCCAACTCCACATCCCTTTTCCTTTTTCCCTTTCCCCCTTTTTTCTCCTTCCTCTCCATTTAAATTCAGGAAAATGCAGGGATGTCATGTGCCAATGTATGGTGCCCTGCGGCTCACCTTGGCCTCACCTAAAAAAATAGGTGTGACCATGAGGGCCATTCATGCCCCCCTACGGCACTTCCCCTTCTCGTTTTTTGCCCGAAACTCTTCCGAAACCATGTGACCCCTTTAGATAAAATCATCGAACTTATCTAACGATGTCTGACACCCCGGGACATCTCATTCCCCCTGCACTTGCTCCGTAAATTGTGCAACCTCAATTTCTCTCTCAGAACAACTTCCGAATAAATTCGGTACTAATAGAAACTATTTCTATTACTCTCGTACATCCAATGTCCTCAATAAAAATTCTCTCTGATATATAAAATATATCTAACACGCAGAAACACTGTTCTGATGATACTCCTTGTTGATCCGGACCTACCGATATACACATAAACCAGCCCTAACTTAAGTGTGTTTCCCCTACAGGTTCGATAGTGTGTGGATATGAAACTGGAAACTCTTCCTTTTCAATAATCAATAGAGGGGCCATGGACACCATTTGACTCCCACATACTATACGAATAAACTTCTGAACATGTTGGTTATTATACAATTTCCCATTTCTCACGATACCAAGCTTACCCGTTACTATGGATTCCGGTATTACTATGAAACAATCTTTGGTTCACTATACCTTTGTCTATCTAGTTAACTAGTAAGCTTCCTTTTATTTGTTATTGTATTATGATATCCCACATGATGTATCATTGATGGCTCTATTTTTGGCGTTATTTTTCTACCCATTCCCCCTTGTTCCATTGGATTTTCATTCGGGTTTCACTCCTACACTAACCCAAATACTGCAATGTTTGGAGATGTTTCATTTCTTTGTGGAGATTTCAGGATTAACACCAAGAAGGAAGGAAATGAGGCACATTGATGATAATTGGAGGAAAACAATCAATACTGGAAAAACTAAAATCAGAAATAAATCGAGAAGCACTTAACGACAGCCAGTATAGTCACTACTTAATGTACTTCTCACCGTACCATGCGGCACCACCTCCAGCACTTAAAAAATAATAACTTTCGTGAAGAGGCGAGGGACGAAAAACATACACATCCGCCAGGAGACTCAGAAGGGAGAAAAAGGAGATCCGGAGAGGAGAATCCCTACCCGATCCTATCGGAGATCGTTTTCTCCAACACCATCCACCACAGCGTTCATTCCACCATCCATTCCATCCCATAGAGAGGTTGAGAACATCCTTGTAACAAGATTAGGGCTTGAGAACCCTCATTTAGATTGAACTTCTGGTTTTGTGTCTATTGATCCAACAATTATTGTGGCTCGCTACGGTAATACAGAGATTAATTTCCCACTTTCAATTATTGAGTTTATGTTTGCTATATCTCTCATGTGCGAGTAGACTCCACGAGGTGTGAGATATTAAGGGAATTGGTGATATGTGTTTGTGCTAACTAATTCCATCTTATTTGTGAGAGTCTTTTCAATATTTTTTATAAGTATATGTGTTTACGGTATGCGTAATGCTTGTTATATAGGGCCCAGGTAAAATGATGCTAATAGAGACCTACGTAAACATATACTTGTTGTTCAAAAATTCTTTGACCTCCTAAGTGACAGGTGGAGATATCAATGAGGAGTGAAGACAACAAGAGGAACACGAGAAGCCACCAAACTTAATGCATTGGTCTAAGCTATTGGTTTTAATTAGCTGAACTGACCATGGAAATAGGACATGGATGCATGAAAATAGTGATAAACAGATCCAGGGGACGTTTAACTACTCTAGACTGACTCGCCTACCGACCATTCAATAAAAGAGAATATGTATAGCATATCCACCACCTCCATCAAGCACATTCACAAGAACCATGAACCAAAGTCTCTCCAAGCCTACTTCATCCATAAGTAATACAACACCATGTTACAATATTTAATTATGTAATTTATTTATTACTAGTAAGTTATTTCATTTTCATTTATGTACAACTCATCCCATGTTTTCCGCAATTTTAAGAAAGTTAATATTTCCGTGAGTCAATTCACATAAGTCTGACACCTTGTGTTTGGTAGCCTTAAAAACCTTTTACCAGATCAGCTCTCCATGGGAACGATATAAATCGGGAAACCGTACTTCCACGAATTGTGCAATAATGAACATGTGCACTTGCAGGTATCAAGCTATTTTTGGCACCATTGCCGGGAAACCAAGCGTCGAGGGTTTTGTCTTTTGATATGTTGCAGGTTAGATTTTTTAGATGTTTTCTGTTGAAGATAGAGGAGCAACATGTTCGGGTAGAAACAACCTACTTTACTATCCATCAAGATACCCGAGGAAAGCTATTCCAACACTTATTGATAACATAAAAAAACTCAAAACATAGACATAGCAAATTTATTTGATAACATGGTGATTACACCTAAGAAGGAAAAGACTCTGAGAGAGTATAGTGCTCCGTCAAGAAGCTATATAAGAAATCATATTATTAATCTAGACTCTCGTTACCCCTCTTATAATATTGATCGAGCTGTTTTATTATGCATGCCATGCAAAAACTTTTTTAGGAGATGAAGGCCAAGATCCAGGATCCATTTGAGTGAATTGGACAATTATTGTGATACATGCAAACCAAAAGGATTGACCAAAGATTTTTTTTTACTAAAGATATTTAATTTTTCTTTGCCATCAAGAGCTAAGTCCATTATGGATTGTCAAGAATTTGTCAGAGTTTTCATGCTTAAATTTTCTTCAAACTCTAAAAGAATGGAAGTGGTACAAGAGGTTATGAATTTTCCCAAGAACAAACTGAAGGATTTGTTCAAGCCACTGAAATATATTTCAATCTTATAAAAATAAACTTTTTTTGAGGAATTAGTGAAGAAAATTTATATCATATATTATGGATTAAATGAAGCATCTAAAATATTTCTTGATTGTAGTGCAGGAGGCTGCTTTATGCAACTATCCAAGAGAGAAGGAGGAGAACTCTTTGAAGACATTCTCACTAATGCACACCAATGGCATCCTAGTGAAACTGATGAATCTTATTCCATTAATTTTCTGGAAGAAAGGGCCTAAGGAAGGGGCCAATATGTCCTAAATGATGAACTGAAGAAGCAATTTGATGAGACTATGAAGGTAAATGGTATCCTATTAGAGGAGCTAACGGGGAAAGAAATAGGCACTTTCAGATATATGAGAAGGAGGATGAAATTATAAAGCTTTTCATTCCTTTAAATATAAGCAGAACAAGATAAATGAATAAGTGGTATATCTTGTTAAGTATCATGAAAAGATAATATAACAAATGGCAGAAGAACTAGAGGATATGGTACATGCTCTTAAACAATTAGATAAACATGCACGCATGATTGGTATTCAGTGTGAACAAATAGCTAAAACTCACTCTCTCGTACTTAAACAAGAATGTCCTATGAGTTATGTATCAGCTAATGTTGTCACAAGATGCAATACAGTAACACGGGGACCAAAAGGAACAGACTGGTATGAGGAGTAGCAAGCAAAAAGAAGGCAATACGAGGAAAATATGAGAAAGGGGGATAATGGTCTCATAGACCCCCAAGATATAGAAAAGTGAAATGAAGAACAGCGAGGAGACCAACCACGGGAAGAAGGTTACAAAAAATCACACTTTCCATTTTATTCTGACAATGACAGTGAAGATGAAGGAGATCAAGACCAAAATGTTGAACACCAAGAAGAAAATGCTTAGGTAATGAATGAAAAAGCAAAAACAAAGGAGAAAACCAAGGCAGCCAATAAACCAGATCCTCCACATAAAGTTCATCATAACCAAAGAAAACTCTTCCGTTCCCACATAGGAAGAAAGATATGAGTAATGAGGAATTATACAAATCATTTGTTGATGCTCTCAATGAACTAACTTTTGAAGTACCTATGATTAAAGCTATCCAGGTCCCTACTTATAAAAAGTTCTTGAGAGATATTCTTAAAAGGAAAAGAATCGTTCCTCCGGTTGAAACCGCGGATTTGATAGAGTTACCTAATGGGGGATCAATACCCAAAGAAGAAGGAAGATCCAGGTACACCCTTTATAACTTGTCATGTAGGAGGAACATAAATTCATAATGCACTCTATGATCTAGGAGCAGGAATAAGTGTTATGCCACTCTCTATATACAAAAAAAAAATCTGGAAGACTATTCTCCAACTTCTACAACTTTGAAAATGGCAGATCAACGAGAAGAAACCTGTGGGAATGATTGAGGACGTTCTAATTAGAATTGATGAACATGTTATGCCTATACCCACTAATTTTATTATACTAGATATTCCTGAACATTATGAACTATTCATCATATTAGGAAGACCATTTTTTAGTATTTCCGGAGCTTCCGTGGATTGTGTAAAAGTGAAGATAGCATTCAGTATTTATGACAAAGAGATCATTTGATACTTCCCTAAGAAAGGTGAACAGAGAGATAAATACATAACCCCAGCACGAAGAACAAATTCGGTAAGTGCTCTCGTAGAGGAGCAACCAAAGGTAAGAATAAAGAACTGGTTTCATAAAAGGCAGTTGCACTACAAACATATTAAAAAGAGAAAAAACATAAGCACTTAACGGGAGGTAAGAATGAAGAACTTGTTTCAGTAAAGTTTTAAGCTTACGAAAGTTGATGGCTCTATTTTTGGTGTTATTTTCTCTAGCCATTTCCCCTTGTTTCATTGGATTTTCATTTGGTTTTCACTCCTACACTAACCCAAACACTACAATGTTTGCACATGTTTCATTTCCTTGTGGATATTTCAGGATCATCACCAAGAAGGAAGGAAATGAGGTACATTGATGATAACTGGAGGAAAACAATCAATACTGGAAAAAGTAAAATCAGAAATAAATCGCAGAAGCACTTAACGACAGCCAGTACGGTCACTACCGACCGTACTGCTCACTGTTACATTGCAAACATATCTATAATTTTTGATGCTCTATGCTTGTTTTCTATCCAATGCCCCTATGTTTTCTACATGTTTTCCTTTGTTTTATGGATGTTTTCATTGACTAACCTATTAGCAAGATGCCCCGGGCTAGTTGATGTTTTCTGCTGTTTTTCTATTTTAGAAAAGTTCTTAAAGAAATATTCTCAGAAAGGGCTGAAAATCCACGGAGATCCGGAATGGAGACAGAGTCCAAAGAAGGGTTGCAAGGGTGCCAGAGGGGCCCCGGGGGAATGCCAGGGGCGGCCCCACACTAGGCCGGACCTGATGGGTCCCTGGCCACCGCCTCTCTGAAAGATCATCTTCCGTTTTGATAATTGATGAAAACACAACTTAAGGACTAATAGTTGTTTAAGTATATGCAGGGTCCATTTGTACTACTCGCGAAGTGCCTGATATTCCCTAAAATATCCTTAGGGGCATCGCGACGATTCTCCTAAGAAAAAGAGCCCAAAAGACCAAGTTTGGGAAGCTGTTTCTCCAGGTGGCGGTAGTACCGATGAAAGCACTGGTAGTACGGCTCCCTGGTGCTTCCCAGCGCATTCTCAAACGGGGGCATCCATTGGTACCTCCACGAAAATGCCATTCGGTTGGCACATCACGGAGGTTACAACGGAGACCATCGGTAGTACCGGTGGGCGGAACCTTCGGTGATTCCACTAGTACCTCCGCCCCTTCGGTAGGCCCCCAGCGCGTAGATTGCCACCGGTGGAGCTACCGGTGGTGACTCTGCTAAAATGAGGTTCTGTTGGCACATCGCGGAGGCCAGGGCGAAGGCCACCGGTAGTACCGGTGGGCAGTACCTCCGGTGTATCCACCGGTACCTTCGGTCCTGAGGAACCAGCTAAGGAGAAATGAGCCACACATGCTCCGGATAAGAAGACCCACCGGTAGTACCGGTGGAAACACCGGTACTATCGGTGTTGCGCGAAACGGCCCAACGGACAGATTTGGGAAGGGGTATTTAAATCCCTTCCCCTTCCTCATAAATGCCTAAGCTTTACACACTCTCTCCCTTAGCCATTAATGCAAGCTTCAACTCCTAGATCTCCCTTTCCAACCACCCAAACACTCCGTAAGTTTGTGGAGAGCTAGAGGAGACCTAGATCCATGATTCCACCAAAGGAATTGCAAATCCATTCACCACATCCTAGTAGATTTTGAATCCTACTTGAGGCCTAGAAACCTTAGTAGATCTTGTGCTTGGAGCTTCCACCTTGTTGCAAGAAGCTTTGGATTGATTGAGAGCCTCCATCCATTTTGTGGAGTGTCCTCAACCTTGTGTAAAGGTTTGGTCAACGCCTTCAAGTCGACCTCATAGTGGAACCGAGAATCTCCCTCACCGGAGAAGCTCAAGGAGAATCAGGTGCGCACATCCGTGCTATTGAGGACCGCCTAGGTGGCTCCCCACCTCTCCAGATGAGACGTACTTCCCTTGGGAATGAACTATGGGAAACATATCATTGTCTCCTTGTTTACACTTGTGGTTTATCTTGTTACATTACTTATTGCTTCTGTTGCGTATTGTGTTTTTGTATCACATAGGTTGCTCACCTAGTTGCACATCGAGACAACCTTATATTACTTGTTTAGCCCAAACTAAAAAGGAAAAGAATAAAAAAATGTTAGTCAACCTATTCACCCCCCTCCCCATCTAGTTGACCATACTGCACTTTCACTCTCGACGCCTCTTCGCCTATAAATTGCCTTTAACCCTAAAAACGTCAGGGACGGAGTTATTTTCCACGAAACATACGAGAGGCACAGTCACCTAAAAATTCCAATCTAGGGCTTCTGCAGCCCTGTTTTGGCACCCTGCCGGAGAGGGGAATCGTCATCGAATGCCTCTTCATCACCATGATCGCATGCGGACAGATGTGTGAGTAACTCATCTCGATACTACGGGTCCAAAGTAGTATCTAGATGGTTGTTCTCTCCCCTATGCCTCCATGTTTAGAGTCTCGTGAGCTTCCTCACATGATCGAGACCACCTTTATGTAATTGTGCATGTTGTGTTTGTTGGGATCAGATAAACCATGAGATTATGATTATTTTGTTCATGTCAATCTGAGATGCTTCACTTATATTCATAGAGAGTTTAATCTTTTCTTGAAATGCTCTCTGGTGTTTATGATTACCTTGGCCACATAGTTGTTTTCACCTCCAAGATATGGTTTATATGCTAGATGGTAAGTTCATGCCTCCCTTACATCTGTGCTCGAGTGACAGAAACGTGACGGATGGGGGATGTGATGTTACTACTAGGGAGAAAACAGCGGTGCTCTTGTCTACGGATGAGAACCACTGCTTACATTACGTACTTGTTCTTAATGCATTTGTCAGTTGCACACAAAGTAATCACTTCGTTGCTGCAACTTAATACCACAAATATTTGTTGGACAACTTTCTTGAGGTGGAATTTTAGATATGGATGTGTGCTGGATAGCGGTCTATATGCCTTAACGTAATGCCTACAATGTTAGAACCCGTGAACTTTATATCGTCATAATAGTATTGTTATATGTTCATGATTTTTCAATTGCCCAGCTGTAATTTGTTCACCCAACATGTTTTTTTCTTTGGAGAGACACCACTAGTGAACCTATGGCCTCCGGTCCTGTTTTCCTCATATTTGCAACCTTCTTTTAAGCACTTTCATAATTGTTTCCTTGTTGTTCCGTTTTTACTTTTATTACTTTTAAAGACTCTATACATTTAATTCTCTAGTTTTCAGCAAGACCAAAAGATTGAGAACCTTCCGGAAAGTTGGGGCAAGAGAGAGTTTGTGTTTGTGTGCAGGTTCCACGCTTGTTGATGCGCCAGACAAAAAGCAACCTTCTCCAAGACTACGAAATCCTACTAGTTCGATAAACCCTGGTTCCTTAATTGGAGGAAAAGATTCGCTACACTACATCATACCTTCCGCTTGGGGTCTCCCAATAAGCGTGTGATCACGTCAGCATCAAGTACTTTTGTTGGCGCTGTTGCCGGGGAACTTCTAGATTGTTGCAAGGGCAGTCTCACACTTCTATTCTCTTTACTTTGTTTTGTTCTTGCTTTCTTTACTTTTGTTTATGTTGTTTTTTTCTAGTCTTTTATTTGTGTTGGTAGTTTATTGTGTGTTATCTTGCAAGCATGGCTACCGATGGTACTACCAAGCTTTGTGAATTTACTAGTACCAATAATAATTATTTATATGCACACCAATTGCTCCACCTATTGCTACAGTGGATTGCCATGAAATTAAACTTGCTTTGTTGAATCTTGTCATGAAAGATCAGTTTTCTGGTATTGGAGAAGATGCTACCTCTCATTTAAATAACTTTATTGAGTTACGTGACATTGATGCGCGTGTAACACACGTTCGTTGGGAGGCCCCAAGAAGAAGGTATGAAGAGCACAGTAGCAAGTTTCCCTCAGAGAGAAACCAAGGTTGAATCAACTAGTAGGAGAAAGAAATCACTTCCAAAGGTTGATGCAGCTGATGTGGCAAGGCACACTACCGGTTCAGAAGCAACGTGGAACCTACACAACACAATCAAATCAATTTGCCCCAACGAAGCAGTGAGGTTGTCAATCTCACCGGCTTTGCTAAAAACAAAGAGGTTAAATATATGGTGTGGAAAACAGTACTTGTTTGCAGTAGATGAAAAGAGAACAGTGATGGCAGTAGGAAAACAGTAGTAACTGTATGAAAATAGTGATTGGAGTGCTTGTATTACCAGTATGAGGAAAATGGACCGGGGTCCACATTTCACTAGAGGTGTCTTCGACAAAACAGATAGATAACATGCTGGGTAAACAAATTACAGCTGGGCAATTGACAGGTATAAAGGCTGCACCGTAGTGCATATGCATGATTATTATGTGATTCATGTGGGAATTACAACAAGATACAGAGACCGTTATCCAACTGCATCTATGACTAATAATCCACCCTCAGAATGTCATCCAAGCAAACCTTGGGTATTAAGTTGCAAGCAATAGATAATCGCAGTAAGCAAGGTGTGTAATGTAAACAATGTAAACATCATTGTTTTCTCCCTAGTGGCGACAGCAAATCCCCAACCCGTTTACGTTTCTCTCACTCGAGCGTGAGTGAAATGGAGGCATGAACCCACTATCGAGCATAAATAGTCCCTCTTGGAGTTACTAGCATCTACTTGGCCAGAGCATCTACTAACAGCGGAGAGCATGCAAGATCATAAATAACAAACACATGAAAAGAACATGATAGATTGACAATCATTGGAAATAGCATTCAATATTCATCGGATTACAGCAAACACACCATGTAGCATTACAGTAAGATGATCTTGATCATGTAGGGCATCTCACAAGATCTAAACATGAGGCATAAAGAGGAGAGAACAACCATCTAGCTACTTCTATGGACCCATAGTCTAAGGATGAACTACTCACGCATCACTCCGGAGGCGGGCATGGTGGTGTAGAGCTCTCCGGTGATGAATTCCTCTCCCGGCAGGGTGCCGGGGAGAGCTCTAGAACCCTCCCGAACTAGGGTTGACGATGACAGCGGCTACAGATGTTTTTGGTGGAAAAGGCTTGGGTACTTAGGGTTAACCCTTCGAAGAGAATATATAGGCGAGAGGGCAACGTCGGTGGGCAGCCAAGGGGTGTGCCCACCCATGGTGTGGGTCCCATGTGGCTCCCCTCCGGGTCCCCTCCAGACTCTGTGTGCACGACGACTTTCTAAGACTTCCGGGCTTCGAATCGTTCAATTTTGAGAATATTTCCAGAATAATAACTTGTCTGACACTAAAAACAGCAGAAAACAGGAACTGGCTCTGTGGCATCTTGTCAGTAGGTTAGTCCTAGGAAATCGATAAAATGGCATAAAGTGTAAAGGAAACATGTAGCATATGGAATGAAAACAACATGGAACATCAGAAATTATGGATACGTTTATGACGTATCAACATCCCCAAGCTTAGTTCCTACTCGTTCTCGAGTAGGTAAACGATAAAAACAAATAATTTCTGAGGTGACATGCTACCAACATAAAGTTGATCATCTAAATTGTAAAAAGATATGTATACTGAGATCATGGTACTTAAAACACATCATGATAGATATAATTCTAACAATGAAACTTAGCAATCACCTTGCATCATGAAAAGTAACACATATAAAAGATCATGAATAATAATTCACTTGAAAGTTATACGTTTGTTTTGAGCATAGAGAAAACATAGCAAAGTGATACTTCGCTTGTCCTTAAGAGTGGGGCAGAACATAAATGCCAGGACACCATCAAAGTTCAAGTGGATGACTAGAACAAATATTCTGAGAGCAAATAATAAAACATCGTGAATCAATTAATAATAGTTTCTGGGACAAATGCACATTAAACTCATAATGGCAACTATGCTCTCTCAACTGTGCATAAAGTTAGAAGATGGAAACTTAACATAAAAGTAAAACAAAGGCCCTTCACAGAGGGAAGCCTGGATTAACTCATGTGCTAGAGATTTTTCTTTTATTAAACAAAGGTATTGAAAAACATTTTTTAGGGAGGTGTATGCTCATGTCAACGAATGGTAAACAGAAAATACAGTATGTCACAAGCCAACTAGACTTCACAAGAGCGGCTCCCATTGAACGAAACAACTGGGGTCAAAAGGTCATCCCTCTTTCTCTTTTGTTTACACCATTATGTTTTGACTGATAAATCAGGGGGGGAATAGTGAAGAGAATTTTATAGTAACCAATTTTGGGGCTGGGCACCCCGCTGCCAGCTCTTCTATCATTTGGATAAGCGGATGAAGCCACTAGTCCAGGTGTGTAAAGTCCAATCAACAAGTGAGATAAATATTCTCTATATACGTCCTCATGAGCTAAAACAGGGGCATAAAACAGGAATAATTTTGAAAGTTTTGAAGGAAGCACATGAGAAATTTACTTGAAGTGGCGGTTAAATAACACATGTGGGTAGATATGGTGGACACATTTGGCAAACTTTTTGGGGGGGGGTGGGTGCACGAGTAGAGCTCATACTCAGTACAGGTGGAGGCTAGCAAAAGACTTGGAGCGACAAATCAAGAGAGCAATAATGGCCATAATCATGCATAGTGACAAAAACATTATTAATCAAAGAATAAAGGGTATTACAAGTCAAAAACTAAATGATCATAGAGGCTATAAGTGACTGGTTTGTAGTCATAAACATGGTGTAAGCATGTGCCAAGTCAACCAAATAAAGCATTTGAAGGAGAACACCACAAATTCATGCTTCAATATGACATAAACAACTCATGATTCTTTTAATAGCACATTAAGCACTCTCATATATTTGAGACAAGTCTTTCTACAATAAAAACTACTAAGCATAGAATTAAAATAACATCTAGCATGACATGAAAAAATCTAGCCACAGTCTATACAAGCTTCTGCTTTCCAACACCAAGCATTTTATACTAAAAAAAACTCTCCAAGATATATAGGAATGAAGCAATAAAGTACTAACATGACTCTACTAGAACTAATAGCTCTGAATAAGAGATGCATGAAAAACAGGAACTAAAAAGATTTGCGGCAGCTAGAAGAAAAACTAAGAATACGAGCATAACGAGTATTCATATGAAAAAGCGGAGCGTGTCTCTCTCCCACACAAAGAATGCTAGGTTCCAACAATATTATTGCAGCAAGGAAAATAAAAGAAAACAAAAGAGAAAGAAACAGACGCTCTAAGTAAAATTCATATGATGTGACCGAATAAAAATATAGTTTCACTAGAAGTGACCTGATAAATTGTTGATGAAGAAGGGGATGCCTTGGGCATCCATAGGCTTAGACGATTGAGTCTTCTTAGAATTTGCTAGGATGAACCACGGGGGCATCCCCAAGCTTTGGCTTTTCACTCTTCTTGATTACATTATATCATCCTCTTCTCTTGACCCATGAAAACTTCCTTCACACCACACTCAATGTAATTCGCATTAGAGGGTTAGTGCACAATAAAAAATTCACATGTTCTGCATGGACACAAGCACTATTGATAATTTTAAACATTAGATACAGCCACTGATGTTTCATGAACCAAATAAATCCACTCGACATAGTAAAAGTGAGAATGTAAGTAAAAAGGCAGAATCTGTCAAAACAAGAACAGTCTGTAAACACGAATTTGTTCGGGACTCAAGTTGCTCAAATCGAAAAATGTAAAGAATGAAAAAGTTTCGGAATTAGTTGAGGAATAAGCACAATCATTTTCAGGTCATGTTGATCTTTCTGTGAATTATTGGATTTTTTATGGTGGACAGCAGAAATCTATTTTCTGCGCAGAAATCCAAAACCAACTCCAACTTTCGCTAGAAACTTTACTTGGCACAACTAATACATGAAAATAAATATACAAAGTAGTTACTACAGAGGTATACAACCCATTTAATCAAAGAAAACATAGAAAAACAAAGAAAAAATAAAACCATGGGTTATCTCGCAAGAAGTTCTTTTCTTTAACGCCTTTTAGCTAGGCCCAGAAAAATAGAGTCATATAGATGCTCACATAAAAATATGAATTAAGAAAAAGAGAGCATAAAGAAGAAAGTATAAAAAAAATTAAGTCTAACCCACCTCCTATGCATAGGAATCTTATAAAGAAATAAATTAAATAAGCTCAAACTAGAAATCATGGGAAGGTAGAACAAGAACAATTTGAAAACTTTCAACAAAAAGAGAGGTGTTTTAGTAACATGAAAATTCCTACAACCATATTTTCCGCTCTCATAATAATTTTTAGTAGCATCATGAATAAACTCAACAACATAATTATCACATGAAGCATGTTTTTCATGGTCTAAAAGCACACAATTCATATCAAGCTCAAAAATAGTGGGATCAAAATAAAAAATCAGCTGCTCTTTTTTCCCACTTCTAGAAATGTCAAAACGACATGATTGGTCACTCTTAGAAGGTATAGGACACATTATAGAATCCTATTTTCAGTAGAATTATAATTTATAACATCAAGTAACATAGGACCATCATCTAGAGCATTATCATATAAATTTTCTAAACAAACTTCCTCGTTATCATGCATATCAATACTTGGAATAAATAGAGGATTATCATAGGATTTATAAAAGTGGCATGGATTATCATAAATAACAGTAGCACTATCATTCTCACAAGTCTCATTCATAATAGTATCAAGGTCACAAGTATAGCAAGTATCAATTTCATCAAAAAGGGATATTTCAAAAGAATCAATATGATCATCATAATTATCAATATAACACTCATCCTCCTTTGGTAAGCATGGAGGGCAGTCAAATAATGTATGAGTTAAAGAGTTACTCTCATTGGAAGGTAGACATGGGTAGCTACTCCATTCTTCCTCCTCTTGATCATCACTCTCCTCCTCTTTTTCATCCAATGAGCTTCCAATTTCAGCAATTTCTTCTTCCATAGGCTCCTGCAAGGCATTAGTCTCCTCCTTTGGGGGAGAGAATCTATTAATATATTTAATTAAGTAGAAATTACAATCCTTGTAATTATAAAAGAAATATTCAAGTATAGCATAAATCTCGTATTTATAAGGTGCGTCATCAATACTTTTAAGCAAATAGGCAATTTCGAATGCACCCTTCCAAGCCATAAATTCTTCAATTTGTTCCACATCATAAAATTCATAATTTCCCTTAACATAAGAAGATATGGTAACATTATCATTATACTCGCATTGAAAAGGGAGGTGTTTATACCTCCTACAGCAACAAGATTTATCAAAGCAATAAGTAACATTATAAGTAGAGCACAAGTTTTAGCATAGTCATACAATTTAATAATTTGCTCCCATAAGTGTATCCCTTTTTGTGACAAGCGATATTCCTTATAATAATTTTGTTTGTTCATCCATGAACCCACCTTGCCAATAAGATCTAGTTTCAAAGACATCAAACATTGATAGCAAGCATGATAAAGAAAGTAAAAAGCAAAAAAATAACAAAGTAAAAAAAGATTGGAGGTGAGAGACTCCCCTTGTAGAAATCTTCTTCCTCACCGGCAACGGCGCCAGAAAAGACCTTGATGCGCATGTGACACACGTTCATTGGGAGACCCCAATAGGAAGGTATGAAGAGCACAGTAGAAAATTTCCCTCAGAAAGAAACCAAGGTTGAATCGACCAGTAGGAGGAAGAAAACACTTCCGAAGGTTGATGCAGCTGATGTGGCAGGACGCACTAACGGTTTAGAAGAAACGTGGAACCTACACAACACAATCAATTCACTTTGCCCCAACGAAGCAGTGAGGTTCTCAATCTCACCGGTTTTGCTGAAAACAAAGAGGTTAAACATATGGTGTGGAAAACAGTACTTGTTTGCAGTAGATGAATAGAGAACAATGATGGTAGTAGGAAAACAGTAGTAACATTATGAACATAGTGATTGCAGTGGTTGTATTATCAGTATGAGGAAATTGGACTAGGGTCCACAGTTCACTAGAGGTGTCTCTCCCAAAACAGATAGATAACAAGTTGGGCAAACAAATTACAGCTGGGCAATTGACATATATAAAGGCTGCACCGTAGTGCATATGCATGACATGATGATTACTATGTGATTCATGCAGGCATTACAACAAGATACATAGACAGTTATCCAACTGCATCTATGACTAATAATCCACCCTCAGAATTTCATCCGAGCAAACCTTGGGTATTAAGTTGAAAGAAACATATAACCTAGTAAGCAAAGTGTGTAATGTAAACAATGTAAACATCGTTGTTTTCTCCCTAGTGGAAACATCACATCCCCCCACCCGTTTACGTTTTTGTCACTCGAGCGTGAGTGAAAGGGAGGCACGAACCCACTATCGAGCATAAATACTCCCTCTTGGAGTTACTAGCATCTACTTGGCGAGATCATCTACTAACAACAGAGAGCATGCAAGATCATAAATAACTCACACATGAAAAGAACATGATAGATTGATAAATATTGGACATAGCATTCAATATTCATCAGATCCCAACAAACACAACATGTAGCATTACAATAAGATGATCTTGATCATGTAGGGTAGCTCACAAGATCTAAACATGGGGGCATAAAGAGGAGAGAACAACCATCTAGCTACTGATATGGACCCGCAGTCCAAGGATGAACTACTCATGCATCATTCTGGAGGCGGGCATGGTGGTGTAGAGCCCTCCGGTGATGAATTCCCCCCCGACAGGGTGCTTAGGGATGACGGCAGCTGCGAATGTTTTTGGTGGAAAAGGCTTGGGTACTTAGGGATAACCCTTCGAGGAGACTATATAGGCAACAGGGAAACATCGGTGGGCATCCAGGGGGCCACACCACCCCTGGGCGCGGCCAGGGGGCGCCCACCCATGGTGTGGGGCCCCTGTGGCTCCCCTCCGGACTCCATGTGCGCGACGAATTTCTAAGACTTCCGGGCTTCGAATCGTCCAATTCCGAGAATATTTCCATAACAACTTTTCTGAAACTAAAAACAGCAGAAAACAGGAACTGGCTCTGTGGCATTTTGTCAATATGTTAGTCCCAGGAAATCGATAAAAATGGCATAAAGTGTAAAGTAAACATGTAGCATATGGCATGAAAACAACATGGAACATCAGATATTATGGATATGTTTATGACGTATCAGACATGAAAATATATAAATAGGTAGATGGTGATATTTTGAAATTAAGATTGTTCCCTTTCTCATTAAGAGGAAGAGCTAAGGAATGGTTATTGTCTTTGCCTAAAAATAACATTAATTCTTGCACTAAATGCAAAGATGCTTTTATTGGGAAGTATTATCCACCTGCAAAAATTATATAACTGATGAGTAACATTATGAACTCTGAAAAAATTTATAATGAACATGTTGCTCAATCTTGCAAAATAATGAAAACTATGGTTAAGAATTGTCCCACACACGGACTAACTACGTGGATGGTTGTCCAAACTTTTTATGCAGGATTAAATTTTTCTTCAAGGAATTTATTGGATTCAGCCGCGGGAGGAACCTTCATGAACCTCACTTTAGGTTTAGCAAACAACTTATTGGATGATCTAATCATAAATTATTCCCAATGGCACACAAATAGGGTTCCAACGGGTAAAAATGTAAATTATGTTGAGGAGGTCTCTTCTTTGAGTGATAAGATTGATATGCTTGCTTCTTTGCTAGCTAAACAAGTGCCTATAGATCCTAATAATGTTACCCTTAACTATATGGTTTCTAATTAGAATTATCAAATTTATGTGACTTTTATTGCTAGAAACAACTTCAACAACAGTGCTTACAAGAAAAATTTTGGTGGTAACAACTATAGGCCATATCCTAATAATAATGTAAATTCATATGGGAATTCTTATGGTAATGCTCACAACAATACTAAAAGTTCCACCTATGATCTCGAAAACATGCTTAAAGAATTTATCACTACACAAAATGATTTCAATAGAACTATTGATGAAAGGCTTGCAAAACTAGATAATCTTGTGCTGAAAGTTGATAGTCTTACTCACGATGTAGAAATTTTAAAAATTAGGACTACACCTCTTGAGGACAATAAAACTGAACCTATAAATTCTATAAAAGTTCAAATAAATGAGAACATGAGAATGTTATCTCACATACATTCTACAATAGAAAGAGAAGCTAAAATTGGTGAAAAACTGCAAAAATTGAGCCTGTTAAAATTTATACCATCCAACCCTTTGAACAAGTGAAAAAATTTAGTACCAATGAGTATCCTAATTCTTATAAACATATTTATGTCAAAACAAATGGGATTGGAGAGGTCATGACTTTAGGTAGAAGGATTCCCAAAAATTTGGAGACTAAAAAAATTCTAGTGAGAAAATTGTTGCAAGTGGGATTGAGGATAATATGACTTTAGGATAAAACATTTCCACCTTGTTTGAGGATGATAAACTTGATTTTGATAATTTCACCATCTCTGATGTTATTTAGTTCTTACAAAAAAAAATTATCTAAAGATCTTAATGTTAGTAAGATAAATATGCTTTCACTAAACATATCACTAATGCTCTCACTGAAGCTAAGGAAGAAAGGATCAAACTTGAAGCCTCTATTCCTAGAAAATTACAAGATGGTTGGGATCCCACTATTATAATAAGAGTTAATGATTTTGATTTCAATGCTTTGTGTGATCTTGGTGCAAGTTCTTCTATTATGGCTAAACATTTATATGATATGCTTGATTTCAAACCTTTGGATGGAAGCATTTTGGGAGTGCATCTTATAGACTCCACAGTTAAAAGACCTTTGGGAAGCATTGATGATGTTCTTATTATTTCTAATGATAATTATGTCCCCGTTGATTTTCTTGTTTTGGACATTAAATGCAACACTTCTTGTCCTATCATTATGGGGAGACCTTTTCTTTGCACCATGGTTCCATTATTGATATGAAAGAGAAAATTATAAGATTTCATTTTCCCCTTAAAAAGGGCATGGAACATTTACCTAGAAAAAGAATGAAGTTACCTTTTGAGTCCCTTGTGAGGACTACCCATTATTCCATTGATAATACTTAATTCGTTCTTCATGCATAGCTAAAAGGTGTTAAAGAAAAGCACTTGTGGGAGGCAACCCACTTTGTTTTCCTTTGTTTCCTTTTTGTTTTCTTCTGTTTTATTTTGTTATTTTTGTGTCTTGGAAGTTTTACCTCTGTAAAAACCTCTCCTTATCATTTTTATTTCGTTTTTGTGTCAAGAGTAACCTCTAATAGAGAGGTAGTGTGATTTGGGTAAGTTGATGTCCTAAAACAGATTTCTGTGTTGCCACCAAACAAATTATTTATCTCGGCCAGAATATCGGATTAATTTGAAAAAAAAATTACACATGACCTAGGTTGTTATCCAACTTTCGTTAGTTTCGCACTTTTTGATTTAAGCAACAAAAGATATTCAAAAAAAAATCGTCTTTACCAGATGTTCTGTTTTGACAGATTTCTGCCAATATTTGCATTTGCCTCTTAATCTTTTTATTTTGAGATTCTTTTGGGGGGAATATCCTTAAAAGAAATTGTTTTAAATGTATTGTTATACTTGTGTTGAAACTGAACCAAGTGGATTTATTATTTTGATTACACTAACGTTGCTAATGAAGATTGTGAGAAGTTTTAGGTGGAGGAAGTTTTCAAGTGTAGGGAGAGAAGAATGATATGATGAGATAAAGGATGGACAAAAGCTCATCCTTGGGGATTACCATGTAACCCTAAGACATATCCAATAAGTACACGCGTCAAAGCTTGGGGATGCCCAAGGCATCCTCTTCTCCATCAACAAAAATATCAGGTTTCTTTCAAAACACTATATTTTTATTGCTTCACATGATATGTGTTATTCTTGGAGCGTCATTTTATTTTGCTTTAATTTTTTTCCTTGCTTTAGTTTATGGTTGGATCCTAGCACTTTTATTTTGGAGAGAGACACGCTCTGTTTTCATTGCCTAGAACACTCTTGTAACATCCCTGATTTTAGGAAAGTCCAAAAATCACTAAAAATTGAAACTTTTGTTTTCCATTAAAGCAAGCCATCAAAAACCAAATAAAATTCAAACACAAAGCAAACATTAATTGTTTTTCCAATGCTATTGGGATTGATAGTCCAAATACCTATGTTTTCTAAAACCTAAATCCTCAAAACAAATAACTATCCAAAGAAACTATTTTCCCTATTTGCAAACCTTGAAAATATAAATTGGTTTCTATAAAGAAGTTATTTTCCATTTTGTTTTCCCCAAATATTATACCAAGTATTTAACCATAAAGTGTTTATATAAGTTATTTTTGTTTATGAAGACAAGTAAAGAACCATGGAAAACAATATTGGCATTTTTGACTCTCATCTGAATAATATTAAACCCCATTTCAAAGTATCATTTATTTTCTAAATAGAAAAGAACATAGTACTATTTGTGATTTGCTCATATGTTGAAAATATTTTAAAAGGTCCTAGAAAACCATATTTTGAATCATAGAAATATTTTCTAAAATCATTTGAATCATATTTCTATAATTAACCCTTTTTTTATTAAGTAGCTATTCATGTTTTCATCATATTTAAAAAAAATTATAAAAGATGAAAACACTTTGAATTGGTTTTGGAAAATAGTATTTGATCATTATAAAGCTACTGAAATTTTATTTGGCAAATATTTATATTTTATAATTTTCTAAATTAAAAATCACATTAATCACTATTAAGGACTTATTACTATTTTCAAAATTAAAAAAATTAAAATAAAATATGTTGAAATGGTACAAAAATGTTATTGTTGGAAAGTTATTGAAATTACAAGATTTTAGAATATCAAATGAGGTCAATTAGAATTTTTAAACAGAAGTTATTAAAGAAAAGAGAAAACAGAAAAAAAAAAAGGGGAATGACGTCATGATGACGTCATGTCACCATCAACCTCCCTCCCTTCCGTTTCTTCCAAATAATGGAGGATTAAATCCCTTGATTGCGGGCATTTGAAGGCGCCTTAATCCCTCCCGTCACCTCAATGTTAAAGCCCCGCTCCTCCTCTTCGGTTTCCCTCCTATTCCCCTCCTAGACTCGCCTCCATGCTGCCACAATAGCTCGCCGGAGTACACCCAGCCCGCCACCGTCCCAGCAAGATTCCGGCCAAGGTAGCACCCTTCCACCGCCCCTCTGTGGTTCTCCAGGTTCCCCATGACCGTGCGCATCAGTTGAGCCATTTGGTCGATTTTTCCGTGAAGGGAATCAACGGCGCCGTGCGGGTTGCATCTCGCCGGAGGCCGCTCGACTCCGTCCGCGCGCAGGTGCTGTCCCGGGAAGCGCAAGCCCTCGCCGTGGTCGCCTTCTTCCTCTGCGTGATCTCCCGATCCTCGTGGACCATCCCGATGAGCAAGTGCAGCACCGGAGAGACGCCTCCGACGAAATTCCGAGCGCCGACCACCGTCCTCACCATTTCCGGCGGCCAATTCTGGTGACAGAGGTAAACCCTAGCCCTAGCCGTTAGATCCAAATCGGACGCGTCCTGTTAAGTCACTTAACGAATCGGTATCAACGAATCAGGGCCAGCCACGTAGCCAGCCCAGTTGGCAGCGCCCAACTTGTTATCTGTCGCACACTCCGGTACATAGCAGACCCAAGCCCACTACCTATCCATCGCCCTGCGCGGTACATAAGCTATTTTTGGCCCAACTGTCTCTGTATTTTGTTTCCGAATAAATTAGAATGTAATTTTGCAGAATAGTCCCTAAAACTTAGAAACATCATATCTTTTTAATCATAAGGCCAAATTTAGAAAACTTGGACTTTTTGGAATCAGCACAACATGTAGAATCTTTTAGCACTGTTAAAATTCAAATTTGACAAACTTAAATGGGTTCAAATTTAAATTTTCTTGTTTGATGAATTTTGGCATATAACAAATTATACTAATCCAAAAATTGCAAATAAAATATATTTGGAAACCTTAGGATGTGTACTATCATACCCTCTGTCCCAAAATAATTTTTGATCAAATTAAATTTGAATTTAGATTTAAGTGTTATATTTTAGTAGTTTGGACATAGATTTAATTCTATACATATTTAGAAATTGTTTTCTTAGGCAAAGTTGATCCTTTTGGTAACCTTGAACTAGAAACATCAGTACCTAAACCTTTTGGAAAACCTTGAACCATTTACTTGTAAGTTGGACCAAAAATTCATCTTAGTGAACCACTAGTTGATCATGCCTTAGATTTTGTTTCTATTCTTTCTACCATTGTTTGTTGTGGCCATTTTGAATCCAAGACCAAGTCCCTAGTATGTAAACCATATAAGAGACCAAGTAGTGAACCTAAAACACTAGTACCATAGTTTTCTATCTACTCCTCCATTCCCCTATTCTTGCTTCAAGAATCCATCAAGTTAGCAAATGGAAAACAAGACTCAAGCAATAGAGGACATTTCACTTTCAACTTGGTGGCAACATGAAGAGCTACAAGGAGGATCAATGAAGAAATTTTGAAGAAAAGACTCCACCACTAGAAGCAACTCAAGGAAGTACAAGTGTGAAGAAATCCAGAAGAAAACATCTCCCTCTCTCTTTCTATCTCTCTTCTTATTTTCTTTCTCTTGACTTAGTGGTATTTTGTGCCCATCCCATACCCAAACCAAATTATTGAAGTGAAAGCCATGAAGAAATCTATCAAAATCAAAAGAATAATCCATCCAAGGAAAAGACTACAATAGAAGCATGAAGATGATCTTCAAGAAGACAAGCATGTGAAGACTTGGAGCCATCCACACAAGTTGAAGAATAACAATTTGTTTTTGTCTAGCCCTTGACCCAAATGGAAAAGACCAAGACTTTAACTTGTTATCTCCTTTGTTATGATGTTAGTTGAACTTAGACCTAGCCTAAACCAAGATGGAAGGACTAACTTAGATCACTAAAATGTTTTGATGAAAAGAACTAAGTGTTACACATTGTTATGTGTTACTTTAGTTGAAATAGTAGATCACCCTTGGTGAACTCTTGGAACTTCTTAGATAAATATGTTTCCAATAAAGTTTTATCACTACAAACTCAACCTAGTCCATCCCAAGTAAACCTTGGAATTTCCTAAACAAGTATTGAACTCAAATCCTGACCTTGTCCTAGCCAACTTTCTTAAACCCCTTTTGCCATGATTGTTGCTTTGTATGATTTCTTCACTTTGTTTGTTTGATGGCATGTTTGTTTATTTTGTTATTGTGTTTTCAATGAATAGATTGTACGGAGAGCAACGATCTTTTGTGAAGAGAGTGTGAAATCTTCACCAACTTCAACAAGGCAAGTAACACACCATCAACTACCTATTATTTTATTATGCATTACTAGAGTTTTGAGTAGTATGCATGGTAGGAAATTTATCTAAGTATTATGCTATGCTAATATCCCAAGTAGTGTGTAGTCATCCTTTTATATCCTTCTAGTATAGAAGACATTGAACTTAGTAGAATTGATATGTTCTTCAAATGTTTTATTTAGATGTTGAGGATAAAACTACTAAGTTTAATGAAACACCTGGGTGGAAGTGGTAAGACTGGTTTATGTTGAGTGTTTCCTTAGGGCCCTTGTCTAAGGGTTATTCCACTTGAGGTTGTCACTTGAGGATGGCCACCCAGGAACAAAGAGATTAATAAGTCCCTCTAACTTTAGTAGCTTCCCGTGCAGCCTTTAGTCATATGGGCTCTGTCTTGATTAACTAAGTTGAATGAACTCACCGGTGCTTGACCAGCAGATGTAGGGGGTATAGGTTGGAACGGGTAAGCCTCACGGTGGTGGAATTTCTTCTGAAAGATCTCGTCTCGATCTTCTCCTTTCCTTAATGCACTCAGGGTGTATAGGATGTTTGGGTTGATCTGAGTCTAAAGGTGAAAGTGCACAAACTCTGCAGAGTCAACAAACTAAGATCTTAGCCGTGTCCCCGGTCATGGACAATTTGAGCAGCTGGACAAGGAATGACGGAAGAATCTCATCATGCCAACTTCATAATAAAATTTTGATGGGTGAACAAGGGTAGGAGTTTATCCTGATTTCTATCAGAGGTACTCCTTAATTTAGTTAAGGTTCACTGGTTTCTATCAGTGATACCTGTTATAGATGAAATTGTTTTATGATAAAAGATAGGAGAAAACTGGCTTTATGCAAACTTAGCCAAAACTCCACTCGGCCAAATAAGCATGTAGTATTAGTCTTGCCATTTATATACACCATAGTGTTACTTGCCAATACATTAAATTGTATTGACTCCCTTGTGGCTGCATATTCCATACTGCAGATGTTTCTAAAGACGAGTGAGGTTTTCGTTTAGGATCTCGAGACTATCGCCAACATGTTTTGCCTGTGGCACATGAAGAAGATGGGCTCAATGTTGTACTGTGTCTTCCGCTGTATATCTTAGTTTTCCGCTAGTCTTCTAAGACTATGCAAGTTGTAATACTATTTTGTAAAGACTGGATCATGCGATGTAATAGAATTTGATGCATTTGCATGATATTTCATTTTGTACTGTGGTGCTAGCAATTGATCCAGGGACTAGCACAATAATACAGGTGTCCTTACATTATTTAAATGTGGGAACGCTACAAAATGGTATCAGAGCATTGTGTTGCCTGTAGAATTCGAGACACTTAGGTTTGGAAGCCATTTTTTATCATGTTATTATCTCCTTAGAGTATTTTGGATCCTAGCGGCATAGTGAGATGAAGCGGCCCAGACAACTTTACGTGTCCACGGACACGAGACCGTTCCCTGATTGGCTTGCGGGTGCATTGTCCTTCTCACTATAGTGAATATCCAATTTGCAACAAGTTGTTAATAACCCATTGATCACCATAGGATTGAAAACTTTCTATGTTCAAACTGTCTAGAAACAAAACAATCATCTTAATTCTTCTCATATCATCTCATCTATTATTCACCTTCAAAATTTTCTAGATGACCTCCCTCCTCAATACCATAAGACAGGAATGTTGATGACCATACCATGAAGTGCAAGAAGTATTTTCACCACATGAAGACCTACACTCAAGACAATTGAAGAAAACTTGGAGATACACCAATACTTCCCAACAGTCAAGAACACCTCAAGACATCGAGAGAAGAAATTGAAGAAAAACTCAAGAAGATATAGATGAGACAACCAATCTAGTTATTTGGTTAGAACAACGTTAACTTGTTAGTGTATTGAGCATACCAGTGAGTGGTATGACAATATTAGTGTTCTCTAAAAACCATGTTGTTGGTGTGATGATTGATTTGCTATATGTTTGTTATGTGTTGTTTGCAAGATGAGTTTTCTTGATCTGATGTGTTGGGGTAGGATTTTCTTTAGTCTCTTCCTAATCTCTACTCAGTCATGCTAAGCCAAACCAAAACCCGTACCCATTTACCAACCATAGATATCTACCATATGAAGTGCAACAACAAACCTTTCACCCAAGAATATCATGACTAGTTCTTTATAGAGACACAAGCCATACAATTGAGGAATGTCACAGATTTCAAGATCCTTTTGTGTGAAGGAACAATCACATCCATGATCAATGCCAACTACATCATAAGGAGCAGCAAGCAAATCAACCAGAGAAGATAGACAAGTGGACCCCAAGTTGCATGAGCTATGAAGATTTCAGAGCCAACTACACCAAGAAAAGAAATAATGAAGAAACAAAACTATCCAGTTTGTGTTACATAAGAGTTTTACGCAACCCACTAGTTGAGAAATGGTAGTTTAGCTCAAGTTTGTCTTACAGAATGGAAACTTTCTGTTAGGCAAGTGAGCTGACCTAGTGTTATTATACGAGATTCATCAATCCAAGTACAAGGTAATGATTGAGTGCAACATGGATTGGCCCCCATGGTGACTACTCACATTTTTTACTTTTGCTATGAGGAATGTTAAATCTGAGTGACATACCTATTAGAGAGACGACGATGTTAAACCTGAACCATAGAATGGTAGAATACAATAATGACCCTATGTTAGTGTTGCTGAAAACGTACTATTTTCGGTGAGGATCAAGCCAACTTTGGAGGTATCAAACAAATGGAAGATTTTTGCCTGCCATGAGAGTTTCGTTAGAAATAGCATGGTGTTTGCTTTCAAGGATGACAATAACAAGATGGGATATTTTCCAAGAACATCAAAAGACCAAGTTGGGAGGAACCCAAGGACTTTTGTTTGACCCAAAGAGTGACCCCTCAGTGTCAAAGGTAGTTCAACATGCGTATGTTGGTCTACAGCTCTACCGCGAAAGAAAGTTCTACTCAAGCCAATGTGGAATCCATCTACACTCCAATCTAATGAAAGTAGACTATCCAGAAAAGTTTCTTTTAAGGGTGGTAGCCCAGTTGTTCTGGAAACCAATCACCTAGACCTATCTTTATTTCTAACCTTCCCAAATCTCGGGACGAGATTTCTTTTAAGGGTGGTAGTCTGTAACATCCCTGATTTTAGGAAAGTCCAAAAATCACTAAAAATTGAAATTTTTTGTTTTCCATTAAAGCAAGCCATCAAAAACCAAATAAAATTCAAACACAAAGTAAACATTAATTGTTTTTCTAATGCTATTGGGATTGATAGTCCAAATACCTATGTTTTCTAAAACCTAAATCCTCAAAACAAATAACTATCCAAAGAAACTATTTTCCCTATTTGCAAACCTTGAAAATATAAATTGGTTTCTATGAAGAAGTTATTTTCCATTTTGTTTTTCCCAAATATTATACCAAGTATTTAACCATAAAGTGTTTATATAAGTTATTTTTGTTTATGAAGACAAGTAAAGAATCATGGAAAACAATATTGGCATTTTTGACTCTCATCTGAATAATATTAAAGAGAGAATTCCTTATTTGGCCTTTTCTTAAAATCTTCTTCCTTATTTGGCCCTAATATAAAATTTCTTCCCAATTTGACACCTAAATTTCGTTTTCTTCCTAATTTGACACAAACGTTTGTTCCGTTAAATGTTGCCGTCACTGGAGATTTTATTAGACAAAAGTACCCTGCATAAGCTGATCGAACCGTTCTATTTTTTTGCGTGGAAGCTAACCGAACCGAACTCTACACGGCCTGCCTTCTCTCCCGTATCCCCTTTCCAACAACATTGAACCCCGATGGCGGCTGGTAGCGGGCGCGGGAACCGGTACCGCCGGCGTCGCGAGCACGAGTGCGGCCGGCGTCGAGGGTGGCGGGAATGGCTTCGGCCGGCGGCGCGGGTGGCTCGGCCGCGGCTGCGGCCAGAGACGCGTTCACAGCTGCGACCGGCACGGGCCTGGCTCCAATCACGTGTGCAGATGCGTCCGTCGGCATGGGCATGGCTCCAAGCGCCGGCGTCGACGGAGGCGAGATGGCGACGGGCAGGGCTTCGGCCAGCGGCGTAGACGGCTCGGCCATGGACATGGCTGCGGCTAGCGGCGCGGGCGCGGCTCCAAGCGCAGGCCCCGCAGCTGGTCTATATTCGTATAACTCCCACGTCCCACGATGTGCCTCTTCGCTGCTCCATGCAGCCCAATGTTCCCATGTTTACACGTTTGATTTAGCTTAGTTAATGGAGTAATTAGCTTAGTATTTAGTTGCAGGTCCGCGGATCATACAATTGGTTGTACATGTATTTATATCTCACACTACCAATGAATCACTTTGTGTTGTAATCTGCAATCATCCATCAACCTGTGTGCTTACACGACCATCAATTCCGAAGCTTCAATAATTTTACGGGAGGTTATGCCCAATTTTTTATTTTTTAAAATTATAATCTGTTAAATAAAATGATTCTATGCTAACTGCTTTCTTTCGGCAACTATTGAGCCAATTAGTACATTTCTTATTTCTTTAAATGTGACACAAACATTAGAGAGTAACTTTTGGTCACACAATTCATCAGGGGCAAATTAGTCTTTTTACATCCACATTTAACACCGTGTTTAGAATTCACTACAGGGCCATGTTAGGTAGGAAATGAAGTTTAGGTATCAAATAAGGAAGAATTTTATTTTTAGGGCCAAATAAGGAAGAATATTTTAAGGAAGTGTCAAATAAGGAATTCTCTCAATATTAAACCCCATTTCAAAGTATCATTTATTTTCTAAATAGAAAAGAACATAGTACTATTTGTGATTTGCTCATATGTTGAAAATATTTTAAAAGGTCCTAGAAAACCATATTTTGAATCATAGAAATATTTTCTAAAATCATTTAAATCATATTTCTATAATTAGCCCTTTTTTTTATTAAGTAGCTATTCATGTTTTCATCATATTTAAAAAATTTATAAAAGATGAAAACACTTTGAATTGGTTTTGGAAAATAGTATTTGATCATTATAAAGCTACTGAAATTTTATTTGGCAAATATTTATATTTTATAATTTTCTAAATTAAAAATCACATTAATCACTATTAAGGACTTATTACTATTTTCAAAATTAAAATAAAATATGTTGAAATGGTACAAAAATGTTATTGTTGGAAAGTTATTGAAATTACAAGATTTTAGAATTTCAAATGAGGTCAATTAGAATTTTTAAACAGAAGTTATTAAAGAAAAGAGAAAACAGAAAAAAAAAGGGGGGGAATGACGTCATGATGACGTCATGTCACCATCAACCTCCCTCCCTTCCGTTTCTTCCAAATAATGGAGGATTAAATCCCTTGATTGCGGGCATTTGAAGGCGCCTTAATCCCTCCCGTCACCTCAATGTTAAAGCCCCGCTCCTCCTCTTCGGTTTCCCTCCTATTCCCCTCCTAGACTCGCCTCCATGCTGCCACAATAGCTCGCCGGAGTACACCCAGCCCGCCACCGTCCCAGCAAGATTCCGGCCAAGGTAGCACCCTTCCACCGCACCTCTGTGGTTCTCCACGTTCCCCGTGACCGTGCGCATCAGTTGAGCCATTTGGTCGATTTTTCCGTGCAGGGAATCAACGGCGCCGTGCGGGTTGCATCTCGCCGGAGGCCGCTCGACTCCGTCCGCGCAGGTGTTGTCCCAGGAAGCGCAAGCCCTCGCCGTGGTTGCCTTCTTCCTCTGCGTGATCTCCCGATCCTCGTGGACCATCCCGATGAGCAAGTGCAGCACCGGAGAGACGCCTCCGACGAAATTCCGAGCGCCGACCACCATCCTCACCATTTCCGGCGGCCAATTCTGGTGAAAGAGGTAAACCCTAGCCCTAGCCGTTAGATCCAAATCAGACGCGTCCTGTTAAGTCACTTAACGAATCGGTATCAACGAATCAGGGCCAGCCACTTAGCCACCCAGTTGGCAGCGCCCAACTTGTTATCTATCGCACACTGCGGTACGTAGCAGGCCCAAGCCCACTACCTATCCATCGCCCTGCGCGGTACATAAGCTATTTTTGGCCCAACTGTCTCTGTATTTTGTTTCCGAATAAATTAGAATGTAAATTTTGCAGAATAGTCCCTAAAACTTAGAAACATCATATCTTTTTAATCATAAGGCCAAATTTAGAAAACTTTGACTTTTTGGAATCAGCACAACATGTAGAATCTTTTAGCACTGTTAAAATTCAAATTTGACAAACTTAAACGGGTTCAAATTTAAATTTGCTTGTTTGATGAATTTTGGCATATAACAAATTATACTAATCCAAAAATTGCAAATAAAATATATTTGGAAACCTTAGGATGTGTACTATCATACCCTCTGTCCCAAAATAATTTTTGATCAAATTAAATTTGAATTTAGATTTAAGTGTTATATTTTAGTATTTTGGACATAGATTTAATTCTATACATATTTAGAAATTGTTTTCTTAGGCAAAGTTGACCCTTTTGGTAACCTTGAACTAGAGACATCAGTACCTAAACCTTTTGGACAACCTTGAACCATTTACTTGTAAGTTGGACCAAAAATTCATCTTAGTGAACCACTAGTTGATCATGCCTTAGATTTTGTTTCTATTCTTTCTACCATTGTTTGTTGTGGCCATTTTGAATCCAAGACCAAGTCCCTAGTATGTAAACCATATAAGAGACCAAGTAGTGAACCTAAAACACTAGTAGCATAGTTTTCTATCTACTACTCCATTCCCATGTTCTTGCTTCAAGAATCCATCAAGTTAGCAAATGGAAAACAAGACTCAAGCAATAGAAGACATTTCACTTTCAACTTGGTGGCAACATGAAGAGCTACAAGGAGGATCAATGAAGAAATTTTGAAGAAAAGACTCCACCACTAGAAGCAACTCAAGGAAGTACAAGTGTGAAGAAATCTAGAAGAAAACATCTCCCTCTCTCTTTCTATCTCTCTTCTTATTTTCTTTCTCTTGACTTAGTGGTATTTTGTGCCCATCCCATACCCAAACCAAATTATTGAAGTGAAAGCCATGAAGAAATCTATCAAAATCAAAAGAAGAATCCATCCAAGGAAAAGACTACAATAGAAGCATGAAGATGATCTTCAAGAAGACAAGCATGTGAAGACTTGGAGCCATCCACACAAGTTGAAGAATAACAATTTGTTTTTGTCCATCCCTTGACCCAAATGAAAAGACCAAGACTTTAACTTGTTATCTCCTTTGTTATGATGTTAGTTGAACCTAGACCTAGCCTAAACCAAGATGGAAGGACTAACTTAGATCACTAAAATGTTTTGATGAAAAGAACTAAGTGTTACACATTGTTATGTGTTACTTGAGTTGAAATAGTAGATCACCCTTGGTGAACTCTTGGAACTTCTTAGATAAATATGTTTCCAATAAAGTTTTATCACTACAAACTCAACCTAGTCCATCCCAAGTAAACCTTGGAATTTCCTAAACAAGTATTGAACTCAAATCCTGACCTTGTCCTAGCCAACTTGCTTAAACCCCTTTTGCCATGATTGTTGCTTTGTATGATTTCTTCACTTTCTTTGTTTGATGGCATGTTTGTTTATTTTGTTATTGTGTTTTCAATGAATAGATTGTACGGAGAGCAACGATCTTTTGTGAAGAGAGTGTGAAATCTTCACCAACTTCAACAAGGCAAGTAACACACCATCAACTACCTATTATTTTATTATGCATTACTAGAGTTTTGAGTAGTATGCATGGTAGGAAATTTATCTAAGTATTATGCTATGCTAATATCCCAAGTAGTGTGTAGTCATCCTTTTATATCCTGCTAGTATAGAAGACATTGAACTTAGTAGAATTGATATGCTCTTCAAATGTTTTATTTAGATGTTGAGGATAAAACTACTAAGTTTAATGAAACACCTGGGTGGAAGTGGTAAGACTGGTTTATGTTGAGTGTTTCCTTAGGGCCCTTGTCTAAGGGTTATTCCACTTGAGGTTGTCACTTGAGGATGGCCACCAAGGAACAAAGAGATTAATAAGTCCCTCTAAGTTTAGTAGCTTCCCATGCAGCCTTTAGTCATATGGGCTCTGTCTTGATCAACTAAGTTGAATGAACTCACCAGTGCTTGACCAGCAGATGTAGGGGGTATAGGTTGGAACGGGTAAGCCCCACGGTGGTGGAATTTCTTCTGAAAGATCTCGTCTCGATCTTCTCCTTTCCTTAATGCACTCAGGGTGTATAGGATGTTTGGGCTGATCTGAGTCTAAAGGTGAAAGTGCACAAACTCTGCAGAGTCAACAAACTAAGATCTTAGCCGTGTCCCCGGTCATGGACAATTTGAGCAGCTGGACAAGGAATGACGGAAGAATCTCATCATGCCAACTTCATAATAAAATTTTGATGGGTGAAGAAGGGTAGGAGTTTATCCTGATTTCTATCAGAGGTAATCCTTAATTTAGTTAAGGTTCACTGGTTTCTATCAGTGATACCTGTTATAGATGAAATTGTTTTATGATAAAAGATAGGAGAAAACTGGCTTTATGCAAACTTAGCCAAAACTCCACTCAGCCAAATAAGAATGTAGTATTAGTCTTGCCATTTATATACACCATAGTGTTACTTGCCAATACATTAAATTGTATTGACTCCCTTGTGGCTGCATATTCCATATTGCATATGTTTCTAAAGACGAGTGAGGTTTTCGTTTAGGATCTCGAGACTATCGCCAACATGTTTTGCCTGTGGCACATGAAGAAGATGGGCTCAATGTTGTACTATGTCTTCCGCTGTATATCTTAGTTTTCCGCTAATCTTCTAAGACTATGCAAGTTGTAATACTATTTTGTAAAGACTGGATCATGCGATGTAATAGAATTTGATGCATTTGCATGATATTTCATTTTGTACTGTGGTGCTAGCAATTGATCCAGGGACTAGCACAATAATACAGGTGTCCTTACATTATTTAAATGTGGGAACGCTACAACTCTAGTTTTCACTCTTATTATTTTGTGAGTGTTCAGTTTTTGCTAGTACTGCGTTTAGCTCTTGTTTTTCACTCAAATTTTGTTTGGGGCTTGTTGGTTTTCTTCAGTTATATATGATGAGATCTCTGGTATTTGATGCTTATTTTCTTTGAGAGTTGTTTCAAATAAGTTAATTGGTCTTGGAGAAGAGTAAAATATTTCATGCTTACAGTGGCGCAATAGGAAGCTTGTTTTGACTGTGGCTTAGACTTTGGCATGCCTTGCTAGATGTTATTTTAATTGCGTGTTTAGTAGTATATGATATATCATGACTAGTCTCAAATAACTAAGAGTGCTTAATGTGCCATTGAAATTAAATCATGTGTTGTTCCCTCGTATTGAAGCATGGTATTGTGGTTCCCTCGTATTGAAGCGTGTGCGAACAAGGAGACAGGGGAATGTTATGATTCTCCTATGGGATCCGCTCTTGAAGCCATTAGACGTGAAAATATGATAGATCATTTGATATCATTCGTTGACATAGACATACACCTCTCTCAAAAATTGTTTTCAATACCTCTATTTTATTAAATAAAAAGCTCTAGCACATGAGTAATCCCTGATTCCCTCTGTGAAGGGCATTTCTTTTAATTTTATGATGAGTCTTCATCTTTTTACTTTATGCACTAGTTAAAAGAGCATAGTTGTCATTATGAGTATAATGTGCATAGTCCCAAAATTTATTATTGATTGATTCATGTTTGTGGTACTGCTTGCTCTCAAATTATTTGTATCAAGTCACCATTTAAACTTTGAAGGTGTCCTAGCATTTAACGTTTTGCTACCACACGAAGGAAAAGATGGATACCACTTTATTATGTTTTTCTTTATTATTGAAACAAACGTATCACTTTCAATGCTTCATTATTCATTGTCTTTTATTTGTGTTACTTTTCATGTGCAACATGGTTGCTAAGTTTACATTAGTTCAAATAATATTTGTCATGCCTTTGTTAAATTACTTTAATCTCAACTTGTAATGCTTTTAAGTAACGTTGATCAAGATTTGTGTTGGCTCCATGTCACCTCAAAAATTATTTTGTTATCAATTGACTACTCGAGGACAAGCAGGGTTTAAGCTTGGGGATGCTGATACATTGCAAACGTATCTATATTTTTTTATGATTCATGCTTGTTTTCTATCCAATGCCCTTATGTTCTCTCCATGTTTTCACACGTTTTCCTTTGTTTACAGATATTCTCATTGACTAACCTATTAACAAGATGCACCAGGCCAGTTGTTGTTTTCTGTTGTTTTTCTATTTCAGAAAAGTTCTTAAAGAAATATTCCCGGAAAGGGATGAAAATCCACGGAGATCATTTTTACCCGAAAAGGAGACATGATCCAAAGAAGAGTTGGAGGAGGGCCAGGCGGCCCCCACGCATGGTGGTCCCCTGGAACCCCTGGCCACCGCCTCTCGACGCCTATTCGCCTATAAATTGCCTTTAACCCTAAAAACGTCGAGGACAGAGTTATTTTCCACGAAACATACAAATAGGCACTGTCACCTCGAAAGTCCGATCTATGGCTTCTGCAGCCCTGTTTTGGCACCCTGACGGAGAGGGGAATAGTCATCCGAGACCTCTTCATCACCATGATCGCCTCCGGATAGATGCATGAGTAGTTCATATCGGGACTACGGATCCAAAGTAGTAGCTAGATGGTTGTTCTCTCCCCTATGCCACCATATTTAGAGTCTCGTTAGCTGCCTCACATGATTGAGACAACCATTATGTAATTGTGCATGTTGTGCTTTCTAGGATCAGATAAACCATGAGATTATGATTATTTTGTTCATGTCAATCTAAGATGCTTCACTTATATTCGTAGAGAGTTTAATCTTGTCTTGCAATGCTCTCTGGTGTTTATTATTACCTTGGACACGTAGTTGTTTTCCCCTCCAAGAGATGGTTTATATGCTAGATGGTAGGTTCATGCCTCCCTTACATATGTGCTAGAGTGACAGAAACATGACAGATGCGGGATGTGTTGTTACTACTAGGGAGAAAATAGTGGTGCTCTTGTCTATGGATCAGAACCACTGCTTACATTACGTACTTCTTATTAATGCATTTGTCTGTTGCACACAAAGCAATTACTTCGTTGCTGCAACTTAATACCAGAGAGATTTGCTGGATAGCTTTCTTGATGTGGACTTTTAGATATGGATGCATGCTGGATAGCGGTCCATATGCCTTGACGTAATTCCTACAATGTTAGAACCCATGAACCTTATCTCGTCATACTATTGTTATACGTTCATGATTTGTCAATTGCCCAGGTGTAATTTGTTCACCTAGCATGTTTCTTTTCTTTGGAGAGACACCACTAGTGAACCTATGGCCCCCGGTCCTGTTTCCCTCATATTTGCGACCTTATTTTAAGCACTTTCATAATTGTTTCCTTGGTGTTCCATTTTTCAATTTTATTACTTTTCAAGACATTACACGTTCAATTCTCTAGTTTGCAGCAAGACTGGAAGATTGACAACCTTCCGGAAAGTTGGGGCAAGAGAGAGTTTGTGTTTCTGTGCAGGTTCCACGCTTGTTGACGTGCCAGAAAACAAGCAACCTTCTGCAAGGCTACGAAGTCCTACTAGTTCGATAAACCATGGTTTCTTAATTAGGGGAAATTTTCCGCTAGACTACATCATACCTTCCGCTTGGGGTCTCCCAATGATCCTATGATCACGTCAACATCACTCACCGTACCATGAGGCACCGCCTCCAGCACTTCATAAGGAACAACTTTCGTGAAGAGGTGAAGGACGAAAAATATACACAACCGCTGCCAGGAGACTCAGAAGGGAGAAAAAGGAGATCAGAGAGGAGAAGCCCTGCCTGATCCTTCTGAGTTCGTTTTCTTCAACACCATCCATCACCATTCATTCCACCATCCATTCCATCCTATACAGAGATTTAGAACATCCTTGTAATAAGATTAGGGCTTGAGAACCCTTATTTAGATTGAACTCCTAGTTTGGTGTCTGTTGATTCAATATTTATTGTGGCTCGCTACGGTAATCCAGAGATGAACTTCCCACTTTCAATTATTGAGTTTCTGTTTGCTATATCTCTCATGTGCGAGTAGACTCCCGATGCATGGGAGATGAAGGGAATTGGTGATATGAGATTGTGCTAACTCATTCCATCTTATTTATGAGAGTCTTTTCAATATTTTTTTATAGGATTATGTGTTTACGGTATCCGTAATGCTTGTTATCTAGGGCCCGGGTAACATGATGCTAATATAGATCTACGTAAACATATACTTGTTGTTCAACAATTCTGCAACCTCCTAATTGACAGGTGGAGATATCAATGAGGAGTGAAGACATCGAGAGGATCACGAGAAGCCACCAAACTTAATGCATTGGTCTAACCTATTGGTTTTAATTAGCTGAACTGACCATAGCAATGGGACCGGGATGCAGGACAATAGTGATAAACAGATCTAGGCATGGGGATGTTTAACTACTCCTAGGTGACTCGCCTACCGACCATTCAATAGACGAGAATATGTACCACATATCCACCACGTCCATCAAGAAAATTCACAAGAACCATGAACCAAAGTCTCTCCGCGCCTACTTCATCCATAAGAAATACAACACCAGTTTATGGTATTTCTTTCTTTATGTCATTCATTACCAGTAAGTTATTTCATTTTCATTTCCGTACAAATCATACCCTGTTTTCTGCCGGTTTAAGCAAGTTAATATTTCTGTGAGTCAATTCACATAAGTCTGGCACCTTGTGTGTGACAAAGGCATACTTAAAAACCGTTTACCTGATCATCTCTTCATGGGAACGATATAAATCGAGAGACCATACTTCCATGAATTGTGCAATAATGAACCTCTACACTTGCAGGTATCAATCATCATCATGCATTGTCTATAGAACTTATGATATCAAGAATACTAAGTGGCCTAGGCACGTATCTCTCTTTTTACGGAGGAGTAATTCCCATATCAGAACATGGAGGAAATATTCTCCTTTAGAATTATCCAGTGGTTACCGTTATGTTCACCCAGTTTACGGTGTGACTCTAGATAGTACCAAAGTAAAACCTTCAGAATATATCACCCTGATAACCTCATGGTCAAAGGATACATTGTAATATAACCTGTGTTGCGATATGACAGTAAGGACAAAGATTTCTTAATGGAATCTCTTAGCATATCAACTACTAGGGTATACCCATCCATATTGTTCCCTTCTAACAATATTCTATTCATTGATGCTGACATAAAAAAATGTCCATGACCATAAAAACACATCCATCAAGTATCCAATGATTAGTCGTAAAAGGCAAGACTAGGGTTTGATGTCTTTGTTCATGTTACTACACGTGAGCGTGAGTTTTCCTATAAATCTCATATTCATGAGCCACGTCAGTTATAGCATAGTAATATGAATCATAATTATGAAACATATGTACAAATATTATTGCCTTTTGGTCATACATCCATAATTTCGAACGGTCTCTTTCGTTTCTCTTCATGATCATTTGCATGCTTGGTTATTCTTGACACATCTTTCGTCACTTTTTTAAGCGGTGTGTCATAGAACAAAGCATACATAATCGCATGGAGCGACATAAAAGTGAACAAATCGAATAGTTCAACTTCAAAGAGGAGTACAAAGCAATCACAGTATTGTGGTTTGAGATTCTACCTCAGCTTTAACTCGTTCTAATGTTGATTATTTAGTTACTTTTATTTAAATGTTTCATTCATCAATGGTACATATATATTTTGTAGCTTAATCATGCTAAACAAGTTCTCTTATACTGCTGAAAAATCTTATACCGTTCCAACTAGGAAATTAAAGTGTGGAGGACCTCCAAATAATTTATCATAAAGTAACGAGTGCGGTAGAACTCACACTAATTCAAAGCATCTAATAGAATTACCACAAACTGAAATTCCCTCATAAAAATTGACCGGATACTCATTGGATACAAAACCTTTCCTATTCGAGGGTGTTTCGCTTTATTAAGCAAACTAGAAATAAACTAATGCAAACGAAAATCTGAAAATAAAAATATAGATTACAAGTCTTTAGGATCTCCCATAGCTTAAATGCATAAGCTAAGTGGGATCAAATAATCCTTGTTGATTTACCTACTCTTCCTTCGATGCAGGTGTTTCTTGTTTATCTAGCTTAGCAAATTCCTTCTCTTCCTAATCAATCTTCATTGTGCAAACATGAGTAATACAGGTGAAGCGTGTAGATAACTCCACGATCTGTGCTTGTTTCCTTTTATTATCTTCTGATATCTCAAGAACAACCTTGAGTAGAGAGTCAACCCTATCGTTGATGTCACAAACCTTGTTTTCAAGGTCTATGTTCATCATTCACTAAGCGTTCACCCCCTCTCCAACAGTGCTAACACAAGCTTTAGAAATTATCTCAAATTCATCAACCTTCTCCTTAATACCATCTGAACGTTCTCCCTTGGGTTTTAAGGGTGAAGGTCCCAAACGGGGTTTAGGAGAAACAGACTTTAGATTATACATGTAAGGATTTAGTAGCAGCATCCCTTTACCATGCGGACTTCTGTGCTCAGCATCTCCATCTCTCTAGGTAATCCATCTACCCAGTAGGGAAGAGGGACCACAACAGTTGACATGGGTCCTTGAGGGCTTCCATCTTTGTCGGAGAAGCTGTCCCAAGGACTTGTCTCTGAAAGCTACGTTTGAAGGGGGACTGGATACGAATGCTCACTGTTTGGGGCTGCCTGGTGAAAAATTCGAGGGGAACACGGCAGAAAGCGACGCAGCGGTTACCCAAGTTCGTCCCTCTTGTCGAGGTAAAGACCTACTCCTGCTTGTCTAGTTTTGCACTGCTTTAAGAGGATTACAGTACAATGGTGGCTAGGGTTTCTCATATGAAAACCCTTAGCTAGTTGGTCGGTATGCCCCTTATATAGTCGCGTCGGCTCCTCTTTCCCGCCCATGGGCGGGAAGGGAAACCACAATGCAACGAGCTAAGGGTGGACATAGTCCACCTTTGATTAAAGCGCTGACCCATGGCAGCGCGTGGGGTCATCACGATGACCTCAGGGATGATGCTCGCGGAGGAGCTTTATGTCTTCATGGTATTCTTGCACCGAAGAGGAAGGTCTCGGATGGCGCTTTGGGCGCCGCAGATGAGCGGTTGTCTTTAATCACGAATGTGGGAAGCTTTGGCGTCAGCGCCCTGTGCCGCTGATGCCTCCTTCGTCATTCGCTTTTTCACATGCGCAGTCGCGTGTGTCTCTGCGGCGGTGGCAGAAACATGTGCCCTCCTATAGAAGGATCACGGGTGGTACAGTGTGTTCTCTCCTCCCGGGGCGATCGGCCTCCTTGCGGAGATATGCTGATGAGGATCCCTCAAGGAGGCCCGCGAGGCTGTTGTAGAAGAGCTTCATTCCGCTAAGTCCCAGAGCTAGGGCTCTCCTCGCGATGGTCGATTCGTCGTGAGGTCTTCCTTGTGCGTTGCCTAGTATGACTCGCTCTTGTTGACCAGCTTCAATGGGACTTTGACCGGGTCTTGGCAGACGGGTCGTGGTACCCCGGTATCCATTACCCCGACAGTAACCCCCATCCCCATGTTGGGCACGTGTCCAAAGGAAACACAATGACGTGAGGCCAAGAAACTGCCAAGCCTGACTATAGGCACGTGGCGCGGCGGTTCATAGGGACGGTTCCCCAAGATATCCTCGACGCGTCGGTTTTGCCCCGCGCTTCATAACTGCGACGCGAGATGTCTTGTCTTCCGTCGTTACCTCACATCTGTCAGTGGGAGGAATAAAATGTAGCAAGCTCCACGGTTCTTGATGAACGGGAGTTAAACTGAGGAGAGGGAGGGAGGAGAGCGGAGCCCCGGCTGGCTATAAAGTAGGGGTGCCGACACTCCACTCTCCAAGCCCCCCTCACCTCTTTCACCTCGCTCGCCCCATCCTGTCTCTCATCTAGACATCTCCATGGCGAGAGCAAGGGACGTGGCGGGGCCTCAGTGGACATCATGGAGGCCGCCCCCGGCCGCCGCACCCATGCATCAAGCGTTTCAGCAGAGGCCGGAGCCATCCCTGTCGGTTGCATAGGGGCAACCCTAGCGCCCACCAGAGTCGTGGCGCCCGGCGGACAGAGAGGACAAGTTCAATCCGTTCGCTCTCCCGCTTCAGGTGGAGCCCCACACCAACATGGCGGCGCACGAGTTCCTGGCGGGGATGCACGGTCGCCCTCGCAGCTGGCTTCGTCTTCCAGACTCTTACACACGAGTGCTGGTTGGCAAGCCACCTCCCGGATTGTCGATTCAAGTGGATAACTACCGCAACAGGCCCCTGCTGGGTGGACGTGGAATTCTCCCCCAAGGGGGTAACTTCACTTCCACTAGGACGGAGACGCCACCCTCCTCGTGAAGATCTTCGGGTATCTCGGAGGATGTGCAGAGTGCTGCGTGGAGAGCGAGAGCAGCGACGAAGACGACTAGTCGAGCAAAGACGAGGATGAGGATGAAAACGAGGAAAATCCCCTCAGCGTCAAGGACGAAGACACCAGCTCCGACTCAGGCTGAGGCGCGCTCGCGGCAGAGGGAGGCTATCTTGTCGACCCCTGAGAGGACCTTCTTCTCGGTGATCTTGGATACGGGCTCCGCCTTGGCAGCCTCAAATATGAGCATCGTCTTCTCCTCGTCGAACGTGGCCCTAATTATACCTGGCCATAACTCGGGTCGGGCCTAAAAAAGCCCACAGCAGAAACCCAAGGCCCGGCCCGACCCGACCGTCGGGCCTAGTTTCCAAGCCTAAGCCTAGTCCGTGGGTGGAAAAAACATCGGCTTTCGGGCCTCGGGCCGAGCCTCTTTGTTAAAACGCCAAAAACCAAGGCCCGGCCTGGCCATGCATTTAGGCTCAAAACTAAGGCCCAGACCCGGCCCACGAAAAAGCGCATCGGGCCTAGGGCCGGGAATTTTGGGCCGGGCTTCTCATGGCTAGGTATAGACGCAATAGATAGGGGTAGTAGAGGCTTCACCGATCCTTTAGGAATGTAGTAATCTCCTGATATCCCTGTAAAGAACTCATGTGCATAGATATTTTGGCTATAAAAGTCAGTTTTTTTTCTTCTGCAAGCTTGGCCTCGTAACTCCATACGATATTTTTTCCTTCCCTTTTTTGCTTGTTGTAAGTGACTCTACGTCGTTGGGACCCATCCTTCGAGTGAAATGCCACCGTCGCTGGTATGCTTGACGTGCACTAGAGCAAGGTCATAGGGTTACACTCCTCGAGAGGCGTGAGGGCCTCGAGTCACGATACTTGAGGGTCCCCCCTTGTGAAGGGTTCGTTGCGTAGAAAACAAAAAAAAATTCTATGCGGGAGACACCCGAAAGGCCAAGATCTAATCTAGGAGATGAAGTGCAACGGGGAGAAAGAGGGTCTTAGGAAACACATACTCTCGAAGACACAAAGCTTTACGAGATCAAATCTCGTTGTTGGCGTAGTCATACTCACACCGATCCCAAGAGCGAGAATATGTGCACCGCAATCCAGCGGTGCCTCCGTGAACGGTCACACGTACGGTTGATGACGACCTTCGTTCCCTCGATCTAGAGGAGTAGCGGAAGTAGAGGATCCCTCGGAACTCCAGCAGCACGACGGCGTGGTGGTGGTGAAGAATCCCGCGGTCACGGCTTCGCCAAGCCGGAGACCATGGAATGGAGCAGCGGGTGGAGAGGAAGTGAGGTGGGCTAGTGTGTGAAGGAGGAGGAGCCCTCACCCTCCTTTTATAGGGAGAGGGAGGCAGCCCAAGGGTGGGGTGCGGCCAGCCATGGTGGTGCCCCCACCTCTTCCATCTTCATGTGAGTGGACACTCCACTCACATCCACTCATCCTTCCTTTATTTCCCACTTAGAAAATCTAAGAGTTTTTCTTTAATAAATAAATAAATAAAACATTTTTATTTCTTCATTTATATTTGTTAATTCCATTAACAAACATTTGCATATAGAACCTCCAATCATTTGTTAATTATATTAACAATCATTTGATGAAAAACCCCTTGAACTATTTCAATTTTCCCCAAAACAATTTCGGTGCTGCCCAAAACATTCTTCGATATTCTGTATCCTCTCAAATGCGTCATCGAACCTTAAGTGTGTCACTCTACGGTTCGTGAATAAGATAGACATGATCGAGACTCCTCTCCGATCAATAATCAACAGCGAGATCTGGAGATCCGTGATGACTCCTATATAGTCAACGATGACTCTCGTGATCGTGTGAACCATCAACGTCGTAAACTATTCCCTTTGTCTCGCGATATTTTGCTTGTCCGAGATTCGATCATTGGTATCAACCATACCTTGTTCAATCTCGTTACCTGACAAGTACTCTTTTACTCGTTCCGTGATATGACATCCTTGTGACCTAGTCACGTGCTTGCAAGCGGTGTCGATGTGATATCACCGAGAGGGCCCAGAGTATATCTCTCCGTCATTTGGATGGACAAATCCAACTCTTGATCCATGAGCCTCAACTAACACTTTCTGAATACCCAACGACACCTTTATAGTCACCCTGTTACAGCGTGACGTTTGCTGACATCAAAGCACCCTTCCGGTATTAGTGATTGACATGATCTCATGGTCTAAGGAATAAGGTTACTTCGTATGTAAGACATAACAACATAAACTAAATGACTTGATCGTATTGTTATACCTAGTTTGGGCTTATGTTCATCACATATTCTTCTAATGACATGACCCCGTTATTAACAACATCCAATGTTCATGATCAGGAACCTTGATCATCAGTTAATCAACGAGCTAGTTAAAAGAGAGGCTTTACTAGGAACCATTGTTTGTTTATTAAACACACATGTATCAACGTTTCCGGTTAATACAATTCTAGCATGATAAAATAAACATTTATCATAAACAAGGAATAAGATAATAACCACTTTATTATTGCCTCTCGGGCATATTCCCTTCACCTTGACGCTCAAGCGAACAAGTAGTTTTAGGAAGAAAAAATCCCGTCGAGAGGAAGAGCGAGGTTACAGGACCGAACTTAGCTTGGTTAGAGTTTTGGACAGCTCCCGTGATGATGGTGTCATGGATTCCTCCTTGCAAGGAGTGCGCTTGCAGAGGTCGCTCTACGGTCCCTCAGCGAGCCTGTGTGCTGTAAGCTCCTCGTGGAGGTAGTCGCGGGCTCCATGTCCTATTATGGGTGACAGATAAAAACACACAAGTGTGAGAGTGTGCGCTGGTAGGTTTGCTCACGAGGGCCATGCGAGGAGATCAGGCACCAAGGACCTTGGTGAAGTGACGTGCACGGGAGCAGGCCCGCGAGCCAGAGCTTCAGTCTCTTGGGTTTACGCTGACGGGTATGACCCGTGCATAGGCACTATTTCCTAGCCCTCTCTCGCGTGGTTCTTGTGAGAGGAACCTTGGAGCGCCCATCCATTGGGGAGAAGAAATAACTTGCTTACCCATGGTGAATATATGAAATCATGTGGTTCGAGCGAATAAGGTTTGGTGCCTTAAGCTAATTACAAAAAAGACCGTTATGAAGTCACAGGGCTCCGCTTGTGCGGGTGAAGCTCTAGCGGTCATGTGGCGACGCTTTGGAGAGGGGTTGAGACCCTCGCGGAGAGGTGTCGTCCACGGCGCTTACTTATTTACGGGTAGAACTTGCGGAGGTGCTCGATGTTCCATGGGTTCGGCACTGGTGTGCCGTCTTCTTTTTCGAGTCATGTCACGCCTGGCCTTACAATGTGGGTGACCCTAAAGGGGCCTTCCCATGTCAGCGAGAGCTTATGGAGCCCTTGCCTTGAGAGGATCCTGCGGAGGACGAGGTCACGAACCTCGAGAGAGCGTGGGAGGATTGCCAATAACCGCATCAAATGACACACTCTCTCATGCTTTAATCAAGAAACTATCCTCCATCTCGGCGTAATTGGAGCTTCATTTTCAAACTATTTGATTGGCTAGCATGAAACAACTTTTCCCCAACCTCTTCTACTTCATCCTCCACCTCGGCTTCCATGCCGGACTCGAATGCATCAAGTGGAGCACTCATGATGTCTACCTTGTTCTCCTCCAACATGTCCACATATGATGTATGAACGGTATGAAAGTTGTGGCTACACAATTAAATGCAACACACTTAAGAAATTGAACCCAATTCGGAACACACCGGTAGAAAGGGGAGAAACTTTACCTCTCCGACGTTTCCTTCAAAATGGTGTAGACGTTGGTGGAGTTGAAGGCGGCATTGTGCATATCAACAACCAGAGTGGGTGGAGGAGGCGTCCCTCCTCAAGCGGACAGTCTCTTTGCCTTGCTCACGCTGTTGGCTTGGGATTACGCCCGTCCGTCTGTTGCCGCCGAAGCCGAGGTGGCACCCAAGTCGGCACATCCGTATGTGAGAGGGAGCTTGGAGCCGGCGGGCGGTAGGGGCCCGACTCCCTGGACGATGTGGCTGCCCTACCGCTTCCATTTCTGTCCGACGTCGGAAGGAGTTGGCGCGTGACGGTGTAGCCGGCCGTGGGAGGTGTGGGAGCTCGAGGCGGCACCGATTGGTTCGGCGAACACATGAAAACTGACGAACGGCGGCCACGGGTGGTCCATGTTGTCGATTCGGTAGCATGGTGAGGCGTACATGCGCGAATCCAGGGAGATTGGGGCGAGGGGGATGAGGGAGAAGCGAGTTGAAATGTCACTCCCGCCAACTTGCGCCACATATCCTGGTAACATCAAATTTGGTCACCAAAACTGGACATATGGGGCACTCAGTTACAACACCCCTCTCCCTAGAAAAAAAAATCTGTGTGGCATTTTTCCGGGATTTGATCGGCTGGTTTATTAGTTCCGGGAACTAGAATCGGGCCTTTTCCGCTATCTGCTGATAGTTGTGGACAAAGACATCGCAATTGACAAGCCCAATGATCCACTTGAGGATACGATAAAAAATGAGGAAATGAAAATGATTTGAGATGAAGAGGAAAACTGTCCCCATTGCACAAGTATGACCAAAACATTAGCACTTTTGTTTTCGGTGGTTTGTACAGATATATTATAAGAAATAATTTTTAGAAATCTAATTTTGTGTAACTTGCTATTAGCATTTATTTAACCTTACACGTGCATTGCAGGTGCACAATTACTAGTCACAAAAATAGGTAAAACCGAAGAGAAGTATTCGGTTACACTTGTAATAATATAACACGGACCAAAATACATGAAATGTTCTCCATCCATCGAATCAAACATATCCTCTGTTGAGCGCCTTGAACAAGTGTTCACACCAGAAATATGTTTGACATGAATCAAGTTGCGCATAGACACATTGATGCCTTCTCCAGAATTCAAATAAGTAAAGACCAGTTTCTGTTTCTTGTATAGGCACCACAACATGAGCTCCTTTACAGCAGAAGAACCGGAAACAAAAATGGCACACAGAAGAGAAGCATCACGGTTCCCTTTATCGTCATGGGCACCTTAACAGGCAGACAAGCTATGAGACGCCTGTTTGTCATATAATTTATTATTCTCAGTCCTTGATTCCTCATACTGCTGTACACATGGACTTTCTAGATAATCATCATATAATTTTCAGATAATTATCGTGTGATATTCATAGACTTGTTGAGCCAACAACTTAGCCAACTGATCCCTCAAGCTTCAGGTTCATGAGTGCATCTACCTCCTGGGCAAACTCATAAGGAAGGTGCTCAAAAACAGCTCTGCAGAATCCACCGATCATTGCTGCAACAGCCTTTTCATGATCTATCCCTCTTTGCTGGAAATAAAATAGCTGGTCCTCTCCAATCTTAGAAGTGCTTGCCTCATGCTCAACACGGCCACTAGTGCTACCCACCTGTTAACAAAAAGATTTGAGTCAATATGATCATGCAAAAAAGGAAAACCCTGGTTCGTAAGAGGACAATTGACTGCACGAGGAGTTTAGTGAACAAAATAGAACTGCTTCTAAGAGAGAATTTTGTTAACACGGTAACAAATTTATAGTTAAGAACACCAAATGGATTATGAAGGTTGTGCCGTAAGAATGCATAATATTGCACAATATAGCACCACATAGGTATATATAGCATGATTGTACATAAGATTCTGAATGTGGATGTATCTTTGGTAAAACATACTGAGAGATAATTCATATAATTTGCTTATTATAAAATTTATATACCTATAAAAAATGAAATAAGTGTGAAGAGGAACACCGCGAAATGCAGAGTTGGACTAAATTAAACTTGTCCCAGTTATGTGGCTCGTGATTCCATACCAAAACGTCCAATCAAATCTATATCCGCTATTATAATAGAGCAAAGTACCCATCCATCTCAGTCACTGCAAGAATTTCTACCTTCTCATTTTTTTTTCTTCGCTTATTTAGTTATTACAAACGCAGCTCCCAGACGTTCTTTAGTACTCAAATGGCAGGATATTTTACAAGTTTTACATAAAGCATATTATACAGAAGATACGGTACCTTCTGAGTTTCAGTATAAGTTGAATGAAATAAGTGTGAAGAGGAACACCACGAAATGCATTGTTGAACTAAAGTAAACTTGTCCCGATTATGTGGCTCATGATTCCATACCAAAACGGCCAATCAAATTTATATCCGCTGTTATACTAGAGCAAAGTATTCATCCATCTCAGTCACTGCAAGAATTTCTACCTTTCCATTTTTTTCTTTGCTTATTAAGTTATTATGAACGCAACTCCCAAACTTAAAGCAATAGCCGTCAAACTCCTAACCGAGCCACAACTCATATTTCAAATTTAGTACTGACCCCTCCTACTTTAAAAGGCCCAACTGTATCCAACAAAAATACTTCTCTCAAGACTACCTAAATATCTAAGCATGCCATATCCTGCGACTTGACAGATGTGAACATGTGAGGCTGTTTTACTTTTATCGCGCACATAGGCTAAGCTCAAGCTATTGCCATTCCTGGCTTGTCACATGACCACTGTTAAAAAAACACGTCATAGCAAATGGTACCCTCAAACAACGAAGCTCCTTAAATCCTGTCTTACATCAGCATATTTTTGTCCCAAATCATATTAATTATGTGTATGGGTGCCACAGAGATCAAGTCGTGTTTCGCTACTATTGCAAGAACAGTAACTATCTACAAATGAAGTACAGGTACTGAGGCCAACAGCTTGCCCTATACCGCAACTGAATCTTGCATGTTAAACCAAGAACAATAAACATTTTAGCAAGACAAGAAGCAGAAGGAAGAGCATGTCACCTGAATAGTGGGGTATGTGTTGGCGGCAGCGTTATCCCCAATCAGCAATGAATCACACTGTGAAGAATTATAAGCATTCTCTGCACCTGAATTCATCTGGACCAGCCCACGGTAGCAATTCCTTGACTTCCCTGCTGAGATACCCTTGGATATAATACGGCTGCGTGAATTCTTCCCCTTGTGGATCATCTTTGTCCCTGTATCTGCCTGCTGATAATCCTTAGTTAGTGCTACTGAGTAAAACTCGCCAACAGTGTCATCCCCAACAAGCTCCACACTCGGGTATTTCCATGTGATTGCTGACCCTGTTTCAACCTGTGTCCATGAGATTTTCGAGCCACGCCCCTTGCACCGCCCCCTCTTGGTCACAAAATTGTAAATGCCACCTTTCCCCTCCTCATCACCGGCGTACCAATTCTGCACGGTGGAGTATTTAATCTCGGCCCCTTCTTCACAGACAAGCTCCACGACGGCGGCATGGAGCTGGTTGGTGTCATATGCTGGAGCAGTACAACCTTCCAGATAGCTAACAGTGCTTCTCTCGTCAGCCACAATGAGAGTCCTCTCAAACTGCCCAGTCTCCTTGTCATTGATTCTGAAATAGGTGGATATCTCCATGGGGCAAACCGTATCCTTGGGTATGTAGCAGAAGGAACCGTCACTGAACACTGCAGAATTGAGGGCAGCATAGTAGTTGTCACCGGGCGGCACGATACTCCCGAGGTAGCGCCTGATGAGGTCCGGGTACTCTCGGACAGCCTCGGAGATGGAGCAAAATATGACGCCCTTGGCCATGAGCGCCTCCCGGTGGGTGGTAGCGATGGAGGTGGAGTCGATGACGGCATCGACGGCAACGTTGGAGAGGCGCTTCTGCTCGCCGAGAGGGATCCCGAGGCGGTCGAAGGTTTTGAGCAGCTCGGGGTCGACCTCGTCGAGGCTGTTGAGCTTGGGCTTGGTCTTGGGCGCAGAGTAGAAGCAGAGGGACTGGAGGTCCACCGGCGCGTACACGTTGTCGCTCCAGGTGGGCTCGACCATGGTGAGGAAGCGGCGGTAGGCGGCGAGGCGGAAGTCCAGCATCCAGGCAGGCTCCGCCTTGAGCTCCGAGATGCGGCGGACGGTGGCCTCCGAGAGGCCCTTGGGGATGGAGAAGGACTCGAAGTCGGAGACGAAGCCGTACTTGTACTCCCGCTTCAGGAGGTTCTGCAGGGCCTCCGCTTCGTCCGCCGCCGGGGACGACGGCGAGGGCGACGGCTTCTGCGGGCCCGTCTGCACGGCCACCACCGAGAGGCGGCCGCGGCGCACGTCCACGCGGCGGCGGTAGGTACCGGATGGGTACGCCGCGCCGAGCTTGGCGGTGAGGGCACAGGGGGCGAAGAGGGAGGTGGAGGCGGCCATGGTGCGGCCGGCAGGCGAGGCGGAAGCGAATTTGGGAGGGATGGGATGAGAGGAGGAGAGAGGAGAGCGTGAGATGAGAGAGAAACGAAGGGGGAGTTGTTGACAGAGAGAGGGTAGCCGTGGAACAGGCGTATGGTGCCCACGCGGCGGCCGGCCCGCTGGCGTGGGACGACGGTGTTGGTGAGCTAGGTCCACAGACGGCGGGCGGGAGGGGGAGGAGTCGTGTGGCGACCGAGAGGCGGAGCACGGCACCGGATGTGGTTCGTGACACGTGGATTTTCAGAGGAAAATCCGTGATTGTTTCCCCGAGATCATCCAATTTTTTCCCCACCGCAAACGCGATAGCGAAACCGCCTCCCGAACGGGCCCGACATAAATGGGCCGTCGATATGCGATCCGACGTCACCCGGCTGCGGATCGAACGGAACGGCCGCCCGGCGGCTCGCCGCATGCGGGCCCAACGGCCTCCGTTAACTCGGCCTCACTCCCCGCTCCGCTTCCCGTGGCGTTCGCATCTCAGTCCTCGCGTCACGCCATGGCCGCTTCCTCCCTGCTCCGTTCGCTCTCACGCCTCTCTCGACGCGGCTACGCGCCCGCGACCCCGTTCTACCACCGCAGCCCGTGCTCGCCGTTCTCCGCCGCGGCGGCGGATGCGGTGGGGAGGGGCCTCGCGGGGCTGGGGCCGACGGCCAAGGGGGAGAAGGCGCGGGTAGTGGTGCTCGGCACGGGCTGGGCGGGGTCGCGCCTCATGAAGGACATAGACACCACCAAGTACGATGTGGTCTGCGTCTCCCCGCGCAACCACATGGTGTTCACGCCGCTGCTCGCCTCCACCTGCGTCGGCACGCTCGAGTTCCGCTCCGTCGCCGAGCCGCTCGCGCGCATCCAGCCCGCCGTCTCCAGTTCCCCCGGCTCCTACTTCCTCCTCGCCCGCTGCACCGGGGTCGACCCAGACGCGCACACGGTGAGGTCCCACATTTTGGGGTTGGTGTTGATCTCGTCAAACACCGTCGCTTTTACGGGAAATGTGTATCTCCAAGATTCGGGGAGGGGATAGTCCACCTCAGTGTGCAATTGTGCTTCACATGTCCTGCCCTTCATAATCACGTCTGAGAGACCTTTTTGGATAGTTGGATGGAGGAATCTTGGCTTTACAAAAATAAACAGGATCCATTAGCCTGTGTAGGGTCCTAGCACTGTGCTAATGGGAATTAGAAAGCTATCACCACTCACCAGTTCCCACTAATTATGACTTGTGGATATTTTTCTAGCTGTAGCGGCTTTGAATTTCATTTCCCTAGGCCGAAACTGTTCACATAAACACAGCAAAAATAGCTAGAGGGAAATGCAGAATTTCTCATATTTATTCATCACAGTATGCACCTGAGAGTCAGTCTAATAGAAAATTCACTATGCAACTTAGACAGTTCCTGTCTCTGCTGTATGGCGTGGTGCCTAACCCTGCTGAGCAGCTGTAACACTATATAATAAGTTGCCTCTATCCCCCCTCTCCTCACAGACAAAAAACAAAGAGGGAACATTCCTTCGTAATTTTGAGCATTAACACATCTATTTAGAGTGATTATGGATATTACATGAACTTCCCGGTAACAGCATAAGTGTTTCTCTGCAAACTATTCCATCCATTTATTCAGACTCGTTCGGTTTCAGATTGAGTGTGAGACAGTTACTGAAGGTGAGAAAGATACCTTGGAGCCATGGAAATTCAAGGTTTCGTATGACAAGTTGGTCTTTGGATGTGGAGCCGAGGCATCGACTTTCGGGATACGTGGTGTTACTGAACATGCAACCTTTCTTCGGGAAGTTCACCATGCTCAAGAGATTCGCAGAAAGCTCCTTCTCAATCTGATGCTGTCTGATGTACCTGGTATGGGAGCAGCTCGATATGTTGTATTACTTAATACCGTGCGCTTCTAATCATCCTTCGCTGGCACAAAGCTGTCATTTACTATCACACTTCCTTTTGTCTCTAGATAATGATTGATTTTTTTACGTAACTAAAGTGGATGCAGCTGCGTATATGTTTTGTTCGACGCATTTAGGATATATCTATTTCATGTCTCATATGTTCCATTGCCAGAAGATACCTTTTGTCCTCAAAACGGTCAACCCTAATGTTACGCCCCATTTGATTATCACTGATAGATCAAATCTTTTTGATTAAACAGGAATATCAGAAACAGAAAAACGCAGACTATTGCACTGTGTTGTTGTTGGAGGTGGTCCAACAGGGGTTGAATTTAGCGGGGAACTTAGTGACTTCATCACCAGAGATGTGAAGCAGCGTTACTCACATGTGAAAGATTATGTCCATGTGACCCTGATTGAGGTTTCAGTTGTTAATTTTATAATTTGATCCCCGCTCTTGTCGAATTTGCGACACACTTAAAGCCAGTATTGGGATTTTCATTTCAGGCAAATGAGATATTGTCATCCTTCGATGTTCGCCTCAGGCAATATGCTATAAACCAACTAGTTAAGGTCAGTAATATTTGTTCGGCACCTTTTGTCCATCATCAAAGTTGAAAATTCCAAATAAAGCATACAGACACAGTCGCCTGACGGTTGTAATGGGATGTGTGTCATTCTCTCCTAGTCACTTTTAATTTGGAATATGGATATAACTTGCCCTTGTTTGTCCGTACACCAGTCAGGGGTTAGGCTTGTAAGAGGAATTGTGAAGGATGTACAGCCTGACAAATTAATCCTGGACAATGGAGAGGAGGTTCCTTATGGTTTGTTGGTATGGTCTACTGGAGTTGGTGCTTCATCGTTCGTTAAGTCGTTGCCATTTCCTAAGTCGCCCGGTGGAAGGTATAACTGATTGGTATGACCATATAATTAATTTGTAGTATATTTTATTCTGAATCTATTGCAGTACACAAATAAGGAGGTTTTATAGCAGATACATGAAATAAATCCTCTTGGCATACCCAGTATACTGAGGTGACACCTGTTGGCTCATGTCTAAGTCTAGTATTCTTACTAGATTATGTATCCTTTGCAGGATTGGTGTAGATGAGTGGCTACGTGTTCCTTCAGTTCTAGATGTGTTTGCTATTGGTGATTGCAGTGGTTTCCTTGAAAGCACAGGCAAGGAAGTTCTCCCAGCTTTGGCTCAGGTAATTTTACGAACTATCTTTTTTTTTGCCGGTAATTACACGAACTATCTTAACGCAATTCAATAATATGAGAGCATTTTGTCAAGTTTCCATCTAAAAACATCGGGGCATCTACATTGTTTCCTGAAGTGCGATAGAACTTGGCGGAATAGACGCATAGTGTAAGATCAAATTGAGCAGATGGGTGTACATCCTATCAGATTACAGACCTTTGGCCGTGACAGTGACATAAAACTATCTATTTGCAGATTTCAAATAGATCCATATCAGTTCCGCATTCTTTGATTTTGTTTCTTCTCTTTCAGAAGAAAGATCTGCCGTTTGGCTATATTGTGTATATCATATTCCACTTGTACTTCTGAACAGGTTGCCGAACGACAAGGCAAGTACCTCGCTGTCCTGCTCAACCATGTGATGAAAGCTGGAGGGGGACATGCAAACTCAAACATCGAAGTCGATCTAGGCCCTAAGTTTGTGTATAAACATCTAGGGAGTATGGCAACTGTTGGAAGATACAAAGCTCTAGTCGACCTGAGGCAAAGCAAGGTTGGTTTGTTGTTCCATTCTTCTAAACTTAAACAGTTCAGTGGCCGCTCAGGAGTCAACTGAGTTTTTTTTTCTCTGTTTGCAGGACTCGAAGGGGGTATCCATTGCAGGATTTGCAAGCTGGTTCATCTGGCGCTCAGCATACCTGACTCGTGTTGTCAGCTGGAGGAATAGGCTCTATGTGGCTATCAATTGGCTGACCACGATGATATTTGGTCGTGACATAAGCCGTATCTAGAGTATCTATCTGTAGATCTCTGGGTCTGAACTCTATAAAATACATACGCCATGAGCACTAAATGAAACATAGGCCAGGGACCTTTTCTTCCTCTTTTTTTCCCTCTCTTTATCCCTTGCAGGACTTGTCAGCTACACGAGTTCCAAAATGCGCATCTTTCTTGTAAATTCTGAATAAACGAGAAGAGGGTATTAATACTTATATGCAAACTATAGTTTCTTGCTCAGGAATGTGATCAGGCTTAAGTAATTTACTGAGGCACCTTTTTTATGTATGCATTGGAGCTTGGAATTTCACATGAGATTGTGCCTAAATAAGCTGATTCTAACATGCAAAATGCATGAACACAAGACAGACAGGCCTAACCTGATTTCAGGTTATTTGTGGATTGTGGCTTTCTCCATCATCATCAGCTGTTCTAGGGCGGCAGGCTCCTCCTACCTGACAGTAACCAAGGAACCAATCAGTTGACATTTGCTCCCTCTGTTCATAAATAGATAAATAGATGACTTCTATTTGTTCAAATGTAAATGTACTCCACTTTTGGACACTAAAACATGTCTACATACATCCACTTTTGGACAAATGAAAGTCATCTATTTGTGAATGGAGGGAGTATTAGGTTATAGACTTGTTCGTTCCTGGGAACATGATGTAGTGACCTATCATGTTATACAATCTTAGGCTTCCAAACCATGCGATATGGATAGTCCATGCGTGGCCTTTTTCGTTGGTTTCTTGATTTGTTCATTTGAATGAAACGGTGGAAACTAGTTTGGGTATTATCTTGTTGCTACAGATAAATAAAGTTAATGCCATGCCGAGAACATGGGGGCATATGCTCCTGCTTTTGTATCATGGGATTTTTACCCCTTTTAAAATGTCAAAAAAATCTTAAACAAATTTCTAAGCATATGTCTCCCAAAACATGTGCTCGACACCTAAGTTTAGTTACGAAATTCCAATTTACTTTGTCTCCAGAAAAAAGAGAATTTTCGATGCTATATAGCAGAAATTATGTGACATATTTTTATATTTTTTTACATAGGCCAAATAAAACCTGAAACTTTATATGCACACATGGAACCGTAAGATGTACGCACGCAACTTTTTTTGAGAATTTTTTACCATTTGGAGAAGTTCTTTTGGAACCCGGTTCACTCTCCTATTTTCCATGTCATGGTATCTTATTGTGATCCACAAGGGCTTTGTGTTGTCCTAATGTTGGTCCTGTATTTGTGGAAACGACCATAAGTTGCTTGATCCAGTGGTTGTCATGAATTCTGTAAAAATAACAGGCGATGGATGATCTGGCTGTGGTGTATATTTTCCAAGCCATCTTTTTCAAGTTTTTGGAAGTTCCAAAGCTTATGTGACCATTTTACACAATATTTACTTGTCTTCTATACTGTTATGTGATATATAATTATTCGAATTTATACATGTTGTATTGAATTTTTTTTCAAAATATGTATAACCAGTATAATGATCATACTCTCATTCATGTGCAATTCAACAATTTGACCATACAAACAGGAATTGGCATTCAGCCTCGATATCAAGTCTGCATTCCAAACACATTAACATCCAAACAAGAATTCTGTCAGTCGATCTCAATGTCAATATCTTAGCAATGGAGCTAATGCAATGCCAAACCTTTGAATGTCTACATCCAGATGAAGAACAAGTTCTTAACTTCAACTGAATAAATGCAAAAACAAGAGAACCGGAAACTAAATATCGAAAGACTGATATTCAAATGTACTTTAGAGCGCTCCGCTTCCAGTTTATTGATGTTGGTCCCCTTACTCTACTGTGCTGTGCACATGATACTGCTGAACTTGCTCTCAGAAAAGAAAAATTACTCTTCCTCCTCTACTCAATGAAAAACATTGCAAGGCAACATTTCCATAAGTTCATTTTCTGGGTATTCAAACTCAATAACATAACCTCCCAATTTAGTGCACAGATATGTCATTGCATTTAATTCATCCAATTTGTGAACAGTAAATTTTCCATCCAGCAACAGTCTAATTTCCTCCACATTTGGTTTGACTAGCAACTTCGGAATAAATCAAAGAGCTACAGGCTCCAGAGGAACTAAACAACCATTTTGGTGGTACTACTGTCTAGTAAGAAAATGGAAGAGAATAAACATTGTTACACTACAACACAGGAGGTCTCTCCCAAAGAAACGAAATGCAATAACTGAAATCTGCAAAGCACAAGAAAGACCGCAACCGAGAAGGTTCTGCTCATCCTCCGCCTCTTGTTGCGCTGCGGAAGACCACCATCCACATCTAGAGAAACCAAGGCATTGCTCCTCCCCCTTCTCCTCAGACATCTCGAAAAACCCTGCATTAGGATCTCCTGCTGTCTCGGAAATAAGTGTGTCCCCCTGTATAACCGCAATGGTGCTGAGTTAGATGCTTGGTCTGTAGAGGGTACTGCACCAACCTGACTTCTGTCAATTGTTGCCTCCGGATTCAACGGGTTTGAGGGCGAAGCAGATGCTCTTTATGACTCGGTTCAGTTCTAAACACCGCAGCCGAGAAGGTTCAGTTCATCCTCCGCCTCTTGTTGCGCTGCGGAGGACCGCCATCCACATCTAAAGAAGCCAAGGCATTGCTCCTCCCCCTTCGCCTGGGGGGTCTTGAAGACCCTGCATTACTAGGCTCTCCTGCTGTCTCAGAAATACCTGTGTCCCCCTGTATCACTGCAGCGGTGCTCGAGTTAGATGCTTGATCTGTAGAGGGTACTGCACCAACATGAGTTCTGTCAACTGTTGCTTCCGGATTCAAAGGGTTTGATGACGAAGCAGACGCTCCATATTGACTTGGTGCAGCTATCCTTCGCAGGTCACTCATAGCAGTAGCCAATCTTTCTGTATTTGCAAGGCCAATAAGAGTAAGTCGTTGCAGCAAATCAATTCCTTCTGGTAAACCATGTCTGGGTGCATCTGGTGCATTATTTCCGGGCAAACCACCATCAGGGGGAATGGAGCCAACATCAGGAGGGTTATCTAACTCGCCCTGCAACCGCCTTGCTCTCATTCTATTGGCCAATCTACTTAGGTGATTTGTGTGTTGAGCAATATCACCTGTTTCATGCACAGCTGGTTCAGGTGGGGCTTCAAATCTACCCACACCACTCATGATCTGTTGATCGAGAAGGCGCCTCCATGATGACAGTATTCCATGCGCATCACCGAGCCTTCTTGACATTGGACGCAAGTGCTGAAACTGCTGCCTAAAACTTTCAAGCCGGTTTCCATGTGGCCTTGGTGGGATTGCAGGACCTGGCTGCTTACCTTCTTCCACAGCCTTCTCTGCATCCGAACTGGAATTCCCTCTCCCATAGATAGGAGTAATATTCGCCTCCGTCACCTCGCCCTTGCAGACTGGGCATTCCTTGTGGTTGGAGTAAACATTAAGCCATTGGTACAAGCAAGGCCAGCAGAAGAGATGGCCACAAGAAGTGACCACCGGCTCTCCGGCCATTTCAAAGCATATGTTGCATTCAAATGTTGCAGCGCTCTTGCCCCGCTCCTCCGACTCCTCGGACGCAGCTACTTCTGCTCCGCTGCCGGCTACCTTACTGTCCCCAACAGTATCATTTGCTGGCTCGTGATGTGGCACCGGCACTGCTGTGTCATACCTGGCAGGTTGAGCCTCAGAGCTGAGTGGCGGAAGGTCCGATCTAAACCGCCTGGTGCGGAGCCACCGGCTTCCTGTCTGCTCGAGCAGCCGCCTGTAGCGAGTGGCTACGTCAGGGAGAAAGGAGGAGGAGGCCGTCGATGAAGACGGCCGGTCCTCCCAGCCCAGCAGTTCGCTGGCTCGCACCAGCGGTGGCGGGGGATGGAAACCGAACCCGTGGTCGTCCGGGAGCTCATACATGAGCAGCGCCGGAGGCACTGGCGGCAGGTGAGCGTCCTCAGGATGGAACGATGAGTATACCTCCGGTGGTGGAGGAGAAAGGTCAACACGAGACGGGGAGTACGGGACATACGGGGGCTCCGGCGGCGGAGGGGCGTCGACGGAGGCGGCAGAGGACGAAGGCGAAGAGGGCATCGGGGTGCTGAGGGCGAGGTCGGAGCCAAGGTCGGAGCGACGAGGGCGCGGGGCGCGTGGAAGGCCGAGGTATAGGTTCAGATCCATCCTCCTGCTACTTCCCGCAGCCTCATCGGCGTCCATCCGCCGGCGAGGCACCCCAGACCCCACCCCCGATTCCTCCAAGTAACACCAGTTCCCCTCCTCCCCGCCTCACCATGGCAGGGCGCCGCCAGAGGCAAACCCTATGTTGGGGCGCTGGGGCGGCGCAACAGGGCAGCTCATCATGAATGGACTTGCGGTGGCGCCCCCTCTCCGGTGCTGTTTGAGAGGATTAGCTGACGGTGGCGGTGGCGGTGGAACGTGGAAGGACGCGGCCGCGCCGGAGGTGGGGAGGCTAGGCAGAGGCGCGGATGGAGATGGGGAGAGGCGGGGAGGAGGAGAGGGAAAAGGAAGCAGCAAAGCAGTGCGGAAGAATTGCCTCTTTTTCTATTGCCTAGGATGGAAGAACATGATGCTGCAATTGCATCAGGTAATAGACAGCTGTTACAAACCGCTTAACAGTAAACCTCTCAATCACAGTTCTTTTTTTTAGCTCCGACAGTTATTACTTACCGATGGAACCAAATTCCATTTACCAAATGTGGATTTATCTGTACACTAAAAATGTTTAAATACATTTATATTTAGATACATGAAAGTTAAGTATTTTGGTACGGAGGGAGTACCTAGGTAGGCTTCGAGCATCTCCAAGAGGTTGTCCATATTTTGGGTAAGCAATGCCATTTTGGGTGAGGGCTCGGGGACGGCGAATTTGCACGGCGTGTGTGTGGTGGCTACCACGGGCTCCCGCTCGATTACTCCCGAGGTGGAGCTCACGCGATGAGAGAGGGGCCTAGGGGGTATGGATAAGGCGGCGGAGTTCGCCGTGGCGCGGCGGTTGCTCGTCGGCGAGGTCTTGTGCCGGAAAGGAAGCAGGCGATCCCAGTCGCTCGGGCGTGAATATTCCGTCTGGGTGGTTGGGTCTTCGTTCCACCTTTTGGGTCATTGCCGACGAATTGGCAAATATGCCAATTCTTTTGGGGCGCACACAGGGTGTTGGAACGAGCGAGTAGTGAGTACCGACGTGCCTTTGATAGGTTGGCTGCTACCTAAGTACAAGATTGTTTTCTTGTTGTTTCTGTATGCAACCCAACTCATCAATGCAAATGCAAACCTCTTCCAAATTTTAAAAGTTCCATAACTTTTAATTCGAACATTCAAATAAAAATCTGCTTTCACCATAGTGTTTCTCGCGGCGAGTTCTTCGAAACTAGATCACACGTGAATATCTTCTGACAATTGTTCTCACAAAGCAACTTATTGTAAACTTTCTTTTCTTTCGCAAAAACAAGTTTAAGGTAAAAGCATGCTTTTCATCCAACAAGTTTATTGATAAACAATTTTCAATTTTTCAGAACATATGCATGAGTTTATATTACAAAGTTGATGTGTAATAGAAAACCAAGTTTTATAGTACAAATTTGCTTTTCTAAAAGCAAGTTTGTTGTACAAAAGTCTTTTTGAAATATGCATGAGTTTTCAAATATGTATAAATGAGATCTTTTTTTCAAAGATGTGGTGAACAGAAATGCGGTGGTGGAATCGGCTTCGTAATTTTCAGTTCATGATTTTTACTAGAAAAAACAGTTGTTTTAATAGAAAAGCAAATTTATTTAGAGTATAAAGTTTTTTTTTCAGAAAAGCAAGTTCACAATACGAAGTTGATTTTCAAAACAGTCTACAGTCAAGTATTGTTTTTTTATATAGAAAAGCAAATTTGTAGTATAAAGTTGTTTTTTGAAAATAATTGTCAAAACATATTCATTTGAGATATAGTTTTCGGAGATCTTGTCACGAGGAACACTATAATGAAACACGAATTTGATTTAGACTCTCGAATTAAAATATATGAGTTTTTAAAATTATGAAATAGGTTTGCATGTGACTTGGCGTCGTCTATTTTGTCCTTATTGGTGTGCGCTCCACACATGTTAATGCAATCCTTTGCTTATAACTTCGAAGAACAGTTTGCTTCATCAACTCTAGCTTTCACCTATTTCCAGCACCATTTTCGTCTGACACGACGTTGCAGCGACTGATGTGAATCAAATGATACATCAGAAAGGAGACAACAGATCGACAATAGTACACTTCCTTTTAGTTGATTGACGTAAGTGTCATGGTAAAGTGAAATGCGGTACGATCATGTTTCTACCACAGAAGAAATATCTCGGATGATCAACTTTTTCTAGGTACTCCAGCTATTTCCTTTGCAATGGTTTCCTCCTACTTGGTCTCAGCTTGAGAGAGAAAGCTGACATGAGTTGCTCTGGGTGCTCTGATCTCGGAGAGAGTTTCACCAGAAGGATACTTGCTCACTGTTGTGGACTAACAATGTCAAGAATCTGCAGGCAATAGAGAGGTAACGAAGCGTATAAATGTCTAATGGAGGCAAGAACATCAAATGTCAACACCAAACAGGACAGGTAAAAGTGAAACCTTATTGGTGAACTGTTGAAAAGCTTCTCCTTCCATCAATTTCTCCAATTCCTACAGATTAATAAATGAGGGGGAGACATGAGAAAATAAATAAAGATAGCAAAAAGGGGGCCAAATACTATAAGTGAGCCAGCTACAACCGTATGCACCATTGTCAATTTAAGTGACATGGGTCCACCATATGATTGAAAATCAAAAGTCATAATGGAGGATAAGATATGTAGGTGTCTACTGTTGAGTCAGATGCCATAAGCTAGGTATCGCATGGGTGCACGTGCAAATTACACGAGTAAAGTACCTTCTCTGGTTCCGAAGAACCATCAATTCGAAGTACCATTTTCTGCAGTTCAGGGTCCTTGAGCGCATCCCGGATTTCATTCAATTCCGCTGTCGAGGTAGCAAGGATAAGGGATCAAGTAAAATATCTAGCGAATTTATCACAGTGTGATAGAAATAAGTGTTTTTGCCCAGCTGAACCGCTTAGCATTATCCTTCCTATGATGTACAAGCGTATAATGCCAATATTTTGCAGCAAGTTGAATCTCTGTTGAGGTTTGTTGGATGCAAGTTCTTCAACAAAATTTTTGTGGTCAGCATCCAAATGCATCCTGTTGGTTGCAATGCCACACATCCTTTATCTTGTATACTATGGAGCATGTCGATTATGCCTCTTTGCTGTTCGGGACATGCCGGAGGGGGGTGAGATCCCTTCTGCTGCGGTTTCTCAGATTTAACGGCAAAGATCTTCAACTGGGCTCGGTGATGCTCCCTCAAGATCTACAGCCCAGTTTTCTACCTCGTTATTCCCTGCCAAATCGATTGCTGGTTGAGCCGCCAGCTCTACGTTTGGACAGGGTCTTGGAGGCCCTTGAAGAGTACAGTCGCAGGTTTTGTGTGTCTGATTTCTCGACGGACCCCCTGATAGGCTCCGTCTGTGCTCTTCGGCATAGTTGTTGTGTTGCTTACATAGTTCTTCTCCGATGTAGTTTCTTTCAGGGTGCTTACTGTAATCACTATGTTGTAATTGCTCTATATCAATGGAAGTGATTGCAGCCCCTTTGGGGGCATCTTTGTTCAAAAAAAAAAAAAAAAAAAAAAAAAAAAGAATGTACCATGCCATTTCATGTCCTCATTAAATGCATCCTGAACTGTAGTCTTTGACACTTATATGCTCTATCAGGAATGAGACAAATGTAAGATCCTAATTTATTTTCTTCGTAAAAAATAATCTGCATGCCAATCTTGTTAAGACAACAACCTGGAGAAGTGGATAGCATAACAATAATAAAATTAATTACAAAATATGTAGTAAGAGTAGGTAGCATACCTAAAGACCTTAATCTATTTCTGTCAACAAGCCAGCTTGGATCCTCAACTTCAAGAGCTTTTGTAGGGCACGGTTTGTATGGAGATTGTTCGGGCCTCGTTGTATCTGGTGCTGCAGAGCAATGGTACAGCTCAAAATCAAACAATTTATATGGCATTCATAAATTCATAATGAAGCTATATATAGCATTTCTTCAACATATTTAAGAGAGGCCACTTCACTTCATTTGATAGCTACAGCTAAAGGTAGTGGTGAAACGGTGACTTATACAAATATTTGCAGTAAACACACATATAATTTATTGCCCTGAACTTAACAAGTTTTCACTGGAAAATCCAAATCGAAAACACGGAGAAATTAGAACAGAGGTCGGCGTGTCGTATTTTACGTAAAGATGGAAGCTGATCCTTGTCATTAGGACAATCTGTTCCATCTTCCAGCACAGAGCTCCTTGCTGAAAAAAAAAGAGGCAAATCTATGAATTTCTCCAAATTATGTTAGGAACATGGAACTTACACAAAACATCTTACAATCTAATGCATGAACTAACACAAAGTAAATTGGTTAAGCCCTTGTATTGGGCAAGTAAATGACCAGGAACATTTTTGGGGACAAACGCTATGCAGCTTCTCTTCTTATTCCATAACAGGTTGTTTACGTGGGATACTAAACACAATGGGTTTATCAATAAAAAAAAGTTAGATGTCCACTTTCAAGTGAAATTATCATTTCATACAATCAACATGGGCGATCACGTGCAATGAAGTAAATAAAATTGTGCCTTTCTTCTACGGTTAGGTACTTGTATGTGTGATCCTTAATCATACAAGTCAGCATTCACCTCATATGCCTTATATATAAGTTAGTAAGCAATTCTTTCTTAAGAGTTCTCTTCAAAAGCTAGAGCACTTACGGACTTCCTCCTGCAACGATGGCTTGTTAATTTCTTCCTGAGCCGTTATCTTTTGGCAAGATTCATCTGCATAGAAAGCAATATTAACCATCAAATACTGGCTAGCAAGACATGAACAGATCTGCGGCAACAAATATTCATATAAGGCAGCTTGATATTACATAAATTAATAGTAATAGCTTTATGTTAGTCAGGAGTAGGGGGGCTGTAGTAGGCAGGCAATGCAGGAGGTTGGCAACTAGTGCCTTAGCGGACAAGGTGGATGCCTTTTGGAACGCTGAATCATGTTCCTAGTGTTGTTAAACCAATAATCTTAGTTTGAGGGATATTTCAGCAACAAAACAGAGTATCTTTACAGCTAGCAGAATTAACTAAGAGCATTTTATGGAGTGTGTCTGTAAGGCTAGAATAGATGTCCTTTCAAATTCAAACTAATTTAATCTTCCTACAAACTTTCTCCTATATTTTGATTGATCAAAGTAAGGTATGGTAACATAATGAAACCAAGGAAGGTAGCACTGAGGTACCTTTGTGCTTTTTAAAGCATGCCACAGAGCAACTGCAAGGAAAAACGAGACAGCATGTTAGGTCCAACTACATCATTTAGGAGATAAAGGAGGCAAAAGAAGTTGCTCATGTGCTAAAAGAGGGCAGGATACATTCAGTACGTTCAACCTTGAAATATAACTTAACCAGTAACAGGATGTGAAACATTTATGTGTACTTCCCTGTACAGTTATTTTATGGTTTTTCAACTTGAAATCATCTCAAAATGAGAGCACGTGAACAGGTGGATGCTGAATTGCAAATGACACTAGAATAGATACGAGACAAAATTAGGAAATCGAAGAAACCATAATAAGGCAGGTATTAAGGAAGACCGAATATGGTAGATTGTGAATTTGGATAAAATTATCATACATGTTTCATATCCTTAAATATGAGCTCAACTGCTAAAGTGTTTTTATGTAATGTTATTGATGGCATAAGACAATGGTATTACAGTAGCAACATAAGCTAAAATCAAATCTGTGTTAACATCGTCTGCAATTAACAATGAAATCAATACACATAAACTTTCCGGGGAGAAAGTAGCTGGCATTTACTTGTTGGATGATCTATACAGGAATTTGCAGTATTTAGTCCCCGTATTTCTTTCTAAGTAAGAACCAACCAATCATAAGCTATTTTCAAGAGTTATACATTAAAAGGCTAAAGCTCGTCATCCCTATACTAAGCTATCTTTACTGTGCTAAAAGTATTTTTTTTTTCCTAAGCTTGACTTCATGTTCATCTAAGGATAAAGAAACTGAATTCCTTGTGGCATTAAAATTTGGTAATCCCACATATTAGGTCATGAATGAACAATCGCGTGAGAGAAGGGATGAAGTACTATAACATGGTGATTAGTTGACATATGACTCTGAAATCAGAAGATATCTATCAACTAACCACTAATGATACTAATAAACCAAAAGAGCTTCGTACTCGATTACTGATAGAGCCAGATATCAACAGAGTAGTTTTTCAATTATGTACGGCATTAGCATTTCCCTTATGCACGGCATTAACATATTGAACTAATTTGCAGGTTCATTTTGCATATATGTCGCGCCAGGGGAAGCAAGCAACTAACTCATGTCCAAAGCCATACAAAATAGTGTCCTAAATACAGAAACAGTTTACTCCAATGTGAAACATTATTCGTTCCAAGTTTCCAACCATGCCTCGTCAATCGATGCATTCCATGAACCCTAGCTACTCGGCATTTGTTTTCCACACAATAAGCTAATCCACTATAGTGAACGAGAAATTGGACTAAGTGCACACCAATAGTGCTCGGTTATTCCCCAATTAACTCTTGCCCGGTGGCATGATTGAACACACCGAGGAATTAAATCGATACAGCAAAAGAAATTCCTCATATACTGCCGTCCCCCACGCTTATCTTAAAGCAAGAACTATGCAGAAAGGTAGAGGAAGCTAATGGTTCGACTTACTAGGGCGTGCGGCAAGTGGGGCACTTGTACTTGGACGGCGCCTCCTTGCACACATCGCAGCTCCTACTACCCATTCGGAGCCCAACTCTTCGTGATATGCCACAGGCGAGGACAACGCGAGCGGGCGCCTGGTACTCCTGTGACCCCTGTGGTGGATATTGGGGTGGTTGAGCGCCGGCGCAGCACCACGACGGCGGAGGCTGGGAGTTCTGTTCTTCCGCGACGGCGGCCTGATGAAAGGGCTTCCTATTTGACGCAAAGAGGGCCGTGCCGCCTGAAAAGATACCGCATGGGCCGCATCCTGGCACGGCCTAATAGCAGGTATGGTTTCTTTTTCTATTTAAAAAAAGTATGGCTTCTTTTTCGGAATATTACGAGAGAATTCCTTATTTGGCCCTGACTGAGGTTTATCTTTTTTTTGGCCCCACAATGTTTTTCTTCCTTTTATGGCATACAAAGTTTGGTTGATTCCTTATTTGATCTTTTAGTACTATTTAAGCACAGAGATGACACTTTTGCCCCTGCTGCAATATGTAACGAAATGGCACTAAAAAGTTATAATATACTAGTTGGTTATTAAAAAAAGTGATCGGTGAAGATGTCTGTCCTACGGTACACAGTAGTACATTCCTGGTATTTCTATACATGCATGCATGTACATCCACGCCGGTGACGTGCATGCTGCAATAATCCACCTATTGTACATACTACTCCCTCCGTCCCAAATTAGGTGTCGTAGTTTTGTCAAAAGTGTCATCTTATATTGTTTAAATAGTACTAGAGAGCCAAATAAGGAACCAACCAAATTTTGTGTGTTATGAAAGAAAGAAAAAAATTACCAAGGCCAAAAAAGGAAGACAAACTTCAGGGAGACCCAAATAAGGAATTCTCTCGAATATTATAGGGTGCTCTAATCTTGCGAATTTGCAGAACTTACCGTGGGGCGTTGACTTTCGTTTCGACGGCTGAGAACATTTCCGCTCGAGTGGGAGGTAGCAGAGAGCGAGAGGGACGAGCGGGAAGAGCAGTGGTCGATGTCGTCTGCGTAGGGAAAAAGAGAGGGGTGGGAGGAGGGAAAGGGGCTCTGTCGCTTCAAGCGAGCTGGAGGTTCGCCTCGTTTTCCATGATACATGGGCTTGCGGTTGGCCCAGCAAAGCGTGTGCCATCAACCTAGCGACGAGCTACGACCGAGAGTCAGCGTGAGCATAAGGCGGCGTTCTCCCCTAAAAAGACCTACCAGCGAGCGTTTGCCTCAAAATACAATACAAAAGCTATTCCCTCCGTATACGTTTTCCTTAAAAAAATTCATTTTCAAAATTTGTTAATTTTTAAAATTTGTTCATTTTTAAACATTGTTCATATCAAAATTTTGTTCATTTTAGAAAAGTGTTCATTTTCAAATTTATTCATTTTAGAAAATTGTTCATTTTCAAAAGTTGTTCATTTTCAATATTTTTTCATTTTCAAAATTGTTTATTTCAAACTTTGTTCATTTTCAAAATGTGTTCATTTTTAAATTTATTAATTTTAGAAAATTGTTCATTTTCAAAATTTATTCATTAAAAAAATTATTTTCAAAACTTGTTCATATTTTATTTGTTTGTTCGGATTTTGTAAAACAAAAATTTGAAAAAAAAATCATATTTTAAAAAGGTTTGTTTTTAAAATGGTTCGGATTTTTAAAATGGCGTAGAAAACAAATGAAAAAAGAAACAGAGAAAAATAATTGGAAAAAAAAACGAAAGAAGACACTAAGGGCAAAAAAGACACGAACCTGAAGAAGGGCCGACCCACACGACCGATCGCTGCGAGTGAGTCTAGTACGACTAGCAACGGGCGAGAAATAGTGCATGCGCTGGGATCGCTCGGTGATGGGGATTGGGTGGGCTTCAGCTGGGGTTGGGCCTAGCAGAGCCGATCGGTGGCTGGTTGGTGTTGGGTTGTATATTCATTAGTTTGGCCATCAAATGAAGCACCACTTTATTCAGAAAAATAGGATTTGATGCAAAAAAATAAATTAAATTAAATTTATGCGATGTGACATGATGCATGATGATGCCAAAAAAAAAAAAGCAATAGTAGCAGTGTATTTTTCCTGAACCTCTCGCCTCTCCTCCTCCGTCTTCTGCCGCGCGGGGCGGGGACTCCATTGAGCGTCTTCTGTGGATTGCATTGTAAGGACATGGACTCTAGCGTACTCAATCTCTAGTTAATAGTTATGCACCTAATATTGACGAGTTATCCTTATATTTATGATATGGTTATCACCATAAAATCAACGTAGTTAGGCTACTCTCTAGATAATAGCCACGCTGCCAATATTGATGGACTTACCCATGAAGTTTAACGACATAGTCATCACCGTAACATTGATGTAGCTACCCTACTATCTAGATAATAGTTACCCACACAATACTGATATGGTGTTTAGGGTGTAATTATCACCACGGTATTGATGGAGTTACGTTTCTCTCTAGAGTATAATTATCACCACAAAGTCAATGTAGTTATCATGTCTTCAAGCTAATAGTTACCAATCGAGTACTGATAGAGTTACCATACTCTCTGGTAACTAGTTATCCAGCCATTATTTATAGAGTTGCACATATCATGATCAATAATTATCTAGCCATTATTTATAGAGTTTCCCATGTATTTAGAGTATAGATATCATCACCAAATTAGTGTAGTTATTATACTCTCTGGGTAATGGTTATTCAACCATTATTTATAGAGTTGTGCATGTGTTTATGGTTTAACTATCACCAAGGAGTAGGTGTAGTTACCTCTCTCTCTTTCTCTCTCGAAAATGTTTACCAACTTGGTACATACGTTGTTACCCATCTGTTTTGAGATTAGTTGTCACCATAAAATCGATATAGTTATCACATGATATTTATGAAGTTGTCTAGATGTTTCAGTGCATAGTTACTCACTTTTCCACGATAATGTTATTTTCAAAGTGGCAACTTACCTATGAAACTATCTGGTAAATTCTAAACTCAAAAATAAAAAATAACAACCAAAAATGAGATCTAGTTTCAGCTCGAAACTAATCGTTCATAGGGTGGGTAACTTACACACTACATCCTGGATAACTCACGTGTTGCTGATCGGTAATTTTTAGGTCACATCAGAACATATCAATTTGGGATCTAGTTTCGAATATCTTATCGCAACTAGTCTAACGGTGGAAACATATTCTAAATAGGATAAATGGTTTGAGCTATATTTTTTTGAACATTCGTATTTCATATTAAATCCTATGACATTGGCAATTTTGTGCATGCAAGAGGGTCACGGTTCTATGGATTTGAAAAATGTAGAACGGCTTGTATGTAGTGGACAAATTTGTATTTAATATCAAAAAATGATTATAAAAATAACGACATAACTTGAGAAAAAAATTACATACGGTTTTAAAGGTACATATAGTGGCCTTAGTCGAATTTCGATGATTAAGTGACTAATGTTTTATTAAGCATATACAAGTGATATAGTCTCATGAAATTGGTTTAACGAATGGATGTCGACCTCCCGAAATATCGAGACGAAAACAAGGTTGAAAGTGCATCTAGTACGCCTAATGGGTTTTAGATGATTTGTAAAAGACGATAAAGGAAGTAATGCAATGCTAAGTGTGTTGATATAGTCTCATGAAGAAATCATGGCTTGGAGCTAGAAGACTAGTGAAGTTATTTTCTAATAGTTTTGGTTGTTTGAAGAATCACTCACAGGTAAAAGCCACACTATCAATAAGGGTAGTATACCTAGATTGGTGTTGAAATTTGAATGATTTTTCAACTAGGATCAGTTTTATAGAAAATGCTTTGTAAATATCTAAGGAAACATTGGTGTCAACAGTACTTTGTTGTAGGGGTTGTGACTTAGTTGTTTCCAGCATCGAGCGTCATGGAGCTTCAGAGAAGTATGGACAATGTTGACCCCGTGCTATTAAGGATGGACAATGTCTTCAAAATTGTTAGGGAACCTTGTTTGTAAAGGTATCCCTGGGTGTTGTACTTCAATATTTGGCGTGACCGGCTTCTGAAGCGGTGCTTTAATTTCAAGAATCGCTTATGTTATTGATTTGTCCATTTCCTAATTATTCAGTTCGGAAACACCTGTGTTTACCGCAGCGTCACCGGTTTATTCCTCTCGGCTTGCACATTTTTTTAGCGTTTGCTAGCTGATGATGACGTGATCACATGCTCATTGGGAGATCCCAAGCGAAAGGAATGATGTTGTCTAGAGTAAGTTTTCCCTAGTAAAGAACCAGTTATCGAACTAGTAGGATTTCGTAGTCTTGAAAAAGATAGATTTATCAACGGCACCAGAAAGTACTATTGACAAAGCATGGAACCTGCACACAAGCACAAACTCTCTCTTGCCCCAATTTTCCGGAAGGTTGTCAATCTTCCGGTCTTGCTGAAAACAGGAGAATTAAACGTATAGAGTCTTGGAAAACAATAAAGTAAAAAATGGAACAACGAGGAAACAATTATGGAAGTGCTTAAAAAAGGTTTGCAAGATGAGGAAAATAGGACCCGGGGCCATAGGTTCACCAGTTGTGTCTCTCTAAAGAAAACAAACATGCTGGGTGAATAAATTACACATGGGCAATTGACAAATCATGAACGTATAACAATACTATTATGACGAGATAACGTTCACGGGTTTAAACATTGTAGGCATTACGTCAAGGCATATGGACCACTATCCAACATGCATCTATATCTAAAAGTCCACCTTAAGAAAGTTATCCAGCAAATCACTTGGTATTAAGTTGCAGCAACAAAGGGATTGCTATGTGTGCAACAGACAAATGCAGTAAGACCAATACGTAAAGTAAGCAGTGGTTCCCATCCATAGACAAGAGCACCGGTGTTTTCTCCCTAGTGGCAACAACATATCCTCCCGCAACGTTTATGTCACTCGAGCGCAGGCAACAAGGAGGCATGAACCCACTATCTAGCATATAAACCCTCTCTTGGAGGTGAAAACAACTACGTGGCCAAGGTAATCATAAACACCGGAGAGCGTTGTAAGACAAGATTAAAACTCTCTAAAAATATAAGTGAAGCATCTCAGATTGACATGAAAAAATAATCATAATCTCATGCTTCATCGGATCCCAGCAAACACAACATGCGCAATTACATAACTGTGGTCTCGATCATGTGAGGCAGCTTGTGAGACTCTAAACATGGAGGCATAGGGGAGATAACAACCATCTAGCTACTGCCATGGACCCGTAGTTCCGAGATGAACTACTGACGCATCTGTCCGGAGGCGATCATGGCGATGTAGAGGCCTCCGGTGACAATCCCCCTCTCCGGCAGGGTACCAGAGGAGGACTCCATAAGCTCTAGATTGGACTTTCGAGGTGACGGCGCCTCTTTGTATGTTTCATGGAAAATAGCTCCGTCCTCGATGATTTTAGGGTTAAAGGCAATTTATAAGCGAAGGGCGGGCGTGAGGTGGTGCCGGGAGCTCCCAGGGGGCCACCAAGCGTGGCCTAAGGGGCGCGCCTGGTACCCTCCTGGTGCCCCTGGCTTCACTCCATCTCTCCTTTGGACACTGTCTTCGTTCCGTGTAAAAATTGATCTCCGCGGATTTTTAGCCCTTTCCAAAAATATTTCCTTAAGAACTTTTATGAAATCGAAAAACGGCAGAAAAGAGCAACCGGCCTGAGGCATCTTATTAATAGGTTAGTCCGTAAAAACATCCGGAAAATAAAGGAAAACGATTGAAAACATGTGGATAGAAAACAAGCATGGGGCATAAAAAATTATAGATACGTTTGCAACGTATCAGCATCCCCAAGCTTAACTCATGCTAGTCCTCGAGTAGGTAAGTGATAACAAAATAATTTTTAAGGTGGCATGAAGCCAACACAAATCTTGATCAGTGTCGAGTCTTCTTAGTTAGGTTCATGGACCGGGGTGCCATAAGCCTCCCGATAGAACCGTGGGTGGAAACGTGGGAGAGTGGAAACAAGGACACGGTTTACCCAGGTTCGGCACGTCGCAACTATGATGGCATTTCTACTCCTGCAATCTCACTAAATCAGGACTGAAGCTGAAGTATACAAAGTACAATTGTGAGTATGGTTTTGCTAACTCGACGAGGATGAACTTCCCGACAAGTTGGCTTCTAGCTGTTCGAACCTTTGTTCTCTATTGTTCTTTTTTGGATTACTCCCGTCTGGCTTTATATAGATATTCAGACTAGGGGCTTACAGGAAGGAAACCTAAAAGACTACGAAATTATTCCTATTCTTGGAAAGTAAGGAATCCGGCTTCTTCTCCAAGCCGGACCGCAGATTGGGTCGTGATCCGGGTTCTTCTAGAATCCGGCTTCCTGTGCGTCAGCTTACTAGGCCGTCCAATGGACTTTGCTCCATTGCCTGCGGGCCACCCTGATAATCTGGCCTTTGGCCAATGCCGGATACACCCCTAATTGGCATATATCCGACAGTAGCCCCCAAGGAGAGTTAAGACTTCATCTTACCGTCCTTCACCAATTTGTGTTCTTTTCAGAAAAGTCGGCGTTCGAGTCTTGAATCTTCTTTCATTTGAAACTTCCTATGCCAAACTTGGATTTCCGTAATCCGGCATTTCTTCCACAAATCTTCGCAGAGAAGGAAACTGTGACGTGAGCGATAAAATCATGCTTACATCATTGACGTTTCATTTCAGTCAAAAGGCTGAAAACGTATATCTGACAGATTTTGCACGAGAAACGAGGAGATAGATATTTTCACCCCGTCTCCTCATCTCCATATTTTACTGCACGACACGCGTCAGTCATCCAACGGCTAAATTAGTCATTGGGACGAATCTCGGGGAAACAACTATAAATAGCCAGCCTCGGCCCCTCCGTTCCATTCTTCCTGCTCCACGCGATTCACCCGAGCACTTCCCAGAGCACCCTGCACACTTTTCGTTTCCGAGAGAAGAGAGAGCGATAACCTCATCGGAAATCCCAAACATCGGCGGCCGGAGCTCAAACCCACGGTTGCACCACCAAGAAATGGCTACTGGAAGCCCCTCGCGGACGCCCGAGGCCACCGTCGACCTCAAGCCCACGGTGGAGGTCATGTCCTCCTCTGCTCCGACGGTTCCCCCAAGCACATCTGCAAGCATGCCGAATATTCCCACAAGCGCATCGGCAAGCGGAAATCTAAGCTCCACCGTCGGGGCTATGCCGCCTCCCTCCTCTGTTCCTCCGCCTCCTCCCGTCCCCGAGTCAGGAGACAGGGGAAACTTCCACCCGTGCTAGCGAAAACGCGGGGGCCGACGCCACCGCCAGAGGCAAAGAAGATGATGGAGAGATTCCGGCAATTGGAGCCAGTGCAACACCGCACTGGTTCTGATGAAAAGCCTGAAAAAGACGGCTTCGTCATCAAGGACAAATGGCGGGTGGAGAATGACGACACCGAGCCAATGCCGGCAGACGGTGAACGAGTCATCCTTGCCTCCCACGTTCTGAGAGGTATGGGATTTCCGCCATCCTCCTTCTTCCTCGAGGTCCTCCAACATTATGGGTTCAACCCCATAACCTGCCTCCAAACTCTATTCTTTACATTGTCGGCTTTCAGGCTTTGTTTGAAGGCTACTTAGGTATAGAACCTAGGCTAGACTTCTTTCAGTACCTGCTTCAACATGAAGCGAAACACCTTAGATGGTGTTCTTCTGACTTGTGGGACCATATCGTTCAACCTGCGCAGATTCAAGGAGATATGGTTTCCAAAAATCAAGACCTCAGAATCCGTCAAATTCTAGACGGGTTCTTTTTTCCACCATCCGGACGCCTCGTTTCCTGGAAAGGAGACGGGTATTCTGCCTTTTGAAAACTCTTCCTGCCACTCCCAGAGACAACTGGGCTTTGGATGCAGTCCAGGTTCTCCCTCCGGACCTGCTGCGGATCAAAAGGCGGATCGCCAAATTGGCCGTTTCTTCTCCGCCTCTTACTGGCATGGACACTGTCTTTTGCTGGCTCAAAAGGCGGATTCAGCCTCTCTCTTTCCACAACGGTCGTCTTCTCTGCGAGTACACGGGATCGGACGATGCGATGAGTGTGACCAAAAAGGCTATGTCCGAGAAGGACTTGAAGAAGCGTGTCAATCACTTGGTGGCCACTCGTGATCAATACGAGGAAAGCCTACCAATGTTTAACGCCGAAAATCCTCCTCCCAATGTATGCTTTTTTTTCTTTTGCCTTTTGGGAAGGTTTTCATACTTTTCCTTTCACGAATGTATACTAAAAGCTTATCCGTATTTTTGGAAGCTTGAGACTCTCACAGATGATCAACTTGTTTCTGCAGCGGAGGAGGTAGAATTAAAAGCCCGCTTTTCAGCGGCCGGTGGACGCAAACGCAAGAAAATTCCTGCGTCCTCTGAAGTCATTGATCTTGACAGGGTTCCCGTCGCTACTTCCAGGTAAACTTGGAATCTTTTTGCATACTCTCCTCTTTTCTTGCACAAGGTTTTTTTCTCTGATCTTTATTCTTGACTTTTCCTCCTTGTAGCCTTTCTCATGTCCCTTTGAAGGGAAAAGGTCAGAAAAAGTGAAAGGCTGTTGCCCGCCGAGGGGCAAAACCTTCCCATGCCACTGCCCCGGACACACCAATGGCAAGTGGAGGAGGGGACTATTCTTCTCCCTTGGAGGATTTCGACTTCCCCCCAGCCAGCCTGATGCGCCCACTCCGGACACGCGGGAAAGGGCGGAAATTTTTGAAGGAGGGCCTTCCCTCGTCCGGATCAACGAGGATATTCCTCGTTTTGACGAGAAGTTCAAGGTAAAGCAAGAAGCTTGTTTTGACGAACATGGCCATATGCATTCATGGGCTAGAAGCTAATTTGTCCGAGCCCCCTTGATTCGTCCTTAGCCAAAAGCGGCTTAATTGTGCGGAATAATTACACTTTCTCGCCTCGGCAGGTCATTCAAGACGGAATCACCATATGGGGATTTCCTTCTTGGAATACTCCAAGGAGTTCACCGAGATGCTCTCTGGGCTTCAAAGGATGAGCCAGGTAATACTCCAGCGCCCCCCAAGTATTAACACGGAAGTATACTTTTTCGAGTTAAAACTTGTTTATAGTTTCATCCTTTGGTTTTTAACCATGTTTCTTTCCTTTGCTTACAGCAAACTGCTAAAACCCAGAAGTTTTCTTCTCTGCCATCTTTGCGCTGCTGCCACCTCCGACTTCTAGGTTTTGGTTAGCTATGTCTGCCAACCTATCCTTTTTCTTATGGGTCTTGGTGAATAGCTTCTTGGCAGATTTTTATTGTTTTTGGAGGATGGAGGCTTTTTGTGTGGTTTGTCTTCCGTCAGTTCCTGAACATCAGGGTAAGATGGGCTTTTTTACCACCTTCTTCGTTTCCTTTTTCACCAGCTGGTAGGGGAGTCTTAGGATCTTCCTCTTCCTCTGCATCCGACTTTGCGGTTGGCTTTGCCATGAGTATTTCGTGGAAGCTTCCTTGCATGGATTTGACCTTTCTTTCGAAAGCATCTTCATCGTTGGAGTCTGTGTCCGTAGATCCGGTTTCCGAGTCCAATTTTGCCTCTATAGCTGCTAGTATGGACTCGGCTTCCGAGTTTGTTGCTTGATCGACGGATGTCGGATCTTCCACCTTTTCTGTGGGATTGACGTTTTCTGCCTTTTCCACGAGATGTTCGTCTTCATGTTTTCGGCGATTTCTGATTGCACCATGCCAACAAAGTGTGATTTGGTTGCTGGCATCTCTTGAGAGGCGGCAATTCTAGTCATGCCTTTGCGATATGCAACTAGTGAATCTTGATCTGCCCCAATGTATGAATAAGGCAGATCTGAGCCGAATTCGGCATCAAAGCCTTCATCAATTGGGCATAGGGCGGGTGGGATAAAGTTACTTCCACCATGTAATACCATTGCTTCTACCGTCAATCCAATAAAAATGTTAGCAGATCCGATGGGAAGGACACAGACACTTACCAGGTGATTCGGTGTCGGCATATAGGATCCATTATTGAGGAAGAGCCCGACGTTTCTGTCGAATTCTAGGCTTCTGATAGTGATTGTGCTGCTGATTCCGCTGAGTATCCCGCTCGAAATGTGACTCCCGACGCTGTTGGCCCCATGGTGGGCGCCAACTGTCGAGTCTTTTTAGTTAGGTTCATGGCCGGGGGTGTCATAATCCTGCTGATAGAGCCCTGTATGGAAACGTGGGAGAGTGGAAACGAGGACACGATTTACCCAGGTTCGGCACGTCGCAACTATGGCGGTGTTCCTACTCCTGCAATCTCACTAAATCAGGGCTTAAGCTTGAAGTATACAAAGTACAATTGTGACTATGGTTTCGCTAATCGACGAGGATGAACTTCCAGGCGAGTTGGCTTCTAGATGTTCGAACCTTTGTTCCCTATTTTTTTTTGGATTACTCTCGTATGGCTTTATATAGATATCCGGACTAGGGCTTACAGGAAGGAAACCTAGAAGACTACGGTAAGTATTCCTATTCTTGGAAAGTAAGGCATCCAACTTCTTCTCCAAGTTGGACCACGGATTGGGTCATGATCCGGGCTCTTCTAGAATCCGGCTTCATGTGCGTCAGCTTACTGGGCCGTCCAATGGACTTTTCTACATTGCCTGCGGGCCACCCTGATAATCTGGCCTTTGGCCAATGCCGGATACACTCCTAATTGGCATATATCCGACAATCAGCATTATGTAAAAGCACTGCAAAGCTGAGATAAAAGTACTTTAACAAAGGCATGATAAATATCATTTCAACTAATGTAAACTTAGCAACCATGTTGCACATGAAAAGAAACACACACAAAATAAAATGAATAATGAAGCATAAATAAAACATAATAAAGTGGTATCCAGCTAGTCCTTCATGTGGTATCAAAACATAAATGCTAGGACACCTTCGAAGTTTAAATGGTGACTAGATACAAATAATTTGAGAGCAAGCAATACCACAAATCATGAATCAGCCAATAATAAATTTTGGGACTACGCACATTATACTCAAAATGACAACTATGCTCTTTTAACTGGCGCATAAAGTAAGAAGATGAAGACTCCACATAAAAGTAAAAGAAAGGCCCTTCATAGAGGGAAGCGGGGATTACTCATGTGCTAGAGCTTGTTATTTGATAAAACCGAGGTATTGAAAACAATTTTGAGAGAGGTGTATGTCTATGTCAACAAATGGTAATGAAAAACTTATCATAATCCATGTCAAGCAAAATGTTTAGACTTTTGAGAGTGGTTTCCGTTGTTTTATTAGTTTGCACTCCCCCCCCCACCTTTCTTTCACAAACGAGGGCTAAGCCGTGTTCATGGGTACCCACCAGCTTTCATTAAACCATGGGGAAGTGCCTTTTTGTTATTATTTGGCACTAGCTCTCTACAAATTTAGATGAGCATAGATTCCATACTCATCAGGTGAAAGAAGGAAGAAGAACTTTGCTTGACACAAAACATAATAAACTTTAAACTACTTCCTCATGAGCTAAAACAAGAACACAAAACAGGTTATAATTTTGAAGGTTTAAAGGTATCACACGAGAAATTTACTTGGAGTGGTCGGTTAAATACCACACATAGGTAGATATGGTGGACACATTAGGCATACTTTGGTTTTTGGGAGTTGGATGCAGGAGTAGAGATCATACTCAGTACAGGTGTAGGCTAGCAAAAGACTTGGAGTGACCAACTAAGAGAGCAATAACGGCCATAACCATGCATAGCGACAAAACGTTATTAATCAAAACATGAAGTGATATTACAAGTAAAAAACTAAATTATCATCAAGGTTAGAACTGACTTCGTTTGTAGTCATAACATGGTGTGAGCATGCGCCAAGTCAATCTAGATCAAACATTCAAAGGAGAAATACCACAATACCATGCTTCAATATGAGAGAACAACACATGATTAAATTCAATGGCACATTAAGCACTCTCAACTATTTGAGACTAGTCATGATACATCATAAATAGCTAAGCACATAATTAAAATAACATCTAACATGACATGCCAAAGCCTAATCCACAGTCAAAACAAGCTTCCTATTGCACCACTATAAGCATGAAACACTTTACTCTTTTCCAACACCAATCAACTTATTCGAAACAACTCTCAAAGCGAATAAACATCAAAGAGCAGAGAGCTAATCAAATATAAATGATGCAAACCAACAAGCTCTGAACAAAATTCGAGTGAAAAACGAGAGCTAAACGCAGTACTAGCGAAAATTGAACACTCATAGAACAATAAGAGTGAAAACTAGAGTGTTCTAGGCGATGAAAACAGGGTGTGTCTCTCCCAAAATAAAAGTGCTAGGATTCAAACAAAAGCTACGTGATGACCCACAAGTATAGTGGATCACAACAGTCTTCGAGGGAAGTAAAACGCAAATTTATTGATTCGACACGAGGGGAGCCAAAGAATATTTATTAGCCTTAACAACTGAGTTGTCAATTCAGCTGCACCTGAAAGTAGACTTGCTCGCAACAGTTTATCAGTGGTAACAGTTTTATAGCAGCAGGAGAAATAAAATAACAGCAGTAGTAAAATAGTAACATCAGTAGGCAATTGCGGAAAATAGCGGGATGGGAAGTACCGTAGGCATAGAGGGATTGGATGGACGGGCGTTGCATGGATAACATAGGTCATGTAATAATATAACACGGGCATTGCTGATAATAATATAAAGTATCAAACATTCAGGCAAACCATAGGAATGTGTTCCAATATAGTCATACATGCTCGCGATGAGAAACTTGCACAACATCTTTTGTCCTACCAGCCCATGGCAGCGGGGCCTCTAGGGAAACTATTGGTAATTAAGGTGCTCCTTTTAATAAAGCACCGGAGCAGAGCATTAACACTTCGTGAACACACGTGATCCTCACATCACAACCATCCCCTCCGGTTGTCCCAATTTCTGTCACTTTGGGGCCTCGGGTTCTGGACAATGACATGTGTAAACAACTTGCAGATATGATCAAGAAACATAATTATACTCATGAAACAATAAGATGTTCAGACCTGAGATCATGGCACTCGGGCCCTAGTGACAAGAATTAAGCATAACAAGTTGCAACAACGGTAGAAAACACTAACAATGGATACTAGGCACTATGCCCTAACAATCTGGCATTATTACATGATCAATCTCATCCAATCCCTTCCACCCCTCTCAGCCTACAACGGTGTTTACTCACACATGGAAGGGGGAATCATGGATGGTTGATGGAGAAGAGGTGGTGGTGTCGATAGCGATGATCTCCTTCGAATCCCCATCCTGGCAGGGCGCCAGAACAACAACTTCTGATCCCTGAATCGAGGTTCGGGTGTGATGGTGCAGATCTTGCACTCGTTGGGAGACCCAAGAGGAATGTATGATGAGCACAACATCAGTTTTCTCTCAGTAAGAAACCAAGGTTTTATCGACCAGTAGGAGGAACGAGTAACTTCAGAAGATTGAAGCAGCTGAGATGGCAGGGCGCACTACCGGTTCAGAAGCAACATGGAACCTACACAACACAATCAAATCACTTTGCCCCAACGAAGCAGTGAGGTTATCAATCTCACTGGTTTTGCTGAACACAAACAGGTTAAACGTATGGTGTGGAAAACTGTAGGAAAACAGTATGAAAGCAATATGAGAGCAGTATATGAGCAGTAGGTGTTTTATCAGTATGAGGAAAAAGGACCGAGGTCCACAGTTCACTAGTAGTGTCTCTCCGAGAAAGATAAATAACATGTGTGGTGAACAAATTACAGCTGGGCAATTGACAGAAATGAAGGTTGCACCGTAGTGCATATGCAAGACATAAACATTACTATGTGATTCATGCGGGCATTACAACAATATACATAGACCGTTATCCAACTTCATCTATGACTAAAAATCCACCCTTCGAATATCATCCGAACAAACGTTGGGTATTAAGTTGCAAGCAACAGATAATCGCAGTAAAGTAGCAAACATGTGGAAAAAAAAATAAGAAAACAACATGGAACATCAGAAATTAAGGATACGTTTATGACGTATCAGGGTGGCGGCGACGCTCTGTTGTGTTTCTGTGGAATATGACGAACCCCCTCGGTTTTTAGGTTACATGGCATATGTAGTCGTAAGGGGAGTCCGAGGGGGTGAGGGGGTGGCCCACACCACCTGGCGGCGCGACCAGGGGGGCACACCAGGGGGTGGTGTGGCCCCTCTCCTGGTCCCCTTCTGGCTCCCGGGGTCTTCTGGTGTTTTAGGACCAATGGGATCTTTTCTGGGCATTTTCCCGAAAGTTGATTTTTCCGCACAAAAACGAGACACCAAGGTAATTCTGCTGAAACCAACGTTAGTCCGTGTTAGTGGTATCCAAAACTCACAAGTTTAGAGGAAAACAATAAGAAAAGTGTTCGAAAAAGGAGATACGTTTTGGACGTATCAACTCCCCTCAAGCTTAGCTTATTGCTTGTCCTCAAGCAATTCAGTGACAATTGAGTGCGGTAAAAGACTTTTACGAACACATCTGTTTCATATGACGTAAATATACTCACTACATGATCAAGTGCTGAGGCAATTCATAATAAGATGTATGGAAAATAAAAGTCACCCAGAAGTTATGCAAACCATGAAAAGATGCCAACAAACTAATAATAGACAACATGAAGTATATCAATCTGCATGATTGCAATTCTCATAATAGGATATGATAAAGTATACTCTCTTTGTCGTGGTGGTGTCACGGCAGATGCCATAGGATGGCTAAAGATGTGGGAACGATGGACGCTGGAGGTATTCGGGGAGGGATTACGCGACGAATAGCCGCGTGAGGTAAGATCCACACAACACAAACAACACGATGTACCCAGGTTCAGGGCCCTCGTGAGGAGGTAAAACCCCTACTCCTGCCTTTCTCTATGTATTACGAAGTCTCTCCGAGTAGCCACAGTACAAATGGTATCTCTACCGAGTAGCCCCTCTCTCCTCTCCGAGTAGAGCTAGGTCAAGAACTTAGGGTTTCTAGGGCTCCAAAATGAACGTGGAGCAAGATCCCTCGCGCAGGAGGCGGCGGGGCACCTTATATACACGGTGCCCAGCCGGATACGTCCAAATACGAACAAGTGTCGACATAATGTGCACATCGTCCTTTCTCCGAGTACCCGCTGACAGCTTTGGTTCCTAATCTTGGCTGCTTCCGTAAAGTCGTTGGGCAAAACTAGGGGACAGACTGGTATCACTGTACCTAGGCACAGAGTAGGCCCCCCTTATCCTGCCACGGCCTGCTTCCATGCTGTCACTGTCAGGCAGGCCGGTCCCAGATGAACAGTAGTTCGAATGCTGCCAAGTACGGACCCAGGATACGCGGGATCCTGTGTCAGAACGGCTCCTTTGACTTTCTGGCCCGAGTAGGTTCCCGCCAATTGTTCCCGCCAATTGTACTCGGGCCAACCCTTTTACTCGAAAGGATAGAACTTGATTGATTTCTCCTTCTGGTCATCTTGAGGTGAGACCGAGTAGCAGTCGACCGGGTAGCGAGTACCAGGTAGTCGGCTACTCGACCAAACCTCCCTTCTGTAAGCTGCCTTTACCACTTGCTTTTACCCTACTCGGGGGTAACCCCCCGACAGCAGTCCCCGAAGCTGGTTGAGTCTTGCGAACTTGTTCACTAGGCTCTGCCAGCTTAAAACCAGCCTTTGCATCTCAGCCCTTGAACCTCAAGATGCCGAGTAGAACCTCCGAGTAGCTATCTGGAAAGTACCTTGAGTTTCCTCTCTTCCGAGTAGCACTTGCTTTCTACTCTGTAACCGAGTAAAAAGACTTAGAGAAATTTCTTAGATTGAGTCTCTGCAGCGCAGAGCACAATCCAGCCCTTCGCGCAGCAACTGCACACGTGTCAAGCATCCACGACCTCGTCGTTTCGTTGCCCAGGACACGACCTGCCACGCGTCCAGTTTTCACGCAGTGGGCCCACCGGCCGTCATGTCCCATCAAGTGTAATTATAGACCACGATTTGGTGATGGGATCAACTGCGGCCATTACGCGCGCAACCGGCGCTTGTGTGCGTTTCTAGCCAGCCACAGGGTCCACCACACGCCACAATCGATCCCACTTCCACGACGGTAACGGTAAACTCGCGGAGGAGATATAAATACCTCCGCCGGTAACTTCCTTTTCCCCTTCCCTTGCACTATTCCTCCTTCGTCTCCTGCTCTTCTCCGCCACCGAGCTCTCCGCCGCAGCGCAAGCTCTCGCGCCGCCGCGGACTCAATCCCCCAACCAACTCTTTCGATTCCTCCCACTTTCCCTACTCGCAACAATGGCCAAAGCCGGCTGGGCCGGTTCCTCCGTCACCGCCGAAGATTGCGCCTGGCTCGTCAATACCAGGCGAGTCCCTCCCGGCGTGGAGTGCCGGGCGCCAGACGGTGAAATCGTGCCATCCCCGCAGGAGGGTGAGCGCGTGGTCTTCTTGTCGCATTTCGAGCGCGGCTTCGGATTGCCGGCCTCCGATTTCCTCCGGAAGTTCCTCAATCACTTCGGCATCCAGATGCATCATCTGCCCCCCAATGCCGTCGTCTTCCTCGCCTACCACGCCGTGGTCTGCGAGGCCTTCCTCGGCATCCGGCCCACGTGGGAGACGTGGCTCAGGTACTTCCACTTGCGCCAGCAATCCACCGGGAAGAAAGACTCCGCGGGCGTCGCCCGCGCCACCGACACCGGCTGCGCCATGATGGTGCAGCGGTCCGGGACGAACCACCCCCGCATCAAGGGGCTGGACTCCGTCAAGCTGTGGCAGAAGACGTTCCTCTACGTCAAGAACGTTGCCGCCGCGGAAGGAGCCATCGTGGACGATCGAATCAACTTGCCCGTTTGGAGCAATCGCGCTCCGATCGGGCTGTATTGGAAGGAGAAGCCCGCAAATGACGAGGACGCCATCGAGATGGAGAACAGACTTGGCTGGCTGAAGGCGCAGGGCCTCAAGAATGACGATCCGGTGGCTTGCTGGATCCAGCGCCGAGTGTTGCCCTTGCAGGAGCGCTGCCATCTCATGTGTTACATGGGAGGCCCCCGCGACTGCACCAGGACCACCACCATCGAGATCGACAACATCGACGTTCCCTGGCACGCAAGGAACATCTTGTCGACGAGTCTTGGCGACCACTGGCAATACGGGTTCGTCCCGTACAGCCGTACAAAGCCGATTGAACGGGTACGCCTTTCTCACTTTGCTCTCTGCATCTACTTTCCGAGTAGTTAATTCCTCCTCCTGCCGCGAGTAGCGATCATCTTCTGCACCGAGTAGGGTACCTAGCCGAATTGCGTAGGCTTAATGTGCTTCGTGCTTGCACGCCTTGCCGGATAGCCTACTCGAGAACAACTCTTAGGCTCGATGTGCTTTATACCTGCACGCCCTTCCGAGTAAGACCTTTCAGCAAACATGCTTAGGCTTAGTATGCTTTGTGTTTGCACGCCTATCCGGGTAGGATGCTTAGTAAACTGCCTAGGCTTTGTGTGCTTTGCACCTGCACGCCTATCCGAGTAGAATTCCTTCCTGGTACTCGGCTAGTCTGTGATCCTTCTCTGTTTTCAGGTCCTCACTCGCCAGATAATCGAGAGCTGCGAGGTTTTTGAGGGCAACTGGTCTCCTGATCGTGAGGAGGACGATGTGCCCTCTTTCGATGCCGCGGAGCAGACCAACCTCTCTCGTTCCCCCATTACTGACAAGCGCGACGCTCTCCGCACCTGGTCTGATGAAGACTTTGACGGTAACTACCCTTTCATTCTGTTTGTTTCCGAGAAGCACCAGTCCCTCGTTTGCTGTTTCTGATTCTTTCCTCTTTTCTCTTGGACTCTCAGATGAAGTTGCCGCGGAAAGGGACGACGAGGACGAAGACGAGGACGAGGGCGATGCGCCCCTAGTCGTCAAGCCTCTGTCCGTCGCCGCTCCTGAGACCCGCAAACGGACTGGTAGCGGGGCACCAGCGCCTCCTGCCAAGAGGAAGAAGCCCGCCGAGAAGAAAGAGATTACCGAGAACAAGAAGAAGGTGGTCGTGAAGAATCCCAGACGACAGCTTAAGTCCACCACCGCGTAAGCCCTCCTCTCAGTCGCCTCCCTTCTCGCGCTGTGCTATTCTCCCCAAATTCCTTCTAATTTCTGGTTTCTTCCTTCTCTACAGACCTCCCATGGATGCGAGCGCAGCTCTCGCGTCCGACCAAGCTAAGGAATCATCAGTACCTCTGATCAATCTGGATGATGATGAGGACCACACCGTCGACGTTGCTGCTGCCAACGCACAGACTGCTGATGCTCCAGAAGCGGAATCAGAACCAGCAGCACAGGACACTACCGTCCACGATGAGAGACCCCCTTCTCCTCCGGCTAGCAATGCCGAGGAGAACCAAGATCAAGAGATGCAAGACAACACCGCCGCCGAGCGGCCTGAAGCAGAGCAAGAGCAGCCCACCACAGGGGCTGCTGCACAAGAGAATCTCGCTGCCGAGCAGCGAGTAGAAGACACCACCGCCACGGATGCCACCATGACGGATGCTTATTCATTGAGCAGCGTGCAGCCAGGCGACGCGCCGAGTAGCGCCCAGCCAGGAGCCGCACAGGGCGACGGATCCGCGGCGCCTCCAACTGCGCAAGGCCCTACACCGCCGACTTCTTCCTCGTCGCCGCAAAGTAAAGACACATCTAGCCCTCCTGCCGGGCGAGTAACCAGGCAACGAGTGCTGGATGCTCTGAGGGATGAGGTTGCGAGAAGAGCAGCCGCTAAGAAAGAACCAGTTGAGAAAGGCCCTTCCGAGAAGGGAACTGCTGATAAGGAAATTGCTGAGAAGGCCAAGGCTGAGCAAAGGATAGCCGAGAAGGAATCTGCCGAGGAGGCAGCCGTCGAGAAGGCGAAGGCCAAGACTGACGGAAAGAAGGCCGAGGACCCCGAGAAGCAGAGGGTCGAGAAGGAGAAAACGAAGAAGCGAGCCAGAGATCTGATACCGCCGTCAGCCTCAGGTGGAGCACTCGTGATCCACGAGTCTGGCCCGATTCCCGCCGCGCTCTCAGCTGATGCTCGCGCTGCTGGCCAGCCTTGCTACCCGGAGTACATGATTGAGGTTAGCCATCAGCACTCCATTGGCTTCCCTCCCAAGGACAAAGCTTTAGCTATCCAGAGGGGAAGGAAGGTTGTAGCCATGAACTCCCCTCCTCCAGATCCAAGCCAACACCAGTCTGTCAACATTGCTTCTCGTGGAGTCCAAGACAAACCAATAACTTCCAAGGGCCTTGAATAGGTATTGGACACCGTTGGCCACATCGACACCAAATGGGATAGCAAGGTTCTCGGCGTGGAGAAGTGGCACGGTCTTGGCCTTGGCGGCATCGACCACATGCGCGTGGACCGGAACAAGGTCGACCTGGGACACAAGCCCATGTCCGTCTCCACCGAGACCGCGACACTCGCAGCCAAGATGTTCCTGCACCGCAAGAATGCCGAGGACATCGAGCAGGCCTACGCAGTAAGTTTTCCTTATCTTTTCCGAGTTGAATTTTCTTCTCTTCTATTCGCCTTTCTGCTCCTTTCCATCACTCCCAGTCCCCGAGATTCCAGCCGAGTAGGTGGATACTCTCCAAGTAGCCTCCTACTCGGGTTGAATCTACTCTGCTTTTTCTAACTTGCTTCTTCTCGCTTCTCAGGATAGCGTCCTGAAGCGGACCAACCTATACCGCCATCTTCTCTGGAACCATTCTATCGCCAGGAGGCGAATTGCTGCTTTAGAGAAGGAAAAGGCAGTTGCGGAGGCAGCCAGCAAGAACGCCAACGACAGCACCCAGCAGCTGGCTGAAGTGCAAGGTACGCTTTTAGCTGTGCGATTCATGCGTTTTTTGTTTACGCTCGCTTATGCTTTCTTTTGCGCTAACCTTTTCTACTCTGCAGAGAAATTGAAGAGCCTAGCCGAAGAGCACGAGAAATGCCGCGCTTTCGTGAAGGACGCCGAAGTCACCATCAAAAGGCTGGAGGGTGAGTTTGTTGTTTACTCGGTTTGATCTTGAATCTGTTCCTTTGCTGCTTCTCTATTGACCTTGTCCGGCTCTTCGCAGAAGATCACAAGTTGTTTGCTGAGGCACACCAAGATTGTGTCAAAACAGCAGAGGTGCAGAACCAACTCTCCAACCAGGCCGCTGTGTTGCTGAAGGATCACGCCACCGAGACCGAGAAGCTGCAACTCCAGTTGCAGAAGGCACTCCAGGATGCCATCAACATTGGCGCCGAGAGGGACAGAGCAAACGCCGAGAAGGCCAAGGCCGAGACCACTTTCAGAGCCAAGGAGAGGGCCCTTGAGCAGGAATGCGAAACTTTAAAGAAGACCAACGCTGATCTCTTCGCTCAGATGGATAGCTTGCGCCTGATCCAAGAAAAGCACATTTCTAACGAGGAGTCCTGGAAGACCCAGCTGCAGCGGATGCGCAACGAACTGTCCGGTAAGTCTTTTCTTTGCTGCTTCTTTTCTTCTCGGTCGTATTTCTTCTCGGTTTTCCTCTACTCGGTTCTTCTCTTCTCGGTTCTGAAGTTACCACATGCTATTTTAGAGATCTGGCCTCATCTTGACTCCCCTTCTGCGCCTACGGTGGCCAAGGCCAAAGCAGCTCGCCTTGCGAAAGGTGAGGCAGCAGATACCAGAGCCGAGATCGAGGACAGCTTGCTGGTGCTCAAAGGCTATTTCGAACAGCTGGCTGGCGTCGGAACTGACTTGGTGCACGAGGGCTTTGAGCTCCACAGGCTGTTTTGGCCTCATGATCTTCAGCCAACCACCATGAAGGGCCTAGCCTTCAAGCTGAAGAATGTGAAGAAAGAGTTGAAGAAGTGGCGTGCTTCGGGAGCCCGGGCCGGTGCGGACGTGATGCTTCTCTGCATAGCATCCTGGTATGAAAACCTCAACATGCAGCTCATCCGCGGGAAGCGCAATAATTCCAAGTGGGAGGTAGATCCCGACTGCGTGGCCACACGCAAGCAGATCGCCTACGAGGTCGCGGAGTGCGCTGAGACGGAGACCTTCATCGAGGGCCTCCCCGAGCCCGACACCGAGTACGAAGAGGAAGAGGAAGAGGACGACGAAGTAGAATCCGACTTGGAAGGCCTCTTCGAATCTCCTAAGGGCAAGGCCGGGAAGGGGAAGAACGTCGCCGTCGCGAGTAGCGATGAGGACGAGTACGCCCACATCGACACCGCCGCACTCGACTTTGGCACCTCCTCAGGTGCTGCTCTCGACGACACGGTGCCCCCTCCTGGCCACGCTTCAGGCTCCTCTTCGGCTCCAGGACTCGTCTCGGTGGCCACGGCCACTTCTGAGCAGGCGGCCACCCAGCATGATGCCGAGATGAAGGAATCCGCCACCGTCCAGACGGAAGCGGATGCCACCCATGCCAGCACCGAAGAAACAGCTGCCACGACCGCCACCGAAGAATCTGCTGCCAAGACCACCGCCGAAGAAACAGCAGCCAAGGCCAGCGCCGAGAACACTGCCTCCTCATCTTGAAGCAACCTGTAGTCTCTTTCAACTCGAACACTTATCAGATCCCCGGGATGCCGGGAGCAGATGTAATAGACTATCTTTGTTTTGCTTGCTACACAGTTTTTATGCCCACTCTGTTTATTTCGAAATTAATCAATTTGAACGACGCTGGCATAATGCCGAGTTGCGTTTCCATGCGAGTCCCCGAGTTGCATTTCTTATTCACCCTATCTTTTCATCTCTGCTCTACCCGCGACTTGTCGCTTTTTGGTATTCGAGTCACAAGAATCAAGTAGTAGGGCTGCAAATACTTAGCCGCTAGAAACAATCATGGTAACGCAGCCCACCACTTAGCCGAGAAGACGGAAGCAGGGAACAAAAGTAACAAACAATCTACTCGGTTCCTGCCCTCTTTCTTCCTTAGCGATTTTCGTGTGCTCATTGACCTTTTGCTTGTTCTCTTGCTTGCCATGAAGCCGGGTTTCGGACAGCAGCAGAGTCGAAGAGTTGGCATATAGGTTTAAACACAGTACTCAATGCACTTATGAGTTCTGAAGTGGAGCAACCGAATAGACAAAGGATCAAGCCGAGTAAAAACACTTAGAGCAAATTTGGATGAGGGCAGTCCCCGAGAACAATTTCAGATTGCAGAGTAGAATTTCAACTCGGATAAGAGGGTACATACACATCTTTGCTTACGAATGAAAACGACGAAGTAGAGCTACATTCCAAGGGCGCTTGGTTTCCTCTCCAGCTTTATCAGCCCTGTTCGCCTGTGATGGGCGCACATCTACAAGGTAGTACGCATCATTGTGCAGCGCTTTGCTCACGATAAAAGGCCCTTCCCATGGAGGAGACAATTTGTGCATCCCGGCCGTGCGCTGCACAAGCCTAAGGACCATGTCTCCTTCTCGGAAAACCCTTGGGTTCACCTTTCGGCTATGATAACGCCGCAGGTTTTGCTGGTAGATAGCCGAACGTGACAGAGTCAGCTCTCTTGCTTCTTCAAGCAGGTCAACGTCGTCTTCTCGAGCTTCTCTCGCCTCCACCTCAGTATAGAGGGCTACTCGGGGGGAGTCATGCTCTAAGTCTATTGGAAACACGGCCTCAGCCCCGTATACCAAGAAGAATGGCGTGTAGCCGGTTGACCGGTTAGGGGTAGTCCTTAGACTCCACAACACCGCTGGCAACTCTTCTAGCCAACACCCAGGTGTTTTCAGCAATGGTTCAATCAGCCTTGGCTTGATGCCTGCCAGTACCATTCCATTGGCTCTCTCAACTTGCCCATTGGAGGCAGGGTGCGCGACTGGCGCAACGTCTAGTCGGATATGCTTATCTCTGCAGAATCGCACCATTGCCCCCTCTGCAAAGTTGGTGCCGTTGTCGGTGATGATACTGTGCGGGTAGCCATATCTCATGATCACATCCTTCACGAACTTCACAGCTGTGACCCTATCGCACTTCCGAATAGGTTTCACCTCGATCCACTTGGTGAACTTGTCCACCATGACCAAGATATGTGTCATATTGCCTTTAGCCGGCTTGAAAGGACCAACCATATCCAAGCACCAAACAGCAAATGGCCATGTGATAGGAATTGTTTTCAACTCGGAAGCAGGCATGTGAATCTTACTTGCGAACATCTGGCAGCCGTTGCACTTCCTCACGATATCTTCAGCTTGCTGCAGTGCAGTGAGCCAGTAGAAGCCATGCCGAAAAGCTTTCTTGACCAAAGCCCGAGATGAGGCGTGATGCCCACATTCCCCTTGATGTATCTCCACCAGGATTTCTTCTCCCTCTTCCGGGCTCACACAACGTTGCAGCACACCAGTGGCACTTCTCTTGTGCAGCACATCTCGGACTATAGTGTAGCCCTTGGACCTTCTCTGAATCTGCCTCGCAGTCACCTCATCTTCAGGTAAACTACCGTCCCTTAGAAAGGATAATATGGGCATTGCCCAACTCGGTGTCTCCCGCATGGGAAACACTGGTTCGTCCATTTCCATTGGGGCAGGCTCTTGTGGTTGCACAGGAGGAGTAGGAGCGCTTCTTTGCAGCCCAGACCGATTGGCGAGAACTTCTTCAATGAATGCGACAGCCTCTGGGTTGAGGGTGGCAGTCCCCGAGTAGGGAGTGGCAGTCCCCGAGTAGGGAGTGGCAGTCCCCGAGTAGGGAGTGGCAGTCCCCGAGTAGAGAACGGCAGTCCCCGGGTTCCCTGCAGCACTTTCCCAGTCAATCTCCATTGGGTCAGATTCTTCACTTGGCAGAGAAGGAACAAAGATGGATTCCGAGTTGGGGGAAGGCTTGATGGATGGCTTCCTCAAATGCTCCAAGGCAATCCCTGCCGGGATGGACTGCCGAGAAGATCCCAATTTGGATAGCTCGTCTGCTGCTTCGTTCTCTGCTCGGTGAATGTGCTGAAACTCACAGCCTTCAAAAAACCCAGTCATTGACTGCACCAAGAAACGATACGATGCCATGTTGGCATCCAAAGCATCCCAGGTACCCGAGACTTGCTGCACTACCAGATCTGAATCACCATAGCATATAATGTGCTGCATGCCAACCTCCTTTGCTACTCGCAAACCATGCACCACTGCCTCGTACTCGGCTACATTGTTGGATGCCTTGAAATGAATCTGCAGCACATACTTGAGTTGATCCCGCTTGGGCGACGTGAGCACGACACCAGCACCAAGGCCTTCCTTCACTTTCGAGCCATCGAAATGCATCCTCCAATAATTGGAGACTGGAGCAGGAGGTTCGTACTGCATCTCGGCCCAGTCTACAAGAAACTCTGCCAGGACCTGAGACTTGATTACTTCTCTTCTCGCGTAGGCGGGAGCGTACGCGGCTAGCTCAATCGCCCACTTGGCTACTCTGCCACTCGCCTCCTTGTTACCCATGATATCCGAGATGGGAGCAGAACTCACAACAGTGATGGGGTGCTCCTGGAAATAATGTTTCAGCTTCCTGGCGCCCAGGTACACACCATATGTCATCTTCTGGTAGTGCGGATAGTTTTGCTTGGAACTGGACAGCACTTCACTGAGATAGTAAACAGGGCGCTGCACACTCTTGCCTTCTTCTTCTCGCTCCACCACTATCACCACGCTGATTACTCGGTTAGTCGCAGCAATGTACAGCAGCATAGGCTCCTTGGGTAGCGGACTAGCCAAGACGGGAGCGCTAGCCAGCATTGCTTTCAGCTCACTGAATGCCACATCCGCCTGCGGAGTCCAGACGAACTTGTCACTTTTCTTCATCAGCTGATATAGAGGCAGAGCCTTCTCGCCCATTCGGCCCAGAAAACGGCTCAGATATGCCAGACAACCCGTGAACTTCTGCACATCTTTCAGTGATCTCGGTAAAGACATGCTCTCAATAGCTTTTATCTTAGAAGGATTGGCTTCAATGCCCCGACTAGAAACCAGAAAACCGAGTAGCTTTCCAGCCGGTACACCAAAGGTGCACTTACTCGGATTCAGTTTCATTTTGTACTTGCGTAGGTTAGCAAAGGTTTCCTCCAGGTCGGCAAGCAGAGTATGTGTTTTATTCGTTTTGATGACAATGTCATCTACGTACACCTGCACATTCTTGCCGAGCTGGTCATGCAAGCATTTCTGCATGCATCTCTGATAGGTTGCACCCGCATTCCTCAAGCCAAAACACATGACACGATAGCAATAAGCCCCGTACGGGGTAATGAAAGCAGTCTTTATTTGATCAGCAGGGTTGAGTGCAATCTGGTGGAAACCAGAGTAGGCATCTATGAAAGACAACAGTTCACAACCAGCAGTGGAATCGATCACCTGATCGATGCGGGGTAGCGGGAAAGGATCCTTGGGGCATGCCTTGTTCAAGTCGGTGTAGTCGACGCACATGCGCCATGCAGTGGCAGCCTTGGGATCTTCCTTTTTCTTCTCGACCATGACCGGGTTGGCTAACCAATCCGGATGCAGCACTTCCATGATGAAGTTACTTATCAGCAGCTTGGTGATCTGATCACCGATGGCCTTCCTTCTCTCATCTCCGAAACGGCGCATTGCCTGCTTCACTGGCTTGGCGTCAGGACGCACATGCAAAGAGTGCTCAACCAACTCCCTCGGGACTCCTGGTAGATCTTCATTGGTCCAGGCGAACACATCCCGATTCTCACGGAGGAAGTGGATGAGCGCGCTTTCCTATTTCCCCGCCAACCCGGAGCCAATGATGGCTACGCGGTCGGGGAACTCGGGGTCGACCTGGACTGTCTTGGTCTCCTTGGCAGCTTGGAAAGCTGTACCATGCTGGGTACTCGGCACACCTTGTGCGCCAGCTTGTGCGGACTGAGCCATGGCCACCACCTCGTACATCTTCTTCTTCTCGGCAGCAATCACCATCGATTCCGCCAGCTGGGAGCTAGCAGAGGCACACTCCATGGACTTCTTGTAATCTCCCGAGATGGTGATGATGCCATTGGGACCAGGGATCTTCATCTTCAGATAAGCCACATGTGTAGAGGCCATGAACTTGCTCAGAGCAGGCCTGCCAAGTAGAGCATGATAGGGGCTCTGATGATCCACCACTTCAAACTGCAGGCGCTCTGTGCGGCAGTTCTCCCGGGTACCGAATAGCACATCAATCCACACTCGGCCAATCGGGTTGCACGAGATCCCGGGCACAATGCCATGGAAAGTGGTCTTGCTAGGCAGCATCATGTTCTCGGCCAGGCCCAACTTCTCGAGTGTGTCCTTGTACACAATGTTGATGCTGCTGCCGTTGTCGATTAGCACCTTGCTGAACCTCACATTCTTCTCGGGGCCCAGGAAGGTAGGATCCAGCACCAAGGCATAGGTACCCGGATTGGGCATCACCTTGGGGTGATCTGCTCGGGTCCACCTGATCTCCTGGTCACACCAATACATGTAGTGAGGGACAGCCGGAATCACTGCATTGACTTCCATGGCCCGCCTGTGCTGTGACTGCTTGTCGACTGCCTCAGAAGTGAAGATCATATAGCTCTCATGGTGCTCTTGGTACTGGTTGGAGCCATTGCCCCCATTGTTGCCATTGTTGCCATTGTTGTTGCCCTGATAGTTGTTGTTGCCTCTGTTGTTGTTGTTGCGGTTGTAGTTGTTGTTGTTGTTGCGGTATCTCTCATTGTTGAAGTTCCGGTTGGCTCCTAAAGCCACCTGGTTGACATTCTCTCTTCTCGGGTACACTGGCGGCCGAGCTGCGGGTGCGCGAGTAGGCTGAACAGTAGCATTGGCGGCTGGCAGGGGAGGAGGAGGAGGCAAGCCATCACTCTTGATCACATCCCACCATTCGCATTGCCGAGTAGTGTGGTTAGCAGGCCTCGAGGGATGATGAGTGTGAAAGCTGCATGGACCATCCTTCATGTCATCGAAGACAAACTTCTTCGGCTGCTCGGAGTTCCCGCTACCCGACTGAGAGGCGCGAAATGGCTTCTTGTTGCCTTGGCCCTGGTTCTGGTTCTGCCCGTAGGCTCCAGCAGGTTTCTGCCTTTGGCCACCACCGCCTCCGACATTCACTGCATTCACCTCTTCAGGGTCATACCGAGTATCTACTCGGCGCTTGTTGCGGAACTCGTTGCGCTTGTTGCTGTTGAAATTTCTTCTCGGCTCAGAGGAGTCCATCAGTGGCTGAGTAGGATCACCGAGTGCGTACTGATCCGCAATCTTGATGGTCTCGGCCAGGGTGTTCGGCATCTCTCTCTGCAATCTCTGCCAAAGCATGCTGCCATGTCGGCAACCCTGCGCAAACCAAGTGATGGCCTGTGCTTCATTCACACCCTCACAAGTGTTCCTCAAGGTGCTCCACCGAGTAAGGTACTCGCGGTCCGTCTCGTCTTCTCGCTGCCTGCAAGCTGACAGCTGCTGTGGCCTATTCGGCCTCTTGTATGTACTCGTGAAGTTACTGATGAAGGCATCCGAGAAGTCCAGCCAGCAGTTAATGCTGTTCTTGGGCAAGTTGTTGAGCCAAGTGCGAGCTGGACCCTCTAGCATCTGCGGCACATAGCGTACCGCCCATCTCCTGTTGCCATTCGCGATATGGACCGCGGTGGCGTAGTCATTGAGCCAATCTTCAGGCTTGGTGCTGCCATTGTAGCTCTTGGTGCCTCTTGCAAGCTGGAAGCCCTTCACGGAAGGCTCGTTCATGATGCGCGGGCCAAAACACTCGGGGCCAGGAGGACCCGTGCTCTCAAGCCGCGCCGACAAGCTGATACGGTCCAACTGGTGCCTCGCATCTCCAGGCGCCAACACGCGCTCACCAACACGGTCATGAATGTCATAACCAGCCATCTCCATAGCCGAGTAGCCATCATCATACCTATCCACCTGCATAGCTGCGGGCTGCTCCACCGGGTTGGCGACTGGTGCCACTGGGCGCGGCTGCTGCCTCTGCCGAGTAGGCTGAGCTGCGGGTTGCCGAGAGGTACCCGGACGCGCGGCTTCTCGGGCACGGCTTTGAGCTTGATGGGCTTGAGAGCCTGCTCTTGCAGCGTTGTGTTCCTGCCCGGGCTGCTGCGGCACAGCAACCTGTTTCGCGGCAGCAGCCGGGTCATACACCTGCATTTGCCTGTCTCTACCCGAACGCCCGCTGCGGCTCTTCTCGCTGCTAGGATGCGGAGACGAGGCCTGATCGTTAGATCTAGCCGCGTGCGAGTGAACCACCTGCGAAGCTCCAGCTCCCGGGTTGGCCTTCCGGAACTCCTCGTTCTGCCTAGCGGCCTCCAACACCAACTCGTTGAGCCTCTCCTGCTGCCTGAGACGCGCCTCTCCATCCAGGCGCGGCAACTCGGCAGCCACGGCCTGTGCAGCTCTGAGCGTCTTGGCGGGTGTGCTGTACCTTGGCCTTGTGAAAGTGTTCGCGGTGGCGGACTGCGCGGGCACCTCCGCAACTGTCGCCATCTCGGCACCCAGGTTACGCCGAGTAGCGCCTACTCTGCTGGGCCTCCTGGCGACCGGCGTGAAGCCGTGAGCCTTGTTGTACTCGAGCTGGTCTAAACTCAGCTCAAGCCTGATCTTCTCCAACTCCGCCTGCTCGGCAAGCAGCTCCTGGCGTTGCCGCTCGAGCTGCTCCCTCGCGGCTAGGAGCTCGATGTCGGTGGGAGTGGGCATACCGGTTCGCGCAGCAGACGCGGGGATGACCGTAGACGTGGAAGGTGGCAAGTTGCTCTCCTTCTCGTAGGGCCGGTGATTCCTGCCACCAGCAGGCGGGTCGTCAACCTCCTCGACGACGGCCGCAGCGCCAGTAGCAGCTGCGCCAGTGTTTGCCGCCAAACCCGTCACCATCACCTCAGCACAGCTTGTAGAGCTGCATGCGGGCCTTCCGCGAGCAGCAATCACCGCGGGAGGATCCTCCGCGTCATGCACCAGCTCGGGGTAGGCGCTGTTGGCGATGGTGGCGACGTAGACGAGGTGAGAGCCAAAGGAGATCACCGAGCCGCCCTCGGGCATGGCCATGTCGCCGAAACAGCCGGCGTTGTCGGTGACGAAGTCGAAGGAGCCGAATCTGTGGACAAGGCCACAAACTACGCGCTCCGCTGATGAAGATCCCGTCCGAACAGAAACTCCAGCCAGCGTCGCTGGTTGCCCCACGGTGGGCGCCAACTGTCGTGGTGGTGTCACGGCAGATGCCATAGGATGGCTAAAGATGTGGGAACGATGGACGCTGGAGGTATTCGGGGAGGGATTACGCGACGAATAGCCGCGTGAGGTAAGATCCACACAACACAAACAACACGATGTACCCAGGTTCAGGGCCCTCGTGAGGAGGTAAAACCCCTACTCCTGCCTTTCTCTATGTATTACGAAGTCTCTCCGAGTAGCCACAGTACAAATGGTATCTCTACCGAGTAGCCCCTCTCTCCTCTCCGAGTAGAGCTAGGTCAAGAACTTAGGGTTTCTAGGGCTCCAAAATGAACGTGGAGCAAGATCCCTCGCGCAGGAGGCGGCGGGGCACCTTATATACACGGTGCCCAGCCGGATACGTCCAAATACGAACAAGTGTCGACATAATGTGCACATCGTCCTTTCTCCGAGTACCCGCTGACAGCTTTGGTTCCTAATCTTGGCTGCTTCCGTAAAGTCGTTGGGCAAAACTAGGGGACAGACTGGTATCACTGTACCTAGGCACAGAGTAGGCCCCCCTTATCCTGCCACGGCCTGCTTCCATGCTGTCACTGTCAGGCAGGCCGGTCCCAGATGAACAGTAGTTCGAATGCTGCCAAGTACGGACCCAGGATACGCGGGATCCTGTGTCAGAACGGCTCCTTTGACTTTCTGGCCCGAGTAGGTTCCCGCCAATTGTTCCCGCCAATTGTACTCGGGCCAACCCTTTTACTCGAAAGGATAGAACTTGATTGATTTCTCCTTCTGGTCATCTTGAGGTGAGACCGAGTAGCAGTCGACCGGGTAGCGAGTACCAGGTAGTCGGCTACTCGACCAAACCTCCCTTCTGTAAGCTGCCTTTACCACTTGCTTTTACCCTACTCGGGGGTAACCCCCCGACACTCTTGCCCTTAATAATGGAGCAAAACATAAATTCTAGGGCACCTCGGAAGTTCAAATGAAGAATAGAAATAAAGATATCAAAGATATAAGCATCAAAGTTATACCACAATCAACCGTGTTTTCGGACAAGCACGTTACACTAAGAATAACAACCATGGTCTCAAGAAGGTGCATAAAGCGAGAAGGTGAAGAATCAACATAAAAATAAAAGAAAGGCCCTTCGCAGAGGGAAGCAGGGATTAACTCATGTGCTAGAGCTTTTTATTTTATTAAACAGAGGTACTGAAAACATTTTTAAGAGAGGTGTATGCTTATGTCAACGAATGGTAAACAGACAATACAGTACGTCACAAGCCAACTAGACTTCACAAGAGCGGCTCCCATAGAAGAACGCATCTGGGTAGAAGGTCATCCCTCTTTCTCTTTTGTTTACACAATTATGCTTTGAATGATAAATCAGGGGCAAAAAGAGTGAAGAAAATTTGTTGTATTAATTTTGGGCTAGGCACCCCGTTGCTGGCTCTTCTATCATTGGATAAGCGGATGAAGCCACTAGTTCAGGGTGTGAAATCCAATCAACAAGTGAGATAAAGATTCTCTATTTATGTCTTCATGAGCTAAAACGGGGGCACATAACAGGAATAATTTTTCGAAGGTTTTAAAGGCAGCACACGAGAAATTTACTTGGAGTGGCGGTTAAATACCACATATATAGGAAGGTATGGTGGACACATTTGGCATACTTTGGTTTTTGGGAGTTGGATGGACGAGTAGAGCTTATACTCAGTACAGGTGAAGGCTAGCAATAGACGGGGAGCGACAGTCAAGAGAGCAACAACTGTCATAATCATGCTTGCGACAAAACAAAATTAACATGGGCATAAAAATGATACAAATACTCTAAGGCAAAATAAATCATTGAGGCTTAATTGACTTTTTGTTTTCAGTCGTAGCATGCGTGAGCATGTGCCTAGTCGATTCAAGCGAAACAATCAGAGGGAGATAGCACAATGTCATACCCTTCTATGAATAAAACAATGCAAGCAAACATTCATACGACATGCTATCTTATATTAATAAGTTGGAACTAACACGTGAGAGCACAGACTACTAAGCATCAATTAAACAACATACACCTTACATGAACGGACTAAGCATGTTCACACGATGAGTATATGTACAAATAGAGTTCATACCAGCCTCTCACCACAACTTCGATTGTTGTAAATCGTCATACTACTATTCACTTGTGGATTAAATAATATAGAATGATAATCAAGCTCCAATGGAGACTCGGAAGTCCGGTGAACTCTGCAACAAACTTTACAAACCCAAAGAAGAACAACAAATATTTTTGGGTTTTCGAATTAAAACAAGAACAGAAAGAAGCAAGCAAACAAAGCAAAATATTTTTGGATTTTTGAATACTATACCAAAACGAGAAAAGAAAGCAAAACAACTAAAGAAACTAAAGAAGAAAACAAAGAGAAACACCAGAAATATTTTTGGTCTTTTTGTGTTTTGGAAAGCAAGAACAAAACAATAAAACAAAGAGAAACGAAAGAAGCGAAAGAAAACAAAAACAAACGAAAGAAACAAAAACATGGATATAAAAAGAACCGACCGAACATGATATATAAATGAGTGTGATGTCGGCATACCTCCCCCCAAGCTTAGGCTTTTGGCCTAAGTGGAGATCATCCCCAAGGGGACCATGGGGCGGCGCCCCCGTAGTATGCTGAGGAGGAACCCTCCTCCTGATATGTGCTCGAGGACGCGCCGGTGTACTGTGTGTTGTGGTCCTCGGGAGGCGTGTCTCGCCTCTCCTGCTGCCTGTAAAACTCCATCGTGCTCAGATGCTCGTCTATGTCCTCCTTGGAGTGCGACCATGGTGACCTGTCAACTTTGAACAAAACAGGTTGCGGCAAAATAACTTTCCGCTCATCTCCATCCATAAATAAAACTCTGTATACTAAGCGATCAGCAGTAGAGTTAGCAGTGACAAAATGATGAGCCTTCATGGCAACAAGGTTGAGTCTATAGGGAGCAATAAATTCATCATCAGGAGCAATAGAAAAATCTAGAGCAGTTGCTATACGTGTAGCAATAATGCCCCCCCAAAATGGGCCCCTTAGCAGCAAGGCGGCGTGCAACAAGTGCACCAAGGTTGTACTTCTTGCTACGGTTAAGCGCAATATCAATGAAAGCAAGGTGGTAACTAGAAATGTTGCCAGTGTTCTCCCTAACAAGGATACTAGTAGCAATATATTAAGTAAAATATCTAAGAGCAGGAAGTTGAATGTTCCTTATCTTCCCACGCTGGGGTGAGCGACCATCATCATTGGTGATTTCTCGGTAGAGCGCCACGAGATCTGCGGGTTTATCCTGAATCCTGCATGCTGTCCCGAAGGGTTGATACCTACAATGGTACAAAAAGTCTCCAAGGGCAAAGAAAAAGAACTACTATATAACTTGAAGGCAATAGAGGGACCAAATTGTGTGTTCTGAAATTTAAAACTCTCAACAATTTTTTTTGTGAGAGCGGCATACTGAAGGCTTTCATCCTCCATGTAGCTGGTTAAACCAAATCTTTCAATAAGCATCAAAAATTCATCTAACAGACATGCACTTCTTAAAAATGTAACACAAGGAAAGCTAGAGGGATTAGCGATACCATCACCTCCCGCATCGTCGATACTAGGTGCAATAAGGTCTTCATTATATGATGGCCTCACTAAAGTGGATGAGCGTGAGGGCCTTGTCCTCCTAGGAGCATGACTCCTAAACATCTCTCCAAAATTATGACTATCCATCTCTAAAAAATTTCAGCAATCATCACAAAAACTAATTTCAAGCAACTATAAGGTGGAAACTACCATAGGGACTTATAGGAGAGCTAAACATGCATCAAAACTACATTATTTCTACTCAAATCAACCATGAAAACTCACATAAGCTGTCACCTACAGTACCAAAATACTCAAGAAATACTCCACTAAACAAAATTCTACTTGGATAATCGGAGGAGTCACATACCGGAGAGCAATGCACCAAATTTCAGCACAAATGATGGGCTGAGCAAAGAGATCGAAAAATCTCGAGGAAGAACAGCAAGAACTCAGGGTTCCAGGAAATGTGTTGAGTTTGGGAGGTGAGAGAAGGGACTTTGGCAGGGGAGAGAGTTTGTGGGGGGGCCAGGGGCCCCACACCATGTGCTGGCGCCACCAGGGGGTAGGTCGTGCCACCCCATGATGTCTCTGACTGGTGGGTCCCCCTAGGGCCTCCCAAGTGGCTCTCTACCTCATTTTGACGTACAAAATTATTATAATTTTTCTGGAATTTTCCGAGAAACTTTATTTTTGAAGTATTTCCAGAATTTTAATAATTAATAAAAACCAGAAAAACAAAAGTGAAAAGGTGGAAAACAAAACCAAAACCAGAACTACAGAGGTTCTATGACACTCCAATGGAAAAAATATCCAAAGAAGGTGGAAGTGGTGAAAACAAAATTATGGATGGTGAAAACATGCATAAACACAGTAATCAAGGTGAAAACATAAGAAAAACATGAATATGGATGATGGAAAACATGATTGTGCTAAAGTAGCAATGTGATAACAGAAGTAAACATGGTGAAACCATAATGGGGAAGGTGAAAACATAATCAAAACATTATCCTCTTCATTAAAAAATCATTTTGTTAACAAGGGTGATCCAGTCTTGTTACCCAAACAATTTTCATATGAAGCAAAACCTTGCTAATCACTAAATAGTTATGTTACGTCAACCTTGATAGACATAGTCCCAACCATAATAATTTCATATTATTTTGGTGGTACTAGAATGGGACAATAAAATTCTCCAATCTTGATGGTCTCAATATTTTCAATTGAATTTAAACCATATCTTCTATCAATATTCTTGGGAAAAGAAACAATATGCTCTATCATTAATATTAAAAGTTACTTTTCCTTGATTGCAATCAATAACAGCCCCTGTAGTGTTAAGAAAAAGGTCTCCCAAGAATAGTAGACACATTATCATCTTCAGGCATTTCCAACACAATAAAGTCAGTTAATATCAAACAATTAGTAGCAACTTGAACAGGAACATTCTCACATATACCAACAGGAATAGCAGTAGATTTATCAGCCATTTTCAAAGATATATCAGTGTGTATCAATTTTTGAAGAGATAGTATCTTATAAAGAGAGAAAGGCATAACACTAACTCCAGCTTCGAAGTCACATAAAGCAGTTCTAACATAATTATCTTTAATAGAACAAGGGATAGTAGGAATACCAGGATCTCCAAGCTTCTTTGGAACCTTTGTCGTTGAAAGAGTAATTAGCAAGCATAGTGGAAATTTCCTCATTAGGAATTTTCTTTTTGTTAGAGACAATATCTTTCATATATTTAGAATAAGGAGGCTATTTAATAGCATCAGTCAAAGGGATTTGCAAAAACAGAGGTTTCATCCACTCAAAAAACTTGTTATAATGTTCTTCTTCCTTTTATTTGTGTTTCTTATTAGGAAAAGGCATTGCTTTTTGTACCCAAGGCTCTCTTTCATTACCATGTTTATCAGCAACGAAATCCTCCTTAGTATACTTTGCAGTTTTAGTTTGCTTTTCAGGTTCAGCTAGAGGTTCTTCTTTATCATACGCACCACTTTTATTATTACCACTTTCAGTTTCAGCATCAGAAATAGATATACTATTAGGATCTTTAGCAGGTTCACGAGATTCTACAACATTTTTATGTCTCTTCCTCTTTTTCTTAGAAGGAGAACTATTGTTTTTAGGTTGCTAAGAATCTTGTTCAATTCTTTTAGGATGTCCTTCAGGATACAAGGGGTCCTGAGTAGAAACACCACTTCTAATAATTATTTCACAAACATGTTTATCTTTAGAAGCATTAGCTAGCATGTCTCTTTGCAGTTTAGTAAGTTGATCAATTTGAGTTTGAACCATTTGAAAATGTTTAACAAGCATTTTAACATCATTAGAGGTTCTCTCAATAATACCATGCAAATTATCAATAGCCTAGAGTTTTCCATAAGGTGATTTTGCACTCTCCTATTAAAGTTGTCTTGCTTAACAACATAATTATCAAATTCATCTAAGCATTGATCAGGTGGTTTAGAATAGGGAATATCTCTATTATCAAAGTATTGGAGAGAGTGTACCTCAACAGTTGATGGATGAGGAATAGGCTTACATAATTCTTCTATAGGAGGTAAATTCTTCACATCTTCAGATTTAATACCCCTCTCTTTAAGAGATTTCTTGGCCTCCTTCATCACTTCATCATTTAGTTCAATCATCCCTCTCTTCTTGAGTGTCAGTATTGGTGTTGGCTCTGGTGTAGGTGTAGGCACATGTATATTCCAATCATCATTATTTTTGGCTATTTTAGCCATTAATTCCTCAGCTTCTTCTGGAGTTCTTTTCCTGAAAATACAACCAGCACAGCTATCCAGGTATGTCCTAGATTCAACAGTTAGTCCATTATAAAATATATCTAGGAGCTCATTTTTAGGTAATGGATATCCAGGGCTAGCTCTTATCAAAGAACAAAACCTTGTCCAAGATTCAGGCAATTTTCTCCTTCAATTTGCTCAATGTTAAAGATGTCCTGCACAACAGCATGTTGGGCACTAGCAGTAAAATATTTTTGAAAGAAAGCATTGACCAAATCCATAGGATTAGTAATAGATCCAGGTGACAGATTGTTAAACAAAATTTTAGCTTCATCTTTCAATGAGAAAGGGAAGATCTTGGTAACAAAATAAGTACGCAGTTTAGTATCATCAGAAAATAAACTACTCAAAGATGAAAGCTCATTCATGTGTTCCATAGCACTTTTACTTTCAGTTCCACAAAAAGGTTCCTTCTCAACAATAGATATATAAGATAAATCTAAAGAGAAATCATAATCCTTGTCTATAATGTGTATGGGAGATGTGGCAAACTTAGCATCAAGAGAAGATTTATATTTCACAGCATGTCTTGCAAGAAGACTCTTAAGAGCACTTGCACCAGTAGTAGCACGAGCTTCTTCAATAAAATCATCATTAAGTTCAATATAGGTTTCATCAAGATCATCAGTAAGCTCAGTTGAATTAACAGGTGTACCAATATTTTCAACAGAAATTTCAGCATTTTTAATTTGTTTGGATTTAGCAATAGTAGCATCTAGGAAAGGACCTAGAGAACCAGTATCATCAAGCACAGTAGAAGCATCATCAAAAGTATCATAAACATTCTCAGACTCAGTAGAAGTAACAGTACGTATAGCATGTGGTGGAGTAAGAAGCTTACTCATAACAGACGGTGAATCAAGAGCAACATAGGTGTTCAGAGTTGTACCTCTTCTTGTAGTAGATGGTAATATAGGAACTTTTCCATCACGAGTCTTGCCCATGATGAATGGCTTGCAGCAAAGAATATCACGATCAAGTGAGCAAATAAATAAAGCTATGCTCCCCGGCAACGGCGCCAGAAAATAGTCTTGATGACCCACAACTATAGGGGATCGCAACAGTCTTCGAGGGAAGTAGAACCCAAATTTATTGATTCGACACAAGGGGAGCCAAAGAATATTTATTAGCCTTAACAACTTAGTTGTCAATTCAGCTGCACCTGAAAGTAGACTTGCTCGCAACAATTTAACAGTGGTAACAATTTTATAGCAGCATAAGAAATAAAATAACAACAGTAGTAAAATAGTAATAGCAGTAGCAATTGAGGAAAGCAGCAGGATGAGAAGTACCGTAGGCATAGAGGGAATGGATGGACGGGCGTTACATGGATAACAGAGCATGTAATAATCTAACACGGGCATTCCAGATAATAATATAAAGTATCAAACATTTAGGTAAACCATAGGCATGTGTTCCAGTATAGTCATACGTGCTCGCAATGAGAAACTTGCACAACATCTTTTGTCCTACCAGCCCGTGGCAGCGGGGCCTTGATAAGTCTCCAACGTATCTATAATTTCTGATGTTCCATGATGATATTATGCCAATTGCTACATGTTTTCTCTCTTCTTTATGTCATTTTTATCAATTTTCCGGACTAACCTATTGACAAGATGCCACAGAGCCAGCTCCCTGTTTTCTGCTGTTTTTAGTTTCAGAAAAGTTGTTCTGGAAATATTCTCGGAATTGGAAAATTCGAAGCACGAAAGTCTTAGAATTCCCGAAGGTTCCACAGAGTCCCGAAGAGACCCGGAGAGGGGCCTCAGGGGGACAACAACATGGGGTGGCGCCCCCCCTTGGCCGCGCCGGGGGGTTGTGTGGGGCCCCGAGGGCTCCACCGCCTTTGCCCTTTCGCCTATTTATTCCCCTCCGAAGGAAAACCCTAGGCACCTGATAAAAAATCCCCGAAAAGTTCCGCAGTCGCCGTTGTCGTCCACCCTAGATCAGGGGATTCCGAAGCTGTCTCCCGGCACCCTGCCGGAGAGGAGGTCATCACCGGACGCCTCTTCATCACCATGCCTGCCTCTGGAGTGATGCGTGAGTAGTTCATACTTGGACTACGAGTCCATAGTAGTAGCTAGATGCTTGTATTCTCCTCCTATGACTCAATGTTTAGATCTCGTGAGCTTCCTAACATGATCGAGATTGTTCTTATGTAATTCTGTGTGTTGTGCTTGCTAGGATCTGATGAATACTGAACTTATGCCAAGTTGATTATAGTCTTTATTGCATACGTTATTTGTGATCTTACATGTTTTCCGTTCCTAGTGGTTGCTCTGGCCAAGTAGTTGCTAGTGACTCCAAGAGGGAGTATTTATGCTCGACAGTTGGGTTCATGCCTCCTTTTCGCCTGTGCTCGAGTGATAGAAACGTGACGGGGGAGGATTTTTTGTTGCCACTAGGGAGAAAACAGTGGTATGAGTGCCCGTGTGCACAATCATTGCTTACATTACACACATTGCTTAATGCGATTATCTGTTGCTTGCAACTTAATACCTAAGGGGGTTCGGATGATAACCTGAGGGTGGATTATTAGTCATAGATGCAGTTGGATTACGGTCTACGTATATTGTTGTAATGCCCGCACTAAACATCATAGTAGTCATCGTGTCATGAATGTGCACTACGGTGCAACCTCTATTTGTCAATTGCCTAGCTGTAATTTGTTCACCCAGCATGCTATCTTTTATGGGGAGACACCACTAGTGAACCTATGAACCCCGGTCCATTTTCCTACACTGTTAAACAAACCACTACAATTTCCTGCTTTCTTTACTTACTGCAAGCATACACTATTTTCCACACTATATGTGTAATCTTTGTTTTCAGCAAGACCGGTGAGATTGACAACCTCACTGTACCGTTGGGACAAAGTATTTTGGTTGTGTTGTGTGCAGGTTCCGCGTTGTTGCTGGCACCGGTGAGCCATCACCACCGTCAGTGGCATCAACCTTCTAAAGATCCTCTTTCTCCTACTGGATTGATAACCTTGGTTCTTAACTGAGGGAAATTCTTACCGCTGCACTCATCACACCCTCCTCTTTGGGTTCCCAACACACAGGAATTTCTTCAAGGAATTTCTGTCGCCATATGCCAGCAACAAGGAATTTCTGGCGCCGTTGCCGGGGAGAAAGAAGTCTTCTAGAAAGGGGAATCTCTCACTCTCAACCTCTTTATTTTGTTTATTGTCTTGTTTTTTTTGTCTTGTTTTGCTTCTTTATATAAAAAAAACACACAAAAAATAGTTTAATTCATAGCTGATATTTTTGCTTTTTGCTCTTAGTTTAATCTCTAATCATGATTCTACCCAAGTTTACCTTGAAATACGTACCAATAGGTAGCGGTGATATAACTGGGAAAGATAATATTGGAGAGTTCTTTAATTATGTTAGTAAACACAAAGAATTTGAGGGTAGATCCTTAGCTGAACTTGCTCTAGATTATGAAACCGCCGCAACATCTCTAGTTCGTATGCTGGAAGCTAGGTTTGTCAACCTTAATCCCATAATACAACAAATGTTCCTCAACCTTGATAACATTAAGGATAGCGAAAAAAGAGAGTTTATTCTAGAAACTTTGTTTGAAGAATTTGGTGATGTTGCCATTGAGGCCAGAAAAGTTTTTAACCGATTTGAGATGTCAGGCTCATGTGTAGATGTTAATAGCACACCGGGTAAAGCCAATGATAAGGAAATTAAAATACCAATACCCTTTAAATTGGTAGGAATGCATGAAGCTCTAGAAAAGAATTTTGATTGGATTGTTCCTGCAAACCCATTTGATGAAAGTAGTGTGCTTAAAAGTGCTGATAAAGGGACATATAAAACTTCTATAGATGAAATAAATTCATTGTTGAGGAGATTTCTAAGCTTAATTTTGATTCTTCTTCACTTGAAAATACTTGAGTTGCTTTCTATGCCTAGCTGAAAGGCGTTAAAAAAAAGCGCTACCGGGAGACAACCCGTTTTATTTCTCCGTTTTCAACCCATTTTCCATCATTTTCTTTTGTTTTATTTGCACCTGGGTGTTTTCTATTTCCTTAGCAACCCTGATGTATCTTTTCTTTTGCTTTTTTGTTGAGCCAAGTAAAGCCTCTAGTGGAAAGTTGAGGCTATATTTCGGATTTATGCGCAGGAAACAAATTTCTGCTGTCCACTGTTAAATTCGTATAAAATCACGGAAAATTCAAAATGGCCTGAGTTTTTTTGTGCGTAATCCTGGGCTATATACACAACTTTTCTTAGTTTACCACTTTTTGATTTAAGCAACATAATATTTTCGAAAAAAATCATCTTTACCTGTTGTCCTGTTTTGACAGATTTGTGCCAATAATGGCATTTGCATCTTAATCTCTTTCTTTTGGTGTTCTTTTGAGAAAAAGAGTTTTAAAAGAAGTTGTGACAGTAGCTAATATGTTTATGAGTGTTAGGCTTGTGTTGAAACTGAACCATGTGAATTTATTATTTCGATTGCACTAATGTTGCTAATGAAGATTGTGAGAAGTTTGGTGTGAAGGAAGTTTTCAAGGGTCAAGAGAAGAGGATGATATGACGTGATCAAGAAGAGTGAAAAGACTAAGCTTGGGGATGCCCCAGCGGTACATCCCAGCAAATTCCAAGAAGACTCAAGCGTCTAAGCTTGGGGATGCCCAAGTATTTTTATTCAGTCACATCTTATGTGCTTTACTTGGAGCGTCTTTTATTTTTGCTTTAAGTTTATTTTTATTTTTTCAATAAGCTTGGTTGGACCTGATGGAGGGATAATAACCCGGTAGGCCAACTCCAAGGTGTAATTCGGCCCTAAGGACGCTGCACAAGATCCGGCTAAGGATAAAAGAACCTCTAGAAGGCCCAAGTTTGCAGGCCTCGTAACCCGGATTGTGGGTTACGGTAAGGAAAGTTAGGGTTTAATATGCAGTGACCGGGTAGGATTCAAGGTGCGCCTTGGAGGGCAAGTCAAGGGGTTCGGGTGCTTTATAAACCCGCCCCTAGGTCTAGTTAGAGAGATCCAAGAGTTCTAGCAATATCGCTTGATATCGAGCATCTAGTGTAACACGAGAGTTGAGTTAATATATTGAGATCGGAGACTCGGCGACTTGATTGCCGGCTACCAGATCGAGTTCCATCATGTTTTCCTCTGAGCTAAACCCTCTCCCAAACGCCTGTGTCGTCTTGCCCCAAGATCAGTTACCCCCGGTAACGTCTGCCGTGATTATCCCACGACAGTTGGCGCCCACCGTGGGGCCTGCGTCCAAAGGTGTTTACATCACGGGAGAAGCTCGGAAGAGCATGGAGAATCTAGTCATCGGCGAGATCTACATCGACCGCAAAGGAGAGAAGATGGTGGACGATTCCGGCTGGGGACCAGAGTCGGATCACCTCGAATCCGGATCTATCATGACAATCGGCCAGATCAGCGTCTTCATCGGTATGGTACGTACTTCCGGTTCGATCCCTGACGACTTTGGGTTTGATTCTGTGTCAGGGAAGACCAGCTATACCCAATCAGATGGAGAAGAATCAGTTGGGACAACAAACCCGACAGAAGAGCCCACCACGAAGTGGGAACAGCCGGAGGAGCCGGCATGGACCCCGCGTGGCCGGGTCGAGAAAGAAGATGATACCGAGTCTATCCTGCATCTACTGGAGAACCGGTACGAGGAGCACAGCAGCGAAGAGGAAAAGTATGGATCCGCGCCAAGCATTGTGCGCCGGGTTGCGGTTTACACGGCTCCCGCGACCAATCTCAACCAAGAGAGCGTAACCGCGGCCGCAGCCGGGGCAGCACAAGCATTGACCCGGCAGCAAGGGCCGGCTAACGGAAACACGGTTTTGGCCCAGGTTGACGGAGAGTCGGCATCGGTTACCAGTCAAGCGCCAGAAAACGAGTTACACGCGAACACGTTTGGATTCCTAGCAAACCGGACACCAGGAGCGGGTCCTTCCAATCCACAACATCCGGCCCTATTCGACAACAATCTGATCCTAGATCCGACAGTTCTTGCCACGGTTATCACTCCAGAGAACGCAGCGGAACGTGTTAGGGATTTGGACGTAGCCCGTCGTGCATTGGAGCAGCAGAGAAGGCAAGTAGAAGCAGAAAGACAAGGGATGGCCACACGACAGCGCGAGCTGGATGCACTGGAAACCCGGCTCCGAGAGGAAACGACTAGAATACATCAAAGGCACCAAACCAGATTGCCAGCATTGGGAGGAGTCATAAACCCGGCCGCGCTATTTATCACGCCTCAGGATCATCCGATCCCAGCGGCAAATCAAGGAACCGCCCCTCAGCCGACAACCGGAGGAGTACAACCGGTAGACACGCAGGACGGGTTACCCGTACCACAGACTGGAGTTACTACCGGCAATACTGTAGCACCACTACCACCACCACCATCACGTTTTCACACACCAGCGGGTCATTACAACAATCCCATGGACAACGTGTACGCGGCAACGCTTGCACTAAATCAAATCCCCGTGAGAGAGTCACCCCATGCAGAGGAGACCCGGCGGGCGATAGATATGCTGCGCACCGCGGTGGCACAACAGGTTAATTACCCGGATCACAGAAGTGGAATGCATGGGACACCATATGTCAGCCAACAGCAAGGTAACGCCGGCAATATCCAGACAAGTTCGGCACGGCGGAGGGAAGAGCAGCAGCAAATGCCGCCTCCTCCACACATTCAGGCAGTACCAGCAGCATCAGCAGCACAGGCCATCGTGGACAGTTCCAGAGCCAGGAGAGCCATGGCCGAGTATGCGGTACATGGGATACCAGCAGCACCGCGTCCAGCTGTACCCCCTGCAGGATCACACGTTTCCCGAGTAAGACCAGCTTCGACCATTCTTGCAGGACCTAAGTGTCTTTCAGATAGCATCAGGGCTGAGCCTTACCCGGAAAAGTTCAAAGAACCGGGTAAAGTAGTGAATTACGAGCCGACTATGGATCCGGAAACATGGTTGAGCAGTTATGAGATGACCATGTCGATTCGCAATGCGTCCGAGAATCTTCAAGCCAAATTCATGTATCTAATGATGTCAGAGGGAGCAGCAAAGTTATGGTTCACCAATCTACCGGAAGGATCTATCAAGTCATGGGAAGAATTGAAAACTGCGTTTATCAAGCACTTTCACGGGACGTGCAGAAAGTTATTCACTATTGATGACCTAGAGCGATGTGTTCAGAAGAAGGGAGAATCGGCGCGCAGCTGGGTGCGCCGGGTTATGGAAATACTTCATTCATCTACAGATATTCAGCCCAAGGATGCGCTGCAAGCTATGGCAAAGACCTGCAAGTACACACCTTTAGTACAAAAATTAACTCGCATGAAATCTAGTCGGAATGCTTCGGAGGTTACAATGGGAGAACTGATGGATGCATGCAACAAACATGCCGCAACGGACACTACGGAAGAGGAAACTGACGATAAAAAAGCAAAAGCAAACACAAGTAATAACGGAAGAACCGGCAATGGATCGACGCCGGGTAACAACAGCCAGAACAAGCGCCCGTTTGAAGGAGGCTCCGAGTTTGTCGCCAACACTGAAGCCGGATCTTCCAGACCCAGGGCAGAAGGAAATTTCAATACTGGAAATCACAATGGAGGAAACTATCAAGGGCCACCAAGGCCGAGTAATAATTGGGACATATTCCGAATGGCATGCCCGAAGCACAGCAGGAACGGTAGGCCAGCTAACCACTCCTTGGAGCAGTGCACCGACCTACAAAGATGGAAGAATGAGGAAGTGAACATAGCCATGCGAGGTGCAGGTCGTGGAGGAGGACCGGGTCCAGGTGGAAACCCGGGCAACGGCACACCCCCAGCCGGTAACCCGGCAGCTGGAAATCAAGGTAATAACCAAGGGGGAGCAGGAGGTTTCCAGGCCAACCCCAAGCAATTGGGTCAGTATCACGTGCATACTACAGGAAGTTCCAACAAGGACAAGAAGATACCGAAACAGGCGGTAAACTCGGTGTCCTCGGCTGTCCCGAGATACCTGAGATGGTCAGAGCAGGACGTAACATGGAGCAGAAGGGATCACCCGGAAAGAATAGAACACCCGGGAGTCTTAGCATTAGTAGTCGCACCGCAGGTCAATGGGTATGAGCTGAAAAAGGTCTTGATGGACGGTGGAAGTAGCATCAATATACTGTATTGGGAAACCTTCTTACGCATGGGTCTCAAGGAGTCTCAGCTACAAAAAAGTTCAACAATTTTTCATGGGATAGTGCCGGGTCATTCAGCGTGCCCCGAGGGAAAAATCGCATTGGAGGTAGCTTTTGGGGAATCAAAGGATAATTATCGAGTTGAGTGGCTCACTTTTGAGGTGGTCAAATTGCGCAGTCCTTATCACGCGCTATTCGGAAGGCCGGCTTATGCTAAATTCATGGCTAGGCCGTGTTACGTGTATCTACAGCTAAAAATCCCGGGTCCTAAACAGACCATCACCATACATGGAAGCCGGGACATAGCGGATGAGTGCGAGGAAGGAGATGCAGCAATGGCTGAACAAGCTTGTAGAAAAGAGGAACTCAAATATTACCGGGCTCAAACAGACTCGGATGACAGAACAGCCCTGAAAAAGCCGAGTACTGAAGGCGAAAGGGCAAAACTCAAGGTAGCACGAGATACCAAGATGGTGGCTTTCGTAAAGGGTGATTCCCTCAAACAATCCACCACAAGAGAAGAAATTGCGCAACCGTTCACAACCAGCCGCGTCATGGAAACGCCTTATCCGGATTGGCTGGCAAACCCGGTACTCATAGTAAAAAAGATCAACAAGTGGAGAATGTGTATCGATTATGACAGTTCCGGACAGATTCCCAAGGAGAACTAAACAATGTAACGGGCAGCAGGTTTCAGACGCACTCTTTTCCTATCCAGGGTACCTAAGGGGATTGGAAGGTTTTTAATGAGGCGGCCTGCTGACCCAAAACTTTCTCGTATCAATAAAGAGATGGTTATCAAGTCTTATTTTATGATCTTTACTTCGGTTACAGGTAAACATTATTTATTGCTATCAGTACATCAGTATCATCAAGTATGTTGCATATATATAGGTCTTGAGGGCTGATTGCTTGAATAGCACAGTTACAAACTCAAAGACCCGGCCTTGATGCCTATGAGTTATAAGGGCTGATTACTCGCAAACGAGTACGGCTGCAATCTTATAACCGGACAAAGGAGCCAAATTTTCTTGACTTTTCTTACTTAAGCTCGATGTGACTCGCACTAAAGTGGCATGATTTGCTCGCTTACGATTACAATCAGTCATGAAGCCCAATGTGACTTGCCTGACCCTGTTTTCGTATAGATGTAACAACATGATATCCACGCGAAAGCCGGCTTATAGTACAAGATTGTCAAAAGGGTCATCTGAACCACAAGTTATGCAGAGTATAAGGCTAATAGCTGGAAACTCAACGTTTATCAAGCATAACTTCAATACTCACGTGAAACGGCTCTAGGGCTTGGGATTAGTAAAAACAATTTGTTCTCTGGAAAAGACCGCACATCCCAGACTCGGATTTCGGGCCTTGGGGACCGGGGATTTTGAAACAGAAACAAGTTGTTACTAAGCCCAACAAACCCTAACATCCGAGTCTTGGGGACTTGGGGACTTAGAGAAAAGTCCGCCTGTCAGAACCCAAGATGCTCGGAAACCGAGTCTCACAAAAGGAACCATAAGGAAAGCCGGATATCGAGAATAAGCTTAAAAACCAGATAAATATCAAGTTCATCCAGAGGCCAGAAGAGGCACGAGGTATATCAAGGAATTAAAGTATGTTACAAATCTTGGTACTAGTATCAAAGGTGCATAGATGCACCGACAAAAGAATATCTGTTTCGAACAAGAGCAGCAAAACGACCAAGGTATCGTGATAGCATTTGTTTACTCGGCTTCTTGAGTAGGATCCACACCCTTGCCCTTGCCCTCCGGGTCTTGGTCTTGGGCTTGCTCCGCAGCTCTCCCGGTGTCGTGGGATAATCACGGCAGATGTTACCTGGGGTAACTGATCTTGGGGCAAGTCGACACAGGTATTCGGGAGAGGGTTTAGCTCGAAGGAAAACATGGCGAAAAGCAATCTAAGAACCGGAAAGCAACTCGCCGGCTCTCGATATTATTATACTGGATACTCGATAACAGGTGTTACAACTATGACTTGAATCTCTGGCAAACTAAACCTAGGGGCCGGTTTATAAAGCACCCGTACACCCTAACTTGCCCTTCAAGGCACATCTTTGAGTCCTACTCGAACTCCACATATAAAGCCTAACTTTCCTTATCGCAACCCACAAGCCGGGTTACGCATCTCACAAGCCTTTGGGCCTTCTAGTAACCTCTTTACCCCTATCCGGGTATTGCTCAGCTCACCTCGGGCCGGATTATACCTTGAAGTGGGCCTACCGGGTTACTATCCCCCCATCAGTAGTCCCCAGAATAGCCTGGGCTTCCAAGATTTACTCTTCGAAGTGCTGGCTATTCCCTGCAGAAATATTGGATACAAGAATACATAAAGATCAAGATACAATATGCTGACAAGCGGCTGGGATTGACACCCAGGGGATCAGGTAGCAACCCGGCTTTCCCTCAAAGGCTCTCCCTCAATCTTCCAGACCTGAGTCTTAATAGGAAACTTGATGATTTCACATCCTCCTCAATAACTGTCGCTGTTACTAGGAAGGAAATTCCCCCTTCCCCTCTCTCGGGATCATATTGGCCCGTTCACGGAATGCGCCTTTCAAATTTCAAAATGTCCAACCATTACTCCGCAACTCCCGGGTTTCGCCCGTTAGGATGAGTTTTTCCACCCGGTTTACTATAAATAAACCCCAGGAAGCAAACTCAACCCTTAACGGCTCGCTTTCCCCCATTTCTCTTCTTCCCAAGCTCAAGCTCGCAGAGTGCCACCACGGGAACCCCACGTATCTCGCCGGAGCCCATCCGCCTTCGCTTGCGCTCCGCCACCGCGCGAGCCGCTCCAGCCCCTGGATCCACCGTCAAGCCTCCGATTCGCCAGCCAACGGTCACGAAAGGACACGAATCTTGCGCCATCTGTCTCCGCAAGGCCTTACTCCAATCTCCTTCGGTAAGTCCCTTACATCCTCCAGCTTACCCTCGCAATTTCTTGGTTCTTCCTCAGATTAGATCTGGATCGAGCGGTCCGCAATTTATCGGGCCGCGCCGGATTAGCTCACGGACACTTACCATAAACGCCCCTATGGATAGAATTCATAGCTCATATTACTCCCCTAACTCCAGTAATCATTAATTTGGTCGTAATTTTAGAAATAGGATTCCCAATCTAGGCTCGGGCCACCTAAGATTTCCGCCCTTGTTCTCCTTCCTCAGAAAATCTTACTCCTCCGGCTCATTCGCAGATGGTAAGCATATAAGTATCCCCCTAACTTCTCCAAACACTTGCTTCTACGGAAAGCTCTATGGATTTCGTAAGGTCACTTGATACCCGGACAAACCATACTCGACCCAGCAAGGCAATAGCCGGATTATGTTCAAATTGCGGGTAACCGCTTTCCTGCTAACTTCCAAGTTTTTGTTCCTTACGTCTTTTTCTTCAATGTTTTACCAGGTCAACCCCATGGCACCCAAGAGGCAGGGGAAACAGCCGGCCAAGGCTAGATCCACAAACTCCATATCAGCCAATTGGGGGAAGTCCTCCGTCACCAAGGCCAAACTGGAGGAATTGGTCGAGCTTGGGACCCTACCTCCACAGGAGTCTATCCACTGGCGAGTGCCAGGCAATGAAACCCGGCCTTCTCCAGCGACGGATGAGGTAATATGTTTTGTTGAGCATGTGACCCGGGGCTTTAGGCCTCCGGGTCACCCCTTCTTCCGTGACGTCCTAGACCATTACAACCTCCGTATCTTCGATATAGGTCCAAACTCCATTTTGAACATCTCCCATTTTATCGTTCTTTCCGAATCTTACTTGTGCACTCCGCCAAGTCTAGCCCTCTTCGTCGAACTTTTTCAGTGCAAGCCGTGTCGCGAAAGCGGCGACGGCGCACTTCTCACTTGCGGCGGGGTTTCTATCCAGCGCCGCAAGAACTCCCTGATGCCTCCTATTTCTCTCAATTCCCACGTAAAGCACTGGCAGCTTTCGTACTTTTACTGCCAGGATACCTCTCCACCCGGTGAAAAGAAGTTGCCGGGTTACTCGGAGGGTCAACTTGACATCTCCGAGAAATTCAACGCCTTCGCTTCTGATTCGGACAGAGAGGCGATCTTGCCTTTGTTAGCTAGGATCTCCATCTTGTCCGCCCGAGGCCTCATCGGGCTAAACCTGGTGAAGACCTGGGTTAGCTTCCGTATTCAGCCAAACTCCATTCGTGAGAAGCTGATGTGCGAATACTCGGGTCAAACCACGGACCCAATCCGATTCTCTACCCGCACCCTTGCTCCAGGTGACATTAACAAAACAATTAAGGGTTTCTTGACAGAGAAGCTCGAGGTAATCCGAGGCATAGCCGGATTAGAACCTTTTACCCTCGAGAATCCAACCCCCGCAGTAAGTTTTCCGCCTTTTGATTTTGACTTCTAACAACTTACTTTTATTCGCTTCTCTTGACTCGATATTAATCACTATCCTGGCATCTTCTCCTCAGGCCGATGATGACTTCTGGACAGTCGATACCCCTCCTAATTCCGAAGACGGGGAGGAGGAAGACGACGTCATTGACTCGAATGAAGGTACATACCTGATTCCCTTTCACACGTTATATCCTGCCTTTTCTTCTTCTTTATGCTGTAACTCGGATATTTTTCAGAGCGAGAGGACCAAAGCGAAGAAGAAGAATCGGACAGCAGGGGCGGGCCCACCAGCGAGGAGGAAGAGCCGGAACCGACCACCAAAACCGGAACAAAGAGGAAATCCCAGAGGATAGCCCTCCAGGTTTTTACTTCATATCCTTACACTTTGGTTTTTTGTTCCCATAACGTCACTCCGGGGCTAACACCATTTCCACCCCTTTTGATCATAACCGAAGGAGCCACCCGCGACTAGGCGCCGAGTAACCCGGAATCATCCGGGCAACGAGACCCCTAACCCGGTCGCTTCGCCGCCCCCGGTTCAACATCCTGGTATTTGTTGTAAACAAAATTTCTTTCCGGTCACTCCTTTGTAACGTAATCCCAGACTTTTCTTGCCATTTTTCAGTCTCTTCCGGGTCTAGTGACGGCTTCCCCTCGAACTTCCCGGTGAACACCGGGTAAGCGCCTTTTCCTGATATTATACCGAGCTTTCATCCCTTTTTTCTTTTAACCAGAGATTAATTGTGCCTTTGCACCTTCTTCAGAGCCACGGTTATTAGTAGCGACCAGGAGGACACCGAGGCTAAGGTCCGGGTCGAGAACGAGCCGGCCGACGATGCCTTCACCACGGCTGGCAACGAGCAAGTGTCGCCATCGGAGCCAGCTAGGCATGACGCCGAATATCCAACCGCTTCACACGCAGACGAGAAGGAGAAGGGAGCAGCTTCAAGCGCGGGAGGGGGACCAAACTCCGACATTCGGATGACCCGGGTGCCACCTCCTGTTACAAGAAATGCTCCTTTTCCCACTTTCCAGGTATCCGAGCCATCTAACTCGGATAACGCTGACTTTAACCAGCTGATGAGCGCTCTTCTTGCCATGAAAGCTTCAGAAGGGACTGTCCTAGAACGTATGGCTGCAGCACATCAGGTAACTTTTACTTGATGCTCCTTATTATACATCCAGTCCCCAAGTCCCGAGTATAATAATTTTTTTTTTAATTATCCTCGGTACTTCGCATAATACTTTTCGGTAACCATTTCCTCAGATGAAATACTATCGTGACACCCGGCTTATAGCTTTACCCGGCTTTTGCAGGCAGAGATTACTCAGTCAGATGAAGCGTTACTTAAGGCTGAGCAGCTCCTGCTGGCTGAAGTTAAGCGTAGGGAGGCCCTTGAAGCGGAGATAAAGACTTTGAAAAAAGATGTCTCCACATACAAGAAAAAGTACAATGCTGCCCAGTCCTCGCTGAATAACCTGTCGACTCAACTTACGGACACTTACCGTATCTTGCTAAGTAAGTTTGCTATTTGCGATTAATTTGCGTATCTCTATCTTGCCGCCAATATTACTGATATGCTTTTGCATGTTTCGATTGCAGGTGCTAATCTTGCTACTCCGGAGGAGAATGCCATTACTCAAGTTAAAACTCTGAAGACTATGCTCCGGACGTTTTTTGCCGGCACGAAACTTTTGCTGGATGCTATCAAGTGGCCTTCTGAGGTATACCCGGGCGAGGAGACCCTTATACAGGCCTTTTCCACAGCACCTGGATGGATTGAAATACTGAAGCGTTCGTCCTGCCGAATTGGGATGACCCGGGCTTTAACGCTGGCGAAGGCTTATTTTCCAAAGCTTGACCCGGCGAAGATAGCATCCGGGTTCCCAGAGTTTAAAGCTGACGGATCCAAATTCAAGCCCCAGGATTTCAAAGCTATACAATCTGCGGTACGTCCTTCAGCCACAGCTTTGGCCGACAAGATGGATCTAAGCACGATCATGAGCTCGTATGATTCTGAGGGCAAGGTTATCCTGGTGGAGGCACCCCCCCCATTGATATGTTGGACAAATGGTCGACTGATCTGGCCAGGAGGAAGGAAGAGGCTGCAAAGAGGGAAGCAGAGCTGGGCGTAAAGCCGTCTACCTCTACCCCAGCCGTGCCTCCGCCTGTTCGTCCAGATGTGAAGAGCCCGGGTAAAACTGCTGGCAAGGCCAAGGAGCAAGTCCAAGACTTAGACCCGGAGGACCGCTCTCAGGACGCCGAGTAGGACGCTGCCTAGTGCTTTGCGTTTCTCGAGACTGCTATGATGATTTTTTTTTGCGGTGCGCCTGTGCACCATTGATGCTGATACTATGACTGTATGCTTGTTAACTTATGATAACTCTTTGCCTCCCCTGGCTTTTGATAATCTCGATCCTTGTGTTACTTATAAGCTTATTCTCGATACTTCGAACTCTTGTTTTCAATTTCCTTTTGAGACTCGGCTAACCGAGTATCGTAGGTTTTGATAGACGAACTTTTCTTTAAGTCCCCAATACTCGGAAATTAAGGATTACAGACTTTGGTAGTTAAACAGTTTGTTTCTGTTTCGAAGTCCCCAGTCCCCATGACCCAAAGTACGAGCTAGGGGGGCGTGGCCTTTCTCAGATGACATACTGCTATTTACCAAGCTGAATACCGATAGCTGTTTTACATAAATACTGAAGTCATGCTTAATACTTGTTGAGCTTCCGGCTTTTCTAGCCTTATACTCTGCATGGACTTGTGGTTTAGATGACCCTTTTGATTATCTTGTACTGTAAGCCGGCTTTCGCGTGGATACCATGTCGTTGCATCTATACGAAAAACAAGATCAAGCAAGCCACATTGGGCTGCATAGTTTGATTGTAATCGTACGTGAACAGATCATGCCACTTTAGTGCGAGTCACATCGAGCTTAAGTAAGAATAACCAAGAAATTTGGCTCCTTTGTCCAGTTATAAGATTGCAGCTGTACCCGTTTTTTCGAGTAATCAGCCCCCATAACTCATAGGCATCATGGCCGGGTCTCCGGGTTTTGTGATTACTTATTGAAGCAGATCACCCCCCGGAGACCTATATTCATGTAATGTATTTCGATGATACTGATGTATTGATAGTAACAATGTTACTTACTTGTAACTGAAGCAAAGACCATGATAAGACTCGAAACCATCTTCTTTTATTGATAAAAATTTCTTTTTTGAATCAGCAGGCCGCCTCATTAAAAACCTTCCAGTCCCCTTAGGTACCCTGGATAGGAAAAGAGTGCGTATGAAACCTGCCGCCCATTACACTGCTTTAGTTATTCTCGAGAGTCGGCCTCGCGTTGATACGGCCGATGCCCATTCTCCACTTGCTATGCCCTTTCGTAATGAGTACCGGATTTGCTAGCCAGTCCGGGTATATCGTCCTTGAAACGTGATCAGCTGCGGATGGTGGTACGTCTTCTTCTTCCCTGCTGAGAGTTTTGAAAGTATTGCTCCTGATGAAGCCTACCATCTTAGGGTTTTGTTCTGCCCTAACTTTTGCTTTGTCCCCCTCAGGGGTTGGCTTTTTTGACGTTGTCCTCTCTTCTAGGTCTACCTGAGAACGGTAATGTTTGAGCTCTTCCTTCCTGCAGGCTTGCTCGGCCATTGCCGCGTCTCCCTCATCGCACTCAGCTGCTATATCCCGATTTCCGTGTATTGTAATGGTCTTCTTGGGACCCGGGATTTTCAGTTGTAGGTACACATAACACGGTCTTGCCATGAACTTGGCATAAGCCGGCCTTCCAAACAATGCATGATAAGGACTGCGCAACTTTACTACCTCAAAGGTAAGCCACTCGACTCGATAATTATCCTTTGACTCTCCAAAAGCTACTTCCAGTGCCACCTTTCCTTCAGGGCATGCTGAGTGACCCGGCACTATCCCGTGAAAAACTGTTGTACTCTTTTGCAGCTGCGATTCCTTTAAGCCCATTCGCAGAAAAGTTTCCCAGTACAGGATATTGATACTACTTCCTCCATCCATCAAGACTTTTTTCAGCTCGTAGCCGTTGACCTGTGGTGCCACTACCAAAGCTAAGACTCCCGGGTGATCAACTCTATCCGGGTGATCCTTCCTGCTCCATGTTACCTCTTGTTCTGACCACCTCAAATACCTTGGAACAGCGGAAGAGACCGAATTAACTGCTTGTTTCAGTATCTTCTTATCCTTGTTAGAGCCTCCTGTAGTGTGCACATGATATTGACCCAGCTGTTTGGGGTTAGCTTGAAAACCTCCTGCTCCATTTTGATTGTTACCTTGATTTCCAGCTGGCGGATTGCCGGCTGGGGGCGGCCCGTTACCCAAGTTTCCACCTAGACCCGGACCTCCTCCCCGGCCCGCACCTCGCATAGCTCTGTTCACTTCTTCGTTCTTCCACCTTTGTAAGTCGGCACATTGCTCTAGTGAATGATTGGCCGGCTTGCCATTCCTGCTATGCTTCGGGCACGCCATCCTAAATATGTCCCAACTGTTGCTTGGTCTTGGAGGTCCTTGGTAGTGTCCCCCATTGTGATTCCCAGTATTAAAATTCCCTTCGGATCTAGGTCTTGAAGACCCGGCCTCCGTGTTGGCTACAAACTCGGAATTCCCGTCGAACGGGCGCTTGTTTTGGCTACTTCCATTATTGTTTGGCGCCGACCCATTGCCGGTTTTCCCGCTGCTACTTGCGTTTGCTTTTGCTTTCTTGTCGTCAACTTCCTCCTCTGTGGTATCCGTTGCAGCGTGTTTGTTGCACGCATCCATTAACTCTCCCATTGTAACCTCCGCTGCATTCCTACTAGATTTCATGCGAGTTAGCTTTTGTACTAAAGGAACGTACTTACATGTTTTTGCCATAGCTTGTAGCGCGTCCTTAGGCTGGATATCCGTAGACGAGTGGAGTATCTCCATAACCCGGCGTACCCAGCTGCGTGCCGATTCTCCTTTCTTCTGAACGCATCTTTCTAAATCATCAATAGTAAATAACTTTCTGCATGTCCCATGAAAGTGCTTGATGAATGCGGTCTTTAGCTCCTCCCACGATTTGATCGATTTTTCCGGTAGGTTGGTGAACCATAACTTTGCTGCTCCCTCTGACATCATTAAGTACATGAATTTGGCTTGGAGATTCTCGGATGCGTTGCGAATTGACATTGCCATCTCATAGCTGCTCAGCCACGTTTCTGGATCCATTGTTGGCTCATAATTTACTACTTTCCCCGGTTCTTTGAACTTCTCCGGGTAAGGTTCTGCTCTGATATCGTCCGAAAGGCACTTTGGTCCCGCAAGGGTGGTTGGGGCCGGTCTTGCCCGGGAAACGCGTGACCCGGCTGGGGGTACCGCGGGGTGCGGCACCACCGGTAACTCGTGCGCTGCAGACCCGGCTCCGGCTCTTCTGGCTCTGGAACTGTCCACCACCGCCTGCGCTGCTGATACTACTGGTGCTGTCTGGATACGCGGTGGAGGCGGCATTTGCTGCTGCTCTTCCCTTCGTTGTGCCGCATTCGTTTGAACATGGCCCTGTTGCTGGCTGGCGTACGGCGTCCCATGCATCCCGCTCCTATGATCCGGATAATTGGCTTGCTGTGCTACCGCGGTGTGTAGTAGATCGATTGCTCGTCGGGTTCCTTCCGCATGAGGCGAGTCTCCCACAGGGATCTGGTTTAATGCGAGCGTTGCTGCGTACACGTTGTCCATGGGATTGTTGTAATGACCCGCTGGTGTGCGGAATCGTGATGGTGGTGGCGGCATGGTATTGCCGGCTGTCACCCCTGTCGGTGGCAGAGATAACCCGGCTGGCGCGTTTACCGGATGTGCTCCCGTTGAAAGTCGCGGTATGGTCCCTTGGTTCGTCGGTGGAATCGGCTGATCTTGAGGCGTAAACACCAGGGCAGTCGGGTTAATAACCCCTCCTGTTGCCGGCAGCATAGTTCGGTGTCTTTGGTGCATCCTTGTCGTTTCCTCCCGGAGCCGGGTCTCTCGGTCATCCAATTCGCGCTGCCGTGCGACCATCCCCTGCCTTTCTGCTTCCACTTGCCTTCTTTGCTGCTCCAATGCACGACGAGCCACGTCCAGGTCTCTTACACGCTCCGCAGCGTTTTCCGGGGTAATAACTGTGGCCAAGACCGTGGGGTCCAAAATCAAATTATTATCAAACAGAGCCCGGTGACGCGGGTTTGAGGGGGCCCGCCCCCGGTGTCCGGTTTGCTTGGAACCCGAACATATTTGCGTGTCGCTCCTCGTCTGCTGGGCGACTGGTGACAGACGCCGACTCTCCATCGACCTGGGCCAAGACCGGGTCAACTGCTCCTTGCTGCTGGGCTGCTGCCTGAACCGCCCCGGCTGGCGCTGCGGCCGGCGTTTTCTTGATTGAGATTGGTCGCGGGAGCCGCATAAACTGCAACCCGGCGCATGATGCCCGGTGTAGATTCGTATTGTTCTTCCTCGCTGTTTTCCTTTTCGTATCGATCCTCCAATAGATCCCGTATGGACTCGGTATCATCCTCCCTCTCTATCTGACCCGTCGTTCCAATCGACTCTTCTTTTTCCGATCGGACATACGTGTCTTCCCCTGACACAGAGTCAGATCCAATATTATCACAATTCGAACTGGAAGTACATACCATACCGATGAAGACGTTGATGCTGCCGACCGTCACGATGGATCCGGTTTCGAGATGATCCGACTCTGGCCCCCAGCCAGAATCGTCCACCATCTTCTCTCCTTTGCTGTTGACGTAGATTTCTCCGACGATGAGGTTCTTCATGCTCTTCCGAGCTTCTCCCGTGATGTAAACACCTTTGGACGCAGGCCCCACGGTGGGCGCCAACTGTCGTGGGATAATCACGGCAGATGTTACCTGGGGTAACTGATCTTGGGGCAAGTCGACACAGGTATTCGGGAGAGGGTTTAGCTCGAAGGAAAACATGGCGAAAAGCAATCTAAGAACCGGAAAGCAACTCGCCGGCTCTCGATATTATTATACTGGATACTCGATAACAGGTGTTACAACTATGACTTGAATCTCTGGCAAACTAAACCTAGGGGCCGGTTTATAAAGCACCCGTACACCCTAACTTGCCCTTCAAGGCACATCTTTGAGTCCTACTCGAACTCCACATATAAAGCCTAACTTTCCTTATCGCAACCCACAAGCCGGGTTACGCATCTCACAAGCCTTTGGGCCTTCTAGTAACCTCTTTACCCCTATCCGGGTATTGCTCAGCTCACCTCGGGCCGGATTATACCTTGAAGTGGGCCTACCGGGTTACTATCCCCCCATCACCCGGCATCATCACCCGGGTTCTTCGCATCAGGACGGACAGGCGGGAGGACAACCGGTGTAGAAGTGGTTGGCTCCGATCCTAACTCGGCCTCCCTCTTCGCGGTTTCTTCCCTCTTCCTGGCCGAATCAGCAGCCCATTTTTCCAAAATGTCGAAGGGTGGGGGTGCTTCCTCCTTCACGATTTTGCCTTCAGCATCGTACGAACTCATTAGCATACCCAGATCCATACTATCGGCCAAAGCGGTTGCCGAGTGACGCACTGAGGATTGTACGGCCTTGAAGTCCTTGGGCCCAAACTTGGAGCCGTCTGCTTTGAATTCTGGAAACCCGGATATCACTTTTGCCGGCTCAAGCTTAGGAAAATAAGCCTTCGCCAGCGCAAAGGCCCGGGTCATACCAATCCGGCACGCCGAGCGTTTCCAGATCTCGATCCATGCAGGCACAGTGGAGCAAGCTTGGATAAGATTTTCTTCACCCGGATATACCTCAGTCGGCCACTTCACGGCATCTAGTATATACTTGGTGCCGGCAAAGAAAGTCCGGAGCACAGTCTTTAAGGTTTTAGCCTTTGCAACGACATCTTCTTCTGGGGTTGCAAGGTTAGCACCTGCAATTGAAACAAAGAAAGGCCATATCATTAATCCCGAGTATCATGTAACAAAATAGAGGCGTGAAGGCAGTCAGCAGCAAAAAACTTACTAAGCAAGATACGATAAGTATCGGTAACTTGCTCCGACAACTTTTTCAGTGCGCTTCGAGAAGTGGTACACATTTTCTTGTATTTGGAAACATTTTTCTTCAAAGTTTCCACTTCATCTTCAAGGGCCTCCCTCCGCTTTACCTCGGCAAGCAGCAGTTGTTCGGTCTTGAGCAAAAGTTCATCGGACCGGGTGGCCTGTGCCTATAAGAAATCAAAGTATGAGAATTAGTCGGATATCATGGCAAGCCGATTATCGCGCAGAATACCGAGCACAATTTCAACAAATTATACTCGGCACTTGGGGACTAGATGGATAAGAAGAGATATTAGGTAACATTACCTGGTGCTCCGCTGCCATGCGCTCTAGCACATCTTTCTCCGAGGCCTTCATAGCAAGGAGAGTGCTCATCATCTGGTCAAAAGTTTTATCGCCCAAATTGGAAGACCCGGGACCTTGGGGACTTGGAGGAGGGACTCTCCTCTTGGTGCGAGAGGGTGTCCGAGTCGTTCGAGTATCGGAGTCTGGTGCCCTCTCTCCCGCGCCCAAGTCTGCAGCGTCTTCCTCCTCGAGTACGTGAGAGGCTATGGGATACTTGGCCTCTCGGTCGGCGGGGTTTATTGGTGGCACTTGTTGTTCTTCTCCGCCAGCTGCGGCGTGCATATCATCAGTCCGGTTCTCCGTATCCGGGTCATCGGTCTCCATATCTTCTTGATCGCTAACAGTGACCGCGGCTCTATGGACAATGTAAGCAGGCAGTTAGCGTATAGCTGGAAAAAAGTGATGAAACAGTGATAAAGCATCAGGAAGGGAACTTTACCCGGGATTCACCATGAAGTCCGACGGGAGCTCACTGCTGGACCCGGATGAAGCTGAAAAACATCAAGTAAGACGCGGAATTATCTTGTAAGGAGATGGTTTGGAAAGACTTTGATATTCAAGAAAGGATTAGGTAAATACCGGCGCGTTGAGCCGGAGACGATGAAATGCCCGGGTTAAGAGCACCATCACCTGGAAAGTTCCGAGTCATCCAGCGCTTGGTCGCGAGCGGTTCCTTCAGATATGGCCAGAAGGACAGCTCCCGGGTTAGTTCGTGCATGATATCAAGTGAGTATGGTTTAGAGGCAAGGAAAAGGTATGGAACCTTGAAGACGACCCCTTGGGGTTTTCTCTTTGTTCCGACCTTGACTGTTGGCTCAGCGTCGTCCTCGTCACTCGCTGACTCCACCTTGCCTTCAGTTTCTTCTTCTTCGTCGTCCTTCTCTTCTTGTTCTGAAAGTTATCAGGATTTACAATCGGAAAATGAAGAACGAACAACAGTGATTTCAAAAAAAAAACTAAGTGAGACTCGGAATGTACCTTCATCCGAGTTAACGGTGTCTTCTTTCTCCTCTGGAGTTTCAGAGCTAGGAGGAGTTTCAATCTTCCAAAAGGGATCATCGGCCTGAAATGAAGATATAAGAATAAGGGTTATTGGCCATATCGAGTGGAAGGTGTGAAGATAAAGATATGAAAGCCGAGTCTTTACCTTGGGGGCCGGGTTCTCACGTGTGAAGGGTTCTAACCCGGCTATATTCCGGATTACCTCCAACTTCTCTGTCAAGAAGCTCTTGATAGTCTTGTTGGTATCTCCGGCCGCAAAGCTATGGGTGGAGTATCGGAGCGAGTCCATGGTGTGCCCCGAATATTCGCACATCAACTTAGTGCGGATGGAATTGGGTTGGATCCGGAAATCGACCCAAGTTTTCACCAGGTTAAGCCCAATGAGACCTTGGGCCGAAAGAATAGAGATTTTGGCTAATAAAGGCCGGATTGCCTCCCTGTCCGAGTCAGGGGCCAAGGCGTTGAAGGTCTCAGAGATATCGAGAAGGCCCTCCGAGTAACCCGGCCGTTTCTTTTGGCCGGGTGGGGAGGTGTCTTGGCAATAGAAATATGAGAGTTTCCAGTGTTTGACGTGGGAGTTGAGAGTGAGAGGTGGCATTAGAGAATTCTTGCGGCGCTGGATAGAGACCCCTCCGCAAGCAAGAAGTGCCCCGTCACCGCTTTCGCGGCATGGTTTGCACTGAAAAAGTTCGATAAAAAGAGCCAAACTTGGCGGTGTGCACAAGTATGACTCGGAAAGAACAATGAAGTGGGAAATATTTAACACGGAGTTAGGCCCTATGTCAAATATCCGGAGGCCATAATGGCTCAGAACATCTCGAAAGAAAGGGTGACCCGGAGGACGGAACCCCCGGGTCACGTGTTCTACAAAGCATATTACCTCATCATTGGTGGGCGTGGGCCGGGTCTCGTCACCCGGCACCCTCCAATGGATATCCTTTTGAGAGGGGAGGACTCCTAATTCGGCCAGTTCTTCTAACTTGGCCTTTGTAACCGTGGACCGCGCCCAGTTGGCGGATATGGAGTTGGTGGTCTTGGCCTTGGCCGGTTGTTTCCCCTGCCTCTTGGGAGCCATGAGATTAACCCGCAAAAGCACGAGATAGAAGAGTACAAGAAATAAGACTCGGAAATCATGAGTCATCCGAATGTTTGCGAGGAATATCAAGAAGACATGGAAGTAAAAGAGTTATCCGGGTATCATTCTATGGAGCAAGGTTACGAGTTATCCGGGTATCAAACATCGTTACGAAAACTATGAAGTGCTTATGTGCTGAGAGGTGTTTGGGGAAGATGGATGGTTACCCATGTATCTACTGCAAACAAAGGAGCCGGAAAAAGAGAATTTTCCGGGTGTCAGTGGCAAGCGCGGAAATTTTGGGCGGCCCGAGCCTAGATTGGAGATTCCATTTCTAGATTTGTGGTGAAATTAGTGATTATGGGCAGTAGGGGAGCAAAGTGAAATCTATATTCAATTCATTGGATGAGTTAGAATGAATTTGGGCGACCTAATTCGGCGTGACCAGAAAAATGGCCGGCGGGTTGACTTAGATCTAATCTGAGGTAAATCGAGAAATTGCAAGCACAAGTTAATGGATATAAGAGACTTACTGGAGGAGATCGAAGTGAAGCCCGACGGAGGCAGATAGCGCAAGCTTGGTGTCCCTTTGCGATTCCCGGCGGGAAGGTCGGGGGTGTGGCGGCGGATCTTGGCGGCGGCACGGGGCGAACCGTGGCGGAGCGCAGCCGGCGGCCGATTGGCTCTGGTGATGCGCGTGAGGTCTCCGTGGCGATGCTCTGTGAGCTTGGGCACGGAGGCGAGGAGGAAGAAGAAAGGGGGAAAATGAGCCGTTGGGGTTGGATTTGCTCCTAAGTGGCTATTTATAAGGGTGTGGGCGGCTAAACCTAGCTCAACGGTTGGCAGCCGGAAATTTCGGGTTAAACGGCTATTTGCCTGGATTCTGTGGGGTGTGCTTTGAGTGCTAAACGAGATATCCGGACGGAAACAAGAATGAGATCTTCTCCGCAATGTTAGGGTCAATTATCGAGTAAAGTTAGCCGGATCTTTAACATTCTTATCAGGGCGTTGACCCGGAAAGACAAGTAAAGACTTGGAGAAAGCCGGGTTACTATATGGCCACCGTGGAGTTAGGCCTAGCTATTTATCAAAGCTAATTAACCCGGCCTCCATTGAACTTGTAAGTTTGATAATTTTGCAGGGAATAGCGTGCACTTCAAAGAGGATCCTATGAAGCCCAAGCTATCCTGGGGACTACTGATGGAGGGATAATAACCCGGTAGGCCAACTCCAAGGTGTAATTCGGCCCTAAGGACGCTGCACAAGATCCGGCTAAGGATAAAAGAACCTCTAGAAGGCCCAAGTTTGCAGGCCTCGTAACCCGGATTGTGGGTTACGGTAAGGAAAGTTAGGGTTTAATATGCAGTGACCGGGTAGGATTCAAGGTGCGCCTTGGAGGGCAAGTCAAGGGGTTCGGGTGCTTTATAAACCCGCCCCTAGGTCTAGTTAGAGAGATCCAAGAGTTCTAGTAATATCGCTTGATATCGAGCATCTAGTGTAACACGAGAGTTGAGTTAATATATTGAGATCGGAGACTCGGCGACTTGATTGCTGGCTACCAGATCGAGTTCCATCATGTTTTCCTCTGAGCTAAACCCTCTCCCAAACGCCTGTGTCGTCTTGCCCCAAGATCAGTTACCCCCGGTAACGTCTGCCGTGATTATCCCACGACAGGACCCCATCATTCTTTTATTGGAGAGTGACACGCTCTGGTTTTTCATGGGAATACTTTGTATTCTTAATCTTTGTCTGGCTTCTGCATTTATTTAGCTCCTGTTTTGCATGCATCTCTTATCTAAGAGCTGTTAGTTTTAGTAGTGTTATGTGAGTGCTCTCATGTTTGCTTGATGTATCATGAAGAGTATTTTTGTTAAAACATATCTTGTATGGTGCTTGTTGGGAGAAGAAACTGCTGCTTGAAGTAGAATTTTTAATGGTGCAAGTAGAAGATTGTATAGACTGTGGCTAGAACTTCTTCATATCATGCTAAATGTTATTTTAATTTTAAATCCTTGTGGTTATTGAGTAGAATGATTAGCCTCAAATAGATGAGAGTGTTTAATGTGCCATACTAAAGCATAAATTTATGGTATTCTCTTTCGAATGTTTTATTTGGTTGACTTGGCGGATGCTCACACCATGTTTATGACTATGAACCAGTCACTAATAGCCTCTATGATCATTTAGTTTTTGAACTTGTGATACCGCTTATGCTTTGATTAATGATATTTATGTCGCTATGCATGATTATGGCTCTTATGCTCTCTTGATTTGTCGCTCCCAGTCTTTTGCTAGCCTCCACCTGTACCGAGTATGGAATTCTACTCGTGCATCAAATTCCCTAAAACCAAGTTTTCCCATTGTGTCCACCACACCTACCTACATGTGGTATTTAACTGCCAGTCCAAGTAAATTGCTCATGTGTTACCTTTAAAACCTTCAAAAATTACTCATGGTTTGTGTTCCTATTTTTGCTCATGAGAACGTAAATAGAGAATCTTTATCTCACTTGTTGATTGGATTTCACACCCTGGACTAGTGGCTTCATCCGCTTATCCAATTGATAGAAGAGCTGGCAGCGGGGTGCCCAGCCCTAAATTAATTCACACAAAATCTCTTCACTATTTTTGCCCCTGATTTATCAGTCAAAGCATAATTGTGTAAACAAAGGAGAAAGATGGATGACCTTCTATACAAGTTGCGTACTTCATATGGGAGTCGCTCTTGTGAAATCTAGTTGGCTTGTGACGTACTGTATTTTCTGTTTACCATTCGTTGACATTAGCATACATCTCCCAAAATATAGACACTCAGTGTCAAACTTTTAATACCTCTGTTTAATAAAATAAAAAAAGCTCTAGCACATGAGTGATCCCTGCTTCCCTTTGCGAAGGGCCTTTCTTTTACTTTTATGTCGAGTCTCCATCTTCTAACTTTATGCATAGTTGAGAGAGCATTTTTGCCATTCTGAGTTTTATGTGCATTTGTCCCAGAAACATTATTAATTGATTCATGATGTGTTATTGCTTGTTCTCAAATTATTTGCTCTAGTCTTCCTCATGAACTTTGAAGGTGTCCTGGCTTTTATGCTTTTCCCCACTCTTAAGGACTAGCGAAATACCACTTTGCCATGCTTTCTCTATACTTGAAACAAACATATATCTTTCTTTGCATTGTTATTCATGATCTTTTATTTGAGATACTTCTCATGATGCAAAGTGATTGCTATGCTTTATTATTAAAGTTCTATTTATCATGTTTGTGTTAAAGTTTTATGATCTCAGGTTACATATGCTTTTACATTTTTATGATCAAGTTTGTGTCGTAGCATGTCACCCCATAAATTATTTTGTTTATCGTTTACCTACTCGAGGATGAGTAGGAACTAAGCTTGGGGATGCTTGATACGTCTCCAACATATCTATAATTTCTGATGTTCCATGATGATATTATGCCAATTGCTACATGTTTTCTCCCTTCTTTATGCCATTTTGATCGATTTTCCGGACTAACCTATTGACAATATGCCATAGAGCCAGTTCCCTGTTTTCTGCTGTTTTTAGTTTCAGAAAAGTTGTTCTGGAAATATTCTCGGAATTGGAAAATTCGAAGCCCGGAAGTCTTAGAATTCCCGAAGGTTCCACGAAGTCCCGAAGAGACCCAGAGAGGGGCCTCAAGAGGCCCACGCCATGGGGTGGCGCACCCCCTCTTGGCTGCGCCGGGGGGTGGTGTGAGGCCCCCAGGGCTCCACCGCCTTTGCCCTTTCGCCTATTTATTCCCGTCAAAAGGAATACCCTAGGCACCTGATAAAAAATCCCCGAAAAGTTCCGCAACCGTCGTCGTCGTCAACCCTAGACCAGGGGGGTTCTAAAGCTGTCTCCCGGCACCCTGCTGGAGAGGAGATCATCACCGGAGGCCTCTTCTGAAGGGAATATTCCCGAGAGGCAATAATAAAGTGTTTATTATGTTATTCCTTGTTTATGATAGATGTTTATTTCTCATGCTAGAATTGTATTAACCGGAAACATTAATACATGTGTGATTAATAAACAAACCAACGTTCCTAGTGAAGCCTCTCTTTTAACTAGCTCGTTGATTAACAGATAATCAAGGTTTCCTGATCATAGACATTGGATGTTGTTAATAACGGGGTCATGTCATTAGGAGAATGACGTGATGAACTTAGAACCTAACTAAGTATAACAATACGATCAAGTCATTTAGTTTTGTTGTTATGTCTTACATTCGGAGGAACTTTGTTCCTTAGACCATGAGATCATGTTAATCACTAATACCGAAAGAATACATTGATGACATCAAACGTCACACCGTAACAGGGTGACTATAAAGGTGGAATTAGGTATTTGGAAAGTGTTAGTTGAAGCTCATGGATCAAGAATGGGATTTGTCCATTCAATATGACAAAGAGATATACTCAGGGCCCTCTCGGTGATATCACATCGACACCGCTTGCAAGCATGTGATATGATCACAAGGATGTTATATCACGGGAACGAGAAAAGAGTACTTGTCGGATAACGAGATCGAACAAGGTATGGTGGATACCGATGGTTGGATCTGGGACAAGTAAAATATCACGAGACAAAGGGAAATCGTTACGACGTTGAAAGGTTCACACGATCACGAGAGTCATCGTTGAATATATAGGAGTCATCACGGATCTCCAGATCCCGTTATTGATTATTTATCGGAGAGGAGTCTCGATAATGTCTATATTATTTGCGAACCGTAGGGTGACACACTTAAGGTTCGATGAAGCGTTAGAGAGTATACGGAATACCGAAGAATATTTTGGGCAGCTCCGAAAATTGTTTCGGGGAAAATTGAAATAGTTCAAGGGGTTTTTCGTCGAATGGTTGTTAATAGAATTAACAAATAATTCGAGGTGCTGCATGAAAATGTTTGTTAATGGAATTAACAAATATAAATAAAGAAATAAAAATGTTTTATTTATTTATTAAAGAAAAACTGTTGGATTTTCTAAGTGGAAAATTAAGGGAGCATGAGTGGGTGTGAGTGGGGCTTTCACTCACATGAAGATAGGAATAGGTGGGGGGCACCCATGGATGGCCGCACCCCCCTTGTGCTTCCTCCCCTTCCCCTATAAAAGGAGGGTGAGAGCTCCCTCTTCTTCACACACTTTCCCACTTCCTTTTCCCTCCATCCGCTACTCCATTCCATGGTCTCCGGCTTGGCGAAGTCCTGACCGTGGGATTCTTCACCACCACCACGCCGTCGTGCTGTTGGAGTTCCGGGGGATCCTCTACTTCTGCTACCCGCTGGATCGAGGGAACGGAAGTCTTCATCAAGCTGAACGTGTGACCGATTACGGAGGCACCGCCGGATTGCTGTGCACTTCTTCTCGCCCGGGAGAGGCGTGGGTACGACTACGCCAACAATGAGCAAACCCGGTACTCATAGTAAAAAAGATCAACAAGTGGAGAATGTGTATCGATTATGACAGTTCCGGACAGATTCCCAAGGAGAACTAAACAATGTAACGGGCAGCAGGTTTCAGACGCACTCTTTTCCTATCCAGGGTACCTAAGGGGATTGGAAGGTTTTTAATGAGGCGGCCTGCTGACCCAAAACTTTCTCGTATCAATAAAGAGATGGTTATCAAGTCTTATTTTATGATCTTTACTTCGGTTACAGGTAAACATTATTTATTGCTATCAGTACATCAGTATCATCAAGTATGTTGCATATATATAGGTCTTGAGGGATGATTGCTTGAATAGCACAGTTACAAACTCAAAGACCCGGCCTTGATGCCTATGAGTTATAAGGGCTGATTACTCGCAAACGAGTACGGCTGCAATCTTATAACCGGACAAAGGAGCCAAATTTTCTTGACTTTTCTTACTTAAGCTCGATGTGACTCGCACTAAAGTGGCATGATTTGCCCGCTTACGATTACAATCAGTCATGAAGCCCAATGGGACTTGCCTGACCCTGTTTTCGTATAGATGTAACAACATGATATCCACGCGAAAGCCGGCTTATAGTACAAGATTGTCAAAAGGGTCATCTGAACCACAAGTTATGCAGAGTATAAGGCTAATAGCTGGAAACTCAACGTTTATCAAGCATAACTTTAATACTCACGTGAAACGGCTCTAGGGCTTGGGATTAGTAAAAACAATTTGTTCTCTGGAAAAGACCGCACATCCCAGACTCGGATTTCGGGCCTTGGGGACCAGGGATTTTGAAACAGAAACAAGTTGTTACTAAGCCCAACAAACCCTAACATCCGAGTCTTGGGGACTTGGGGACTTAGAGAAAAGTCCGCCTGTCAGAACCCAAGATGCTCGGAAACCGAGTCTCACAAAAGGAACCATAAGGAAAGCCGGATATCGAGAATAAGCTTAAAAACCAGATAAATATCAAGTTCATCCAGAGGCCAGAAGAGGCACGAGGTATATCAAGGAATTAAAGTATGTTACAAATCTTGGTACTAGTATCAAAGGTGCATACATGCACCGACAAAAGAATATCTGTTTCGAACAAGAGCAGCAAAACGACCAAGGTATCGTGATAGCATTTGTTTACTCGGCTTCTTGAGTAGGATCCACACCCTTGCCCTTGCCCTCCGGGTCTTGGTCCTGGGCTTGCTCCGCAGCTCTCCCGGCATCATCACCCGGGTTCTTCGCATCAGGACGGACAGGCGGGAGGACAGCCGGTGTAGAAGTGGTTGGCTCCGATCCTAACTCGGCCTCCCTCTTCGCGGTTTCTTCCCTCTTCCTGGCCGAATCAGCAGCCCATTTTTCCAAAATGTCGAAGGGTGGGGGTGCTTCCTCCTTCACGATTTTGCCTTTAGCATCGTACGAACTCATTAGCGTACCCAGATCCATACTATCGGCCAAAGCGGTTGCCGAGTGACGCACTGAGGATTGTACGGCCTTGAAGTCCTTGGGCCCAAACTTGGATCCGTCTGCTTTGAATTCTGGAAACCCGGATATCACTTTTGCCGGCTCAATCTTAGGAAAATAAGCCTTCGCCAGCGCAAAGGCCCGGGTCATACCAATCCGGCACGCCGAGCGTTTCCAGATCTCGATCCATGCAGGCACAGTGGAGCAAGCTTGGATAAGATTTTCTTCACCCGGATATACCTCAGTCGGCCACTTCACGGCATCTAGTATATACTTGGTGCCGGCAAAGAAAGTCCGGAGCACAGTCTTTAAGGTTTTAGCCTTTGCAACGGCATCTTCTTCTGGGGTTGCAAGGTTAGCACCTGCAGTTGAAACAAAGAAAGGCCATATCATTAATCCCGAGTATCATGTAACAAAATAGAGGCGTGAAGGCAGTCAGCAGCAAAAAACTTACTAAGCAAGATACGATAAGTATCGGTAACTTGCTCCGACAACTTTTTCAGTGCGCTTCGAGAAGTGGTACACATTTTCTTGTATTTGGAAACATTTTTCTTCAAAGTTTCCACTTCATCTTCAAGGGCCTCCCTCCGCTTTACCTCGGCAAGCAGCAGTCGTTCGGTCTTGAGCAAAAGTTCATCGGACCGGGTGGCCTGTGCCTATAAGAAATCAAAGTATGAGAATTAGTCGGATATCATGGCAAGCCGATTATCGCGCAGAATACCGAGCACAATTTCAACAAATTATACTCGGCACTTGGGGACTAGATGGATAAGAAGAGATATTAGGTAACATTACCTGGTGCTCCGCTGCCATGCGCTCTAGCACATCTTTCTCCGAGGCCTTCATAGCAAGGAGAGTGCTCATCATCTGGTCAAAAGTTTTATCGCCCAAATTGGAAGACCCGGGACCTTGGGGACTTGGAGGAGGGACTCTCCTCTTGGTGCGAGAGGGTGTCCGAGTCGTTCGAGTATCGGAGTCTGGTGCCCTCTCTCCCGCGCCCAAGTCTGCAGCGTCTTCCTCCTCGAGTACGTGAGAGGCTATGGGATACTCGGCCTCTCGGTCGGCGGGGTTTATTGGTGGCACTTGTTGTTCTTCTCCGCCAGCTGCGGCATGCATATCATCAGTCCAGTTCTCCGTATCCGGGTCATCGGTCTCCATATCTTCTTGATCGCTAACAGTGACCGCGGCTCTATGGACAATGTAAGCAGGCAGTTAGCGTATAGCTGGAAAAAAGTGATGAAACAGTGATAAAGCATCAGGAAGGGAACTTTACCCGGGATTCACCACGAAGTCCGACGGGAGCTCACTGCTGGACCCGGATGAAGCTGAAAAACATCAAGTAAGACGCGGAATTATCTTGTAAGGAGATGGTTTGGAAAGACTTTGATATTCAAGAAAGGATTAGGTAAATACCGGCGCGTTGAGCCGGAGACGATGAAATGCCCGGGTTAAGAGCACCATCACCTGGAAAGTTCCGAGTCATCCAGCGCTTGGTCGCGAGCGGTTCCTTCAGATATGGCCAGAAGGACAGCTCCCGGGTTAGTTCGTGCATGATATCAAGTGAGTATGGTTTAGAGGCAAGGAAAAGGTATGGAACCTTGAAGACGACCCCTTGGGGTTTTCTCTTTGTTCCGACCTTGACTGTTGGCTCAGCGTCGTCCTCGTCACTCGCTGACTCCACCTTGCCTTCAGTTTCTTCTTCTTCGTCGTCCTTCTCTTCTTGTTCTGAAAGTTATCAGGATTTACAATCGGAAAATGAAGAACGAACAACAGTGATTTCAAAAAAAAAAACTAAGTGAGACTCGGAATGTACCTTCATCCGAGTTAACGGTGTCTTCTTTCTCCTCTCGAGTTTCAGAGCTAGGAGGAGTTTCAATCTTCCAAAAGGGATCATCGGCCTGAAATGAAGATATAAGAATAAGGGTTATTGGCCATATCGAGTGGAAGGTGTGAAGATAAAGATATGAAAGCCGAGTCTTTACCTTGGGGGCCGGGTTCTCACGTGTGAAGGGTTCTAACCCGGCTATATTCCGGATTACCTCCAACTTCTCTATCAAGAAGCTCTTGATAGTCTTGTTGGTATCTCCGGCCGCAAAGCTATGGGTGGAGTATCGGAGCGAGTCCATGGTGTGCCCCGAATATTCGCACATCAACTTAGTGCGGATGGAATTGGGTTGGATCCGGAAATCGACCCAAGTTTTCACCAGGTTAAGCCCAATGAGACCTTGGGCCGAAAGAATAGAGATTTTGGCTAATAAAGGCCGGATTGCCTCCCTGTCCGAGTCAGGGGCAAAGGCGTTGAAGGTCTCGGAGATATCGAGAAGGCCCTCCGAGTAACCCGGCCGTTTCTTTTGGCCGGGTGGGGAGGTGTCTTGGCAATAGAAATATGAGAGTTTCCAGTGTTTGACGTGGGAGTTGAGAGTGAGAGGTGGCATTAGAGAATTCTTGCGGCGCTGGATAGAGACCCCGCCGCAAGCAAGAAGTGCCCCGTCACCGCTTTCGCGGCATGGTTTGCACTGAAAAGGTTCGATAAAAAGAGCCAAACTTGGCGGTGTGCACAAGTATGACTCGGAAAGAACAATGAAGTGGGAAATATTTAACACGGAGTTAGGCCCTATGTCAAATATCCGGAGGCCATAATGGCTCAGAACATCTCGAAAGAAAGGGTGACCCGGAGGACGGAACCCCCGGGTCACGTGTTCTACAAAGCATATTACCTCATCATTGGTGGGCGTGGGCCGGGTCTCGTCACCCGGCACCCTCCAATGGATATCCTTTTGAGAGGGGAGGACTCCTAATTTGGCCAGTTCTTCTAACTTGGCCTTTGTAACCGTGGACCGCGCCCAGTTGGCGGATATGGAGTTGGTGGTCTTGGCCTTGGCCGGTTGTTTCCCCTGCCTCTTGGGAGCCATGAGATTAACCTGCAAAAGCACGAGATAGAAGAGTACAAGAAATAAGACTCGGAAATCATGAGTCATCCGAATGTTTGCGAGGAATATCAAGAAGACATGGAAGTAAAAGAGTTATCCGGGTATCATTCTATGGAGCAAGGTTACGAGTTATCCGGGTATCAAACATCGTTACGAAAACTATGAAGTGCTTATGTGCTGAGAGGTGTTTGGGGAAGATGGATGGTTACCCATGTATCTACTGCAAACAAAGGAGCCGGAAAAAGAGAATTTTCCGGGTGTCAGTGGCAAGCGCGGAAATTTTGGGCGGCCCGAGCCTAGATTGGAGATTCCATTTCTAGATTTGTGGTGAAATTAGTGATTATGGGCAGTAGGGGAGCAAAGTGAAATCTATATTCAATTCATTGGATGAGTTAGAATGAATTTGGGCGACCTAATTCGGCGTGACCAGAAAAATGGCCGGCGGGTTGACTTAGATCTAATCTGAGGTAAATCGAGAAATTGCAAGCACAAGTTAATGGATATAAGAGACTTACTGGAGGAGATCGAAGTGAAGCCCGACGGAGGCAGATAGCGCAAGCTTGGTGTCCCTTTGCGATTCCCGGCGGGAAGGTCGGGGGTGTGGCGGCGGATCTTGGCGGCGGCACGGGGCGAACCGTGGCGGAGCGCAGCCGGCGGCCGATTGGCTCTGGTGATGCGCGTGAGGTCTCCGTGGCGATGCTCTGTGAGCTTGGGCACGGAGGCGAGGAGGAAGAAGAAAGGGGGAAAATGAGCCGTTGGGGTTGGATTTGCTCCTAAGTGGCTATTTATAAGGGTGTGGGCGGCTAAACCTAGCTCAACGGTTGGCAGCCGGAAATTTCGGGTTAAACGGCTATTTGCCTGGATTCTGTGGGGTGTGCTTTGAGTGCTAAACGAGATATCCGGACGGAAACAAGAATGAGATCTTCTCCGCAATGTTAGGGTCAATTATCGAGTAAAGTTAGCCGGATCTTTAACATTCTTATCAGGGCGTTGACCCGGAAAGACAAGTAAAGACTTGGAGAAAGCCGGGTTACTATATGGCCACCGTGGAGTTAGGCCTAGCTATTTATCAAAGCTAATTAACCCGGCCTCCATTGACCTTGTAAGTTTGATAATTTTGCAGGGAATAGCGTGCACTTCAAAGAGGATCCTATGAAGCCCAAGCTATCCTGGGGACTACTGATGGAGGGATAATAACCCGGTAGGCCAACTCCAAGGTGTAATTCGGCCCTAAGGACGCTGCACAAGATCCGGCTAAGGATAAAAGAACCTCTAGAAGGCCCAAGTTTGCAGGCCTCGTAACCCGGATTGTGGGTTACGGTAAGGAAAGTTAGGGTTTAATATGCAGTGACCGGGTAGGATTCAAGGTGCGCCTTGGAGGGCAAGTCAAGGGGTTCGGGTGCTTTATAAACCCGCCCCTAGGTCTAGTTAGAGAGATCCAAGAGTTCTAGTAATATCGCTTGATATCGAGCATCTAGTGTAACACGAGAGTTGAGTTAATATATTGAGATCGGAGACTCGGCGACTTGATTGCCGGCTACCAGATCGAGTTCCATCATGTTTTCCTCTGAGCTAAACCCTCTCCCAAACGCCTGTGTCGTCTTGCCCCAAGATCAGTTACCCCCGGTAACGTCTGCCGTGATTATCCCCCGACAGGACCCCATCATTCTTTTATTGGAGAGTGACACGCTCTGGTTTTTCATGGGAATACTTTGTATTCTTAATCTTTGTCTGGCTTCTGCATTTATTTAGCTCCTGTTTTGCATGCATCTCTTATCTAAGATCTGTTAGTTTTAGTAGTGTTATGTGAGTGCTCTCATGTTTGCTTGATGTATCATGAAGAGTATTTTTGTTAAAACATATCTTGTATGGTGCTTGTTGGGAGAAGAAACTGCTGCTTGAAGTAGAATTTTTAATGGTGCAAGTAGAAGCTTGTATAGACTGTGGCTAGAAATTTTTCATATCATGCTAAATGTTATTTTAATTTTAAATCCTTGTAGTTATTGAGTAGAATGATTAGCCTCAAATAGCTGAGAGTGTTTAATGTGCCATACTAAAGCATAAATTTATGGTATTCTCTTTCGAATGTTTTATTTGGTTGACTTGGCGGATGCTCACACCATGTTTATGACTATGAACCAGTCACTAATAGCCTCTATGATCATTTATTTTTTGAACTTGTGATACCGCTTATGCTTTGATTAATGATGTTTATGTCGCTATGCATGATTATGGCTCTTATGCTCTCTTGATTTGTCGCTCCCAGTCTTTTGCTAGCCTCCACCTGTACTGAGTATGGAATTCTACTCGTGCATCCAATTCCCTAAAACCAAGTTTTCCCATTGTATCCACCATACCTACCTACATGTGGTATTTAACTGCCACTCCAAGTAAATTGCTCATGTGTTTCCTTTAAAACCTTCAAAAATTACTCATGCTTTGTGTTCCTATTTTTGCTCATGAGAACGTAAATAGAGAATCTTTATATCACTTGTTGATTGGATTTCACACCCTGGACTAGTGGCTTCATCCGTTTATCCAATTGATAGAAGAGCTGGCAGCGGGGTGTCCAGCCCCAAATTAATCCACACAAAATCTCTTCACTATTTTTGCCCCTGATTTATCAGTCAAAGCATAATTGTGTAAACAAAAGAGAAAGAGGGATGACCTTCTATACAAGTTGCGTCCTTCATATGGAAGCCGCTCTTGTGAAATCTAGTTGGCTTGTGACGTACTATATTTTCTGTTTACCATTTGTTGACATTAGCATACATCTCCCAAAATATAGACGCTCAGTGTCAAACTTTTAATACCTCTATTTAATAAAATAAAAAGCTCTATCACATGAGTGATCCCTGCTTCCCTCTGCGAAGGGCCTTTCTTTTACTTTTATGTCGAGTCTCCATCTTCTAACTTTATGCATAGTTGAGAGAGAATTTTTGCCATTCTGATTTTTATGTGCATTTGTCCCAAAAACATTATTAATTGATTCATGATGTGTTATTGTTTGTTCTCAAATTATTTGCTCTAGTCTTCCTCATGAACTTTGAAGGTGTCCTGGCTTTTATGTTTTGCCCCACTCTTAAGGACTAGCGGAATACCACTTTGCCATGCTTTCTTTATACTTGAAACAAACATATATCTTTCTTTGCATTGTTATTCATGATCTTTTATTTGAGATACTTCTCATGATGCAAAGTGATTGCTATGCTTTATTATTAAAGTTCTATTTATCATGTTTGTGTTAAAGTTTTATGATCTCAGCTTACATATGCTTTTACATTTTTATGATCAAGTTTGTCTGGTAGCATGTCACCCCATAAATTATTTTGTTTATCGTTTACCTACTCGAGGACGAGTAGGAACTAAGCTTGGGGATGCTTGATATGTCTCCAACGTATCTATAATTTCTGATGTTCCATGATAATATTATGCCAAGTGCTACATGTTTTCTCCCTTCTTTGTGCCATTTTTATCGATTTTCCAGACTAACCTATTGACAAGATGCCATAGAGCCAGTTCCCTGTTTTCTGCTGTTTTTAGTTTCAGAAAAGTTGTTCTGGAAATATTCTCGGAATTGGAAAATTCGAAGCCCGGAAGTCTTAGAATTCCTGAAGGTTCCACGAAGTCCTGAAGAGACCCGGAGAGGGGCCTCAGGGGGCCCACACCATGGGGTGGAACACCCCCCCTTGGCTGCGCCGGGGGGTGGTGTGGGGCCCCGAGGGCTCCACCGCCTTTACCCTTTCTCCTATTTATTCCCCTCAAAAGGAAAACCCTAGGCACCTGATAAAAAATCCTCGAAAAGTTCCGTAGCCGCCGTCGTCGTCAACCCTAGATCAGGGGGGTTCTGAAGCTGTCTCCCGGCACCCTGCCGGAGAGGAGATCATCACCCGAGGCCTCTTCTGAAGGGAATAATCTTGAGAGGAAATAATAAAGTGTTTATTATGTTATTTCTTTTTTATGATAGATGTTTATTTCTCATGCTAGAATTGTATTAACCGGATACATTAATACATGTGTGATTAATAAACAAACCAACGTTCCTAGTGAAGCCTCTCTTTTAACTAGCTCGTTGATTAAGAGATGATCAAGGTTTCCTGATCATAGACATTGGATGTTGTTAATAACGGGGTCATGTCATTAGGAGAATGACGTGATGAACTTAGACCCTAACTAAGTATAACAATACTATCAAGTCATTTAGTTTTGTTGTTATGTCTTACATTCGGAGTAACTTTGTTCCTTAGACCATGAGATCATGTCAATCACTAATACCGAAAGAATACTTTGATGACATCAAATGTCACACCGTAACAGGGTGACTATAAAGGTGGCATTAGGTATTTGGAAAGTGTTAGTTGAAGCTCATGGATCAAGAATGGGATTTGTCCATTCAATATGACAGAGAGATATACTCAGGGCCCTCCCGGTGATATCACATCGACACCGCTTGCAAGCACGTGATATGATCACAAGGATGTTATATCACGGGAACAAGAAAAGAGTACTTTTCGGATAACGAGATCGAACAAGGTATGGTGGATACCGATGATTGGATCTCGGACAAGTAAAATATCGCGAGACAAAGGGAAATTGTTACGACGTTGAAAGGTTCACACGATCACGAGAGTCATCATTGAATATATAGGAGTCATCACGGGTCTCCAGATCCCGCTGTTGATTATTTATGGGAGAGGAGTCTCGATAATGTCTATATTATTCGCGAACCGTAGGGTGACACACTTAAGGCTCGATGAAGCGTTAGAGAGGATATGGAATACCGAAGAATATTTTGGGCAGCTCCGAAAATTGTTTCGGGGAAAATTGGAATAGTTCAAGGGTTTTTTTGTCGAATGGTTGTCAATAGAATTAACAAATGATTTGAGGTGCTGCATGCAAATGTTTGTTAATGGAATTAACAAATATAAATAAAGAAATAAAAATGTTTTATTTATTTATTAAAGAAAAACTATTGGATTTTCTAAGTGGAAAATTAAGGGAGCATGAGTGGGTGTGAGTGGGGCTTCCACTCACATGAATAGAGGAAGAGGTGGGGGCACCCATGGCTGGCCGCACCCCCCTTGGGCTGCCTCTCCTTCCCCTATAAAAGGAGGGTGAGATCTCCCTCTCCTTCACACACTTGCCCACTTCCTTTTCCCTCCATCCGCTGCTCCATTCCATGGTCTCCGGCTTGGCGAAGCCCTGACCATGGGATTCTTCACCACCACCACGCCGTCGTGCTGTTGGAGTTCCGGGGGATCCTCTACTTCCGCTACCCGCTGGATCGAGGGAACGGAAGTCTTCATCGAGCTGAACGTGTGACCGATTACAGAGGCACCGCCGGATTCCGGTGCACTTCTTCTCGCTGGGTATCGGCGTGAGTACGACTACGCCAACAACGAGAATTTTTCTCGTACCACTTTGAGTCTTCAAGGGTATGTTATCTCAAGACTCTGTTTCTCCCCATTACCTTTCATCTCCTAGATTAGATCTTGGTCATTCGGGTTTATCGCGCGTAGGAAATTTTTTGTTTTCTATGCAACGTACCCTTAAGTGGTATCAGAGCCGGATCTATGCGTAGATGATTTGTATGGGTAGAACACATAGGAGTTTGTGGGCGTTGATGATCATTTTTTTGCCTCTTTGAGTATTTTATGATCTTAGTGGCATAGTAGGATGAAGCTGCCCTAGACTAAGTTTACGTGTACTATGTACGCGAGAATTGTCTCACTTGTGACTAAGGGGGTGTCCGTTTCTCCTACTATAGTTAAGATATAATCTACAAAGGGTTGTTAAAAATGTGTTTTATCAACGTTGTGGTTCTTGTACGTAGGTATGAACGGTTCTATCCTCGTAAGCCCAAGCCACGTAAAATATGCAAAAATAAATTAGAGGCGTCTAACTTGTTTTTGCAGGGCATGTGATGTGATATGGTCAATATTACAAACGTTATATATGAGGTGATATCTTTTGTAAATTATTGACATACCGGCTAGAGCCATATGGTTGTCTTATTTTTATGGCATGCGTGATGTATATCATATCCATGTGATATGTTGTAATGGACAATCAAGATGGAGGTGCCACGAACCTTGTTGGAACGCCGGTGGAATGATGGAGATCATACCATGATGCACAAGATGGAGATCAAGTGCACGAAGGACCATATCATATCGCATTATCCATGCATGTGATGTTTATCCTTTTATGAATCTTATTTTGCTTAGATCGCGACGGTAGCATTATAAGATGATCCCTCTCACTTAATATCAAGATAATAATGTGTTCTTCCTTAAGTATGCACTGTTAAGAAAGTTTGTCGTTTCGAGACACCATGTGATGATCGGGTGTGATAGACTCAACGTTCGCATACAACGGGTGTTTTCAAGCCTAGCATGTACAAACATGGCCTTGAAACACATGCAATACTATGGTTCTACTTGGCGAGCCTAGCATGTACAGACATGGCCTCGGAACACGTAACCGAAAGGTAAAGCATGAGTCATATGGATGATATGATGAACATGTTGATGTTCGCCTCTGCAACTACACCGTCTCACGCGCTGATCGGTTTCGGTGTAGTGAATTTGGTTCGTGTAATCACTAAAGACGACTAAGAGGGATGTTATTTTTGAGTGGGAGTTCATGGGATAATTTTAGAATTAACTTGCACTTAATTTATCATAAACATAGTCTAAATAGTCTTTGCAAATATGTTGTAGACCATGGCACCACTTACCTTCAATTTCAATATGTTCATGGAGAGAGAAAAACTAGCGAACAATGGAAGCAACTTTACCAACTGGGCACTTAACCTGAGGATTCTCCTCACCGCTTGCAAGAAGCTCTATGTGCTTGATGCACCGCTAGGTGACCAGCCCGCTGATGATGCTTCTGATGAAGATAAAAATGTTTATCTGACTCAACAAGAAGACCACAATATAGTTCATTGCGGCATCCTTTATGGATTAGGGCCAGATCTGCAAAAACGTTTCGAGAACAACACTGCCTATGCTACAATGGGAGAATTGAAATTGATTTTCGATACCCATGCTGCAATGGAGATTTATGATGCTTCAGAAAAGTTCTTTAGCTGCATAATGGAAGAGAACAACTCCGTTAGTGAGCACATACTCAGAATGTCTGAGTACGCTGATAAACTCATAGCTTTGGGAATGTTTATCCCCAATGAGCTAGCGATACATCGTGTTCTTTAATCTCTGCCACCTAGTTACAAGAACTTTGTGATGAACTATAATGTGCAAGGCATGAAGAAGTTTCTTCCTGAGCTTCTCTCAATGCTTAGGCGCTGATAACCGGGAGCATAATTGCCCCAAATATCTGGCAAATAAGAAGGCCGGCAAAGTGAACAAAGGTATATATGATATACTTGTTATTGATGTGTACCTTACTAGTACTCGCAGTAGCACGTGGGTATTTGATACTGGTTCGGTTGCTCACATATGTAACTCGAAACAGGAGCTGCAGAATAAGCGGCAACTAGCAAAGGATGAGGTGACGATGCGCGTCGGCAATGGATCAAGAGTTGATGTGATCGTTGTCGGGACGCTACCTCTACGTTTACCATCGGGATTAGTTATAAACCTCAATAATTGTTATTTTGTGCCTGCATTAAGCATGAATATCGTTTCTGGATCTTTCTTAATGCGGAATGGTTATTCCTTTAAGTCTGAGAACAATTGTTGTTCGATTTATATGAATAATATCTTTTATGGTCATGCACCTGAGAAGAATGGTTTATTTCTTTTGAATCTTGATAGTATTGATACACATATTCATAATATGAATGCCAAAATAATTAAGTTAAATGATGATATTGCTACTTACATGTGGCATTGACGCTTAGGTCATATTGGTGTTAAACGTATGAAGAAGCTCCATTCTGATGGACTCTTAGAATCACTTGATTATGAATCATTTAAAACATGTGAACCATACCTTATGGGCAAGATGACTAGAACCCCATTTTCTGGAACCATGGAACGGGTGACAAACTTACTGGAAATCATACATACTGATGTGTGTGACCAATGAGTGTATCGGCGCGCGGTGGATATCGTTGTTTTGTCACTTTCACAGATTATTTGAGTAGATATTGGTATATTTACTTAATGAAACACAAATCTGAGACATTTGAAAAGTTCAAAGAATTTCAGTGTGAAGTTCAAAATCATCGTAACAGAAAGATTAAATTTCTACGATCTGATCGTGGAGGTGAATATCTAAGTTACGAGTTTGGCATGCATATGAAACAATGTGGAATAGTTTCACAACTCACACATGCCGGAACACCACAGAGTAATGGTGTTTCGGAACGTCGTAATCGTGCTTTATTAGATATGGTTCGATCTATGATGTCTCTTACAGATTTGCCACTATCGTTTTGGGATTATGAACTAGAGGCCGCTGCATTCACTTTAAATAGGGCACCATCTAAATCCGTTGAAACGACATCGTATGAATTATGGTTTGGAAACAAACCTAAGCTGTCATTTCTAAAAGTTTGGGGATGCGGTGTTTATGTGAAATGGTTTTAACCTGATAAACTCGAACCCAAAGCGGAAAAATGCGTCTTCATAGGATACCTTAAAGAACCTTCTATCACAGATCCGAAGGCAAGATTTTCGTTGCCAAGAATGGATCCTTTTTGGAGAAGGAGTTTCTCTCGAAAGGTGTGAATAGTAGGAAGGTAGAACTCGACGAGGTTATTGAACCTTCTCTTCTTGGAATGGCGAGTAGCGCAGCGCCGGAAGTTGTTCCGGTGCCGACCCCGTCAGTTGAAGAGAGAGCTAATGATCAAGATCATGAAACTCCAGTAGAGTAAACTACCGCACCTTGCAGGTCAACTAGGGAACGTACAGCTCCTGAACTGTACGGAGATCCCGTATTAAACTTCATGGTAGATGGAGGTGATGAACCTGCGACGTATGATGAAGCAATGATGAGCCCAGATTCCAAAAAATGGCTTGAAGCCATGAAATCCGAAATAGGATCCATGTACAAAAACCAAGTTTGGACTTTGGTGGACTTACCCGATGACCGCAAGGCCGTTGAGAACAAATGGATCTTTAAAAAGAAAACTGACGCTAATGGTAATGTGACCGTCTATAAAGCTCGACTTGTCGCAAAAGGTTTTCGACAAATTCAAGGAGTTGACTACGATGAGACTTTCTCACCAATAGTGATGCTTAAGTCATTTAGGATTATGTTAGCAGTTGCTGCATTTTTCGATTATGAAATCTGGCAGATGGATGTCAAAACGGCGTTCCTTAATGGTGACATTGAGGAAGAGCTGTATATGATGCAACCCAAAGGTTTTGTTGATCCTAAGGATGCTGACAAGGTGTGCAAGCTTCAACGTTCCATTTATGGACTGAAGCAAGCATCCCGGAGTTGGAACCTCCGTTTTGATAAGTTGATCAAAGGGTTTGGATTTGTCCAAACATACGGAGAAGCTTGTATTTACAAGAAAGTGAGTGGGAGCTCTGTAGCATTTCTAGTACTATATGTGGATGACATATTGTTGATTGGAAATGATATAGAACTTTTAAAAAGCGTAAAAGGTTATTTGAACAGTAGTTTTTCGATGAAAGACCTCGGTGAAGCAGCTTATATATTAGGCATCAAAATCTACAGGGATAGATCAAGGCGCTTAATTGGACTTTCGCAAAGTACATACCTTGACCAGATTCTGAAGAAGTTCAGAATGGAAGATAGTAGGAAGGGGTTCTTACCTATGTTGCAAGGCAAAATGTTGAGTAAGATTCAATGTCCAGCTACAACAGAAGATAGAGAGAGAATGAATAAGATTCCCTATGCTTCAGCCATAGGTTTATCATGTATGCTATGCTATGTACAAGACTGGATGTGGCACATGCTATTAGTTTGACTAGTAGGTACCAATCCGATCCAGGTTTGGAACACTAAACGGTGGTGATGGCTCCCAAGTGCAGGAGATCAATCGTAGTCTTCGATGGGAAGTATTACCCAAATTTGTAGTTCGACTCAGTGGGAACACAAGAATACCGGTGAGACTTTAGCAATTGGGACGTCACTCCCAACCACACTTGTGTATCAACAAACTTGCAGCAAGAGTGGTGAGTGTAATAATGCAGTGAAAGTAAACAAACAGAAAGTAAATGGAGAGCAAGTGTTTCCCAGTTTTCACCGGAAAAGAGTGAAAGTAAACCAGAGACTAAAACGCATGCATGAGGTGACAGCGAGGTGTTGCACGGATAAGATTGATCATGTAATAATGTTTTGCTAGCAGCGGGGCCTTTCTCTATCTCAGTTTTATGTAGGTGTGTGTTCCGTAAATTATTGTGCGTACTAACCAAGAGAATTTGCACAAAGCCTACTGTCCTACCTGCCCATTTCACCGGGGCCAAGTTGGAACTACAGGTAATTAAGGTCTACCCTTTCGAATAGCCCGGACCAACGCATTAACACTCCATGAACACACATAATCCTCAAACTAGAACATATCCCCCTTGTTTTCCCTAGCTGTCACTTTAGGGTTCGCAGGTTCAACATAATAGCAGGTAATACACATTGCAGATAGATACCAAACTCAAATATATGATGTAGCAATGTAATTTCAGTACTGAAATCATGCCACTTGGTCCCTAGTAACAAGCATTAAGCCTAGCAATAGTGCATCAACATAAGACATAAGAATTCTCTAGACAAACCCCTAGATCCCGCATACAGGGTAGCAATTACATGATCAATCTCATCCAAAACCCCTCACACCTCACATGCCTACAGCAACTACTCACACATGGAGGGGGTGATGGAGCTCATGGTTGATGGAGATGATGGTGGTGGTGATGATGGTGACGAAGCCCCTCGAATTCCACCTCCGGGGGTGAAATCCCGGATCAATCTGACTCCGAAATCGAAGATCGTGGTGGCGGCGACGCTCCGTTTCGCAAACAGCCCTCCCCTTCGAAACCCGTCAGTTTCTCGTATATATGGAGGGGTACGTCGAAGACCTAGCCGGAGTGGGCCATCTGGGCCCAAAAGGGGTGACCCCACGCGGCCAAGGAATCTGGCCGCGTGTGGGGCCCCCTTTTGGCCCTCGGGTGCCCCCCCGGCACCATCTGGTGCTCATTCCCCTTCTTTTCCATAAAAAGTTACGTGGTTTTCGTCCCCTGTGAAAAGTCCTGCGAAAATAGACGGAAAGAAGACTTTTGCTAAAAACAGCGTCAGATTCTGCAGATTTATTCAATTATGGGGGGACTCCGGAGAGAAATACGATGCAAAGTGCTTGGAAAAGTAGATGCATTTTGGGTGCATCAACTCCCCCAAGCTTAGCTCGTTGTTTGTCCTCGAACAACTCAAACGCAGTGCATAAGCGATAAAAACTTTGGCAAGAACTTTGCATTGCATATGCATAATCAATTAATACTAGCAAATACTCAAGACATGATTCCTGTAACAAGTAGCAAAATACTAGCAAGTGTGCATCTACTCAGTGTTGAAGCATATATACTTGTTGCAATAGAAATAACATGAAGTGTTAATACTTGAATGAGTTTGCTCAATTGTAGACATAAACAAAGGCTTGTGCATCGTTGATGATTGAATCATATCAAGATTTTTGAGATATCTGATTCTTTCATATGTTGACAAGTAAAATCATTGTGCTTACTACCTTGCTCTCAGTTTTGCTAAAGCATTAATTTTTCATTTTGATTCTTATGCTTGACAAACTACAAGTTGAAAGCCTCATGCCCCTTAAAAGAGAAGTCCCGCACCATGATTACTCAACTCTAGATTCCTAATTAGCCTTGTACAATCATTCTAAGTATTAATGACATCATAGAGAGCAGCAATTGGGGTACCTCTTTCCCCATGACATGGAAACCAGCCCATGTCAAAATGGCAAGACAAACAAATGGAATGGACTCATTATCCTTTTTTATTTCATTCACTATATGCATAGCTTCTTATTTTAATATAGGATATGTTGCGGAGTCCATTCTAGCTATAAGTAAATTTCCACCATGATATCGCATGGCTTGGGTTAGCGGTCCAATGCGTATCTCTAATCATATATACTTACTCATCAAGACTTACTATTCCTCTACCTCATTTCGGCATGACAGGCATCCACAGTTAAAAGAACATGATATCAACTTGAATATAGAATTCTTAGTGCAGCGTTGAAAGTTTTCCATGTGATACACATTTAGACTAACCCCCAACCATAAAGTCGTCAAGCATAAGACTCCACTTTTATCATTCATGAAATTTTCTCTTTTAATTCTTTCCTTGGTTGGCAAGTTCAGTAAGCACAATGGGATGCGTAAACCTTTGCTTAAGGCTACAATTATTCAATCCATCAGCCAAGTAATGACACTAAACAATATTTCAGTTGCATCAGAATATATTCTACTAAACCACGGAGAAGATAAACAATGGCTATTATGTCACTAAGTGTTAAGGGAATCATAAGGTGTGCACTTGCTATTATTAAAAAGCATACATAAGCACGACAAAGGTGTCATACCTTTCATCCCTTCAAGCACATTATCATATCATTGTTGTTCTCCTCTCCCCACTTGAACTGCTCAATAAAAACTCAAATCTTGCTATAAAAAGTTACTGCATTCAGCAATTTGTTTACCTACCTAAACACCTCAAAAGTTTCTCATGTTTTACAGAGGTGAAGGCCATAAAAAGTTGCAGTAGTGATTAAATTTTCAGCTCAAACGGAGTCACAAGTAAAGATTAAAGCATATAACAGTGAACATATTTCAGCAATTCCTGCAGCTCCATATTTATACTAAACTCAAGAAAACAAAAATCTTTTTGTGGTTTTTGATTTTTAGAAACATAATGTAAATAACCAGAAGTAAACTAGCTAACAAATAACAAAAATATTTTTGTGTTTTTCAGATTTAAAGAACATAAAACAACAAATAACATGCAAGTGATATAACACAACGAATGAGGAGGGAGAGAAATACTCCCCCAAGCTTGTGATCAAGCTAGTATCCTGGGTGGTAATCGTGTCCACCACTCGACGAACCTCCCTGGAAGAAGGATGGATCCTGCCATGCCTGTGCTCCAAGGTGTGGTTCGGGGAAGCCCCAGGGATATGCCATAGGCGCCTGGTATTAGGGCTCCTCCTGTTGTTGCTCTTCTTGTTGTGGATCTTCTTGCACAGTCCACTTTGTCTCCCTGTCAAACAAGTCAGCACAAGGGAGCCTAACAGACACAATGTGCCCATTAGAATCCTTATAGCAATATGAAAAATATTCTTTCTCAACCCTGCTCATATCCATGCGAAAAAGTAACCAAAATCCAGCAGTCGAGACTCATTTACCATGGTACCCAAGTTATCATTAAAACCTCGTTCTGCCATAATGTATTCATGGATTAAAGTGGCAATGGCACCAACATATAAAGGAGTTTTATCCGTGCCATTCCTACTCATAGCTAAATGCAAAGTTCTAGCAAGTATGGTTCCCAGGTTATATATAGGTGTTGTATTTTCCATTGCACATTTTAATAAATAGATCATAGGACCAGTGCAAGCAGAAGTGTTATCCCTAGCAAGGAATCCTCTAGCAAGAAACAATGCAAAATATCTAAGGCCCGGGTGTTGGATGCATGTGAGCTTGTGTGACGCCCGAGATCGGGCACTATGCAGAGTTCAGCATTCCCGCCAAAATCCACATAATAACCGATTCCAGGTTGCCACTTGTGATAACATTACAACAGTTCACGAATAATCGACAACGACGACAGAAAAGATATATACAAGATGACTCAAACGAGTCAGGGATACAACTGATACAACACAAAGATCCAACTAACAGCAGAAGAAACAACATAGCGTCCGACTACGGACAAGATACAAATTGGACTAAGAGTCCTGAAGATAACCGAGAGGGTCCAATCCCTGCCCAGGCCAAGCCGGAGGGATTCCCAAGCTAACGTCGTCAGACTTCAAACCTGTTGACTGCAATATTGAATATGCAGCCACGAAAAAGGATTCGTGGGTCAGTACGGTTAAGTACTGGCAAGTGGATAAACCATACTCACAAGATACCGGCGTAACCAGTCATCACAAGACACAAATACTTTGGGTTCAACGGAAAGGAAGGGGTTGTTGCAAATAAGCGGCAGCGGGCTGCACTAACCAACTACAGAAACACACTACAACTTCCGGCTAACAGAAAGAAGATGAGATAGCGTATCGTAACCAACTACAACTAACCTCAAACAAACCCATCCAATGTTACCCCCTACTAAGGAAGCAACCCAAGGATAACTCACACTGTTGATTAGGGTGAAGTTCATGTTATTGTGACAATATGCCTATTACTAGTCAAATTATTATTAATTAGGTGTAAGTTGTCTGAGTACTTGTTAGCCAGCACTTTCACCAAGTCGTCACATAACCGCGGACAACACGGCTTCTCGAGAAGATTTATCCCTGCAGGGTGTGCTCCAGTACCCGTACACACTCGAGCCACCAACTAAAACTCAGGTTGGCTCGACACGACCCAAACCATCTCTACAACCCATCCTAGGAGCCACGGAGCTATAAGGTCCCAGCCACGCAGCCGAATACTCAGCGCAAGTGTGCAAAACTCCCGCAGGACGCAACACCCCGGCAATACAGGCCTCGCCCTATATGCATCATCATCATCATAACCATCACCAGTAACCATGGGGGCGCCTCCCATTATGCAAAGGAGCAAATGGAACACCCGAACTAAGTGTGGCTCTTCGGACAAGCTGCAGATCAGGTCTAAGTCGAGGGGGGTCCCATACTACCACCCGGATGCGGTGAGCACGCTCATCATGGATCAGTAGACAAGACCCTTTTCCTAATTAAGTTCGACACTAGCAGGCCTCAAAACCACGCCGGGCCTCCTGCCGGTGCCTTAACATCAAATTATTACTACCCAAAACATTAACATGTTGTTGACTAAGTTTGAACCCAACTATCAAACTAAACAGGTGATAAGACGGACAACAAGACTTGAGCGCAAACAACACTAAGCAGGCAACTACGACACGAGGGCCAACAAGGTAAACAAACAACAGTTAATAGGAAGTGGAAGGAAGGCTATATCATGGCTGCAAGGTAAACATATAATAGGATCGAGACACAAGCATCGAATCAAGGCTAGAATAAGAACAACGGAAAGAATCGGTAACAAGTGATGAAAGGCAGCCATTTGGCAGCAAGTGAGTATACTTGCCTGAAATCCAGCAAGTAGAGGTACATCCGCAGAACTTGTCGTTGCTCACATCATCTCAACGTCCTATCCGCGAAGAAGCAACGAACCTCGAACAAACACCGGATGCAACAATTACTACTACGGCAAAAGATCCAGCATGATCAAGATATGGATGCATGACAAGTTTAAGGATGCATCAAAGATAAACTAGTTGACATGGTAACATAATTAAATGGACCCATATGCAATTTGGGTTGCATATGGAAAGCCCATGAATTAAGGTTGAGATAATTGTTTTACAACTAACCAACAGGTGAAGGTGGATTAGCATGATGCATGGATGAGGAAAACATTAAGAAAACAACAAGAGATTCAAATTAAAAAGGTGTTTACCAAGTTTGGAATTTTTCTTATTAAGTTATGAAATTTGGCTTCTTAAATGATTTACACAAGCATTTATTGTTTTCACCCATTTTAATTGTTTAAAACAGATAACAAAATTTATATTTGGAAAGAACACAAAATTTTAGATGGAAAACATATTTCATTTGTTGAATTTGGATTTAAAATGAGCAAGTTATTAATTTGGCAATTTTAGTTGCATTAAATAAGAAACAGTTGTTTTCAGCAATTTAAATTATTCAAAACAGAAAACAAAGTTCATATTTGGAAAGCTTATTCAATTTTGCATGGAAAACATATTTTACATGTTGGAATTGGATTTGAATTGCCCAAGTTATGAATTTTGCAATTTAAAAGGTTTAATTAAAGCATTGGATTATTGCACCACTTTTAATTAGGGAAAACAGTAAACAAATTGCATTGAAAAGGTTGAAAACATGTAGCAAATGTTTCACTGAACATTTTGAGCTATTAAACATAATTTTTGGGTTATTATTGAATTTATTATGCAATTTTCCATAATCATTCTTATTCTGCCATTTTTAGTAAACAGAGGGAAACATGTTCAAATTTAATTCAATTGTGTCCAAATAAAATACCAATGTGTAGAGTTTGTTAATACACATTTTTAGAGAGCAAGTTTGCTTAAATTGGATGAGCAGAACTAAAGTTATGAAATTCCAAAGTTTCCAATTTTTATTGCATTTTCAGTAATTAATTATTTAGTGCAAAAATTGTTACAGCAACATGTTGCAAACTTGACATTAATAGAAAGAGCACAAAATTTTGAATCCACAGGAACTTGACATTAATAGAAAGAGCACAAAACATATTTTACATGTTGGAATTGGATTTGAATTGCCCAAGTTATGAATTTTGCAATTTAAAAGGTTTAATTAAAGCATTGGATTATTGCACCACTTTTAATTAGGGAAAACAGTAAACAAATTGCATTGAAAAGGTTGAAAACATGTAGCAAATGTTTCACTGAACATTTTGAGCTATTAAACATAATTTTTGGGTTATTATTGAATTTATTATGCAATTTTCCATAATCATTCTTATTCTGCCATTTTTAGTAAACAGAGGGAAACATGTTCAAATTTAATTCAATTGTGTCCAAATAAAATACCAATGTGTAGAGTTTGTTAAGACAATTTTTTAGAGAGCAAGTTTGCTTAAATTGGATGAGCAGAACTAAAGTTATGAAATTCCAAAGTTTCCAATTTTTATTGCATTTTCAGTAATTAATTATTTAGTGCAACAATTGTTACAGCAACATGTTGCAAACTTGACATTAATAGAAAGAGCACAAAATTTTGAATCCACAGGAACTTGACATTAATAGAAAGATCACAAAACATATTTTACATGTTGGAATTGGATTTGAATTGCCCAAGTTATGAATTTTGCAATTTAAAAGGTTTAATTAAAGCATTGGATTATTGCACCACTTTTAATTAGGGAAAACAGTAAACAAATTGCATTGAAAAGGTTGAAAACATGTAGCAAATGTTTCACTGAACATTTTGAGCTATTAAACATAATTTTTGGGTTATTATTGAATTTATTATGCAATTTTCCATAATCATTCTTATTCTGCCATTTTTAGTAAACAGAGGGAAACATGTTCAAATTTAATTCAATTGTGTCCAAATAAAATACCAATGTGTAGAGTTTGTTAAGACAAATTTTTAGAGAGCAAGTTTGCTTAAATTGGATGAGCAGGACTAAAGTTATGAAATTCCAAAGTTTCCAATTTTTATTGCATTTTCAGTAATAAATTATTTAGTGCAAAAATTGTTACAGCAACATGTTGCAAACTTGACATTCATAGAAAGAGCACAGAATTTTGAATCCACAGGAATTTGAATCATTCAATTTGGAGCAAAATTCAATTTTATATTGATTTTAGAATTAATTGCTTAGATCTGAGTTTCTGAAATTCGGGCAGAAAAAGAAAAGGCAGAAAATAGAATGGTGTGGTTTGGGGGAATCGAACCCTGGACCTGGGGCTTGAGTGCAAGGGGGTTAACCAGTGGGCTGCTGTCACGTTTGTGATGGATACAGGGGCGAGTTTGTTTTGAGGTAACTTAAGGCCTGACGAAACTGTAACCAAGATTCAGTTACTGTCTCACGATCGGAAGACGACGGCGATAGCCGAGCCGCGGCCGGCGGCGATGGGGTGCGGCCGCGGGGCAAAGGGGGAGAGAGGGGGGATAGGTAGGGGTGGAAATAAAACTCGAAACTCGTGAGCTTAGCGAGTACTCGAAAACTCGGCTCGAATCAGCTCGAACTCGGATACTAATGAGCCAAGCCGAGTTGGCTTTTGTAGCTCGTTAATATAACGAGTTTAACGAGTCGAGTTGCAAGTACTCGATAAGCTCGTTAATGTCCTTATATTGATATGCTAACTCAAATATTACTCAACATGAAATAAAATCCAAGACCTTTAGGACAAAATACATGAACATTCAAATTAAAACATCCAAAATCTACGGTGCGAGGCATGAAAGATTAATCAACCTTCTTATAATGTTGCTCCATAATGAATTGATAATGTTTTTCAGTTCCTTAATGAGCTTATCGAGCCAACTCGAGTATTTATCGAGTCGAGCCAAGCTAAGGTTTTTTGCTCGTTAAGTTAATGAGTCGAGTCGAGCAAACTCGTTAACTAACAAGTATTTACGAGTCGAGTCGAGTTGAGTCGAGCTAGCTCGATATCCACCCCTAGGGATAGGGGAGAGAGAGAGGAGAGGGAGATAGGGGAGAGACGCTCACCTCGGGCTCGAAGGAGGCGCAGCGGCAGAGGTGCGGACGCCACAGCAGGGAGGCGGTCGGCGACTTCCCGGCGACGGCGCGGCCTCCCCGGTGGCTCCCAGCGCCCGGCGAGGAAAAGAGACAGGAAGGACGAGGATGCAGCGGCGGTTCCATTCCCGCGCCTTGAGGAGGGGACCACGACCACACAGCGGCCACCTTGGGAAGCTCCATCTACAGCCATGGTGAACTTCACAGACAGAGAAAAAAATTCAGAGTTTGGAGGGGAGGGATTCCGAGGGGGAAAAGGAAGGATGGCGGCGGCTGGAGGTAGGAGGAAGGGAGCAGAGAGGCTAGGGGAGGAACCCTAGGGACTAGATATATGGATGAGGGAGCAGGTGAGGTGGGGGAGCTCGGTGACAGCGACGTCTCCCCTCCCCTGTACGGACAGAGGTAGGAGATGGGGTTGTGGGCTGCAGCGCTAGGGGTTGTAGGTGGGCCTGTTGGGCCTGCCTCCCCCTAGCTCACCTTTTTCTTTTTTATTTTTCCTCTTTTTTTTTGCTTGTAGGAAAGAAAAGAGAGAGAGAAAAGAATAGATTCTTAGGGGTTTTTATTTTATGAATAACTTTTGTTAATTTGCAAAACAGTGAGTAAAAGCAATGTTAACATTATTCCCAAAAATTTGAAATATTAATGTGATTTTAATTTGTTAGTTGAATTCATATAGGGTTTTCAATTGGAGTTTTGAAATAACAAGTTTTATTCAATAAAATCAAACACTATGAAAACTTAGTGAGTTTAAAAATGTTTGGAAGATTTTTAATTGTTACACCACAATTGGATCATGTCAATTATGAATGGATTTGCTTTGAATTTGAAATTACCATTTGGGTGTTAATAGAAGGGAATTTTTTATTGACAAGCAAATTAAATAAATTTCAACTTCAAACTATTTGAAAACAAGTTGAGTTGTTTAGGTTGCAATTTTTAAATTGGAAACTTGAGATATGGTTGAAAGTTGAAAGTTTAAAGTGGTTTGAATTTTTCAGTTGTTTGAAAAAACATGGTGCAATGCATATGATGCATGTGATGCAATGCAACAAAAAGAAAACAACCAACTACACTTAGGGAAACACCCCAGGTGTTACAGACGACACCACTAACAAGGGATTGCGCCCTCGGAATCCACCTGCTAACCCGGGAGGGGAAAGAAGTTCGACTATCGATTCTTCATGCTTCCAGTTGATCTCCTCGACACCACTAACAAGGGCTTCTCGACACCACTAACAAAAGATTCTTGCTCGGGCTGATGACGATGTTCTTCCACCAGGAATCTTCCGATGATCGAACCTATTAGGTTAAAGGCTCAGAAAACGTCCACCCACGTAGGCTCCTAACACTTTGAAACATAGACAAGAGGGGAAGACTCCAAAACAAATAAGATGGGAGGGGAAATAGAATAGAGATAAGGAGAAAACAAGAATCCTATTGAGATGTTTTTCTAAAATAGTTTAGCAGAAATAGTTTTTGACACTCTAGAAACAACGACAGTTAGCGAGGTTATCCTACAGGCTTTGCGGACCCGTTGCTTCGATAACCATTCGTATCGAAACAATATCGGGAATCGGAACCAAGGCTCTGATACCATTTGTGACGCCCGAGATCGGGCACTATGCAGAGTTCAACATTCCCGCCAAAATCCACATAATAACCGATTCCAGGTTGCCACTTGTGATAACATTACAACAGTTCACGAATAATCCACAACGACAGCAGAAAAGATATATACAAGATGACTCAAACGAGTCAGGGATACAACTGATACAACACAAAGATCCAACTAACAACGGAAGAAACAACATAGCGTCCGGCTACGGACAAGATACAAATTGGACTAAGAGTCTTGAAGATAACCGAGAGCGTCCAATCCCTGCCCAGGCCAAGCCGGAGGGATTTCCAAGCTAACGTCGTCAGACTTCAAACCTGTTGACTGCAATATTGAATATGCAGCCACGAAAAAGGATTCGTGGGTCAGTACGGTTAAGTACTGGCAAGTGGATAAACCATACTCACAAGATACCGGCGTAACCAGTCATCACAAGACACAAATACTTTGGGTTCAACGGAAAGGAAGGGGTTGTTGCAAATAAGCGGCAGCGGGCTGCACTAACCAACTACAGAAACACACTACAACTTCCGGCTAACAGAAAGAAGATGACATAGCGTATCGTAACCAACTACAACTAACCTCAAACAAACCCATCCAATGTTACCCCCTACTAAGGAAGCAACCCAAGGATAACTCACACTGTTGATTAGGGTGAAGTTCATGTTATTGTGACAATATGCCTATTACTAGTCAAATTATTATTAATTAGGTGTAAGTTGTCTGAGTACTTGTTAGCCAGCACTTTCACCAAGTCGTCACATAACCGCGGACAACACGGCTTCTCGAGAAGATTTATCCCTGCAGGGTGTGCTCCAGTACCCGTACACACTCGAGCCACCAACTAAAACTCAGGTTGGCTCGACACGACCCAAACCATCTCTACAACCCATCCTAGGAGCCACGGAGCTATAAGGTCCCAGCCACGCAGCCGAATACTCAGCGCAAGTGTGCAAAACTCCCGCAGGACGCAACACCCCGGCAATACAGGCCTCGCCCTATATGCATCATCATCATCATAACCATCACCAGTAACCATGGGGGCGCCTCCCATTATGCAAAGGAGCAAATGGAACACCCGAACTAAGTGTGGCTCTTCGGACAAGCTGCAGATCAGGTCTAAGTCGAGGGGGGTCCCATACTACCACCCGGATGCGGTGAGCACGCTCATCATGGATCAGTAGACAAGACCCTTTTCCTAATTAAGTTCGACACTAGCAGGCCTCAAAACCACGCCGGGCCTCCTGCCGGTGCCTTAACATCAAATTATTATTACCCAAAACATTAACATGTTGTTGACTAAGTTTGAACCCAACTATCAAACTAAACAGGTGATAAGACGGACAACAAGACTTGAGCGCAAACAACACTAAGCAGGCAACTACGCCACGAGGGCCAACAAGGTAAACAAACAACAGTTAATAGGAAGTGGAAGGAAGGCTATATCATGGCTGCAAGGTAAACATATAATAGGATCAAGACACAAGCATCGAATCAAGGCTAGAATAAGAACAACGGAAAGAATCGGTAACAAGTGATGAAAGGCAGCCATTTGGCAGCAAGTGAGTATACTTGCCTGAAATCCAGCAAGTAGAGGTACATCCGCAGAACTTGTCGTTGCTCACATCATCTCAACGTCCTATCCGCGAAGAAGCAACGAACCTCGAACAAACACCGGATGCAACAATTACTACTACGGCAAAAGATCCAGCATGATCAAGATATGGATGCATGACAAGTTTAAGGATGCATCAAAGATAAACTAGTTGACATGGTAACATAATTAAATGGACCCATATGCAATTTGGGTTGCATATGGAAAGCCCATGAATTAAGGTTGAGATAATTGTTTTACAACTAACCAACAGGTGAAGGTGGATTAGCATGATGCATGGATGAGGAAAACAATAAGAAAACAACAAGAGATTCAAATTAAAAAGGTGTTTACCAAGTTTGGAATTTTTCTTATTAAGTTATGAAATTTGGCTTCTTAAATGATTTACACAAGCATTTATTGTTTTCACCCATTTTAATTGTTCAAAACAGATAACAAAATTTATATTTGGAAAGAACACAAAATTTTAGATGGAAAACATATTTCATTTGTTGAATTTGGATTTAAAATGAGCAAGTTATTAATTTGGCAATTTTAGTTGCATTAAATAAGAAACAGTTGTTTTCAGCAATTTAAATTATTCAAAACAGAAAACAAAGTTCATATTTGGAAAGCTTATTCAATTTTGCATGGAAAACATATTTTACATGTTGGAATTGGATTTGAATTGCCCAAGTTATGAATTTTGCAATTTAAAAGGTTTAATTAAAGCATTGGATTATTGCACCACTTTTAATTAGGGAAAACAGTAAACAAATTGCATTGAAAAGGTTGAAAACATGTAGCAAATGTTTCACTGAACATTTTGAGCTATTAAACATAATTTTTGGGTTATTATTGAATTTATTATGCAATTTTCCATAATCATTCTTATTCTGCCATTTTTAGTAAACAGAGGGAAACATGTTCAAATTTAATTCAATTGTGTCCAAATAAAATACCAATGTGTAGAGTTTGTTAATACAATTTTTTAGAGAGAAGTTTTCTTAAATTGGATGAGCAGAACTAAAGTTATGAAATTCCAAAGTTTCCAATTTTTATTGCATTTTCAGTAATTAATTATTTAGTGCAAAAATTGTTACAGCAACATGTTGCAAACTTGACATTAATAGAAAGAGCACAAAATTTTGAATCCACAGGAATTTGAATCATTCAATTTGGAGCAAAATTCAATTTTATATTGATTTTAGAATTAATTGCTCGGATCTGAGTTTCTGAAATTCGGGCAGAAAAAGAAAAGGCAGAAAATAAAAGGGTGTGGCTTGGGGGAATCGAACCCTGGACCTGGGGCTTGAGCGCAAGGGGGTTAACCAGTGGGCTGCTGTCACGTTTGTGATGGATACAGGGGCGAGTTTGTTTTGAGGTAACTTAAGGCCTGACGAAACTGTAACCAAGATTCAGTTACTGTCTCACGATCGGAAGACGACGGCGATCAGCGAGCCGCGGCCGGCGGCGATGGGGTGCGGCCGCGGGGTAAAGGGGAGAGAGGGGGATAGGGGAGAGAGAGAGGAGAGGGAGAGAGGGGAGAGACGCTCACCTCGGGCTCGAAGGAGGCGCAGCGGCAGAGGGGCGGACGCCACAGCAGGGAGGTGGCCGGCGACTTCCGGCCGACGGCGCGGCCTCCCCGGTGGCTCCCAGCGCCCGGCGAGGAGATGAGGAGGACGAGGATGCAGCGGCGGTTCCATTCCCGCGCCTTGGAGGAGGGGACCACGACCACAGCGGCCACCTTGGGAAGCTCCATCTACAGCCATGGTGAACTTCACAGACAGAGAAAAAAATTCAGATTTTGGAGGGGAGGGATTCCGAGGGGGAAAAGGAAGGATGGCAGCGGCTGGAGGTAGGAGGAAGGGAGCAGAGAGACTAGGGGAGGAACCCTAGGGACTAGATATATGGAGGAGGGAGCAGGTGAGGTGGGGGAGCTCGGTGACAGCGACGTCTCCCCCCCTGTACGGACAGAGGTAGGAGATGGGGTTGTGGGCTGCAGCGCTAGGGGTTGTAGGTGGGCCTGTTGGGCCTGCCTCCCCCTAGCTCACCTTTTTCTTTTTTATTTTTCCTCTTTTTTTTTGCTTGTAGGAAAGAAAAGAGAGAGAGAAAAGAATAGATTCTTAGGGGTTTTTATTTTATGAATAACTTTTGTTAATTTGCAAAACAGTGAGTAAAAGCAATGTTAACATTATTCCCAAAAATTTGAAATATTAATGTGATTTTAATTTGTTAGTTGAATTCATATAGGGTTTTCAATTGGAGTTTTGAAATAACAAGTTTTATTCAATAAAATCAAACACTATGAAAACTTAGTGAGTTTAAAAATGTTTGGAAGATTTTTAATTGTTACACCACAATTGGATCATGTCAATTATGAATGGATTTGCTTTGAATTTGAAATTACCATTTGGGTGTTAATAGAAGGGAATTTTTTATTGACAAGCAAATTAAATAAATTTCAACTTCAAACTATTTGAAAACAAGTTGAGTTGTTTAGGTTGCAATTTTTAAATTGGAAACTTGAGATATGGTTGAAAGTTGAAAGTTTAAAGTGGTTTGAATTTTTCAGTTGTTTGAAAAAACATGGTGCAATGCATATGATGCATGTGATGCAATGCAACAAAAAGAAAACAACCAACTACACTTAGGGAAACACCCCAGGTGTTACAGCTTGCCTCTATTCATTCTTTCAGAAATATTTTTAGCAATGCTACGCCAGAATGTGACAAGTTCTTCTCTAGAATCAGCATATGTTTCATCCCATAACCCCGTAGTTGGTACACGTATAGCCTTACAGAATTCCTCTAATGACATGACTAAACGCTGCCCCCTCATTGTAAATTTAATGACAAAAGTAGCTGGAGGAGGATTCTTAGACTTACTTTTCCGGTGCACCACCGGTCCCTCAAACCTGAATGTAGAGAGGAATTCCCTCAAGAGTTCCACATATGTGTTGCGTGGATAGCGTGAGAACTCAAGCAGCCCCGTAGTTGCAGCAAAGGCTTGGAAATATTCAGCAATCCCCCAATGTTCAAGAACTTCGGGGTCTTGCCATCTTGTGGTATGGACACGCAGATTTTCACCTGCAAAAACCAATTCATCCTCCCATAACTGATTATCATCATGATTGTTGGACACCCTTGATTCTCTTCTCCTTGTCGTTGAGGACATCCCAAGCAATGCCTTTCCCTTGTTCAGCATGTTACCTTGCTGTACCAAAATAAAATTCAACAAAAATTAAATTGTATCACTCTAAAACATTGCTAAGGCATCCATAACTAGTCCTCTAATCAATATCATGCATCCATATCAACTAGAAAACTTAAATTCATGGAGTTCATAGACATAATAGGTGACACCTAGTGCAGCAAAATACTTCATACACAAAGCATGGGAGCAAGAAGTAATTGGATGAGTGAAGGAGTTACATACCAAGGAGTGATTCCATCAAACAGATTTGAAAAATCTGCTTCAAATGTGGAGATCGAGGATTGACGGAGAAACAGAGCACGGGAAAAATGGAGGAGATGAACAGGGGTTGGTTTTTGGTCGAAAGGGAGCAGATGAGCATTGGATGGACCCCAGCATCCACTTGTGGCAAAAAATGGGGTATCTCACGCGGCCAAGGAATCTGGCCGCGTGGAGGTACCTATTTTGGCCCCTGGTGGCCTGCTGGTGCTCCCCCACTGGCTGCTGGTCCCTTCGGGCAAAAAACTGACCCCCTAATTTTTCTGGAATTTTACGTGAAACTTTTCTACAGAGAATTTCTAAAACTTCATATTCTGTGATTTCTGATTCTAATTTTTTTAATACTATGTCTATGTCTCACAATTTTAAAGCAAATAACATAAAAAAAATGCAATTTAAATGTTTGTAAAAAAAATGCAATTTAAATGTTTGTAAAAAAAATGCAATTTAAATGTTTGTAAAAAAAATGCAATAAAAAAACATTAGGAATGAGGTTGATCAGGTCTCATTAGCAACATGTAAAGAATATAGCTCATGATTCTTATTATTACTTATTATAAAACAATAAATCAAGTTACCTCATATTTGATTGGAATGGTTCAAATCATCAATATTTCATACCTTGGTGCTGGAGGTGGTATAGGTATTTCAATGCTACCAATCTTAATGGAATTTATTTGTATAGCATTCACACTTGTGCTCATACTTGTAACATGTTTCTTGTAAGATCCCAAGTATGAAAAACCATCCCTAGAATGTTTGTTTCTTGTTTTATTAAAGTTTTGCATCATGTCATCATACTCATTGAATTGTTTGCATTTGTTTTGCATCTGTTTTCCTTTTGGTTGCATCTGTTTTCAATTGTTTTCTATTTCAAATTCAAACCAATATTCAAACCTTGTTTCATACTTGTTATGTTACAATCTTTTTCAAATAAAAAGTTCAACTCAAAACCTCAATTGTTTCCAATTAATCCATAAGGTTCAACTATTAAAAATGGTGGCTTTTAATCAATCAATTAATTCAAATGTTATTCAAAATTCCAATCAAATTTCAAACAGCAACCTTTTGGAATTATTGAAAATTACCAAAACAATTATAATCTTTTGTTTCCATTTAAACCTATATGTTCACCCTATTTAAATTCTTGTTTTCAATAATGTCACTTAATCCAAAAATCATTCAAATATGAACCAATTTACAAACAGCTCCACATTTTGAAATTTATGGAAAACAAAAATTGTCAAATGGGTACTGACACAATAACTAAGCAACACAATTTTTCCTAACTCAAAAACCCTCATTTTTCTTCCTATTTCTATTTCTGCAAAAAAAAGAAACAAAAGAAAAAAATAAAAAGAAAACTTACCAGCGAGGGGCAGTGGGCTGCGCCCCACGCAGCCCAGCCCAGCTTCGCGGCCCGGTACCGTTTCGCCCCGCGCTCCCCTTTTCTTCTCTGCGTACGGCGCGCATCCGCCGCAGCCACGTCGGCGTACGGCGGAGCAGACGGCCAGCAGCCCCTACCTCCCCTATATCTACCTCCTAGACCCCCTCGAGCCGCTGCCCTAACCCTAGACCACCCTATCTCCCTCAGCCGCCGTCGCCTGCCTCTCTCTGCCGGCGATCCAACCCTCTGCAACCACCCCAACCTCACCGGAGCGCCACCTACCTGAACCCACGATGCCCGCCGTCGCTGCAGTGCCTCTCTGCGTGAGCTGACCGCGGGGATCAAACCACCGCATCTTCCTCGAGCTTCTGGACACCACAGCAGCCGCGGAGATCCACCAAAACGCCGCCGCCATCCTCGCAGCTGCCGGCGACATCCACCTCACCGTCGAGCTCCTCCCTCTGCAAAACCTCGAGGTGATCACCGTGCTCTCCCTCTCCTGTCCTCTCTCTGCATCCTGAACGCGCGCGCAACCACAGCGAGCCAACGCATCCATCCACCGCGATTAGCCGCGTAGCTCGCCGCCGGCCACCGTCGTTCTCCGTCAGGTTCAGAAAGGTGCAGTTTTTCGTCAGTTAAAAGTTCAGTTTGAAACTGAACCTCAACTTGGCAGCGTCGCGTATACTGACAAAGACGAACGCTCACCGTAGTGGTAACGCTCCGCTGCACGCCTCCCGCAGCGTGGGTTCGAGCCCTCGCGCTCGCGATTAAAACCCACACTTTTTGCGCCGGGCACTGACAGGGTGGCCCCCCCTGTCAGCTGCTGTGTGCGCACGCACGCCACGCTGGCCCCAGGGCCCACTGGCAGTGCCCTAGGGTAGCTAACTGCGCGGTGTAAAATGTTTTCAACCTTTTTCTTTTTTCAGTTAAGTCCTATTTCATCACAGATTGGTCCCTAGTTTTAAAATGTGATTAACTTTTAATTTATAAATCCAAATAATAAAAGTAAAATATGTTTGTTGAACCAAATTTAATTCTCTACCTGTTTATAACATTTGTATTCTGTTTTGAATAATTCAAATGCATTCAAATTTCAAATTCAAACAGTTCATTTAAAATTTGTATAATTGCATAACTAATTCATACTTAATCCAAATAATGCAAATAAAATATGTTTTCCATGCTATTTTGAAACACCTTTCCAAATATAAATTTTGTTTCATGATTTGAACAACTAAAATTGCTTAAATAATTTAAACCTTGTTTAAATCATTTAAATTTGCTAAATTCATAACTTGCTCAAATTAAATTATTTTTGAACATGTAAAATATGTTTTCAAACTAGAAAAGTATAAACTTTTCAAATATGAATTTGAATTACTGTTTGGAACAAATAAAATTCTAATAATATTCAAACTTGTTTTAAATTCATTTAAAGCTTGTTTAATCTTGTTTAATTCATAATAAATTCATCCTAATTCCTTTTTCAATATTTGAAACATGTAATCCAACTAAAATTTTGTGTTCTTTTCAAATATGAACTTTGTTAGCTGTTTTGCACAATTTAAATTGCTGAAAACAACAATTGCTTGTGTGACACCTTTAAGGACCCAAAAATTACTTAACTTAATAACTAAAATTCCAAAATTGGTAAACCTTATTTCCAATTGATTCTATTGTTGTTATTTTGTTGTTTTCCTCATCCATGCATCATACTAAACCATTTTCACCTGTTGGTTAGTTGTAAAACAATTGTTTCAACCATAATTCATGGGATTTTCATATGCAACTCAAATTGCACATGGGTCCATTTAAATTGTGTTACCATATCAACTAGTTTATCTTGATGCATCAATTAAATTGACATGCATCATCCCATGATTGTGCACTATGCCATGTTATTGATTGTTTGTTCCCTGCGTTGTTTGTTTGTTTCTTCTCGGATAGACGACGACGTTGAGACAGACGATACTTACGACACCCCTTCTGAGGATCTAGCTCAGTACCAGGCTGCTGAGTTTGCAGGCAAGTATTCACTCACATGAACCACCGTGTTCCTTTCAACCTTGGTTACCGATACTTTCCGTTGTCTATTTTGCTAGCCCTATGTATCGTTGCTTCTGTTACGAACCTATCACATGATACCCTGAACCCTGATATTGCCTCACCTCCAAACCTATACCCCATTGCTTGTTGCCCGTGTCTTACTAGCATGCTTAGGGTTGTTTTTGCTCGAGTCTGTTATCAGTTACTTTCTGTTACTATTTCTATTATGTTCTGGGGCTCGATGTTAAACAACAACCTGTTATTTCTGAGGTAATAATAATTTGCTGATAAGGCACCGGCAGGAGGCCCGGCGTGGTTTTGAGACCTGCTAGTGTCGACCCTAATTAGGAAAAGGGTCTTGTCTACTGATCCATGATGAGCGCACTATCCGCATGTGGGAAGCGTGTATGGGCGCCCCCCTCAATTTGATTCGATTCGCATCTCGTCCAAATCGCCACACTTAGTTCGGGCTTTCCATTTGATGCACGCATATGTAGGTACGAACCCGAGGCCAGGGTGGAACTTTTGTAGTCGGCATTTAGGGCGGCGTGGTCTTCCAGTGCTATGAGGGTCCCCCTTTTCTTCGTGGGGGCTCGATTAGCCGCGCACGCACAGCACGTGGTTCTTTGGGCTTGATGCGAAGAAGAGTTGAGTTGTGTTGAGTGCCCCGCTTGGTGGAAGGGCCCTTCCATATGGCGGGTTATTCTTACGTGTACGGCTAAATTGGTGCACCCCTGCAGGGATAAATCTTCTCGAGAAGCCGTGTTTTCCGCGGTTATGGTTGACTTGGTGAAAGTACTGGCTAACAAGTACTCAGAACAACTTACATCTAACTAATGATAACTTGACTAGTAATAGTCTTATTGACACAATAACTTGAACCATCATTAATCCAAATGTGTGAGTTATCCTCGGATTGCTTCTTTGGATAAGGGGCGAGATCCAGGATGGGTTTGTTTGGAGTTAGTTGTTAGTTGGTTACGATACGCTATCTTATCCCCTTTCTGTTAGCCGGAAGTGGTAGTAACTCTGTAGTTGGTTAGAGCAGCCAGTTGCAGCATCTTTTATATCCCCTTCCTTCCGTTGAACCCAAAGCATCTGTGCTTGGTGTTGACGGGTTACACTTTGGTGAATTGTGAGTCTTGCTTGCCAGTACGTTTATGTACTGACCCCTTTGGGGCTGTGGTTTCCGCAGACTACGTTTCCGAGGATCCCCATGGTGGCTACTACTTGGAGTTTGACGAGACTGCTGACGAGTAGATAGCGGACCCGGGCAGGATCTGAGACTTCGTGGATGGGCTCCGTCTTTTCGTTTCCAGCCTCTTAGGCCTATTTGGATCTTGTCTGTACTCAGACATTTTGGATGCTTCCGCTGTGTTGTAATGATGAATTGTTGGGACATGTGTCCTCTGGATGATTGTATTTGCTATCTCTGCTCTAGTGAGAGCTACTTGCAACTTATTTCGATCTTTTGTGTCGTAGAGATCTGTTGTGATATCACTTGTTCAAATGCCGTTGACGTACCATGTGTGTATGTTTTGAAGTACGTCAATGGAAGTATCCTGATTTCTACGGGATGGTTTGCGTAGACGATGAACAGTAGGGGTTGGTTGTCACACATACGTGTGTTGGCCTACTCGTAAGAGATGCGGGTGCAGGTAAGCCCCGTAATCCAATCAACTACTGTTCAACGGAACTGCGAGTATCCCCTAGAAGTCCGGGTGCGACAAATGGTATCAGAGCCGGTCTGCCTGTAGGATCCCTTTTACTGGTCGCAGTTTGAGTCTAGAAACTATTTTGTAGCTATATAGGAAAATGAAACGTGAGAGTAGGTATTCTGCCATTTTATTTCTTTCCCCACCCACCCTCCCTTTTCTGGTAAGGAAGTGCGACGTTGTTTTCTCTTCTCACCTAAACTTTCAAGTTAGGATTTCACGAATCCTGGTTTCTCTAGGATAGTTATATCTACTAGACCATAAGAAGGGAGGTGGTTGTGACATGATTTATCATGTTGCCTACTCACGATTGAGAACGGAGGCGTGTAAGCCCCGGAAGCAAATCCTCTATTCCTTAAGCAGTAGATATTGATCCTTTAGAAGCCCGGATGGGTTTTTCCGTAGTACCTCAGGAGTTTTTGGTCTCGTGTTTCCCGATGTTGCTTCGATATCCTGTTCTCCTCAACATCCTTTTCGTCCGTTGAAACCTTGTTGTTGCTTTCCACTTCAGTTCTCTACCGGCGTCTAATCAAAACTTCCCCGATCATCTGCAGATGGATCTCAGGTTCTACCCGCAGGTGGTTTTGATGACTCGTTGCGAGAGCACTGCCGGTTATCCGGAGATGCTGAGAGACATGGTCACTTATCTGGGGTTCCGTTGGGCACCAGAGTACCAGGTCTACGAGCAGCAGCGAGAGTTTGACCAGACCTACTACCAGGCTATCGTCTACATTCTGTCAGATGATGGCATGAGCGTTGTCCACCGCTACGAGGCAGTAGGTTCCACAGTGGATATGGCTGTGCAGCAGGCAGCTTATGTGAGTCTCACCATCCTTCGTGCTGACTACTGGGGGTTTGACGATTCCATCTATCGCCACATCCCCCGTGGTTACATCACTTCGGAGGGAGCTCACTTCACTCTCTACGACAACTTGGATGTTTATGAGCATGATAACTCCAGGCTGCACACCACCGCTCAGTTTGTGAGGCACAGTGACGCAGTTGCCAGCACACTATCTTAGGAGTTGGTTTCAGTCAGAGAGCAGCTCTACCTTGCTTTGACTCGTCTGGCGACGTACACCACAGACTTTGTTGGAGATGAGCGCTTTGCACGTTTCGATCACCCAGTTGGTCGTCGTCTGCCAGATGCTGGAGGTTACGAGCCGATCAGAGGTCCACTCCTCAACCTCGGTGCTGGTTACACTGGGGTTCCACTCTTTGGAGCACAGGGAGTCGACGCTATGTACTTCACCACACCTAGAGTCGCTCTCAGACCACGTCAGGTCTATGTGGATCGTCGTTCTACCTACTTTCGTGGGCGTGCTCCTCACCGTACCTCTTGTCGTACTACTCACCGCCGTCCTGCGTGATGAGCATGGGAGTACCGATGTATCCATTCTTAGCTATGTTTAGTTATCCTTTGGCATTCGAACTATTTATGGTGTGTTGGATATTCTGATGTATTTGAACATGTGATGATGTACCTGTTGGTTACCTATTCATGCGTCGGAATAATCTCTCTTTCGGTTACCAAGTCTATCCTTTTTCTGTTGTTGTGCTAAAATGCATTTCCATTCAGGATGCCGCCAACAAGGAACACCCCGCCTGAGCCACCGCCGATCACGGAGCTGTTGACTCAGATGACTCAGGTCGTGACGCAGATGGCCCAGTTCCAGGCTAATCAGCACAACAACCAGAACGCTCCACGAGTCAGTATCAAGGAGTTTCTGAGTCTGGGGCCGAGAGCTTTCGTGGCAACACGCGAGCCTCTGGATGCTGATGACTGGATCCGTGAGATGGCCAAGGCCCTGGACATCGCTCACGTTGCTGAGGAAGACAAGGTCAAGTATGCCTCCTATCTGCTGAAGGGTCAGGCAGCTACTTGGTGGGAGAACTACCAGACCATGAGAGCTGGCTACCCAATCACCTGGGGCTGTTTCAAGGAAGCTTTCCTGAAGCACCACATTCCAGATGGTCTCATGGAAAGGATGCGTGAAGAGTTTTGCTCTCTCAAGCAAGGCAAGCTGGACGTCATCGGCTATCAGAATGAGTTCAATCGCCTCGCTCGTTACGCTGGTGATGAGGTGTCCACTGAGACCAAGAAGATGGCAAGGTTCCGCAAAGGTTTTAACCCGAAACTCAAGTACGCCCTCACCAACATCAAGACCAAAGACTTCGAGGAGCTCGTTAACACCGCGCTCAATGAAGAAAATGGGCGCAAGGCGTTCGAGGAGTCTCGAAAGCACTCGCGTGAGGGTGGTTCCTCCTCCAACATGACCACCCCTCCGCAGAAGCGCCGCATCTGGGTGCCAAATGCTGCTGTCACTCGGGCTCCATACGCCCAAACTTCTCCAGGCTTCGCTCCCCTCCCACCCAACCCAGCTCACATGCAAGGTCAGAGGTTTTCAATGGGGCAGCCAAGGCCAGATCCTCCTCGTGTCGTCACTTGCTACAAGTGCAAGCAGACGGGGCACTACGCTGACAAGTGCACTCAGAGGCAGCTACCTCCACCACCACCTCGTCCCAACACAAACCAGGCAATGGTGCGTGCTCCCCCGGCTAAAGCCTTCAACTCCAACAACAGGCCTGTCGGGAGGACCGCGAGGGTGAATCATATCAAGGCCGACAAAGCTGAGGAAGCTGCTGACGTCGTTCTCGGTACATTCCCCGTAAACTCTAACCCAGCTAAAGTGTTTTTTGATACCGGAGCATCGCATTCTTTCGTGTCAAAGATCTTTGCGACAACAATTAAGCTCCCCTTTGTTGGTTTGGGTTCCCCGCTAGTAGTAAACTCCCCTGGAGCAACTATGCAAACTTCCAAGATCAGTCACGAGAATCAGATTCTAATTGGAGGTCACATATTCCTTGCTTCTCTCATTCTGCTTGGCAATTCTGACATTGATGTCATTCTTGGCATGGATTGGTTGAAGGCCAATAAAGCTACGATTGACTGTGCTCAGAAGTCAATAACTCTGTTCCACCCTTCTGGCCAGATAGTCTATTCTCCAAATGAATCAAGTTCTGTTCAGCTGTACAACCTGGATGCAAAACCTCTTCCTGCAATTGAAAATGTTCCGGTGGTTTGTGAATTCCCTGACGTCTTTCCAGAAGAGTTGCCAGGGATGCCTCCGGACAGAGCAGTTGAGTTCGTGATCAAGCTTGAACCAGGTACTGCTCCAATATCTAAGCATCCATACAAGATAGCTCCTCCTGAACTGAAATTGTTAAAGGAGCAAATCGATATGTACATGGAAAAAGGTTACATTCAACCTAGTTCCTCCGCTTGGGGTTGCCCAACTCTGTTCGTTGCGAAGAAGGATCAAACAAAGAGACTCGTTGTTGACTATCGTCCTCTTAACGAGAAAACCATCAAAAACAAGTATCCAATTCCTCGTATCGATGATCTTTTTGATCAACTTGCCGGAGCCTCAATATTCTCCAAGTTGGACTTGAGAATGGGTTACCATCAAATAAAGATCAGAAAGGAAGATATTCCAAAGATAGCTTTCACCACTCGGTACGGTCTATATGAATACACCGTCATGTCCTTTGGTCTCACCAATGCACCGGCGACATTCTCTCGACTCATGAATTCTGTTTTCCATGAATACCTCGACAAGTTCGTTGTGGTATATCTTGATGACATCCTTGTCTACTCCAAATCTGAGGAAGAGTATGAAGAACATCTTCGTCTCACTCTCATGAAACTTCGCGAGCATCGTCTATATGTCAAGTTCTCCAAATGTGAGTTCTGGATTCCAGAAGTTGCTTACCTTGGTCATGTCATCTCAGACAAGGGCATAGCCATTGATCCAGAAAAGGTTAAAGCAATTGTTGATTGGAAACCTCCAAAGACGGTAAAGCAAGTACGAAGTTTTCTTGGCTTGGCTAGCTATTGCCGTCGTTTCATCCAAAACTTCTCAAAGATTGCCAAACCTCTCACTGATCTCACAAAGAAGGACAAGAAGTTCGTTTGGTCTCCACAATGTGATGAAAGTTTCAATCTCTTGAAGACTAAACTCACTTCTACACCAGTTCTGGTTGGCCCAGATACTACCAAACCTTTCCAGATATTCTGCGATGCATCTCTCCAAGGTCTAGGTGCAGTTCTTATGCAAGAACGTCAAGTTGTGGCTTATGCTTCACGTCAGTTGAATGCCCATGAGCAAAACTATCCCACACATGACCTTGAACTTGCAGCAGTTGTGTTTGCCCTCAAGAAATGGAGGCAATACTTGTTGGGTAATCGCACTGAAATCTTTTCCGATCATAAGAGTCTGAAATACATCTTCACTCAACCAGATCTAAACCTCGGGCAAAGGAGATGGATTGAAAAGATTAAAGACTTTGATCTCACCATTTCTTACACTCCAGGCAAGGCTAATGTTATGGCCGATGCTCTCAGTCGCAAGTCATATTGCAATAATCTCATGATCATGGAAAGCCAACCTCCACTTCATGAAGAATTCCAGAAGCTCAACCTTGGTCTTGTTCCTCAAGGCTATCTTGCTAGCTTGACAGCCACTCCAACTCTCGAGGACAAGATTCGTTCTGAACAACTTCGTGATGCTGAAATCAAGAAGATGGTAGAACACATCAAAGAAGGCAAGGATAAATTCAAGTCCTTCTCAATTGATGACAAGGGAACTGTGTTCTTCGAAGGACGCATTGCAGTTCCTCAAGTTCAAAGTCTCAGAGATATCATTCTCAAGGAGGCTCATGAAACTCCTCTCTCCATCCACCCTGGAAGCACAAAGATGTACCAGGATCTTAAGACACTGTATTGGTGGCCTGGCATGAAACGTGAAATTGCTCAATACGTTTCTGAATGCGACGTTTGTCAACGTGTTAACGCAGTCCATCAGAAAACAGCCGGTCTACTCCAACCTCTGAAAATTCCTGAGTGGAAGTGGGACATGATTGAAATGGACTTCGTCACTGGTTTTCCAAAGTCCAAGAAGGGCAACGATGCAATCTTCGTTGTTATTGATTGTCTCACTAAAGTAGCTCACTTCTTTGCTGTCAAAGAAACAATCTCAGCTAGCCAGTTCGCAGAGCTCTACACAGAAAAGATTGTTCCTCTTCATGGTGTTCCATTGGAAATAAGCTCATACCGTGGAAGTATCTTCACTTCTCATTTCTGGAAGAGTTCTCAAGAAGCATTGGGCACCAAACTTCTGTTCAGCACAGCCTATCACCCTCAGTCTCAGGGGCAAGTCGAAAGAGTCAATCAGATTCTCGAGGATATGCTCAGAGCATGTGGTCTCTCCTTTGGCATGAAATGGGAGGATTGCCTTCCATATGCTGAATTCTCCTACAACAACAGCTTCCAGGCAAGCCTAGGCATGGCACCATTTGAAGCTCTCTATGGCCGCAGATGCAGGAGTCCAATCAATTGGTCTGGAGCTGGTGAACGTTCACTCTTAGGCCCTGACATTGTTAAGGAAGACGAAGAGAAAGTTCGCATCATTCGTGACAATCTCAAGATTGCTCAGTCTCGTCAGAAAAGCTACTATGACAGCAAGCACAGGGATATGATCTATACACCTGGTGACAAGGCATATCTCCGTGTAACTCCCCTCAGAGGCACTCATCGTTTTGGTGTGAAAGGAAAGCTTGCACCAAGATACATTGGTCCTTTCAACATTCTCTCAAGGCGTGCGGAAAATGCCTATCGTCTTGAACTTCCAGAAAAACTATTCAAGGTGCATGATGTGTTTCACGTGTCACAGCTCAGGAGGTGTTTCAAAGATCCAGATCGTGCAGTTGATCATGATTCCATTGAACTGCAAGATGATCTCTCTTATGAGGAGCACCCTGTTCGTATTCTCGATGAGACCGAGCGTAAGACTCGCAACAAGAGCACCAAGTAATTGAAAGTGCAGTGGTCGCATCATTCCGATAAAGAGGCAACGTGGGAGACCGAAGAGGATCTTCGCAAGAAGTTGAAGGGGAACGTAGCATAGAAAACAAAAATTTTCCTACGCGAGAGATACCCGAAAGGCCAAGATCTAATCTAGGAGACGAAGTGTAACGAGCAACGAGAGGGTTAAGGAGAACACATACCCTCGAAGACTCAAAGTGGTACGAGATCAAATCTCGTTGTTGGCGTAGTCGTACTCACACCGATCCCGATAGCGAGAAGATGGCACCGCAATCCGGCGGTGCATCCGTGATCGGTCACACGTACGGTTGATGACGACCTCCGTTCCCTCGTTCCAGCGGGGCGCGGAAGTAGAGGATCCCTCGGAACTCCAGCAGCACGACGACGTGGTGGTGGTAAAGAATCCCACGGTCAGGGCTTCGCCAAGCCGGAGACCATGAAATGGAGCAGCGGGTGGAGGGAAAAGGAAGTGGCAAAGTGTGTGGAGGAGGGAGAGCTCTCACCCTCCTTTTATAGGAGAGGGGGGAGGCAGCCCAAGGGGGGTGCGGCCAGCCCCATGGTGTTCCCCCACCTCTTCCCTCATGATGTGAGTGGACACTCCACTCACACCCACTCATTTTCCTTTAAACCCCACTTAGAAAATCCAAGAGTTTTTCTTTAATAAATCAATAAAACATTTTTATTTCTTTATTTCAGCATTTGTTAATTCTATTAACAAACATTTGCATAAAGCACCTCGAATCATTTGTTAATTCTATTAACAACCATTCGACGAAAAACCCCTTGAACTATTTCAATTTTCCCCCGAAACAATTTCGGTGCTGCCCAAAATATTCTTCGATATTCCGTATCCTCTCAAACGCGTCATCGAACCTTAAGTGTGTCACCCTACGGTTCGCGAATAAGATAGACATGATCGAGACTCCTCTCCGATCAATAATCAACAGCGGGATCTGGAGATCCGTGATGACTCCTATATATTCAACGATGACTCTCGTGATCGTGTGAACCAACAACGCCGTGAACTATTCCCTTTGTCTCGCGATATTTTACTTGTCCGAGATTCGATCATTGGTATCAACCATACCTTGTTCAATCTCGTTACCGACAAGTACTCTTTTCTCGTTCCCGTGATATAACATCCTTGTGATCATATCACGTGCTTGCAAGCGGTTTCGATGTGATATCACCGAGAGGGCCCAGAGTATATCTCTCCGTCATTTGGATGAACAAATCCCACTCTTGATCCATGATCCTCAACTAATACTTTCCGAATACTCAACGACACCTTTATAGTCACCCTGTTACGGTGTGACGTTTGATGCCATCAAAGCACTCTTCCTGTATCAGTGATTGACATGATCTCATGGTCTAAGGAATAAGTTACTTCGTGTGTTTGATATAACAATGTAAACTAAATGACTTGATCGCATTGCTATATTCTCTTTGGGTATATGTTCATCACATCATTCTTCTAATGACATGACCCCGTTATTAATAACATCCAATGTTCATGATCAGGAAACCTTGATCATCTATTAATCAACGAGCTAGTTAAAAGAGAGGCTTTACTAGGAACCATTGTTTGTTTATTAAGCACACATGTATCAACGTTTCCGGTTAATACAATTCTAGCATGAAAAATAAACATTCATCATAAATAAGGAATAAGATAATAACCATTTTATTATTGCCTCTCGGGCATATTCCCTTCAGTCTCCCACTTGCACTAGAGTCAATAATCTAGTCTGTAAGCACTTAACACATATGACGTTCCAGTGTTATTACCATGCTTCGCATGTGGTAAACATCATCAAAAAGATCTGAACTGTTCAGGTCCTTATTGTATTTGCATGTTCTTTGCGTCTACACGCATCACTCATTCTCTAATGAGATGGCTTTGTATATATATGGTCAATCGGTGGAAACTTAATTCCTCAGCTTAAACCGATGTCACTAACATTGTGAAAATGTAGCTTCATAGTGTTAGCATTCTTGGAAATTCACCAAGTTCCGGTGATACCTTAATTCCTCAGCTTAAACTGATGTTACTAACATTGTGAAAATGTAGCTTCAAAGTTTTAGCATTCTTGGAATTTCACCAAGTTCAATAAAGAACTCCTTGACACAAAATACGCTTATAATCAGTTGTTAACACAACGATATACTTTAGCCTTTGTTGTAGTATCTGTCACAATATTTTAATTTTGAAACTCTTTCAAATCCAGCATGGAACTTTCTTCCATCCTATTGTGCTACCCTTCATCACATATTTTATTTGAGATAAAATTACTTGAATAAATGACAAGACTATTAGTGTAACATATTACAACTAATATTTTGTCATTACTATATAGGAAAACATATCCTTAGCATTTCTAAAATGACACAAGGATCTCTCCCACTGTTGTCTAATCATCATATGAATTATCCTGCTATAACATTTATAGTATAGGACTCATCTGGTTGTGTACATAGCATGGAAACATTACTTAGAAATCTCAATTTCAATGATGCTCATCATGTGTCAAAACACATGAATCTTGCTCAATTATTTTCCATGTGACAAGAACTCCTTCTTATCAATTTTATATTGACTTACTTCAATATTTCATCTATGTAATTTGGCTTCAATCATATTAGGCGCTTCAATCCATCTTTTATAGATATCGATGCCCAATATCTTCTAAGACTTCATCAATATGAAAATCTTAACCGTGTTAATTTAAAATACATATTTTCCAATCAACCATATGTCATCTACATAAAGTATTGGAAATATGTCATAGCGCTCCCACTTAATTTCTTGTAACTTTACAAGCATCTTTATCGTTCATGATGGAATCAAACTCTTTTGATAACTTCATTAAGGTAAAGATTTCAACTTCGTTATGCTCACTTCAACCATTGAAGTGTGCATACCTTTCTAGCAACCTTTTTGAATTTTACAAAACTCTCAGACTGTGTCAAGTACACATCCTTGATAAAACTTCCTTGAGAGGAGAGTTGGTTTTGTTATTCAACTGCCATATCATAATATGTAACCTTTTGCTAGAACTATCCGCAAAGACTAAAGCATCACTACGGAAGATCAAAATCTTGTAGTAGTTAACTCTTTGAACTTCGTCGAAAACAACTTTTCGATAAGTACAATTTTAATAAGATGTAAAATCCATGTCTTTGTCGCTATATAGACCCTTTTGCTATCGCTAGGCATCATGCCTATCGAAAGGACTACCAAGTCACATACTTGATATTCATACAAGGATACTATGGCGGATATAATGACTCATAGTCAATTTTACGAAGTCAGGGCCCATCATTTGCTTCCTTTATAAGGTCCAGGTCCTTTTGTTGTCAAAACAACACTTTACACTTAAACCACAAGTTGTTCTAAGTACAAAGTTTTTGGACTTTACTGGTACAGTTCGCAAACTCATTTGAAGTATCTACAACATTTGTAGTGTCTTCTACTTAGTCAAAATAGTAAACCCCGGAACATCTTCCAGTGCTGTGCTACTCTTGACATGATAACGAAGATTCTCTAATCTCGTGGAGTTTGTACTGTGCTCCCACTCACTTGTTTCGCAAGAACTACTTTCTCGAGAATTCAACCCTTTCTGACAAACAACATTTGTCTTTTGGTTCGGTGATAGGAGAAATACCCAATGTTTTATTTGGGATAACCTTATAAACATATATTTATCCTATTTTGGTTGTAAACATTTTACACATGCTATGCATACCAAAACTTAAGAAAAATGACAATTCGGGTCATTACCCAAACCATATCTTATATGTTGTCAATTTCAACGGATCATGATGGTGCTCTTTTCAGTGGGAAAAACGGTTGTCACTAATGTATAAACTACAAAATTATAATGGCATTTTTATTAATCTTACCATGTCAAACAAGGTTTGATTTTTTTTTGTCTCTTGAATACTCCAATCTAATGTGGGGTATTCGAGAAGTATAAGTTGTAGAACAATTCTGCAACTTCTCAGATGTTTTGCTAAACTTGTAACTCAAACTTTATCCTTTATGATCCAATCATAAATACTTGATTATCTTGTTACATTGATTTTAACTTCATATTAACAACCTTTTGAACCAATTCAAAATGTCAAACTCTGTTCCCTTTAAATAGATATACTCACATATCTCCTTAAATCATCGACAGAATTTTATGAAGGAAAAATCAATCCACCATACATGACTACACATAATGGACTATATACATCAATATGTATAATCTCCACTAAATTAGTCGTCCATTCTACTTTGGCCTAAGAACGGAATTATAGTCATCTTTTGGAAGAGGTCTCACAAGCGTCAATAAAATGACTCCGGAAGTCCATCAATATGAAGTTCCTTCATGTTTTCCTTTCCGATATGAACTAAAATGGTGGTGTCACAATTTAAGTGAAACTCTTCAACGTCTTGCAACGTTTAGCATTTAGTCTTATAGATGTTTACTTTACCAACATGATTTATATTAACATATCCATCAATTATGGAATATGATCATAGTTTGAACAATCTCATTTGTTCTCACAAAAGACTAGAACAAAATAACAAATTATTAAGTTCTTCAAATAAATCTTGACTGGTTGGTTCGATACGATAATGAACACAATAACACTTTATTTATGTTCTTGTTATAATCGATTCCACATCTATTACTAGTTCCTTTTAGGCTCTTGTATTTCTTTCATTGCGTTGCTTTGTATGACAACTCATACCAACCAATGTGGTATCAAAATACCCAAAAATACTTTGTTAACTAGTAATACATCTATAACTTGTATATCAAGCATATACTCCTGAGCTGGACTTTCAGTTATCTTCTTTTTCTGCCATATATCTTTTTGTAATTCTATTTTCAATATTCCCTTTCCTTTATAGAAGAATCATTCAACATCAAACAATGCTAGTCTTACTAGCTCATTTTCTTTGGCGTGTTAGTCATATACTATCACCCACCATACTTTGAGTTTGATTGTACTACTAATATCACCATATTAATAGTATTCTTCTAGATTCCACTCTTAGCAAATTCCAAGTAAGGTAAACTACTTTACCCATACTTATAATCCATCCCATCATAACAAATTTATGATTAAGCTACTATAGCTCGAAGGAAGGGATTTAGAGGATAATTTTTAGCGCCCAACTTCTTGGAATATTCAAACTCCTAGCGTCTTCAATCATTGCATATATTCAGATAATATAAGCAAACATTGTCACGCTAAATTTGCATATATTCAGATAATATAAGCAAATATTGTCACGCTAAATTATACTCAGTCATGTTGCCAAAAAAATAAGTTTCTAGATATCAATATATCTTTCACTTGATTGTTTCTGAAAACAACTCTTTTCAGTTCCTAAATCACCTTGATCAACAAAACATTCTTTTGAAGATAAAGTAATAAGGAAGCAACCATGACTCTGGATTCTAAGTAGGAATTATTTGCTCTCTAGATTAATCAATCATTAACCATATGGAGCTAGGTAGGAAATACCAAAAATCTACAATAGGACTCAATTTTAAATTTCACTAATACGGTACCAATCTTAAAAGGTATTTACCAGATCATAACAGTTATATCTCAATTAACAATCTAAGTGTAAGGTAGTTATGTGGATGCCAATGACTACTACAAGTTGTGCAAATTCACTTTGATTTGTTGTTCATGATAAATAAGTTCAAGTTAATTCAAAATTAAACCATGAACTCCCACTCAAAAACAACATCCCTCTTAGTCGTCTTTAGTGATTACACGAACCAAATTCACTACAACAAAACCGATCATCACGTGAGATGATGTAGCTTCAAAGGCGAACATCGACATGTTCATCATATCATCCATATGACTCATGCTTTACCTTTCGGTTACGTGTTCCGAGGCCATGTCTGTACATGCTAGGCTCGCCAAGTAGAACCGTAGTATTGCGTGTGTTTCAAGGCCATTCTGTACATGCTAGGATTGAAAACACCCGTTGTATGCGAACGTTGAGTCTATCACACCTGATCATCACGTGGTGTCTCGAAACGACGAACTTTCTTAACGGTGCATACTTAAGGAAGAACACATTATTATCTTGATATTAAGTGAGAGGGATCATCTTATAATGCTACCGTTGCTATCTAAGCAAAACAAGATGCATAAAAGGATTAACATCACAAACATCACATGTAAGGATAACGTGATATGATATGGTCCTCCTTGCACTTGATCTCCATCATGTGCATCATGGTATGATCTCCATCATTCCACCGGCGTGGTACCAAGTACCATGGCACCCAATCTTGATTGTCCATCAAGAAGAAGACAATCATATGGATACCTTCCGGTATATCAATAATTTACAAAATAGATCATCTCATAATCAAATTTGTAATATTGACCATATCACATCACATGCCCAGCAAAAACTAGTTAGACGCCTCTAATTTATTTTTGCATATTTTACGTGGCTTAGGGCTTTCGATGATAGAACCGTTCATACCTACGAACATCAACCACAACGTTGATAAACACATTTTTAGCAACCCTTCGCAGATTAGATCTTAACTATAGTAGGAGAAACAGACACCCGCAAGCCACTTATGCAATACAAGTTGCATGTCAGTTGTGGAACAAGTCTCATGTACGTGGACATGTAAGGTTAGTCCGGGCCGCTTCATCCCACTATGCCACTAAGATCATAAAATAATCAAGGAGGTAATAACATGATCATCAACGCCCACATACACCTATGTGTTCTACCCGTACAAAACATCTGCGCATAGATCCGGCTCTGATACCACTGAAGGGGAACGTAGCATAGAAAACAAAAATTTTCCTACGCGAGAGATACCCGAAAGGCCAAGATCTAATCTAGGAGACGAAGTGTAACGAGCAACGAGAGGGTTAAGGAGAACACATACCCTCGAAGACTCAAAGTGGTACGAGATCAAATCTCGTTGTTGGCGTAGTCGTACTCACACCGATCCCGATAGCGAGAAGATGGCACCGCAATCCGGCGGTGCATCCGTGATCGGTCACACGTACGGTTGATGACGACCTCCGTTCCCTCGTTCCAGCGGGGCGCGGAAGTAGAGGATCCCTCGGAACTCCAGCAGCACGACGACGTGGTGGTGGTAAAGAATCCCACGGTCAGGGCTTCGCCAAGCCGGAGACCATGAAATGGAGCAGCGGGTGGAGGGAAAAGGAAGTGGCAAAGTGTGTGGAGGAGGGAGATCTCTCACCCTCCTTTTATAGGAGAGGGGGGAGGCAGCCCAAGGGGGGTGCGGCCAGCCCCATGGTGTGCCCCCACCTCTTCCCTCATGATGTGAGTGGACACTCCACTCACACCCACTCATTTTCCTTTAAACCCCACTTAGAAAATCCAAGAGTTTTTCTTTAATAAATCAATAAAACATTTTTATTTCTTTATTTCAGCATTTTTTAATTCTATTAACAAACATTTGCATAAAGCACCTCGAATCATTTGTTAATTCTATTAACAACCATTCGACGAAAAACCCCTTGAACTATTTCAATTTTCCCCCGAAACAATTTCGGTGCTGCCCAAAATATTCTTCGATATTCCGTATCCTCTCAAACGCGTCATCGAACCTTAAGTGTGTCACCCTACGGTTCGCGAATAAGATAGACATGATCGAGACTCCTCTCCGATCAATAATCAACAGCGGGATCTGGAGATCCGTGATGACTCCTATATATTCAACGATGACTCTCGTGATCGTGTGAACCAACAACGCCGTGAACTATTCCCTTTGTCTCGCGATATTTTACTTGTCCGAGATTCGATCATTGGTATCAACCATACCTTGTTCAATCTCGTTACCGACAAGTACTCTTTTCTCGTTCCCGTGATATAACATCCTTGTGATCATATCACGTGCTTGCAAGCGGTTTCGATGTGATATCACCGAGAGGGCCCAGAGTATATCTCTTCGTCATTTGGATGGACAAATCCCACTCTTGATCCATGATCCTCAACTAATACTTTCCGAATACTCAACGACACCTTTATAGTCACCCTGTTACGGTGTGACGTTTGATGCCATCAAAGCACTCTTCCTGTATCAGTGATTGACATGATCTCATGGTCTAAGGAATAAGTTACTTCGTGTGTTTGATATAACAATGTAAACTAAATGACTTGATCGCATTGCTATATTCTCTTTGGGTATATATTCATCACATCATTCTTCTAATGACATGACCCCGTTATTAATAACATCCAATGTTCATGATCAGGAAACCTTGATCATCTATTAATCAACGAGCTAGTTAAAAGAGAGGCTTTACTAGGAACCATTGTTTGTTTATTAAGCACACATGTATCAACGTTTCCGGTTAATACAATTCTAGCATGAGAAATAAACATTCATCATAAATAAGGAATAAGATAATAACCATTTTATTATTGCCTCTCGGGCATATTCCCTTCAGAAGTATCCGGACCTTTTCTCTTCTCAGTAAGGAATCTCGGGGCGCGATTCCTTCAAGGGGGCGTTTTGTAACATCCCAAGTATGAAAAATCATCCCTAGAATGTTTGTTTCTTGTTTTATTAAAGTTTTGCATCATGTCATCATACTCATTGAATTGTTTGCATTTGTTTTGCATCTGTTTTCCTTTTGGTTGCATCTGTTTTCAATTGTTTTCTATTTCAAATTCAAACCAATATTCAAACCTTGTTTCATACTTGTTATGTTACAATCTTTTTCAAATAAAAAGTTCAACTCAAAACCTCAATTGTTTCCAATTAATCCATAAGGTTCAACTATTAAAAATGGTGGTTTTTAATCAATCAATTAATTCAAATGTTATTCAAAATTCCAATCAAATTTCAAACAGCAACCTTTTGGAATTATTGAAAATTACCAAAACAATTATAATCTTTTATTTCCATTTAAACCTATATGTTCACCCTATTTAAATTCTTGTTTTCAATAATGTCACTTAATCCAAAAATCATTCAAATATGAACCAATTTACAAACAGCTCTACATTTTGAAATTTATGGAAAACAAAAATTGTCAAATGGGTACTGACACAATAACTAAGCAACACAATTTTTCCTAGATTTTTTCTAAATCAAAAACCCTCATTTTTCTTCCTATTTCTATTTCTGCAAAAAAAAAACAGAAGAAAAAATAAAAAGAAAACTTACCAGCGAGGGGCAGTGGGCTGCGCCCCACGCAGCCCAGCCCAGCTTCGCGGCCCGGTACCGTTTCGCCCCGCGCTCCCCTTTTCTTCTCTGCGTACGGCGCGCATCCGCCGCAGCCACGTCGGCGTACGGCGGAGCAGACGGCCAGCAGCCCCCTACCTCCCCTATATCTACCTCCTAGACCCCCTCGAGCCGCTGCCCTAACCCTAGACCACCCTATCTCCCTCAGCCGCCGTCGCCTGCCTCTCTCTGCCGGCGATCCAACCCTCTGCAACCACCCCAACCTCATCGGAGCGCCACCTACCTGAACCCACGATGCCCGCCGTCGCTGCAGTGCCTCTCTGCGTGAGCTGACCGCGGGGATCAAACCACCGCATCTTCCTCGAGCTTCTGGACACCACAGCAGCCGCGGAGATCCACCACAACGCCGCCGCCATCCTCGCAGCTGCCGGCGACATCCACCTCGCCGTCGAGCTCCTCCCTCTGCAAACCCTCGAGGTGATCACCGTGCTCTCCCTCTCCTTTCCCCTCTCTGCATCCTGAACGCGCGCGCAACCACAGCGAGCCAACGCATCCATCCACCGCAATTAGCCGCGTAGCTCGCCGCCGGCCACCGTCGTTCTCCGTCAGGTTCAGAAAGGTGCAGTTTTTCGTCAGTTAAAAGTTCAGTTCGAAACTGAACCTCAACTTGGCAGCGTCGCGTATACTGACAAAGACGAACGCTCACCGTAGTGGTAACGCTCCGCTCCACGCCTCCCGCAGCGCGGGTTTGAGCCCTCGTGCTCGCGATTAAAACCCACACTTTTTGCGCCGGGCACTGACAGGGTGGCCCCCCCTGTCAGCTGCTGTGTGCGCACGCACGCCACGCTGGCCCCAGGGCCCACTGGCAGTGCACTAGGGTAGCTAACTGCGCGGTGTAAAATGTTTTCAACCTTTTTTTTTCAGTTAAGTCCTATTTCATCACAGATTGGTCCCTAGTTTTAAAATGTGATTAACTTTTAATTTATAAATCCAAATAATAAAAGTAAAATATGTTTGTTGAACCAAATTTAATTCTCTACCTGTTTATAACATTTGTATTCTGTTTTGAATAATTCAAATGCATTCAAATTTCAAATTCAAACAGTTCATTTAAAATTTGTATAATTGCATAACTAATTCATACTTAATCCAAATAATGCAAATAAAATATGTTTTCCATGCTATTTTGAAACACCTTTCCAAATATAAATTTTGTTTCATGATTTGAACAATTAAAATTGCTTAAATAATTTAAACCTTGTTTAAATCATTTAAATTTGCTAAATTCATAACTTGCTCAAATTAAATTATTTTTGAACATGTAAAATATGTTTTCAAACTAGAAAAGTATAAACTTTTCAAATATGAATTTGAATTACTGTTTGGAACAAATAAAATTCTAATAATATTCAAACTTGTTTTAAATTCATTTAAAGCTTGTTTAATCTTGTTTAATTCATAATAAATTCATCCTAATTCCTTTTTCAATATTTGAAACATGTAATCCAACTAAAATTTTGTGTTCTTTATAAATATGAACTTTGTTAGCTGTTTTGCACAATTTAAATTGCTGAAAACAACAATTGCTTGTGTGACACCTTTAAGGAACCAAAAATTACTTAACTTAATAACTAAAATTCCAAAACTGGTAAACCTTATTTCCAATTGATTCTATTGTTGTTATTTTGTTGTTTTCCTCATCCATGCATCATACTAAACCATTTTCACCTGTTGGTTAGTTGTAAAACAATTGTTTCCATCATAATTCATGTGCTTTTCATATGCAACTCAAATTGCATATGGGTCCATTTAAATTGTGTTACCATATAAACTAGTTTATCTTGATGCATCAATTAAATTGACATGCATCATCCCATGATTGTGCACTATGCCATGTTATTGATTGTTTGTTCCCTGCGTTGTTTGTTTGTTTCTTCTCGGATAGACGACGACGTTGAGACAGACGATACTTACGACACCCCTTCTGAGGATCTAGCTCAGTACCAGGCTGCTGAGTTTGCAGGCAAGTATTCACTCACATGAACCACCATGTTCCTTTCAACCTTGGTTACCGATACTTTCCGTTGTCTATTTTTCTAGCCCTATGTATCGTTGCTTCTGTTACGAACCTATCACATGATACCCTGAACCCTGATATTGCCTCACCTCCAAACCTATACCCCATTGCTTGTTGCCCGTGTCTTACTAGCATGCTTAGGGTTGTTTTTGCTCGAGTCTGTTATCAGTTACTTTCTGTTACTATTTCTATTATGTTCTGGGGCTCGATGTTAAACAACAACATGTTATTTCTGAGGTAATAATAATTTGCTGATAAGGCACCGGCAGGAGGCCCGGCGTGGTTTTGAGGCCTGCTAGTGTCGACCCTAATTAGGAAAAGGGTCTTGTCTACTGATCCATGATGAGCGCACTATCCGCATGTGGGAAGCGTGTATGGGCGCCCCCTCAATTTGATTCGATTCGCATCTCGTCCAAATCGCCACACTTAGTTCGGGCTTTCCATTTGATGCACGCATATGCAGGTACGAACCCGAGGCCAGGGTGGAACTTTTGTAGTCGGCATTTAGGGCGGCGTGGTCTTCCAGTGCTATGAGGGTCCCCCTTTTCTTCGTGGGGGCTCGATTAGCCGCGCACGCACAGCACGTGGTTCTTTGGGCTTGATGTGAAGAAGAGTTGAGTTGTGTTGAGTGCCCCGCTTGGTGGAAGGGCCCTTCCATCTGGCGGGTTATTCTTACGTGTACGGCTAAATTGGTGCACCCCTGCAGGGATAAATCTTCTCGAGAAGCCGTGTTTTCCGCGGTTATGGTTGACTTGGTGAAAGTACTGGCTAACAAGTACTCAGAACAACTTACACCTAACTAATGATAACTTGACTAGTAATAGTCTTATTGACACAATAACTTGAACCATCATTAATCCAAATGTGTGAGTTATCCTCGGATTGCTTCTTTGGATAAGGGGCGAGATCCAGGATGGGTTTGTTTGGAGTTAGTTGTTAGTTGGTTACGATACGCTATCTTATCCCCTTTCTGTTAGCCGGAAGTGGTAGTAACTCTGTAGTTGGTTAGAGCAGCCAGTTGCAGCATCTTTTATATCCCCTTCCTTCCGTTGAACCCAAAGCATCTGTGCTTGGTGTTGACGGGTTACACTTTGGTGAATTGTGAGTCTTGCTTGCCAGTACGTTTATGCACTGACCCCTTTGGGGCTGTGGTTTCCGCAGACTATGTTTCCGAGGATCCCCATGGTGGCTACTACTTGGAGTTTGACGAGACTGCTGACGAGTAGATAGCGGACCCGGGCAGGATCCGAGACTTCGTGGATGGGCTCTGTCTTTTCGTTTCCGGCCTCTTAGGCCTATTTGGATCTTGTCTGTACTCAGACATTTTGGATGCTTCCGCTGTGTTGTAATGATGAATTGTTGGGACATGTGTCCTCTGGATGATTGTATTTGCTATCTCTGCTCTAGTGAGAGCTACTTGCAACTTATTTCGATCTTTTGTGTCGTAGAGATCTGTTGTGATATCACTTGTTCAAATGACGTTGACGTACCATGTGTGTATGTTTTGAAGTACGTCAATGGAAGTATCCTGATTTCTACGGGATGGTTTGCGTAGACGATGAACAGTAGGGGTTGGTTGTCACACATACGTGTGTTGGCCTACTCGTAAGAGATGCGGGTGCAGGTAAGCCCCATAATCCAATCAGCTACTGTTCAACGGAACTGCGAGTATCCCCTAGAAGTCCGGGTGCGACATTTCTTCTTGGGAAAATAAATAGTGTGCTCTTTGCCTTTAACATTAAATGTCACTTTGCTCTCAGTGCAATTTATCACAGCTCCTGCAGTATTCAAAAAAGGTCTACCAAGAATAATAGATAGATTATCATGTTCAGGAATTTCTAATATAACAAAATCAGTAGGTATCAACTCATTAGCAATAGAGATGGGAACATCCTCACATATTCCTATAGGTACAGCAGTTGTTTTATCAGCCATTTGTAAAGATATTTCTGTTGGAACTAGTTTGTTCAAATTAAGATTCTTATATAGTGAGAAAGGCATAACACTAACACCAGATCCTAAATCACATAATGCATATTTCACATAGGCTTCTTTAATTTTGCAAGGAATAGTAGGAATACCAGGATCTCCATGTTTTTCAGGCAATTTTCCTTTAAATGAATAATCAGCAAGCATAGAAGTAATAGCATCAATAGGTATCTTTCTTTTATTAGTGACAATATCTTTCATGTATTTTGAATATGGAGGATTCTTAATAGCATCAATAAGTGGAATCTCTAATTTCATATTCTTAATCATATCATAAAATTGCCCATACCTCTCTTCATCTTTTGTTTTTTGATACCTCTTGGGGATATGGAATGGGTCTTTGTACCCATGGATCCCTTTCTTTACCTTTATCTTTATCTTTATTTGGTTTCTTCTTCTTCTTGGTCTTCTCAATAGGAGGCTGAGGATCCTCCTTACCAGCAGCTTCTTCATTATTATCATCATGTTGTTCAATATTAGGTGGAGATGATTCTTCTTCTTCATTATTATCATCCTCAGTTTCAGCATCAGAAATAGAAATATCCTTGTCTTGCTCATTGGAGTCATCATCATGCTCATTTTCATTGGGAGATTTTCCTGCAAAAGATTTATCTTTAAGAGCAACATGCTCTTTTCTTTTAGGATGATCATCAGGATAATCAGGATCCTGGGTGCTTGCACCTCCCCTTGTATTAACTCCACATAATTGTTTTTGTTTATTCAGATTTTCATACAATTGATTTTGTAAAGAAATCATTTGCTCAACTTGATTGTTCATCATTTCACAATGTTTAACAATTCTTTTAACTTCCCCTACACTAGCATTTAAATTTTCACGGCGGAAATTAATTTTATGATGGTTTTCCATGATAGTCATTCTAATTTTACGCTCCTCGGGATTATCATGATAAGCAAAATTGTTAACATAAGAGACATCAACAGGATGTGTTACCTCCTCATTACCTTCCATAGGGAGTATAGAGGTCACTTGAATTGGAAAGCATGGTTCATCAGTAGGAAGTTTAATACCCATTTCAGATAATTCCTTGAGATGAGAGGTTTTAATTCCCTTCTCTTTAATATCCTTGGAAGCTTCAGCCATTGTTTCTTGGTCCAATTCGAGTATACCTCCTTTCTTCTCTGGGAGTGTCTCATTTTTATCTATCTCCTCAATGTTCCAATCAGCTTCATTCTCGAGAATAGACTCCAGTAATTCAATTGCTTCATCAACACTTTTGTCCCTAAAGATATTCCCTGCAATACTATCAAGGTAGTCTCTTGTTTCCCCCATTAGTCCATTATAGAATATATCAAGCAATTCATGAGGTTTAAAACCATGACCAGGACATTTCTTACACATTTTACCAAATCTCCCCCAAGCTTGGGGTAGACTCTCTTTCTTATCTTGTTTAAAATTGCCAATTTCAACAGTTAATGCATGTATCCTTTCAGCAGGAAAATATTTATTGAAAAACAATTGCAAGCATTCTTCCTTACTAGTAATACATGCAGGTCCTAAACGATTATACCAAACTCTAGCATCTTCACCCAAAGAAAAAGGAAACAATTTTAAGAATAAATAATGTTGACGGATTTCATCATTTCCAAATGTAGTAGATAAAGCATGCAATTCAGCAATATGATCAAGAGGAGACTCCTCATCCTTTCCACAGAATCTAGACTTCTCAACTATCTCAATTATCTCAGGATTAACATTGAATTCATAATCTTTATCTCTAATTCTAATAGCTGGGCCACACAAATTCCTAGTAGCAGCAAAACAGTTTCCAAGAGATGCATCATCATAAATAGAGATTTTATCAAGTTTTGTATAATCAGGTGATATAAAGGCCTCAATAAATGCTTCTTCTTCTTCAGAAGAGGCCCCATATTCATACTCTCTACGAGTCTCATTTCTTTCTAGCTCAAGTTCTACATTTTCATCTACAGAAGATTCAGGAATTTCAGTTGTTTCAGGTGTTTCATTTGCCTCAGGTGTTTCAATAGTTTCAGGAATTTCAGAAGCTAGTTCTTTGTCTACATTATCAAGTGTTTGGTCATTAGATGTACTAGTAGACATTTTTGACAATGGTGATTTACCAGCTATTCCTTTCTTTTTCTTAGCAGCCACAATAGAAACAATATTAGGTGAAAATTTTGGTCTACTAGGCAAATCATTACGAGAACGAGTAGTCGAAGGCATTACCTCCTTCGAAGTGTCCTTTCCCTTTCCCATTGTAGGGAACAAGAAAGTGCAGCAAGTAGACAATAACAAGTGGTCTTACCAATAAATCTAGGCTCCCCGGCAACAGTGCCAGAAAACAGTCTTGATGGCTCCCAAGTGCAGGAGATCAATCGTAGTCTTCGATGGGAAGTATTACCCAAATTTGTAGTTCGACTCAGTGGGAACACAAGAATACCGGTGAGACTTTAGCAATTGGGACGTCACTCCCAACGACACATGTGTATCAACAAACTTGCAGCGAGAGTGGTGAGTGTAATAATGCAGTGAAAGTAAACAAACAGAAAGTAAATGGAGAGCAAGTGTTTTCCCAGTTTTCACCGGAAAAGAGTGAAAGTAAACCAGAGACTAAAACGCAGGCATGAGGTGACAGCGGGGTGTTGCACGAATAAGATTGATCATGTAATAATGTTTTGCTAGCAGCGGGGCCTTTCTCTATCTCAGTTTTATGTAGGTGTGTGTTCCGTAAATTATTGTGCGTACTAACCAAGAGAATTTGCACAAAGCCTATTGTCCTACCTGCCCATTTCACCGGGGCCAATTTGGAACTACAGGTAATTAAGGTCTACCCTTTCGAATAGCCCGGACCAACGCATTAACACTCCATGAACACACATAATCCTCAAACTAGAACATATCCCCCTTGTTTTCCCTAGCTGTCACTTTAGGGTTCGCAGGTTCAACATAATAGCAGGTAATACACATTGCAGATAGATACCAAACTCAAATATATGATGTAGCAATGTAAGTTCAGTACTGAAATCATGCCACTTGGGCCCTAGTAACAAGCATTAAGCCTAGCAATAGTGCATCAACATAAGACATAAGAATTCTCAAGACAAACCCCTAGATCCCGCATACCGGGTAGCAATTACATGATCAATCTCATCCAAAACCCTCACACCTCACATGCCTACAACAACTACTCACACATGGAGGGGGTGATGGAGCTCATGGTTGATGGAGATGATGGTGGTGATGATGATGGTGACGAAGCCCCTCGAATTCCACCTCCGGGGGTGAAATCACGGATCAATCTGACTCCAAAATCGAAGATCGTGGTGGCGGCGGCGCTCCGTTTCGCGAACAGCCCTCCCCTTCGAAACCCGCCAGTTTCTCCTATATATGGAGGGGTACGTCGAAGACCTAGCCGGAGTGGGCCATCTGGGCCCAAAAGGGGTGACCCCACGCGGCCAAGGAATCTGGCCGCCTGTGGGGCCCCCTTTTGGCCCTCGGGTGGCCCCCCGGCCCCATCTGGTGCTCATTCCCCTTCTTTTCCATAAAAAGTTACGTGGTTTTCGTCCCCTGTGAAAAGTCCTGCGAAATTAGACGGAAAGAAGACTTTTGCTAAAAACAACGTCAGATTCTGCAGATTTATTAAATTATGGGGGGACTCCGGAGAGAAATACGATGCAAAGTGCTTGGAAAAGTAGATGCATTTTGGGTGCATCAGGCGGTCAAGAATATCTTTAAGTATTTGAGAAGAACTAAGGATATGTTTCTCATATATTGCGGTGAAGAAGAGCTCGTCGCAAGATGTTACGTCGATGCTAGCTTTGACACTGATCCGGATGACTCTAAGTCTCATTCCGTGTACGTATTTGTTATGAATGGAGGAGCAGTAAGCTGGAGGAGTTTCAAGCATCCGTGGCGGTGAGATCATCAACAGAAGCAGAATATGTTGGTGCCTCGGAGGCAACACGGGAAGCAGTTTGGATGAAGGATTTCATATCCGAACTAGGCGTGGTTCCGAGTGCGTTGGATCCAATGGTTATCTATTGTGACAACAATGGTGCCATAGCCAATGCTAAGGAGCCAAGGTCTCACAAGAATTCCAAGCATATCAAGCGTCGTTTTCACTCCATCCGTGAACATGTCGCAGATGGGGATGTGAAGATTTGTAAAGTACATACGGATCTGAATGTGGCAGATCCGTTGACCAAACCTCTCTCAAGGGAAAAACATGATCAACACTAGAACTCAATGGGTGTTAGATTCATCACTATGTAATATAGATTATTGCCCCTAGTGCAAGTGGGAGACTGAAGGGAATATGCCCGAGAGGCAATAATAAAGTGTTTATTATGTTATTCCTTGTTTATGATAGATGTTTACTTCTCATGCTATAATTGTATTAACCGAAAACATTAATACATGTGTGATTAATAAACAAACCAACATTCCTAGTGAAGCCTCTCTTTTAACTAGCTCGTTGATTAACAGATGATCAAGGTTTCCCGATCATAGACATTGGATGTTGTTAATAACGGGGCCATGTCATTAGGAGAATGACGTGATGAAATTAGACCCTAACTAAGCATAACAATACGATCAAGTCATTTAGTTTTTTTTTATGTCTTCCATTCGGAGTAACTTTGTTCCTTAGACCATGAGATCATGTTAATCACTAATACCGAAAGAATACTTTGATGACATCAAACGTCACACCGTAACAGGGTGACTATAAAGGTGGCATTAGGTATTTGGAAAGTGTTAGTTGAAGCTCATGGATCAAGAATGGGATTTGTCCATCCAATATGACGGAGAGATATACTCAGGGCCCTCTCGGTGATATCACATCGACACCGCTTGCAAGCACGTGATATGATCACAAGGATGTTATATCATGGGAACGAGAAAAGAGTACTTGTCAGATAACGAGATCGAACAAGGTATGGTCGATACCGATGATCGTATCTCGGACAAGTAAAATATCGTGAGACAAACGGAAATCGTTATGACGTTGAAAGGTTCACACGATCACGAGATTCATCGTTGAATATATAGGAGTCATCACGGATCTCCAGACCCCGTTGTTGATTATTGATCAGAGAGGAGTCTCGATCATGTCTATATTATTCGCAAACCTTAGGGTGACACACTTAAGGTTCGATGAAGCGTTAGAGAGGATACGGAATACCGAAGAATATTTTGGGCAGCTCCGAAAATTGTTTCGGGGAAAATTGAAATAGTTAAAGGGGTTTTTCGTCGAATGGTTGCTAATAGAATTAACAAATAATTCGAGGTGCTGCATGCAAATGTTTGTTAATGGAATTAACAAATATAAATAAAGAAATAAAAATGTTTTATTTATTTATTAAAGAAAAACTGTTGGATTTTCTAAGTGGAAAATTAAGGGAGCATGAGTGGGTGTGAGTGGGGCTTCCACTCACATGAAGAGAGGAAGAGGTGGGGGCACCCATGGCTGGCCTCCCCCCTTGGGCTGCCTCCCCTTCCCCTATAAAAGGAGGGTGGGAGCTCCCCTCTTCTTCACACACTTGCCCACTTCCTTTTCCCTCCACCCGCTGCTCCATTCCATGGTCTCCGTCTTGGCGAAGCCCTGACCGTGGGATTCTTCACCACCACCACGCCGTCGTGCTGATGGAGTTCCGGGGGGATCCTCTACTTCCGCTACCCGCTGGATCGAGGGAACGGAAGTCTTCATCGAGCTGAACGTGTGACCGATTACGGAGGCACCGCCGGATTGCGGTGCACTTCTTCTCGCTCGGGATCGGCGTGAGTACGACTACGCCAAAAACAAGAATTTTTCTTGTACCACTTTGAGTCTTCGAGGGTATGTTATCTCAAGACTCTATTTCTCCCCGTTACCTTTCATCTCCTAGATTAGATCTTGGCCATTCGGGTTTATCGTGCGTAGGAATGTTTTTGTTTTCTATGCAACGTACCCTTAATCTTCATCACCATGCCTGCCTCCGGAGTGCTGCGTGAGTAGTTCATCCTTGGACTACGGGACCATAGCAGTAGCTAGATGGTTGTCTTCTCCTCCTATGCCTCAATGTTTAGATCTTGTGAGCTGCCTAACATGATCGAGATTGTTCTTATGTAATTCTGTGTGTTGTGTTTGCTGGGATCCGATGAATATTGAACTTATGCCAAGTTGATTATAGTCTTTATTGCATATGTTATTTGTGATCTTGCATGCTTTCTGTTGCTAGTGGTTGCTCTGGCCAAGCAGTTGCTAGTGACTCCAAGAGGGAGTATTTATGCTCGATAGTGGGTTCATGCCTCCTTTTCGCCTATGCTCGAGTGACAGAAACGTGACGGGGGAGGATGTGTTGTTGCCACTAGGGAGGAAACAGCGGTGTGAGTGCCCGCGTGCACAATCATTGCTTACATTACACACATTGGTTAATGCGATTATCTGTTGCTTAAAACTTAATACCTAAGGAGGTTCGGATGCTAACCTGAGGGTGGATTATTAGTCATAGATGCAGTTGGATTACGGTCTATGTATATTGTTGTAATGCCCGCACTAAGCATCATAGTAGTCACCATGTCTTGAATGTGCACTACGGTGCAGCCTCTATTTGTCAATTGCCTAGCTGTAATTTGTTCACCCAACATGCTATCTTTTATGGAGAGACACCACTAGTGAACCTATGAACCATGGTCCATTATTCTACACTGTTAAACAAACCACTACAATTTCCTGCTTTCTTTACTTAGTGCAAGCATACACTATTTTCCATACTATACGTCTAATATTTGTTTTCAGCAAGACCGGTGAGATTGACAACCTCACTGTACCGTTGGGACAAAGTATTTTGGTTGTGTTGTGTGCAGGTTCCGCGTTGTTGCTGGCACCGGTGAGCCATCACCACCGTCAGTGGCATCAACCTTCCGAAGATCCTCTTTATCCTAGTGGATTGATAACCTTGGTTCTTAACTGAGGGAAATTCTTACCGATGCACTCATCACACCCTCCTCTTTGGGTTCCCAACACACATGAAAATCTGCAAGGAATTTCTGTCGCCGTCCGCCAGCAACAGGCCTCTAGGGAAACTACTGGTAATTAAGGTGCTCCTTTTAATAAGGCACCAAAGCAAAGCATTAACACTCCGTGAACACACGTGATCCTCACATCACAATCATCCCCTCCGGTTGTCCCAATTTCTGTCACTTTGGGGCCTCGCGTTCCGAACAATGACATGTGTAAACAACTTGCAGATATGATCAAGAAACATAATTATACTCATGAAAAAATAACATGTTTAGATCTGAGATCATGGCACTCAGGCCCTAGTGACAAGCATTAAGCATAACAAGTTGCAACAACGGTAGAAAACACTAACAATGGATATTAGGCACTATGCCCTAACAATCTGGCATTATTACATGATCAATCTCATCCAATCCCTTCCATCCCTCTCAGCCTACAGCGGTGTTTACTCACACATGGACGGGGGAATCATGGATGGTTGATGGAGAAGAGGTGGCGGTGTCGTTGGCAATGATCTCCTTCGAATCCCCGTCCCAGCAGGGCGCCAGAACAGGAACTTCTGATCCCCGAATCGAGGTTTGGGGTGGCGACGGCGCTCTGTTGTGTTTCTGTGGAATATGATGAACCCCCCTCGGTTTGTAGGTTACGAGGCATATGTAGTCGAAAGGGGAGTCCGAGGGGGTGAGGGAGTGGCCCACACCACCTGGCGGCGCGGCCAAGGGGGGCGCGCCAGGGGGTGGTGTTTCCCCCTCCTGGTCCCTCTCCTGGCCCCCTTCTGGCTCCCCGGGTCTTCTGGTGTTTTAGGACCAGTGGGATCTTTTCTGGGCATTTTCCCGAAAGTTGATTTTTCTGCACAAAAATAAGACACCAAGGTAATTCTGCTGAAAACAACGTTAGTCCTTGTTAGTGGTATCCAAAACTCACAAGTTTAGAGGAAAACGATAAGAGAAGTGTTCGGAAAAGGAGATGCGTTTTGGAAGTATCACTACAGAAAATAAAACAAACTAAAAGCAAAATAAAATTACGCCCCAAGAACAATACATATCATGTGCAACAATAAAATATAGTGTTTTGAAAGAAACCCGATATTTTTCTTGATGAAGAACGGGATGCCTTGGGAATCCCCAAGGCTTCACGCTTATAATTTTTTGAGATTTCTTGGGGTGACATGGGCATCCCCAAGCTTGATCTTTTGTCCATTATTCGTATCATCACATCATACTTCTCTCCCTACACTTGAAAACTTCATCCACCTAAAACTTCCTCAAAATCTTCATTAGCATCATTAGTGTAATCAAAATAATAAATCCATTTGGTTCAGTTTCAACACAAGTCTCACACTTAGATTAAAACATTAGCTAATGTCACAACTTATCTTAAAGCTCCCCCTCTCAAAAGAACACAAAAAGAAAGAGATTAAGATGCAAATGCAAATATTGGCAGAAATCTGTCAAAATAGAACAATCGGTAAAGATGAATTTTTTAGAAAATCTTATGTTGCTCAAATAAAAAAGTGGGAAACTAACGAAAGTTAGATAACAACCCAGGGCATGTTTCTATTTTTTTCAAAGCAATCTGACGTTCCGGCTGATAGATATGATTTTTTTTGTAACATCCTAGAAATCTGTTTCAGAACAGCAACTTCCCCAAATTGCACTACCTCTCAATTAGAGGTTAATCTTGGCACAAAAACAAAATAAAAAGGACAAGGAGCGGTTGCTACAGAGGTAAAAACTTCCAAAACTGAAAAAGTAACAAAAGAAAACAGAAGAAAACAAAAGGATAACGAAGGAAAACAAAAGAGAGCTGACTCCTACAAGCACTTTTCTTTAACTCCTTTTAGCTAGGCAAGAAGAACGAACCAAGTATCATCATTGAATTTGAGGATCTCTAACTCATCATAGAGGAATTGAATTTTCCAGACACAAGGTTCAGAATCTCGTCTCTCTTTTCTTTTAGGTCTACTATTTTCATCAAAGAGATTCTCAAGAACAAGCCAACCACAATTCTTCTCTAAATCCTGAGACATTGCTAAAAGTTTGAATGGTATAGGGATATTAAAAAAGAAAATCACATTCAGTTCTTACCTCATATTTCATTCTATCACTGTCTAAAGTTTTCAAAGTATGATTGATGGCATGACCATAACCAACATTCTTATAACGAGAAAAAACTTTTCTAGCTTCTATAGCAATGTCATTAAATTCTAAGAGTAAAGCATTCTACACAAAATCTCTTTATTTTCCTGGCTCCATGCCATCAAGTTTAAGAAAAATTTGTTGTATAATAGGATTGAGATTAACAAACCTAGCTTCTATCATGGAAACCAAAGAGGCTACATCAGTCTCGTAGTTATGGGCAACTTTAACTACATGTTTATCATTAAAATCAGGAAGTCCATTAACATGGTTAAAGAATTCTTCAATATTATTTCTCCCAATAATTAATAAATCCACTTCCTACTTTCAGATCTTTCATAGCAAATTTAGGAGAAGACATCTTAGCAAAACAACAACAAAATCTAACATGAAGACAAAAACTAAGTAACAAGGAAAATAAAAGACTAGAAACTAGAGAACTAATTTTTGGGGGGTTTTTGAAAAAGAGAAAACAAGACTAAACAAAAGTAAACTAAGCAAGAACAAAACAAAAGAAAGAGAGTGCAAGCGTGAAACTCCCCTTGCAGCAAGCTTGAAATCCCCGGCAACGGCGCCAAAAAAAAGTACTTGATGATGACGTGATCACAGGATCGTTGGGAGACCCCAAGCGGAAGGTATGATGCAGTCTAGAGTAAGTTTTCCCCTAGTAAAGAACCAGAGTTATCGAACCAGTAGGACTTCATAGTCTTGAAGAAGGTTTATTTATCAACAAGGCCAGAAAGTACTGTTGACGAAGCGTGGAACCTGCACACAAGCACAAACTCTCTATTGCCCCAACTTTCCGGAAGGTTGTCAATCTTCCGGTCTTGCTGAAAACAGGAGAATTAAATGTATAGAGTTTTGGAAAACAATAAAAGTAAAAACGGAACAACAAGGAAACAATTGTGAAAGTTCATAAAAGAAGGTTTTCCATATGAGAAAAAATAGGACCGGGGGCCATAGGTTCACTATTGGTGTCTCTCCAAAGAAAACAAACATGTTGGGTGAACTAATTATAGCTCGGCAACTGACAAATCATGAATGTATAACAATATTATTATGACGAGATAAAGTTAACGGGTTCTAACATTGTAGGCATTACATCAAGGCATATAGACCGCTATCCAGCATGCATCCATATCTAAAAGTCCACCTCAAGAAAGCTATCCAGCAAATCGGTTGGTATTAAATTGCAGCAACGAAGTGATGGCTATGTGTGCAATAGACAAATGCATTAATATCAATACGTAATGTAAGCACTGGTTCCCATTCATAGACAAGAACACCGATGTTTTCTGCCTATTAGCAACAACACATCCCCCTCCCCCCCCCCCCCGCGCAAGTTTCTGTCACTCGAGCGCAGGCAACAAGGAGGCATGAACCCACTATCTAGCATATAAACCCTCTCTTGGAGGTAAAAAAAACTACGTGGCCAAGGTAATCATAAACACCGGAGAGCATTGCAAGACAAGATTAAAACTCTCTAAAAATATAAGTGAAGCATCTCACATTGACATGAACAAAATAATCATAATCTCATGTTTCATCGTATCCCTGCAAACACAACATGCACAATTACATAAAGGTGGTCTCAATCATGTGAGGCAGCTCACGAGACTCTAAACATGGAGTCATAGGGGATAGAACAACCATCTAGCTACTGTTGTGGACCCGTAGTCCCGAGAGGAACTACTCACGCATCTGTCCGGAGGCGATCATGGCGATGTAGAGGCCTCCGGTGATGATCCCCCTCTCTGGCTGGGTGCCAGAGCAGGACTTCAGAAGCCCTAGAATGGACTTTCGAGGTGATGACACCTGTTTATATGTTTTGTGGAAAATAACTCCGTCCCCGATGATTTTAGGGTTAAAGGTAATTTATAAGCGAAGGGGGGACGTGAGGCGGTGCCGGAAGCTCCCAGGGGCCCACCATGCGGGGCCTGGGGGGCGCACCTGGCACCCTCCTGGTGCCCCTGGCTCCCCTCTGTATCCCTTTGGACACTGTCTTCTTTCCGAGAAAAAATGATCTCCGTGGATTTCTATCCCTTTCTGAGAAGATTTCCCTAAGAACTTTTCTGAAATAGAAAAGCAGCAGAAAATAGCAACTGGCCCGGGGCAGCTTGTTAATAGGTTAGTCTGTGAAAACATCCGGAAAACAAAAGAAAACATGTAGAAAACAAAAGGTATTGAGTAGAAAAAAATCATGGAGCATAAAAATGACAGATACATTTGCAACGTATCACTAGCTACTTGTGATTATGATAGGTTGTGAATTTGGTTCAACCGTGGTTCCCTAATGTTATTGGATTAAGCCCATACATTAGTTGCATGGTTGAAATCTCGGTTAACCGAGTCTTGGTTTGTTATTGTTGGGTTGTGTGTATGGAAAACAAAACTTTCTTCTTAGTACGCAAGACCCAAGATATATCTATGAATATGCAACTAAAAGAATAGATTTAGATCTTTACCAACAACGGTTGCAGAAGAATATATAGGTGAAGCATGCTGAAGATCCTCGTACTAAGCCTAGATCGAGGATAGTTTGCCGGAGAAACCTATAGAAGACCATCACAACTAAGCATAGAGGTGAGGATGTCAACAATTCCCCTATCAAGATCAAAGGCATGATCTCTCCTCCAGTATTCATGTATATAGTCCTGCACTCTATCAGTGTTGCGTCGTCCAGGGCTGCGTGCTAAAAGTACGATATTAGCCTTACACCGCACGTGGATGAACATATCTAATTGAGAGGAGGAGAATTTCATCTCAACACATGAGCCTTAGGGTAAGGAGCAGAGAGATCAAAGGGCAGGACCGGTCCTAACATTTCGGGGGGCCAGGGCAAAACCTGAACACTGGGCCCCTTAATACAACCATCATAATAATAAAAAATAGATGTGCATCTGAAATATTATGAAATTCTAAATTGTGTGAAAACATAACATCAAGCGATTTCTAGATATATTATGTTGAACTATTTTTCTTGCATGCTTAGATGCAATTTTTTTACTGATTATCACATCAACTCTAACCGGAATTGTGTCACCATGGTGGCCGGTCGATGAGACTGCATGAGTGTCAACATGATGGGGCATCTCCATGAAACAGTTGAACGATAACGGATGAAAAAATAGGCTCATACTTCTCCATGTTTTTTTTTCGAAATGATATCTGATATCAAATTCTCAATTTTTTTGGTTCGTATCAGATCATGTGGTCACCGAACTATTTTTTGTGCCCACCCGGTGAAAACTTGATTGTCAATCGCCTAGCTTAGGTGTCATCCTCTAAGATCATGCCCGTTGCCCTCTAAATGTGATTAGCCCACTAGGATGTTTTATTTCACCTTTATCAAAACTTAGATCAATGGGCATGGGATGGAACATGGAATTTTGTTAGAGAAATACAATCAGAAAATGTCTATATCGTGTGCATACCATTCATTGATCTGTTATGTATCTCAACATTATGTTTTCTTTTTTGAGTGTTATCTCAACATTAAATTTTAGAACCCAACTAGCACCACCCACTTAATCAAATGGTTAGATTTAGAAAACAAAAGAGAAAGTTCTAGCCTAATCAAAAGAGAAAAGGCCCAGAAAAGCCCACTAGAAGAACTTAACGCTTCCTTTCATCTTGCAAGTCTGAATCGCACGGAAAAGAAGCTTTAGACTTGTCTCTAATGGCATCGTAACAGGAGCGAAGCTTATTCCCCACCTTATAGATATATACCTGAGGCGGTGGGTGATGTTTACGCACACTTCTATTCTTGTAGACAGTGTTAGGCCTCCAAGTGCAGAGGTTTGTAGAACAACAACAAGTTTCTCTTAAGTGGATCACCCAAGGTTTATCGAACTCAGGGAGGTAGAGGTCAAAGATATCCCTCTCAAGCAACCCTGCAATTAAGATACAAAAATTCTCTTGTGTCCCCAACACACCAAATACAATTGTCAATTTTATAGGCGCACTAGTTCAGCGAAGAGATAATCAAATACAAGTAATATGGATGATTCTAAGTGGTAATTTCAATCTGAAATTAAAATGGTAGGAAGCAAACATATAGCAGAACTGGTTGTAAATGGTGTTTCAATGCTTAGAAACAAGGCCTAGGGATCATACTTTTACTAGTGGACACTCTCAACAATAATAATATAATCGAATACATAAATATCCTCTCTTCATTATGCTACTCTGAACCACTCTCCGGTTGGATAACAAACACCAATTCATTGCATAGGGCTGCAAAAGCACACCTTAAATTCGCATTCGACACTAGGTAACCCCACAGTGTCACCTTGAGCCCTAGATGGTTCTAGACAAACACTAAAATTTCATAGAGACGTCCAACACAAAATATAACTCATAATAAGCCACACACGGTGTGCACACTATTGCCTTCACACCGTGGGACAATGGTGTCCTTGAAGTTCACATTAATAAGACCACTTGAGTAGCATAATATATGAAGAGTAATGATGCACGTGTAACACACGTTCGTTGGGAGACCCCAAGAGGAAGGTATGAAGAGCACATCAGTAAGTTTCCGTCAGAAAGAAACCAAGGTTGAATCGACCAGTAGGAGAAAGAAGAATCTTCCGAAGGTTGATGCAGCTGAGATGGTAGAGCGCACTACCGGTTCAGCAGCAACATGGAACCTACACAACACAATCAATTCACTTTGCCCCAACGAAGCAGTGAGGTTGTCAATCTCACCGGTTTTGCTGAACACAAAGAGGTTAAACGTATGGTGTGGGAAATAGTATGAAAACAATAGTAGCAGTGTGAAAACAGTGGAAGCAGTGGTTGTATTATCAGTATGAGAAAATGGATCGGGGTCCACAGTTCACTAGTGGTGTCTCTCCATAAAAGATAGCTAACATGCAAGGTGAACAAATTACAGCTGGGCAATTGATAGATAAATAAACACGCATGAGATAATGATTACTATGAGATTCATGCGGGCATTACAACAATATACATATACCGTCATCCAACTACATCTATGACTAATAATCCATCCTCCGAATATCATCCGAACAAACGTTGGGTATTAAGTTGCAAGCAACAGATTATCGTAGTAAGCAAAGTGTGCAATGTAAACAATGTAAACAAAGTAAACATCGTTGTTTTCTCCCTAATGGCAACAACACATCCTCCATCTGTCACGTTTCTGTCACTCGAGCACAGATGCAAAGGAGGCATGAACCCACTATCGAGCATAAATACTCCCTCGTGGAGTTACTAGTATCTACTTGGCCAGAGCATCTACTAACAACAGAGAGCATGCCAGATCATAAATAACATACACATGAAGACAACATGCTAGATTGATAATCAAGAGACATAGTATTAAATAATCATCGAATCCCAACAAACATAACATGTAGCATTACAATAAGATGATCTCGGTCATGTAGGGCAGCTCACTAGATCTAAACATGATGCATAAAGAGGAGAGAACCATCTATCTACTACTATGGACCCGTAGTCCAAGGATGAAGTACTCACGCATCACTCCGGAGGCGGGCATGGTGGTGTAGAGCCCCCCGGTGATGATTTGCCCTCTCGATAGGGTGCCGGGGAGAACTCCAAAACCCTCCCGATCTCGGGTTGACGATGACGGCGGACTCGGGCGTTTTTCATGGAAATGTGGTATATTTTTAGGGTTCACGCATCAGGGAGAATATATGGGCGAAAGGGCGATGGCGGTGGGCGCCCGAGGGGCCCACACCACCCCCAGGCGCGGCCAGGGGGCGCGCCGCCCCCCCCCCTCCGGGCTTCTTCGGGACTCCGTGGAACCTTCGGGAATTCTAAGACTTCCGGGCTTCGAATTTTCCAATTCTGAGAATATTTCCAGAACAACTTTTTTGAAACCAAAAACAACAGAAAACATGAACTGGCTCTGTGGCATCTTTTCAATAGGTTAGTCCCAAGAAATCTATAAAAAAGGCATAAAGTGTACAAAAAACATGTAGCATATGGCATGAAAACAACACGGAACATCAGAAATTAAGGATATTTTTATGACGTATCAACATCCCCAAGCTTAGTTCCTACCCGTCCTTGAGTAGGTAAACGATAAAAACACATAATTTCTAAGGTTACATGCTACCAACATAAATTTTATCATCTAAATTGTAAAAGCATAAGCATAGCTAAGATCATAGAACTTTATCACAAGTATGATAAATATAATTCTAACAATAAAACATAGCAATCACCTTGCATCATGAAAAGTAACACAAACAAAATATCATGAATAATAATGCACTCGAAAGTATACGTTTGTTTCAAGCATAGAGATATCATAGCAAAGTGATATTTCGCTTGTCCTTAAGAGTGGGGCAAAACATAAGTGCCAAGACACATTCAAAGTTTAAGAGGAAGACTAGAACAAATAATTTGATAACAAATAATAACACATCATGAATCAATTAATAATGTTTCTAAGACAAATGCACATTAAACTCATAATGGAAACTATGCTCTCTCAACTGTGCATAAAGTTAGAAGATGGAGACTCAACATAAAAGTAAAAGAAAGGCCCTTCGGAGAGGGAAGCAGGGATCACTCATGTGCTAGAGCTTTTATTTTGTTAAACAGAGGTATTAAAAACATTTTTTAGAGAGGTGTATGCTTATGTCAAAAATACAGTACGTCACAAGCCAACTAGACTTCACAAGAGAGGATTCCACAGAAGGACGCATCTAGATAGAAGGTCATCCCTCTTTCTCTTTTGTTTACACAATTATGCTTTGACTGATGAATCAAGGGCAAAAATAGTGAAGAGAATTTGTTGTATTAATTTGGGGCTAGGCACCCCGCTGCCAGCTCTTCTATCAATTGGATAAGCGGATGAAGCCACCAGTCCATGGTGTGAAAGTCCAATCAACAAGTGAGATAAAGATTCTTATACGTCCTCATGAGCTAAAACATGAGCACAAAAAGGAGTAATTTTGAAGGTTTTAAAGGTAATACATGAGCAATTTACTTTGGAGTGGCAGTTAAATACCACATGTAGGTATGTATGGTGGACACATTAGGAAAACTTTGGTTTTTGGGAGTTGGATGCACAAGTAGAGCTCATACTCAGCACAGGTGGAGGCTAGTAAAAGACTAGGAGCGACAAATCAAGAGAGCAATAATGGCCATAATCATGCATAACGACAAAAACATCATTAATCAAAGCATAAGTGGTACTACAAGTTCAAAAAAAAATGACCATAGAGGCTATAAGTGACTGGTTTGTATTCATAAACATGGCGTGAGCATGCGCCAAGTAAACTAAATAAAACATTCAAAGGAGAACACCACAAATTTATGCTTCAATATGACAAGAACAACTCATGATTCTTTCAAAGGAACATAAAACACTCTCACCTATTTGAGACAAATCATGCTACAAAAAATAACCACTAGTCTTTAGAATTAAAATAACATCTAGCCTGACATAAAAAAGTCTAGCCACACTCTATACAAGTTTCTAATTGCACCCTTATAAGCACGAAAACTGTACTACTGCTTTCCAACACCAAGCATTTCATACTAAACAAAAACTCTCCAAGAGATACAACAATGAAAAAAGAGAGTACTAACACAACTCTACTAAAACTAATAGCTCTGAATAAGAGATGCAAGAAAAACATGAATTTTGCAGCAGCTAGAAGAAAAACTATGAATACGTCCATAAGGAGTATTCATAAGAAAAAGAGGAGCGTGTCTCTCTCCCACACAAAGAATGCTAGGTTCCAACTATATTATTGCAACAAGGAAAAAAAGAAAACAAATGGAAAACGAACAGACGCTCCAAGTAAATTTCATATGATGTGACCGAATAAAATATAGTTTCACTAGAAGTGACCTGATAAATTGTTGATGAAGAAGGGGATGCGTTGGGAATCCCCAAGTTTAGATGCTTGAGTCTTCTTAGAATTTTCTGGATGAACCACGAGGGCATCCCCAAGCTTTGACGTTGCACTCTTCTTGATCACATTATATCACCCTCTTCTCTTGACCCTTGAAAACTTCCTTCACACCACACTCCAAGTGATTCGCATTAGAGGGTTAGTGCAACAATAAAAAAATACATGAGTTCTGCATGGGCACAAGTTCTATTGATACTTTTAAACATTAGCTACAACCACTGATGTTTCTGAAGCAAAGAAATCCACTTGACATAGTAAAAGAGCAAATGCAAGAAAAATGGTAGAATCTGCCAAAACCAGAACAGTCTATAAAGATGAATTTTTTTGGGGCACTTACGTTGCTCAGATTGAAAAAACATAAGGATTGAAAAGTTTCAGAATTATCTGAGAAATAAGCACAAAAAGTTTTAGGTCATTATGATTTTTCTGGAATTTATATGATTTTTTACGGTGGACAGCACAAATCTGTTTCCTGCGCAGAAATCCAAAACCAACTCCAACTTTCGCTAGAAAATTTACTTGGAAAATCTAAAACATGAAAATAAAGATACAAAGGAGTTTATACAGAAGTATACAACCCATTGACTAAAAAAACAGAGAAAAACAAAGCAAAAATAAAACAATGGGTTATGTCCCAAGAAGTGCTTTTCTTTAACGCCTTTTAGCTAGGCCCAGAAAAGTGGAATCAAGTGTTTTCAAGTGAAGAATCATCCAAATTGTAATTTTTTTCGAATAATATAATCAAAAGGCAACTTCATTATCTTTCTAGGAAAGTGTTCCATACCTTTCTTGAGTGGGAACTGAAATCTAATATTCCCCTCTTTCATATCAATAACAACACCAACAGTTCTTAGAAAAGGTCTTCCCAAAACAATTGGACAAGAAGCATTGCGTTCAATATTCATAACAACAAAATCAATAGGGACAAGGTTATTATTAACCATTATAAGAACATCATAAACTCTCCCCAAAGGTTTCTTTCTAACATTATCAAAAAGGCGAATATCCAAATAACAATGTTCCAAAAGTGGCAAATCAAGAATATCATAAAGTTTTTTAGGCATAACAAAGATACTAGCACCAAGATCACATAGAGCATTGCAATCAAAATCATTCACTTTCATTTTAATGATGGGTTCCCAACCATCATCTAACTTCCTAGGACAGAGGCTTCACACCTTAATTCATCCTCTCTAATTTGCATGAGAGCATTTGTAATATGTTTTGTGAAAGCCATATTCATAGTACTAGTATTAGGACAACTAGCAAGCTTTTGTAAGAACTTAATCACTTCAGTTATGTTGCAATCATCAAATTCAAGTTCATTTTTATCAAAGGTAATGGGACCATTGTCTCCCATGTTTCTAAAAATTCTAGCACTTTTATCAGGAACATTTTTAGCAGTTTCAGACAGTTTTGCTAATAGAAGAAGTGGGACTAATGCCAACACCAATTACTTTACCATTGATAGTAGAAGGTCTACTAGCATGAGAAGCTTCAGTTTTACTAGTGGTGGTAATTGTGCAAACATTAGCTATATTATTATTTCTAGCTATTTCATCTTCTCTTTCCCATCTAGCATGCAATTCAGCTAACAACATCCTAACGTTGTCATCAATTCGAATTTGAGTTGCATTTGTAGAAGCAAAAGGATTCTCATGTATAGTTTCAGTTTTAGCAGTCATTCTATTGGTCAAAGAAGATTGAGCTTCTATCGGGTGGCTACCCCCGAGTAGGGGTAAGACAGGTGGTAAAACAGAGATCATAGTACTGTTTACCGGGTAGGCGGCTACCCGGGTATCAGCTATCCGGTAGGTGCTGCTCGGTAATAAGTATTGAAGACCAAGAGAAGATAAGAACGAAAGTTGGAATCATCCGAGTAGAGATCAAGTGGTCCAAGTAGATGGGCATCAACCCTACTCGGGCACAAAGTCAATGGAGCCGTTCTGACGGGATCCCGCAGATCCCGCAGCCGTACCGGCGTGCGGTTCAACTTACAAGACACATGATTATCTGCGCTACGACGTGGGTACAGTGATGGTGGGCACCTGTATTGTCTTGTCACTGACAGGGGGACATGACATGTCAGGGGCCTACTCTGTGAGACTGACAGGGTGGACAAGTCCTGTCAGCCGGACGGCGCGGCCACTTCTCGCACCGGCGTCAGCGGGAACACGGAAGCGTGATGTTGCTATCACACTGGCGTTGTCTAATCGTGTACTTTCTAATCGTTGTTTACTCGACTGGGCACCAGTATATAAGGTGCCCAGCCTCCTCCTGCGCGAGGAGGACATTGCCCTGAGAGCATTTATTGTGTTCCTTAGTACTAAACAGAGAGAGAACTAGAGAGTGGCTACTCGGCTGAGAGCCTGATTGTACTGTGGCTACTCGGTAACATCATATACAAAGAGATAGGCATGAGTAGGGGTGTTACCTCCACACGAGGGCCCCAAACCTGGGTAGATCGAGGTGTTTGCTGTGTTTCTGAGCGCGTCTACTCGACGTGCGATCCCTCCTCGAATACCTACAACGTCCATCGGCCCCAACACTTTAGCCATCCCACGGCATCTGTCTTCTCCACTCCACGACAGTTGGCGCCCACCGTGGGGCCAGCAGCGGCGCTGGCTGGGGTTCATATTCGGACGGGACCGATTTCTGCATCGGGAGAGCGCGTGGTCTGTGGCCTTGTCCACAGATTCGACTCATTCGACTTCGTCACCGACAACGCCGGTGATTTCGGCGGCTCGGTCCTCTCCTTCGGCGCCCATCTGGTCTACGTCGCCACCACCGTCATCCGCGAGTTCCCAGAGGAGGTGCTCGTTGCGGATGATCCTCCTGCCGTACTCGCTGCTCGCGGGAAGCCTACTGGCTGCTCTACGAACAACGTGGAGGTGATGATGACGGGCCCGGCTATCGATGCCGGGAAAGGCGCGGCCGCTGCGGGCGAGGTCATCGAGGAGCAGCATGCGGCTAGGGGTCACAAGCCATACGAGATGCCCCGGAATATTCCGGGCTACGTGGCTCCTTCCACGTCAACGGCTATACTGGCTGCTCGCGTTGGTGCCACCAAGCATCTAGGCATGCCGCCTCCCACCGACACGGAGCTCATGGCGTTGAAGGCGCAACTCGAGCAGCAGCGTCAAGCGCTACTCGTGGAGGCCCAGGAGCTAGAGAAGGTTAGGCTTGAGCTTAACCTGGATCAAAATGAGTACAGTAGAGCGCATGGCTTTACTCCTGTTTCTAGGCTGCCTAGCAAGATAGGCGTTATTCGTCGCAACTTAGGCGATGAGCTAGCTAGAGATGGTAGGGCTGCTAGTCAATCTGCTAGTTTGAACACTGTTGGTAGGCCAAAATTTAGCTCCCCTGCCAAAACTCCTAGGGCTGCAGAGGCAGTCGCTGTGGAGTTGCCGCATCTCAGTGGCGATGCGCGCGCTAGGCAGCAGGACATGCTTAATGAGCTAGTGCTAGAAGCTGGCAGGCAGAATGAGGCTTTCCAAAAAGCCAACCCAGGAGCCGGTGCTTCCCAGGTTGTTCGCTCGCATGGGGTCAGATCTATGGATCAGGCCTCATCGCCGCTTCCCGGCACTGAGAGGGATCAGAGTGTGAACTCTGGAAAGAAAAAATAGAAGCAGTGTACGACCAGGCTGTCGCCGGAAAATAGCACGCTCTAGCGCGGCAGCCCGACCAGAAACACAACTCTGCAGGAGCTGGCTATCAAGCCACCAAAGCTCACAACAAGGGACAAGGAGGAAACCGAGCGGGACCATTTCGGCCTCAGGCTGCCAACCCGGTTCAGCAGAGGGTGCAGCCGCGTGCAGCTGTGCAGCCACAAGTAGTTGTGGCAGTGGCCGACCCGGTTGCTCAACCTGGTCCTGTGCAGCCAGACCGCTATGATGATGGGTACTCGGCAATGGAGATGGCCGGGTATGCTGATCCAAGGGAAATCACTGATCGTTTGGGTGACAGGATGCTGGAGCCCAGCGATGCAAGATATAAGTTGGACCAGATTCACCGGTCCGAGCAGATTGTGAAGAGGGGGCCACCCGGCCCAAGCAGTTTTGGCCATAGAATCATGGGGGAGCCTGCCGTGAACAAGTTCCAGTTGGCCAGGGGGACCAAGTCGTATGATGGGAGCACCAAGCCGGATGACTGGCTGAATGATTATGTCACCGCTGTGCATATTGGAGGCGGCAACCGGAGAAGGGCTGTGAGATACGTCCCACAGATGCTGGAGGGCCCTGCCCGGATCTGTCTCAATAACTTGCCCAAGGACAGTATCAACTGCTGGCTCGACTTCTCGGAAGCCTTCATCAGCAACTTCACCAGCATGTACAAGAGGCCGAATAAGCCGCAACAGCTCTCGGCTTGCAAGCAGCGGGAAGAGGAGACTGACCGAGAGTACCTTACTCGGTGGAGCACATTGAGGAACACCTGTGAGGGTGTGAACGAGTCACATGCAATTGCCTGGTTTGCTCAAGGCTGCAGGCATGGCAACATGTTGTGGCAGAAGTTGCAGCGAGAGATGCCGAGTACGCTCGCCGAGACGATCAAGGTAGCTGATATGTATGCACTCGGTGACCCTACTCAACCTCTGCTCGATGCTTTTGAGCCGAGAAGAAGAAACCATGATGGCAGCAGACGCCAAGACTTCCGCAACAAGTGCAGAGACGACCGTCCCGATACTCGGTATGGTTCCGAGCAGGTGAATGCTGTGAACCAAGACACTGCGGCTGCTGGGAGCAGCCAAAGGCAAAAAACTGCTGGAGCCCAATACGGCCAGAACCAGAATTAGGGCCAAGGCTTCAAGAAGCCATACAATGCTCCCTAGCAAGGCAACACCAACCCGGACGCCGGAGATGCTCAGAGATTTATCTTTGAGAACATGAAGGATGGACCTTGCAGCTTCCATACTCGGCATCCGAGTAGGCCAGCCAACCACACTACCCGGCAGTGCAGCTGGTGGGACCGCATCAAGAGTGAAGGCTTTGGTCAGCTGCCCCCTCCTCCTCCTCTGCCGCCCGCGGATGCCAATGTGGAGCCTATCCGGGCAGCTGCTCCTAGGCTGACAGTGAATCTGAGAAGGGAGAATGTGAATCAAGTGGCTCAGGGAGCCAACCGCAACTACAACAACCGCAACGACGGCAACCGCAACTACTACACCCGCAACAGGAACAACAACAACAACAACGGCAACAACAACAACGGCAATGATGGTGGTGGAGGCCGCAACCAGTACCAGGAGCACCATGAGAGCTACATGGTGTTCACCACCGAGCCAGATGACAAGCAGTTGCAGGGTAGGCGTGCGATGGAGGTGAATGCAGTGATCCCGGCTGTGCTGCATTACTTGCACTGGTGCGACCAACAAATTACTTGGTCCAGAGATGATCACCCCAAGGTGATGCCCAATCCGGGTACATATGCATTGGTGGTGGATCCCACCTTCCCGGGGACCAAGAAGAATGTCAGGTTCAGCAAGGTGCTGATTGACAACGGCAGCAGCATCAACATCATGTACCGAGATACCCTGGAGAAGCTCGGCCTTGCCGAGAACATGCTGCTTCCCAGCAGGACCACTTTTCATGGCATCGTGGCACGAGTGTCTTGCGTTCCAATCGGCCGCATCTGGATAGATGTGCTATTCGGCACCAGGGAGAACTGCCGCACCGAGTGCCTGCAGTTCGAAGTGGTTGATCTTCAGAGCCCCTACCATGCTCTACTCGGTAGGCCTGCTCTCACCAAGTTCATGGCTTCAACCCATGCCGCCTACCTGAAGATGAAGCTACCTGGTCCCAATGGTGTAATCACCATTTCGGGTGATTACTAGCGTTCCCTGGAGTGCGCATCTGCTGGTTCTTTGCTGGCAGAGTCCTTGGTCATCGCTGCTGAGAAGAAGAAGATACACGAGGTGGTGGCTATGGCTCGAGCAGCTCAAGTTAGTATGCCTGGCATGCCGGGTACTCAATATGGAGCAGCTTTCCAGGCCTCCCAGGAAACCAAGAAGGTGCAGGTGGACCCTGAGTTCGCAGACCGTGTTGCCATCATTGGCGCCGGGTTGGGCGAGAAATAGGAAAGCGAGCTCATCCACTTCCTCCGTGAGAATCGGGATGTCTTTGCATGGTCCAATGAGGACCTGCCGGGTGTCCCGAGGGAGTTGGTTGATCACTCGCTGCATGTGCGCCCAGAAGCCAAGCCAGTTAAGCAGGCGATGCGCCGCTTTGGTGACGAGAGAAGGAAGGCTATCCGTGATCAGATCACCAAGCTGCTGATAAGTGGATTCATCATGGAGGTATTGCATCCGGATTGGCTGGCCAATCCGGTCATGGTTGAGAAGAAGAAGGAGGACCCCAAGGCTGCGGTGGCATGGCGCATGTGCATGGACTACACCGACCTGAACAAGGCCTGCCCCAAGGACCCGTTTCCGCTACCCCGCATAGATTAGGTGATCGATTCCACTGCCGGGTGCGAGCTTTTTTCTTTCATTGATGCCTACTCTAGTTTTCACCAGATACCTCTTAATCCGGCTGATAAAATAAAGACTGCTTTCATTTCCCCGTACGGGGCTTATTGCTATCGTGTTATGTGCTTTGGGTTGCGGAATGCTAGGGCTACCTATCAGAGATGCATGATCAAATCGGCAAGAATGTGCAGGTGTACATAGATGACATTGTCATCAAAATGAAAGAAACACATACTCTGCTTAGTGATATTGAGGAAACATTTGCTAGCCTGCGCAAGTACAGGATGAAATTGAATCCAACTAAGTGTACTTTTGGCATCCCGGCTAGCAAGCTACTCGGCTTCTTGGTATCCAGTCGGGGCATTGAGGCCAATCCTTCAAAGATAAAAGCTATAGAGAGCATGTCTTTGCCGAGATCACTGAAGGATGTGCATAAGTTTACCGGATGCTTGGCTTCCCTTAGCCGCTTCCTAGGAAGAATGGGCGAGAAGGCCTTGCCTCTCTATCAGCTCATGAAAAAGAGTGATAAGTTCGTCTGGACATCACAAGCTGATGTGGCCTTCAGAGAACTCAAGACCATGCTGGGCAGCGCTCCCATCCTGGCAAGCCCGCTACCGAAAGAGCCAATGTTATTGTACATTGCAGCAACCAACCGGGTAGTCAGCGCGGTGATAGTGGTGGAGAGAGAAGAGGAAGGCAAGACTGTGCAACGGCCAGTGTACTATCTCAGCAGGTGCTATCCAGCTCCAAGCAAAACTACCCGCACTACCAGAAGATGACATATGGCGTATACCTAGGTGCCAAGAAGCTCAAGCACTATTTCCAAGAGCATCCCATCACAGTGGTGAGCACTGCTCCCATCTCGGAGATCATGGGCAACAAGGATGCAAGTGCCCGGGTAGCCAAGTGGGCAATTGAGCTAGCCGCATACACCCCTCTGTACGCGAGAAGAGAAGCAATCAAGTCACAAACTCTGGCAGATTTCCTGGTGGATTGGGCCAAGATGCAGTATGATCCTCCCTTGCCGGAAACCAACTTCTGGAAGATGCATTTTGATGGCTCTAAGGTGAAAGAAGGGCTCGGTGCTGGCGTAGTGCTTACGTCACCCAAGCAAGATCAAGTCAAGTACGTGCTGCAGATCCATTTCAAAGCATCCAATAATGTGGCCGAGTATGAGGCACTGGTACATGGCCTGAGAGTGTCCAAGGAGATCGGAGTTCAGCGCATTGTCTGTTATGGTGACTCGGATTTAGTGGTTCAGTAAGTTTCAGGCAATTGGGATGCCTTGGATGCCAACATGGCATCCTATCGGTTTCTGGTGCAAACAATGACTGGGTCCTTTGAGGGGTGTGAGTTTCATCATATACACCGAGCTGAGAATGATGCAGCTGATGCACTGTCCAAGTTGGGATCTTCTCGGCAGTTTATCCCGGCTGGGATTGCCTTGGAGCATTTGAGAAAGCCATCCATCAAGCCATCCCCCAACTCGGAATCCATATTCATTCCATCCCTGCCAGAATCAGAAGCTGTTCCCATGGAGATTGATTGGGAAGCTGCAAAGGAGAACCCGAGGACTACCGTCTCCAACCCAGGGACTGGCGCCTCCAACCCGGGGACTGCTTCACTCAACTCAGGGACTGTTGCGTTCATCGAGGGGATCATTTTTCAATACTTGGGGACTCGGGGACTCGTCTCCAACTCGGGAGAGGTCACGATAGCTGATCCAATGGAAGTGGACGAACGGGTGTTTCCCATCCGGGAGACACCGAGTTGGGCTCTGCACATATTATCTTTTCTAACGGATGGCTCATTGCCGAGTGATGAGGTCACGTCCAGACAAATACAGAGAAGGTCCAAGGGCTACACAATCATCAACAAGGGGCTGCACAGAAGGAGTCCTACTGGCGTGCTGCAACACTGCGTTGAGCCAGAGGAAGGAGAAGAAATTCTCAGAGAAATACACCAGGGAGAATGCGGGCATCACGCCTCTTCTCGGGCACTGGTCAACAAGGCTTTTCGGCATGGATTCTTTTGTCTCACTGCCTTGCGGCAAGCTGAAGATATAGTGAGAAAGTGCAATGGGTGCCAGAGGTTTGCAAGAAAGATTCATATGCCAGCATCCGAGTTGAAGACCATTCCCATTACTTGGCCATTTGCTGTCTGGTGTTTGGATATGGTAGGCCCTTTCAAGCCAGCTAGGGGCAACATGACTCACATCTTGGTCATGGTGGACAAGTTCACCAAGTGGATTGAGGTCAAGCCTATTCGGAAGTGTGATGGAGTCACAGCTGTGAGTTTCCTCAAGGACATAATTCTGAGATACGGCTACCCGCACAGCATCATCACTGATAATGGCACAAACTTTGCTGAGGGTGCATTCGCAAGATTCTGCAAGGAGAAGCAGATCCGGCTAGATGTTGCATCAGTTGCGCATCCAGCCTCAAATGGGCAGGTTGAAAGAGCAAATGGCATGGTCCTATCCGGGATAAAGCCAAGGCTAATTGAGCCATTACAGCGAACCCCTGGTTGTTGGCTGGACGAGTTGCCGGCGGTGTTGTGGAGTTTAAGGACTACCCCTAACCGATCAATCGGATACACACCATTCTTCCTGGTATATGGAGCTGAGGCTGTGTTGTCCACTAACCTAGAGCATGACTCGCCCAGAGTAACACTCTACACTGAAAAAGTGGTGGAGGAAGTCGGAGAAAAACTTGGAAATAGGAAGGCCTAGGCCACGCTTGAAGTGAGATAGGAAAACGACATACTCACCGGCTTCCGGAGCCGGAACGAGATCGTCGCTGGGAGGGCGACAAATCACGCCGGGAGGGACGCGACGCGTGTTCACCAGCCACTGGCAGTCAGCGGCGGTGACGTCCGAGCCCTCCCAGCCGGCGCGGGACGGCGCCATCTCCTCCTCGTTTTGGTCCGCGGCGGCGCTCGCAAGGTCCATGGCTGCGCGGTTGCTGGTGGAGAAGCGGGGGCTCATCGGAGTTGAGGTTGGTGAAGACGACGGAGGCGCGCCGGAATCCTTGCTCTCGGCTCTCACTACGGCGGCGCGTGGCGAGTTCGCGGCGGCGCTGAGCTCTGTGGTAAGAGAGATGGCGAGAAGAAGCGCTGCGAGATGGGGAAAGTGCGAAGGGGAAGAGATGATTTGGGCGGCGCGGAGGTATTTATTCCGTCTGCAAAATTGCGGTTACTGGTGGATTGATCGTGGCAGAGATCGTGCGGCGTGGCTTTACTGCCCGTTAGAAACGCATATAGCGCAAAATTCGCGCGTAACGGGCACAATTGATCCCATGACGTGGGTCGTGGGCTTTCGAGTACAAAATCGAGGTGACCTAACGGGCTGTGGGCCCCAGGTGCAGTGGCGGGCATGTGACACGTTGAAATGCCAGAACCGAGGCGCCGGGGGCGTGGGCATGTGACACGTGCCCTCACTTGACAGGAGAAGATGGATTTGATCTGGATTGAGCGGGAGCGAGTGGAAAATTTCGCTAAGTGTTGGGTTTTCGGCAGAGCTCTACGTTGCGTGCTCCACTCAGCACTTAGCGGATTTCTCTCAAGACGTTAATCAGAAAAGTGCGATTAGGGGCTTTGATCGTCCAAGTTGAGGAGCAACTCGGCCAGACTGCTTCACGGAGACAATTTGGTTTAAGCTGGTAGGGCCCAATGAACAAGTTCACTGGACTCTACCAGCTTCGGTGTAACATCCCAAGTCTGAAAAATAGCCTTTAGAATGTTTGCTCTCTGTTATTTTATGTTTTGCATCATGGCATCATGTTGATTGCAATTGTTTTGTTTGTTTTCCATTTGTTTTCCTTTGTTTTCTATTTGAATTTCAAACCAAAATTCAAACCTTTTGTTTCATCCTTGTGATGTTACAATTTCCAAAATGATATTTCAAATAAAACAACCAATTTGCTTTCATATCATCCCACATTGATCAACTAATAAAATGGTGCTTTTATTTCAATCAATTAATTCCCAATTGTTTCCAAATTCAAAGCAATCACAAAACAGCACCAAATGTGAAAGTTATAAAAGTAACAACCAAATTATAATCAGTTGTTCTATTTTAATCAATAGGGTTCACACTATTCAAAGGGGTCCTCTTAACAATTCGTTCAATAACAAATTCCATTCATTTTCAAACAAGTGGCAAATATCAAATGATTTCAAATCTTTTAGAAAAATAAAAGTTACACATGTTGTTGTTGCCCTAAATAACTCATCCACAATTTTTCTCCTAAATTTTCCTAACCCTAGACCCCTCCTTTTCTTCATTTGTCGATTCAGCCAAAAAAAAATAAATGGAATAAAAAGTTTAAAACCAAGGGAGAGAGAGAGCAGCAGGCCCAATTTTCTCTCCTAGCCCATCTATTTTTCCCTTTGGCCTTTTCCCCTCAGGCCCATACCCCCTTGTCGTCTTCCACCTCCTGTACGAACACCATCCATGGTGTACACGTGCATCAGAGGAGCAGGGAACGGCTGTGCCTCCTTCCCCCCTCCTTAAAACCCTAGGCCGAGCCCTAGGGTTCCCCTAGCTCCCTCCTTCTTCCTCCCTCAAGCCGCCTCCATTCTCTCTTCCTCCTCTGCCTCCCTTTCTCTGTACCGAACCCCAAACTGAACCGAAAAAATAGCTCCACAAGCCGCCGGTGATCGCCGCCCTCGGGTTCCTCTCCGGCCGCGGTGGGGGCGGGAATGGAACCGCCCCACCGCGGGCTTCCTCTCCACGCCCTCGGCTCGAGCCGGGAGAGCCAGGAGCTCCGGCGCCGTCCGCCGTTTCCGCCGTCGTCCTCACCTGTCCGCCCCGACCTGTACCTCCTCCGGATGCGTTCGAGGTGAGCCTCGACCCCACCTCCCTCTCGCTCGCCTCTCTCCCTCTCCCTTCCCTTCTCTCTCCCACACCGCGCCCAGCGCCCACACCGTCGAGGCGCAGCAGCAGAGATCGCTGCCGGCGACCATCCCCGTTGCTGTCCGTCCATGTTCTGTACGTGCAGAATTTTTCAGTTACAGCGCGCAACCATAGCCTATACCCCCCCGACCTGCTTTCCTAGCACAAGCACCGCAGCCACCCCACTGGTATCAACCCACCGCGCGCAAACCCCACGTCCTAGGATCAAATCCCAGCCCCCACACTTCCCTGCTCTTTTCCGTTTTAATTCAGAAAAACAGTCCGCAGCTACACCTTAACCTCCTCGCCACCCCCTTCTATCACAAAACCGAACCTAGCCCACTGGTTCCACCCCCCCTTGGCGCAGCAGGAGGGGAGGGGTTCGATTCCCCCCTCCCACAGTAAACCAAAAACATTTTTTTTCCATTGTTTTGATACCTAAAACTTCCAGGAAATCACAACTAGGTCCCTTCTATTTCTTTCTAGCCCCTGTAATAATTTTTCCAAGTCCCTGTTTCACTAAAAATGGCAGATTTGCCCACAATTTTGTAAATTGCATAAGAAATTCATCCCAACTCCAATTTTGACAAACTAAATATGTTTTCTGTCCCAAATTAAATATTCTATCCAAATATAAAATTTGTTTACTGTTTTGAATATTTTAAATTGGTGCAAAATTTGAAAACTTGTCAAATTCACTTAAAATTGCAAAATTCATAACTTGATCATAAAAATTCCAAATTCAACAAACCAAATATGTTTTCCAATCAACTTTTCATGTACTTTCCAAATATAAATTTTGTTTGCTGTTCTGAATATTTTAAATTGCTGAAAACAACTGTTTCTTATTTATTGCATTTAAAATTGCCAAAATAATAACTTGCTCATTTTAAATCCAATTTCAACAAATGAAATATGTTCTCCATGCAAAATTAAACCCTCTTTCCAAATATAAACTTTGTTTTCTGTTTTGAACAATTTAACTTGATGAAAACAACAAATGCTTGTGTGACACCTTTAAGTAACCAAAATTTCCTAACTTAATGAATGAATTTCCAAACTTGCTAAACCTTATTTCCAATTGCTTCTATTGTTGTTATTTTGCTGTTTTCCTCATCCATGCATCATGCTAATCCACTTTCATATAATGATCAGTTGTAAAACAATTAATTCAACCATAATTCATGGTCTTTCCATATGCAATCCCAAATTGCATGTGGGTCCATTTAATCATGTTGTTATCTTGTCAACTAGTTTATTTTGTTGCATCAATTAAATGGTCATGCATCATCCCATGTTTGTGCACTATGCCATGATATTGATTGCTTATCTTTCTGTGTTGTCTGTTTGCTTCTTCTCGGATACACGACGACGTTGAGACCGACGATACTTACGACATCCCTTCTAAGGAGTTAGCTCAGTACCAGGCTACTGGGTTTGCAGGCAAGTTATCACTCACATGAATCATCGAGTTCTCTTCCACACTTGTTGTCGATACTATCCTTTTGTCTATTTCTGCTAGCCCTATGAATCGATGCTTGTTCTCCGAACCCATCACATGCTACCTTGAGCCATGATATTGCCTCACCTCCATACCTACAGCCTTTGTTTGTGCCTGTTCTATTCTAGCATGCTTAGGGTTGCTTTCGCTCGAGCCTGTTGTCGGTTACTTCGTTTACTATCTTTCTATTATTACTTGTTACCGTTTTGGGGGCTCGAATATTAATCAATCAATCCTGTTAATGCTACTGTTAATAATAATTTGATGATAAGGCACCGGCAGGAGGCCCTTTGTGGTTTTGAGGCCTGCTAGTGTCGACCCCCTAATTAGGAAAAGGGTCTTGTCTACTGATCCATGATGAGCGCACTACCCGCATGTGGGAAGCGAGTATGGGCGCCCCCCTCAACTGACTCGATTCGCATCTCGTCCAAATCGCCGTTCTAGTTCGGGTGTTCCATTTGCTGCATCATATGCAGGTACGAACCCTTGGCGCCAGGGTGGAACTTTTGTAGTCGGCATTTAGGGCGGCGTGGTCTTCCAGTGCTATGAGGGTCCCCTTTTCTTCGTGGGGCTCGATTAGCCGCGCACGCACAGCACGCGGTGCTTTGGGCTTGATGCGAAGAAGGGTTGGTTGTGTTGAGTACCCCGCTTGGTGGGGTGATTTCCCATCTGGCGGGTTATTCATGCGTGTACGGTTACTATGGTGCACCCCTGCAGGGTAAATCTTCTCGAGAAGCCGTGTTTTCCGCGGTTATGGATTACTTGGTGAAAGTACTGGCTAACAAGTACTCAGGACAACTTCAACATAATGATCAATCATGTTTCACCCAATGATTAATAACTTGACTAGTAATAGGTTATTCACACAATAACGTGATTCACCTTATTATAACGGTGTGAGTTATCCTCGGATTGCTTCTTCGGATAAGGGGCGAGATCCAGGATGGGTTTGTTTGAAGTTATCTTTCAGTTGGTTACAATTCCTCGATCTTATCTTTTCTGTTAGCCGGAACTAGTAGTATCTTCTGTAGTTGGTTAGAGCAGCCCGCTGCAGCTTTTATAATACCCATCTTCTTCCGTTGAACCCAAGCATCCCGGCTTGTGTTGACGAGTAACTCCTTGATGAAATGTGAGTCTTGCTTGCCAGTACTTGGATGTACTGACCCCGTTGGGGCTGTGGTTTACGCAGACTTCGACTACGACTACGAGGATCACCAGGATGGCTACTTCGTGGAGTTTGACGAGACTGCAGACGAGTAGATAGCTGGACCCCGGGCAGGATCCAGGAACTTCGTGGATGGGCTCCGTCTTTTCGTTTCCGGCCTCTTAGGCCTATTTGGATCTTGTCTGTACTCAGACATGTTGAATGCTTCCGCTGTATTGTAATGATGTATTGTTGGGGCATGTGCCCTCTGAATGATTGTATTTGCTATCTCTGCTCTAATGAGAGCCATTTGCAACTTATTTCAATCTTTTGTGTCGTAGAGATCTGTTGTGATATCAGTTGTTCAACGCCGTTGACGTACCATGTGTGTATGGTTTGAAGTACGTCAATGGAAGTGTCCTGATTTCTACGGGATAGTTTACATCGACGGTGAACAGTAGCGATTGGTTGTCACACATAAGTGTTGGCCTACTCGTAAGAGGACGCGGGTGCCGATAAGCCCCGTAATCCAATCAGAATACTGTTCAGTTCGTACGGTGAGTATCCTCTAGAAGTCCGGGTGCGACAAATGGTATCAGAGCCTGTCTGCCTGTAGGATCCCTTTTTACTGGTCGCAGTTGAGTCTAGAAACTATTTTGTAGCTATATAGGAAAAATGAAACGTGAGAGTAGGAATTCTGTTCTTTTTCTTCTTTCCCCACCCACCCACCCTTTTCTGGTAAGGAAGTGCAACGTTGTTTTTCCCTTCTCATCTAAACTTTCAAGTTAGGATTTCACGTATTCTGGTTTCTCTAGGATGGTTATATCTACTAGACCATAGGAATGGAGGTGGTTGTGACATGATTTATCATGTTGCCTACTCACGATTGAGAACGGAGGCGTGTAAGCCCCGGAAGCAGATCCTCTATTCCTTAAGCAGTAGATATTGATCCTTTAGAAGCCCGGATGGGTTTTCCGTAGTACCTCAGGAGTTTTGTTCTTGTTTTCCCCGATGTTGATATCCTGCTCTTCTCAACATCCTTGTCGTCCGTTCAAATCTTGTTGTTGTTTTCCAATTCAATTCTTCTACCGGCGTCCAATCAAAACTAACTCGTAAACTCTTATCCAGTTAAAGTGTTATTTGATACCGGAGCATCACATTCCTTTGTGTCAACAATATTTTCCACAACATACAACCTAATTCTGGTTCCACTAAGCAATCAAAACTCTGTTCACTCCCCGGGATCTCAAATGTTGACTTCCAAGATAAGTAAGAACAATCCAATTCTAATGGGAGGCCACATATTCCTCGTTACTCTCATGATGATGATTCTGACATTGATGATTATTCCTGGTGTCGCATTGATGTCAATAACTCTGTTCCACCCTTATTACAGATAGTCTATTCTACAAATGAGTCAAATTCTATCCAACTATACACCCTCGATACAAAACCTCTCCCTTTATTTGAAAATGTTCCGGTGGTTTGTGAATTCCCTGACATCTTTCCAGCAGAGTTGCCAGAAATGTCTATCGTTTTTGAAATTCCAGAAAAACTATCCAAGGTGCACGATGTGTTCACGTGGCACAGCTCAAGAAGATCTTCCCAAGAAGTTTCCGGACCTTTTCTTTTCTCAGTAGGAATCTCGGGGCGCGATTCCTTCAAGGGGGGGCGTTTTGTAACATCCCAAGTCTGAAAAATAGCCTTTAGAATGTTTGCTCTCTGTTATTTTATGTTTTGCATCATGGCATCATGTTGATTGCAATTGTTTTGTTTGTTTTCCATTTGTTTTCCTTTGTTTTCTATTTGAATTTCAAACCAAAATTCAAACCTTTTGTTTCATCCTTGTGATGTTACAATTTCCAAAATGATATTTCAAATAAAACAACCAATTTGCTTTCATATCATCCCACATTGATCAACTAATAAAATGGTGCTTTTATTTCAATCAATTAATTCCCAATTGTTTCCAAATTCAAAGCAATCACAAAACAGCACCAAATGTGAAAGTTATAAAAGTAACAACCAAATTATAATCAGTTGTTCTATTTTAATCAATAGGGTTCACACTATTCAAAGGGGTCCTCTTAACAATTCGTTCAATAACAAATTCCATTCATTTTCAAACAAGTGGCAAATATCAAATGATTTCAAATCTTTTAGAAAAATAAAAGTTACACATGTTGTTGTTGCCCTAAATAACTCATCCACAATTTTTCTCCTAAATTTTCCTAACCCTAGACCCCTCCTTTTCTTCATTTGTCGATTCAGCCAAAAAAAAATAAATGGAATAAAAAGTTTAAAACCAAGGGAGAGAGAGAGCAGCAGGCCCAATTTTCTCTCCTAGCCCATCTATTTTTCCCTTTGGCCTTTTCCCCTCAGGCCCATACCCCCTTGTCGTCTTCCACCTCCTGTACGAACACCATCCATGGTGTACACGTGCATCAGAGGAGCAGGGAACGGCTGTGCCTCCTTCCCCCCTCCTTAAAACCCTAGGCCGAGCCCTAGGGTTCCCCTAGCTCCCTCCTTCTTCCTCCCTCAAGCCGCCTCCATTCTCTCTTCCTCCTCTGCCTCCCTTTCTCTGTACCGAACCCCAAACTGAACCGAAAAAATAGCTCCACAAGCCGCCGGTGATCGCCGCCCTCGGGTTCCTCTCCGGCCGCGGTGGGGGCGGGAATGGAACCGCCCCACCGCGGGCTTCCTCTCCACGCCCTCGGCTCGAGCCGGGAGAGCCAGGAGCTCCGGCGCCGTCCGCCGTTTCCGCCGTCGTCCTCACCTGTCCGCCCCGACCTGTACCTCCTCCGGATGCGTTCGAGGTGAGCCTCGACCCCACCTCCCTCTCGCTCGCCTCTCTCCCTCTCCCTTCCCTTCTCTCTCCCACACCGCGCCCAGCGCCCACACCGTCGAGGCGCAGCAGCAGAGATCGCTGCCGGCGACCATCCCCGTTGCTGTCCGTCCATGTTCTGTACGTGCAGAATTTTTCAGTTACAGCGCGCAACCATAGCCTATACCCCCCCGACCTGCTTTCCTAGCACAAGCACCGCAGCCACCCCACTGGTATCAACCCACCGCGCGCAAACCCCACGTCCTAGGATCAAATCCCAGCCCCCACACTTCCCTGCTCTTTTCCGTTTTAATTCAGAAAAACAGTCCGCAGCTACACCTTAACCTCCTCGCCACCCCCTTCTATCACAAAACCGAACCTAGCCCACTGGTTCCACCCCCCCTTGGCGCAGCAGGAGGGGAGGGGTTCGATTCCCCCCTCCCACAGTAAACCAAAAACATTTTTTTCCATTGTTTTGATACCTAAAACTTCCAGGAAATCACAACTAGGTCCCTTCTATTTCTTTCTAGCCCCTGTAATAATTTTTCCAAGTCCCTGTTTCACTAAAAATGGCAGATTTGCCCACAATTTTGTAAATTGCATAAGAAATTCATCCCAACTCCAATTTTGACAAACTAAATATGTTTTCTGTCCCAAATTAAATATTCTATCCAAATATAAAATTTGTTTACTGTTTTGAATATTTTAAATTGGTGCAAAATTTGAAAACTTGTCAAATTCACTTAAAATTGCAAAATTCATAACTTGATCATAAAAATTCCAAATTCAACAAACCAAATATGTTTTCCAATCAACTTTTCATGTACTTTCCAAATATAAATTTTGTTTGCTGTTCTGAATATTTTAAATTGCTGAAAACAACTGTTTCTTATTTATTGCATTTAAAATTGCCAAAATAATAACTTGCTCATTTTAAATCCAATTTCAACAAATGAAATATGTTCTCCATGCAAAATTAAACCCTCTTTCCAAATATAAACTTTGTTTTCTGTTTTGAACAATTTAACTTGATGAAAACAACAAATGCTTGTGTGACACCTTTAAGTAACCAAAATTTCCTAACTTAATGAATGAATTTCCAAACTTGCTAAACCTTATTTCCAATTGCTTCTATTGTTGTTATTTTGCTGTTTTCCTCATCCATGCATCATGCTAATCCACTTTCATATAATGATCAGTTGTAAAACAATTAATTCAACCATAATTCATGGTCTTTCCATATGCAATCCCAAATTGCATGTGGGTCCATTTAATCATGTTGTTATCTTGTCAACTAGTTTATTTTGTTGCATCAATTAAATGGTCATGCATCATCCCATGTTTGTGCACTATGCCATGATATTGATTGCTTATCTTTCTGTGTTGTCTGTTTGCTTCTTCTCGGATACACGACGACGTTGAGACCGACGATACTTACGACATCCCTTCTAAGGAGTTAGCTCAGTACCAGGCTACTGGGTTTGCAGGCAAGTTATCACTCACATGAATCATCGAGTTCTCTTCCACACTTGTTGTCGATACTATCCTTTTGTCTATTTCTGCTAGCCCTATGAATCGATGCTTGTTCTCCGAACCCATCACATGCTACCTTGAGCCATGATATTGCCTCACCTCCATACCTACAGCCTTTGTTTGTGCCTGTTCTATTCTAGCATGCTTAGGGTTGCTTTCGCTCGAGCCTGTTGTCGGTTACTTCGTTTACTATCTTTCTATTATTACTTGTTACCGTTTTGGGGGGCTCGAATATTAATCAATCAATCCTGTTAATGCTACTGTTAATAATAATTTGATGATAAGGCACCGGCAGGAGGCCCTTTGTGGTTTTGAGGCCTGCTAGTGTCGACCCCCTAATTAGGAAAAGGGTCTTGTCTACTGATCCATGATGAGCGCACTACCCGCATGTGGGAAGCGAGTATGGGCGCCCCCCTCAACTGACTCGATTCGCATCTCGTCCAAATCGCCGTTCTAGTTCGGGTGTTCCATTTGCTGCATCATATGCAGGTACGAACCCTTGGCGCCAGGGTGGAACTTTTGTAGTCGGCATTTAGGGCGGCGTGGTCTTCCAGTGCTATGAGGGTCCCCTTTTCTTCGTGGGGCTCGATTAGCCGCGCACGCACAGCACGCGGTGCTTTGGGCTTGATGCGAAGAAGGGTTGGTTGTGTTGAGTACCCCGCTTGGTGGGGTGATTTCCCATCTGGCGGGTTATTCATGCGTGTACGGTTACTATGGTGCACCCCTGCAGGGTAAATCTTCTCGAGAAGCCGTGTTTTCCGCGGTTATGGATTACTTGGTGAAAGTACTGGCTAACAAGTACTCAGGACAACTTCAACATAATGATCAATCATGTTTCACCCAATGATTAATAACTTGACTAGTAATAGGTTATTCACACAATAACGTGATTCACCTTATTATAACGGTGTGAGTTATCCTCGGATTGCTTCTTCGGATAAGGGGCGAGATCCAGGATGGGTTTGTTTGAAGTTATCTTTCAGTTGGTTACAATTCCTCGATCTTATCTTTTCTGTTAGCCGGAACTAGTAGTATCTTCTGTAGTTGGTTAGAGCAGCCCGCTGCAGCTTTTATAATACCCATCTTCTTCCGTTGAACCCAAGCATCCCGGCTTGTGTTGACGAGTAACTCCTTGATGAAATGTGAGTCTTGCTTGCCAGTACTTGGATGTACTGACCCCGTTGGGGCTGTGGTTTACGCAGACTTCGACTACGACTACGAGGATCACCAGGATGGCTACTTCGTGGAGTTTGACGAGACTGCAGACGAGTAGATAGCTGGACCCCGGGCAGGATCCAGGAACTTCGTGGATGGGCTCCGTCTTTTCGTTTCCGGCCTCTTAGGCCTATTTGGATCTTGTCTGTACTCAGACATGTTGAATGCTTCCGCTGTATTGTAATGATGTATTGTTGGGGCATGTGCCCTCTGAATGATTGTATTTGCTATCTCTGCTCTAATGAGAGCCATTTGCAACTTATTTCAATCTTTTGTGTCGTAGAGATCTGTTGTGATATCAGTTGTTCAACGCCGTTGACGTACCATGTGTGTATGGTTTGAAGTACGTCAATGGAAGTGTCCTGATTTCTACGGGATAGTTTACATCGACGGTGAACAGTAGCGATTGGTTGTCACACATAAGTGTTGGCCTACTCGTAAGAGGACGCGGGTGCCGATAAGCCCCGTAATCCAATCAGAATACTGTTCAGTTCGTACGGTGAGTATCCTCTAGAAGTCCGGGTGCGACATTCGGGGACTAATGTCGGGGGGCTACCCCCGAGTAGGGGTAAGACAGGTGGTAAAACAGAGATCAAAGTACTTTTTACCGGGTAGGTGGCTACCCGGGTATCAGCTATTCGGTAGGTGCTACTCGGTAATAAGTATTGAAGACCAAGAGAAGATAAGAAGGAAAGTTGGAATCATCCGATTAGAGATCAAGTGGTCCGAGTAGATGGGCATCAACCCTACTCGGGCACAAAGTCAATGTAGCCGTTCTGACGGGATCCCGCAGATCCCGCAGCCGTACCGGCATGCGGTTCAACTTACAAGACACATGATTATCTGCGCTACGGCGTGGGTACAGTGAGGATGGGCACCTGTCTTGTCTTGTCACTGACAGGGGGGACAGGACATGTCAGAGGCCTACTCTGTGAGACTGACAGGGTGAACAAGTCTTGTCAGCCGGACGGCGCGGCGACTTCTCGCACCGGCGTCAGCGGGAACACGGAAGCGTGCTGCTGCTATCACAGTGGCGTTGTCTAATCGTGTACTTTCTAATCGTTGTTTACTCGACTGGGCACCAGTATATAAGGTGTCCAGCCTCCTCCTGCACGAGGAAGACGTTGCCCTGAGAGCATTTATTACGTTCCTTAGTACTACACACAGAGAGAACTAGAGAGTGGCTACTCGGCTGAGAGCCTGATTGTTCTGTGGCTACTCGGTAACATCATATACAGAGAGATAGGCAGGAGTAGGGGTGTTACCTCCACACGAGGGCCCCGAACCTAGGTAGATCGAGGTGTTTGCTGTGTTTCTGAGCGCATCTACTCGACGTGCGATCCCTCCCCGAATACCTACAGCGTCCATCGGCCCCAACACTTTAGCCATCCCATGGCATCTGTCTTCTCCACTCCACAACAGCTTCAGACATGGATGAAATAGAAGTTTCAGCACGAGCAATTTTAACTTGCAAACCTGATATTTCTCTATTTAAGCTCTCAAGATGATAACTGATATTTTGTAGCATAACAGATTGTTCCTCCATGGTCTTAGTAAATAGTTTATTTTGCTCATATTGCTTTTGCATAAAGTCTTTAGTGGCTCTTTCAACTTCTGAAATTCTTTCATTAGACATTCCAGTTCTATCATTATTACCACTATTAATAGGATATGGACTATAATGTTGCTACCAAAATTATTCCTATAAGCATTGTTGTTGAAATTATTATTTTTAATGAAGTTCACATCAACATGCTCTTCTTGAGCAACCAAAGAGGCTAAAGGAACATTGTTTGGATCAATAGGAGCATGGCCATTCACAAGCATACACATAATAGCATCGAGTCTATCACGCAAGGAGGAGGTTTCTTCAACATAATTTACCTTCTTACCGGTTGTAGCTCTCTCAGTGTGCCATTCAGAATAATTTACCATCATATCATCAAGAAGCTTTGTTGCTGCCCCCAAAGTACTGGACATAAAGGTTCCTCCAGCAGCTGAATCCAGAAGGTTTCTTGAAGAAGAATCTAGACCTGCATAAAAGGTTTGGATGATCATCCAAGTAGTCATTCCATGAGTGGGAAAATTCTTTACTAAAGATTTCATTCTTTCCCAAGCTTTAGCAACATGCTCATTATCAAGTTTCTTAAATTCATAATGCTACTTCTTAAATATATAATCTTAGCAGGAGGATAATATTTTCCAATGAAAGCATCTTTACACTTAGTCCAAGAATCAATACCATTTCTAGGCAAAGATAGCAACCATTCTTTAGCTCTTCCTCTCAAAGAGAAAGGAAACAATTTCAGTTTAATAATATCTCCATCTCCATCTTTATATTTTTGCATCTCACATAGTTCAACAAAATTATTTAGATGGGCAGCACCATCATCGGTACTAACACTAGAAAATTGCTCTCTCATGACAAGATTTAACATGGTAGGCTTTATCTCATAAAAAACAACAGTAGGAGCAGGTGGAGCTATAGGTGTGCTAATGAATTCATTGTTGTTGGTGCTAGTAAAGTCACACAACTTAGTGTTCTCAGGGGTAGTCATTTTAGCAAGACTAAAAACAGGATAAAAGCAACAACTAGAATAAGAACTATTTTTTTGTGTTTTTTGATAAAGAGAAGCAAACAAGTCAAAATAAAATAAACTAAGCAAAACAGAAACAAAGTAAATAGATTGGAGGTGAGAGACTCCCCTTGCAGAAATTCTCTTCCTCCCCGATAACAACGCCAGAAATTTAGCTTGGTGCACGTGTAACACACGTTTGTTGGGAGACCCCAAGAGGAAGGTATGAAAAGCACATCAGTAAGTTTCCCTCAGAAAGAAACCAAGGTTGAATAGACCAGTAGGAGAAAGAAGCAACTTCCGAAGTTTTATGCAACTCAGATGGCAGGGCACACTACTGGTTCAACAACAACGTGGAACCTACACAACACAATCAATTCACTTTGCCCCAACGAAGCAGTGAGATTGTCAATCTCACCGGTTTTGCTGAACACAAAGAGCTTAAACGTATGGTGTGGAAAATAGTACGAGAATAGTATGAAAACAACCGTAGCAGTGTGAAAACAAAAGAAGCAGTGGTTGTATTATGAGTATGAGAAAATGGACCGGGGTCCACAGTTCACTAGTGGTGTTTCTCCATAAAAGATAGCTAACATGCATGGTGAACAAATTACAGCTGGGCAATTGATAGATAAATAAACATGCATGACATAATGATTACTATGAGATTCATGCGCGCATTACAACAAGATACATAGACCGTCATCCAACTGCATCTATGACTAATAATCCACCGTCCGAATATCATCCGAACAAATGTTGGGTATTAAGTTGCAAGCAACAGATTATTGCAGTAAGAAAAGTGTGTAATGTAAACAATGTAAACAAAGTAAACATCGTTGTTTTCTCCCTAATGGCAACAACACATCCTCCGTCTGTCACGTTTTTGTCACTCGAGCACATATGCAAAGGAGGCATCAAACCACTATCAAGCATAAATACTCCCTCTTGGAGTTACTAGTATCAACTTGGCCAGAGCACCTACTAACAACGGAGAGCATGCAAGATCATAAATAACATACACATGAAGACAACATGATAGATTGATAATCAAGAGACATAGCATTCAATAATCATCGGATCCCAGCAAACACAACATGTATCATTACAATAAGATGATCTCGATCATGTAGGTCAGCTCACGAGATATAAACATGAGGCATAAAGAGGAGAGAAAAACCATATAGCTTCTGCTATGGACCAGTAGTCCAAGTATGAACTACTCACACAAAACTCCGGAGGCGGGCATGGTGGTGTAGAGCCCTCAGGTGATGATTTCCCCTCCCGGCAGGGTGCCGAGGAGAACTCCAGAACCCTCCTGATCTCGGGTTGACGATGAGAACGGCCTCTGGTGTTTTTCGTGGAAAAGAGGTATATTTTTAGGGTTCACGCATCGGGGAGAATATATGGGCGAAAGGGCGATGGTGGTAGGCACCCGAGGGGCCCACACCACCCCAGGCGTGGCCAGGGAGCGTCTCCCTGTGGTGTGGCCCCCTACGGGCCTCTTCGGGACTCCGTGGAGCTTTCGTGAATTCTAAGACTTCCGAGCTTCAAATTTTCCAATTCCGAGAATATTTTCAGAACAACTTTTCTGAAACAAAAAACAACAGAAAACAAGAACTGGCTCAGTGGCATCTTGTCAATAGGTTAGTCCCGGGAAATCGATAAAAAGGCATACAGTGTACGGAAAACATGTAGCATACGACATGAAAACAACATGGAACATCAGAAATTAAGGATACGTTTATGACGTATCAAGTAACATCTACTTATTCAACTAGATTACAAAGCTCATTACCACATAATGATCATACCATGGGATAGAGAGATGAACCACATAGCTACTGGTAGATCCCTCAGCCTCGGGGGAGAACTACTCCCTCCACATCATGGCAGTCAGCAACGGCGATGAAGATGGCGGTGGAGTCGATGGAGATGGCTCCGAGGGCAATTCCCAGTCCCGGCAGGGTGCCAGAATAGAGATGTATGTCCCCCGAAACTTGTCTTTGATGGTGATGGAGCTACAGAACTTTTCGCGGATCCAGGCTGATTTATTTAGGGTTTTCGTGTCGAGGGAAATATATAGGCGAAAGGGCGATGTCGGTGGGCGGCCAGGGGGAGCTCGCGCCGCCCTATGGTGTGGCTGCTTCCCTGTCCCCCTTCGAGTGTTCTTCGGACTCCGTGTACGTGACAGAAAAATAAGGACTTCGAATTTTTTCGTCCAATTATGAGAATATTTCCAGAACAACTTTTCTGAAATACAAATAAAAAACAGAAAACGGGAAATGGCACGGTGGCATGTTGTTAATAGGTTAGTCCCAGAAAATACATAAAAATGATATGAAGTGTAAATAAAACATGTGGCAATTCGTATAAAATAAGCATGAAGCATAAAAAATTATAGATATGTTTGCAACGTATCAGTGGGCCCCCCTTAAATTCGGGGCCTAGGGCGGCCGCCCCTCCCGTTCCCCTTAGGACCGGCCCTGTCAAAGGGCTATCATAGAGGGGGGATGATCATGTATTTATATAGTAGGAGGGAGGATCTAGGTCGGTTGGGGAGGAGTGGGCTCCTCCCTTTTCCATCACCACATCCAAGAGTGAAGGAGGGGGCAACGCTCCTTCCTTGCTCTAGGTGGACTCGAATTCCACTTGGGATGCCTTGCCGCCCCCCCAAGTAAAGTGTCCTTGTCCAAACGCTATATGGGCCCTAGATGCAACCCTGGGACCCTTCCTGGCACTTTCTCCATCTTTCAGTTTTTGTATAAAACCTTTTGACACATCATTTCCCTCTTATATAAAATCATCAATATAATTCCGATGACTCCGAAACATCATATGCTTGCTAATGATAATTCTCAAGGCTCTTCAGAAGCCATACATCATATGTCACTTCAATAATTTTTTTTGGAACACTTCTAATGTATCTCCTTACTTTAATTCAACTTATCAGAACGCTTCTGATTTTTGTCTAAATTATCCACGCATACATCAGTTCTCTCACAATATATTTGATGACCTTAAGCATGTGACCAGTAGGTTTGGTAATACATATACATGACCGGAACACCTTTTGTTCAATAACCAACGGTGGAGCTTTGGACACCCATGATGGTTCCCATGCATACACGAATAATGAACCTTTTGTTACTCAACATGCTAATCTCTTTTCTTCACTATGCTAGTTATATCCCGAGGTGAGATGTTTAAATCCTCGTACCAATATAACTCTCTTTTCTCATTCTATATTCCAATGTCCTCGTGATCATTATCAAGTTGTTTTTGCCAGACGATAAGGTGACATCGTAATATGGATATGGCCCGGAATGAATCTCTCCGTTTTTAGGAGGAGCAAGATACCAATCTTGAACTACTCATGCTTCCAGACGTACAATCTGACACACCCAAGAATTCTCGTTATTACCATCCTGTTACGGTATGATATTTGGTAATAATGAAATCATGCCTCTAAGTATGTGGTCACATGATGTTCTCATGCTCAAAGGACTTATGCATATGAAAACATCATATTGATATTGCTATCAACTAGTGACGAATATATCTCATAGAAAATCATATATTAGGTCGATCTGGTACCATTGTTTTGCTAGCAATGTACTCTCATAGTTGTTGAAAATTAAATTTCCCATGATCAGGAAAACCATATGAGTTAGTCCTAGAGGATGGACTAACAACACCTTGTTGTTTATTCTTCAACATGTGCGTGTGAGTTTTCCTTTAAATATGTATTCAATTGTCACAATAGTTATAGCATAAATATATAAACATTAATCGTGAAACAAAGATATAATAGTAAAAAATATTATTACCTTTAGGGAATATCTCCAACAAGTACCACCGGGAATGCTTATCTTATGGCTCTTCTGACCATATCATAAATCCACGTGTGACTAGACTCCCGAGCGGGGTCACTAATTTAAGCGATGTTCCAGTCTATTATGCATTCTGAGGAATTTGAGTTGCTACTGTATCAACGACCAATATGACCGGTTTGAGGAACCAGTGTAGCCGCGAAGGGAATATGTCATATCAACGGTCTGTTTCGGGCGCTTTTCTATTTAAGGGGCTGACCTCTGCGGGTTAGGGTTAAAACTTTTAGATCTGAGATCCATTCCTCTCTGTCTAAGAAAGCCACACTCTCTCATTCTTGAGCAAATCTTAAGAGAGTGAAAGGAGGTTGAGCTTAGTTGAGCATCTAAAAGTGCATTTCGTTTTCCCGATGTTTTGTGTGTTTGTTAACAATACTAAGTACATTATTTATCAAGGTGTTTAGTGTGTAGGTGTTATACTTAACATCCGCATCGATCACCAAAAAGATCGGTGAAGATTGGCCATTGAGATTTGGGACTGGATCTGAGGAAACATGCCAACCGGATATTCCGATCCAAACTTGGAGCGGATATTCCGGTACCCTTTTTCCCGCTCAAACGGCTAGATTTGAGGAGGGGGTATAAATACCCCTCCTCTTCCTCCTTGATCTCTAGTTCGTCCCAAGCATTGAATAACATTTATTGAGCTCACCAAATCTTTAATTACTCCCAATCCCTCCCACCAAACTTGTTGATCTTCAGAGGATTGAAGGGGAAGGCCCCGATCCACATCTTCACCGAGCCGTTCTTCATTTCCCCTCATATTATTGAAGGATTCGATTCTAGGGCTTCCATTTGTGGAGAACCTAGACCTCTTGCTAATCTTGGTGATTCTTGGTGTTGGGAGCCCTCAATTTGGTTGTGGGTGTGTGCCCCAAGCTTGTTTGTAAAGGATTTGATTCCCGCCTCAAAGGGGATCAATAGTGGAAGGTGGACTAGGCCTTTGTGGCGGGGTTCATCGGAGAATAGGGTGAGGCCTTTGTGGCGTTGAGTAGGCCTTCGTGGCAAGCTCACACCCCTCCAACGAGACGTACTCCCTTAACAAGGAGGAACTCGGGATTACATCGTGTCTCCGCGTGCTTCATATCGGTTTCCTTGTCCCCTTCCCTTTTTACTTGTGCTTGTATTGTGTATGTGCTTGTTGTTGTCATATAGGTAAATTCACCATAGTTGCATTATCTAGATAATTTACCTTTATCCCAAGCCTAATCTTGTAGAAAAATTAAAATTCGTCATAGCACATATTCACCCCCCCCTCTAGGTGCCCTCACTATCCATTCAATTGGTACCAGATCCTCGGCTCTTTTATCGGGCTTAACTGCCTAAGAGTTTAATATGGCCGATGTTCCAGATGTCGTCGGTTCCGTGGAGAGTGTCTTGATGGATGATCTCAATGAGTTGAAAAATTCATTGACCTCATCCATGGAGAGGAAAATCGATGAATTGCGAACTCTCATGTTGCAATTCATGAAAGCTAAGGAACCGACAACCTCCAATACATCCCATACGGTTGAACCACCGGAGGGTGCCGAGGTTGGGGAAGATGGTGAACCACTTAAAGATGCTTCCACTAAGAACTCCGCCGATAAGGGTTCGGAAGGAAAAGGAGAATTCCATGCCATCGAAAGACGCTATTCTCCCGATCGTCCCATCCCACATTCCCATATAATTCCTAGAGGAGATCCACATTCTTTTGGTGAATGACAATATTATATGGAAACTCACTTGAACTCTTCTTGTATAGAACTTTGGAGGGTCACTCGAGATGGATACAAGCCACATGACCCCAAGAACTTGACAAGAAGAGAAGTCGTAGATTCTCAAATCAACTACACCGCCTTGTCTATTATTCAACAAGTCGTGGGTCCTAACCACATGCCTCATCTTCAACAATATTCCGCCGCCAAGGAAATATGGGACACTCTTGTCGTCATGTTTGTGGGAAATGAGAGTATGCAAAGGAATAGGTATGATGCCGCGAGAAATGAGGCCGAAGGGTTCTATATGCATGATGGTGAGAGCCATGAAGACATGTACCGAAGGCTCAAGACTCTTGCCACCGCATTCCATTATGTTGGTGCCAAGTACATTGATGATGCTTGGATCAAGAATAAGTACACGATTGCTCTCATGCCATTTGAGCCCGCAGACTTGAAGAGCATTCAAGGAAGACATGACTTTGCTTCTTTGACCTCAACTCAAGTAATGCAAGAAGTGTGCTCCTATCAAGAGCAAACCAAGAATTCTCTTGACAACCTGGCTAGAGCCATAGGAATGCACAAAGGGGCATCGGTTGCTTTGAAGGCCAAGCTTGTGCACAGGGAGGTTGAGTATGAAGAAGAGTGCCATGAGGACTTGGCTCCCTTGAAGGATCAACATTATGATCCCGTTCTCAAAGATGTCATTGATCTTACCGTGCAGAAGTTTTGGAAGAATCCATCCAAGGCCAAGGCATATGTTTAGGAGAAGACCAAGTCTCGCTATGGTAACGATGGGACTCAAAGAGTGAGGTCTTGCTTCAATTGTCAAAATAAGCACCATTTTATTGTGGAGTGTCCCTATGAAAATAGAGAACTCCATAGTGACAAGCTCATTTGCAAGGACAAGTCTAAGGTTGCTTACAAGAAACCTCGCTTCAAGAAGAAACCATTCAACAAGAAGTCCCCCACCAAGTTTGTGCTAGTGACTCAAGAGGAGTATGATTCCGTAAGTGATGAAGAAGATGAAACCACAAGTGAAGTGGCTGCTCTTGCCATTGCTTCAACGCCATCATCTTCATCTCTCTTTGAATCCCCCAATCAAAATCATCCTCACCCAAATGCCAAGTTCTTCATGGCTAAGGCATCAGAGGTATCACCTTCTCCCAACTCTAAGACCCCAAGTGAACTAGAAAACCATGCTAGTCTTAGAGTAGAAGATGAAATTCTCTCTTTGGAACGATTTATGTCTAACGTGCAAGGGTAGACCAAGAAGTACTTTGATCATCTCATGAGCCGATTGGGAGAGTCCCATGAAGCTCTTGAGAAGAGAGGTGAGATTGAAAGAAGGGATGCGGATGAGATAACTTCTCTCTCCATGACTCTTGCGGAAGAGCATGATGGTAGAGTTTCTCTTGAGGAGGAACTTGAATCTATTGAAGAGTCACATAATGAACTTGTTTCTAATATCACAAAGGAACGCGACCTTGCAATTGCTAAATATAAAAAGGCTAAAAAGGATAATGTTGAGTTTGGTGTTGTTCATGATAAACTAACCGAGGAGTTTGAAAAGCTAACCAAGGCTCACAAGGCCTTGGAGAGTCAACACTCTTCCCTCAAAGAGTTACATGAACAACTTCAAACTCAACTTAATCAATACAACTCCACTGGCACCTCTACTTATTATTATGATCATGCAAATATACTTGAGGAAAATGCTAGGTTGAAGGATGAGCTCACAAGGCTCAAGGGCAAGAGCCTCAAGTTGAGAAGGTTGTGGCATCTAGCCCACAAGTGGTTGTCCCTAGCTCACAAGTGGTTGCCTCTAGACCACAAGTGAGTGCTCCAAGGAAACAAGTGGGCAAGAAAGTTCTAGGCTATGTTGCCAAGAAGAAGAACAACAAGAAGAAGACCAAGAAGAAGGCCAACACTGGTGCTTCAGATGGTATTGTCATTAGGGACAACACTACTCGTAGCACTTCCGCGGGAACTAACAATCCACACCATTTCTTATATGTTGATTATTATGGTGTTGTGCAAGCTAAATATGTTGGTCCTATTGAGGGTTACATTGACTATGCCATTTGGGTTCCAAAGACCCTTGTTGCTAACATGAAGGGACCCTCCTCGGGTCCTAACTCTAGTCAATGATCTCTTGCAGGACTATGCTTCGGTGGGTCTAAATGGATAATTGATAGTGGATGCACTAGTGATGGAGTTGCGCCCAAATGATATTAATGCAACTGTCACTTATGAGACATGTCCAAGTATAAGGTATCGGGGTTTGGCAAGGTTGTGATTGCTCCTGATATCACTATCGTGGACGTCATGCTTGTTGAATCCCTTGGTTACAATTTACTTTCAGTTCGTTCATTAGGGAAGATGGGTTTCTCCGTCTTCTTTGATCCTAATATTGTGGTCCTTTTTAGGAGCAAGAGTCTTGACGTCGCATACGTGGGACATGTTGAAATGAGTTGTTCGTGGTGGACTTTTCAAAGTCTACAAACTCTCAATCAATGTGTCTTTTCGGAAAGGCGAACGTGGGGTGGTTATGGCATCGCCGCTTATCCCATGTCAACATGAGAGCTTTGCAAAGTCTTCACAAAGGTGGCCTTATCCTCGAACTAAAATAAAATGTTTCCTTTTCCAAAGATCGCGTTTGTAGGTCGTGTGTTGAAGGAAAGATGCATGATGCCGCTCATAAGGCCAAGACTATTATCTCATCAAAGAGGATCTTGGAGCTCCTCCATGTTGATCTCTTTGGTGCCGTGCCCGAGGCAAGAAGTATTGCTTGGTGATTGTTGATGACTACTCAAGATACACTTGGGTATATTTCTTCAAGTGCAAGAGTGAGACCCAACAAACTATCATCGACTTCACCAACCAAGTGCAACGTCAACATAGTGTCCAAATAATGGCCATTAGGAGTGATAATGGCTCCGAGTTCAAGAACTACACTTTGAATGAATTCCTTAGTGATGAGGGTATTCGTCATTAATATTCCGCTACCTACACCCCTCAACAAAATGGTGTAGCCGAGCGGAAGAATAAAACTCTATTGGATATGGAAAGTACCATGTTGGCGGAGTATTCTTCTCCCCAATTTCTATGGGCCGAGGCCATTTCCACCGCATGCCACTCCTCCAACTGCCTCTACATCCGCAAGGGCTTGGACAAGACTCCATATGAGATCCTCGCCGGCAACAAACCCAACGTTTCCTACTTCCGTGTATTCGGTTGTAAGTGCTTCTATTTGATCAAGGGTGTTAGGTTGTCTAAATTTCAATCCAAAACTATTGAGGGCATATTTTTTGGTTACGGTGCCGAATCCCACACTTATAGAGTCTTTGACAAAGCCTCACGGATTGTCATAGAATCTTGTAGTGTGGTTTTCGATGAAAATGATGGCTCCCAAGTGGCGCAATTTCATGTTTCTAATGTAGATGTTGAAATGCCTCAAGAATCCATATGAAGGATGGATGTGGGATTTTTCCGCCCCATTGAGGGACACCTTAGGGCGACTCAACAAGGACTATGCTCTACTCAAGTGGATCCCTCCTCTACAATAGAAGAACAAGCCAAGGAGCCAAGTGATGCACCTAACCAAGAACATGTTTAAGACCCTCCTCTCATTGACCAAGTTACTATGCAAGATTCAACCATTCCTATCATTCATGCTAGTCAAGGTCAAGGCCAATATCAACCATCCTCATCCTCCTCTCCTCAAGTTAAAGCTAGTGTTGAAGATGTTGTTGATAGTGACGATGATGATGATGATCAAGGCCAATTTGGTCAAGATAGGGACCCAAATGATCAAGATGATCAAGTGATTCCTCCTATCAATAATGAGGAGATTGAAGCCCGTCGTGCTAGAAGGATAAGAAGATCTTTGAAGCAAATTGATGCTCAAGACAACAAAGTGTTGGAAGATGTTCAAGCTCGAAGATCCACAAGAAGGCAATTAACACATTTTAGTGAGCATCAAGCTCACATATCTATGGTGGAAACAAAGAAAGTGTTTGAAGCTCTTGAGGACTCCGATTGGGTTGAAGCTATGCATGATGAGCTCAATAACTTTGAGCATAATAAAGTTTGGAAGCTAGTTGAGAATCCCAAAGATTGCCACAATGTTAGTGGCACTAAGTGGATATTCAAGAACAAGCAAGATGAGCATGGTATTGTCATTAGGAACAAGGCAAGATTGGTGGCTCAAGGCTACACTCAGGTGGAAGGCATTGACTTTGATGAGACCTATGCTCCCGTGGCTCGCCTTGAGTCCATCCGTATCCTTCTTGCATATGCATCTTCGCATAATTTCAAGTTGCAACAAATGGATGTCAAGAGTGATTTCTTGAATGGTCCACTAAAAGAGGAGGTATATGTTAAGCAACCTCCGGTGTTCGAGAACCTCAACTTTCCTAACCATGTCTACAAGCTTCATAAGGCGCTCTATGGAATTAAACAAGCACCATGTGCATGGTATGAGCACCTTAGAGAGTTATTGAAAGACCGTGGTTTTGAAGTTGGGAAGATCGACCCCACCCTTTTCACAAAGAGGGTAAAGAGAGAGCTTTTCATATGCCAACTCTATGTGGACGATATTATCTTTGGCTCAACTAACCAAGCTTTTAATAATGAGTTCTCAAAGCTTATGACTGACAGGTTTGAGATGTCCATGATGGGAGGGCTTAAATTCTTTTGTTGGCTTTGAGATCAAGCAATTGGCTCGTGGGACTTTCATTTCTCAAGCCAAGTACACCCAAGACATGCTCAAGAGGTTTAATTTCCAAGGTTCAAAGATGAAGCCATCTCCTATGCATGTCAAATGCCACCTCAAGTCCAATCCGGATGGTAAAGATGTGGACCAAAAGTTGTATCGCTCTATGATTGGTTCTTTTCTTTACCTTTGTGCATCTAGGCCCGATATCGTCTTGAGTGTAGGTGTGTGTGCAAGGTATCAAGCGGCTCCTAAGGAAAGCCACTTAGTGGCGGTCCATAGGATCTTTCGGTATTTGGTTGATACCTCGAGGTTTGGTTTGTGGTACCCAAAGGGGGCACAATTCTCTCTCAAGGGCTACACAGACTCGAATTGGGCCGGTGATCAAGATGATAGGAAGTCTACTTCCGGGGCTTTCCAATTTCTTGGTAGGTCCTTGGTGAATTGGTCTTCCAAGAAGAAAAATTGTATATCTCTCTCCACCGCCGAAGCCAAGTATGTGGCGGCCGCTAATGCTTGCACCCAATTGCTATGGATGAGGCAAACCCTCAAAGAGTACGATGTTCACTTGGAGAAGGTACCCCTCATGTGTGACAATGAAAGTGCCATCAAAATCGCCTACAACCCCGTGCAACACACAAGGATGAAGCATATTGAGATTTGTCATGATTTCATCCGGGATCATGTGGCAAGAAGTGATATTGAGCTAGCATATGTCCCTACCAAGGATAATCTCGCGGACATCTTCACGAAGCCTCTTGATGATGCAAGATTCATGTTCTTGAGGAATGAGCTAAATATTATTGACACCCCTATAGTTGATACGTGTTTGGGTTTGGGTGTAGGCATGGACATAGGGGGAATGTTATCCTAACACATTGGGTTCTCCCTCCCCCATTATTCCCAAAGCAAAAATTCATTGTTACCTCTCTTTTTCTAATGTTGAATGTGAGCTTCAATGTCGAGTATTGGCCATGCACCCAAGATATATCTTCGCGGTGTCATACCATGATAATTTACATGGTGGCTTAGGCAACCAACCTCTTCTTTGTGAAGAGTTGGATCTTAGTTGGGTTTATTTGATATTTCATTGCATTTCTCTTGTTTTCCCCTAACTAAGTATTTTCGTAGGAAAATCTCACTCACTTGGTCTTTGTTGTTTGATTCTTGCAAATGAGCGGGATAAGTACTACTTCCAGTTTGGTGTTTCTATCCTAAGCCTTTCTAACCAAAAATTAAACTCTATCTAGCACATTTGTCGCTCGATTGATACTAGGAAGTTTCGAATCAGATGGCTGCCGGAATATCCGGTTCAGTTTTGAACCAGAATATCCGGGTCATACTTGAATCGGAATATCCGGTCGGGCGAATCTCCACATATCTGGAGGGGCACGGGGTGGAGAGGCAGTTCCTTCCTTTTCTTCCCCAAGTCCTCTTCTCCACCAATTCGCCGCCTCTCCGATTCTTGGCCTCCCGGGCCAGTTCCTTCACGGGATCTGCTAGTTCTTGCCCGGATCTCGTTCTCCATCACCTTGGAATCATTTCTATCGAAGCATCTTCATCCATGAACGCGGGTAATGTTCAAAATCTTTGGATCTTGGTGCCCTAACCCTACCTCTCTATGGATGTGTGTTTTTCGTGACAATGCTTAGTGGATGTTCCCTAGGGTATCTTATGCATGCTAGAGATAATATGTTATATTCCCGTATCACCGATCTAGTTTTTGAATCTAGGCAAGGATCAATCCAGTGCTGGAATCGTGCACCCGGAATATCCGGTTCAGTACGGAACCGGAATATCCGGTTGAGTTCTTTCCCGAATTTCACCAGTACTATTTTGCTCCTAACTAGAATTGATTCTTGATTGTTGGGTGGATTCTTCCCTATTGTTTTATCAGTATGGTTCCTTCATTAATGACATGTGTGCACTTACCCCCATTGCTTCATTCTATGTTATTCCTTCACAGGTAGCTGTCACGCTGACAAGTTGGGCCCTCGCAAGCGTCCTTCGTACAAGGACACTAGTGATGAGGACCCTAGTGACCCTCCTCCTCCAAGGAAAGTTGTTTCCAAGGGGAAGGCCAAGTTTGTTGTCACTAAGCCATCCTCAAAGAAGAAAAAGGGCAGAAAAATCAGGAAGAGTTGCAAGTATGATGTGACCACTTAGGAGTTTGCACAGATTTGTCAGGGGGATTGGTACAACACTCCCAAAGATATGGAGTGTGAGGATTCTCGGTTCTGGTGCAAGGAGCAGTCCTACATCTTTGCTGACATCTATTCTGATTACAAGTTTCCAATCCTCAGATGCATCGCACAAGGTTCCAGATGATCAAGGATAAGGAAGAATTTGCTGATGCTGCTTGTATCATTGAGATGTTTGGTCTTGTGAAGCTCTTGGAGACTCGTTGCCCCTACAACACCGATCTAGTTGTTCAGTTCATGTCCACTCTGGTTTTTGACTGTGGTGTTCCGTGTTTTTTGACGTGGATGACCCAGTCCACTCCTTGTGAGGCTCCATTTCACAGGCTTGGTCGTTTGCTTGGCTACAAGCACATCTCTCATCCTCCACTTGGTCACCGTATGCATGATGTGGAGAGACCCAGCGAGAGAGGACTATGGCTGAGATGTATGCTCCAAGATACACTGTTGGGAAGTTGGAAGGGCTCCTCCCATTCTATGATCAGCTCGTGCGCCTCTTCTGGTCCTTCTTGGTCCCTAGTGGAGGTAACAATGATGCTCTCACGAGTCCGCTTTGCAACCTTCTGATTCTGTCAAAGCAGTGTATGGAGGATGAGGACCCCACTGCTTCCTACACCGTGGATGTCATGGATATTATCTTCAGTGAGTTACACAATGCTATGATTGGTGGGAACACCATCCCTTATGGACCGTATATTATGATGTTGATCAAGGATACCATGAAGAGAGACTTCAATGAGCTGACTTTGCAAGGCCATGCCTTGAAGAAGTTGTATGTCAAGAGGAAGAAGGTTGTACGTGCTCTTGTTCCTCCTCATGAGAGTGGTTCCTCTATGGGAGGTGTGGCCCCTTCTAGTGCTCGTATGACTGACCCCTCCACCACTTTGCTCAATGTCAGGAAGCTTTCCTGGTTTCAGCGCAATGTGTCGTGCATGAAGGTGGATATCCACAAGGAGCAGTACCAAGCCTACTGCAGGGACACTGCTATGTCCATCTCTCAGCGTCAGATTCTTCACCATGTGAGTCGTGCTACTGGTGATCTTCCTGCTGCCCTTGTTCTAGAGTCTTATTCTCAGTGGTCTTCCAGAGACCGTACCCCTTGGGAGCGGATTGAGGAGACTCTTCGTGCCACTGCTGCTTCTTCCAGTACTCATGTTGGTGATGATTTCAATGAGGAAGATGAGGATGTGGACGAGGATCTGGAGAGGGCTACTGAGGGTGCTTCCGATGCGTCAGCTGGAGAGTCGTCTGAGCAGTCGGATGCTTAGCTTGTCGATGGGATGCTAGCACCACTACCTATCTCCTTTTTGGTGTCTCGATGCCAAAGGGGGAGAAGTAGTATTAGACTACGGGATTTGCATGGGTTTCGGGCACAAGCATATGCTTTTACCATTTCTTGAGAGCGTGTGTCCATTTACTCTTATTCGTGAACTATTTGCTACTTATTGTCTCGTTTAAAACTATGTGTTATTACTTGTTGTGAGACTATGGTTATTCGATTATCTATGATTACGTTGAGGATGTTTTCTATTATTGTGCTTCGGTATACTTGACATTATCTCTACGCACAAGGTATCTATTTCAACTTCCTCAACATATTGGTCATAGTTTTGTTGGCATGTTTGTTTTACTTGTTGGAAATTACTCTTCGTATGGATATTGCACCTTTTGCATTTGAGGAAAATACAAGATATGCATATGTACAGGGGGAGCAATTTCCATGTTATTTCAAACATGTACTCATCAAGATTTTTATTGCAAATCTTAGTATTGTCATTTAACACCAAAAAGGGGGAGATTGAAAGTGCATTTCGTTTTCCCGATGTTTTGTGTATTAGTTAACAATACTAAGTACATTATTTATCAAGATGTTTAGTATGCAGGTGTTATACTTAACGTCCGCATCGATCACCAAAAAGATCGGTGAAGATTGGCCATTGAGATTTGGGACTGGATCTGAGGAAACATGCCAACCGGATATTCCGGTCCAAACTTGGAGCGGATATTCCGGTACCCTTTTTCCTGCTCAAACGGCTAGATTTGAGGAGGGGATATAAATACACCTCGTCTTCCTCCTTGAGCTCTAGTTCATCCCAAGCATTGAATAACATTTATTGAGCTCACAAATCTTGAATTACTCGCAATCCCTCCCACCAAACTTGTTGATCTTTGGAGGGTTGAAGGAGAAGGCCCCGATCTACATCTTCACTGAGCCGTTCTTCATTTCCCCCTCATATTCTTGAGGGATTCGAGTCTAGGGTTTCCATTTGTGGAGAACCTAGACCTCTTGCTACTCTTGGTGATTCTTGGTGTTGGGAGCCCCCAATTTGATTGTGGGTGTGTGCCCCAATCTTGTTTGAAAAGGATTTGATTCCGCCTCAAAGAGGATCAATAGTGGAAGGTGGACTAGGCCTTTGTGGCGGGATTCATCGGAGAATAGGGTGAGGCCTTTGTGGAGTTGAGTAGGCCTTCGTGGCGAGCTCACACCCCTCCAACGACACGTGCTCCCTTAACAGGGAGGAACTCGGGATTACATCGTGTCTCCGCGTGCTTCATATCGGTTACCTCGTCCCCTTCCCTTTTTACTTGTGCTTGTATTGTGTTTCTGCTTGCTGTTGTCATATAGGTAAATTCGTCGTAGTTGCATTATCTAGAGAATTTACCTTTATGTCAACCTTAATCTTGTAGAAAAATTAAAATTGGTCGTAGCACATATTCAGCCCCCCTCTAGGTGCCCTCACTATCCGTTCAACATCAAGCAAAGAACATTGTCTATCCTAGAGATCTTCACTTGTTACTCTTGGATATTGGAATATCCTAGCCAACTAGGCGTCGTTTGAGAGCTTCTAATATTTGAAACAAGCCTTGGGCAAGTTTGGGAAGGTATGGGATCACCTCGAGATCCACCCTGTGCGATCGAGCGAGTTCCAAGGAACTTGAGCACAATGAGAAAAAGTGGCTAATTCTGGGGACTTGGAGGGAACTTGAGCATAAAGAGAAGAAGTGGCTAATAAATAGTTTGCACGGTTGCTAAAAAGATTGTCTTGAAGGCAAGAAACAACTCTATATTCGAGCCATCGTGGGAGAGGATAGAGTCATGCCACGACAAGCGAAAAGGAGAGCCCGATGACTAGAGTCACGAAACTTCAAGATCACACGGTCACAAATGTCTATCAAATAACGGAATCATGGAGTTTTAGATTAATAAATTCACTAGTCACTATTAACATACCCACCGAGAAGATAATCCGTTCCGATCTTGGTTGTTATTTGCTCCTTTTTTTCATGTGTTGTGTGCATCATTTCAGCGCAGAGATCGGTGCCTTGCTCCCCTTTTCGAAAAAAAAAACTTGCTCGCTATATGAAATACAATTAAGAAAGGAGACAGTGTGGCAACCCAACAAAACATCATCTACACTCCACAGACACGGTTCATTTGCCTGTTGACATCAAGAAAACAAGCTGTTTCTCCGCTCAATTCGTATATTTCATAACAAACGATTTACCCATGGCGTTCTCCAAACAAACTCCGGAAGTCCCAGAGATCACAAGCTGATCGACACGCGAATGCACCAACAAACAAAGCTACAGAGCAACCGTGCACAAACTTATCATATCCGGTACCGGACAAGCGGATCTTTGAACTGAAGCCGCTCATGGTAAACCCTCCACGCATAGTCCTCCAGCGAAAATGAGCGAAACCTCCACTCATCCCCATCACCGTGCGCACCGTCCGTCTCCTTCTCCTCCTCCTCACCGAAGCCCTCTTCACCGGAATCGGAGGGTAGCACCAGCGGCGAGATGACACCGTCCAAGGGCAGTGTGATCAGCACGGTGATGGACAGCCGACCTGGCTCGCCGGCGTGCCCGTCACTGCTGGGGGCAGAGGTGGGGCGAGCCATCCCTCTCACTTTCTTCAACTTGCCATTGCTCCACACCTAGCACGCATGACAAAAGAGGCACGACATTAAAAGGAGTGTTGCTGCTACTGCGCAAAGACTAATTAAAAGAGTCGCTTTTCCAGCAAAAGAAATACTACTAGATGATGATCACTCTGTGTTTTGAAAAGCCTGTATCTTTGTGACTTTGTCTCATTGATTATGTGGATTCTTCCAGCCCAGTGGTGATCAACTGACGGATGAGGCAGTGATGCAGACATGGACCCAATTACTTAATTAGCCGACTGGGTCCAAGTCGAGTGGTGATACAGAAAACTACTACTACTTGGAATTTGATGCCGCTGCAAAAGTAAAATGGAGTATGCGTCTCTGATTCTAGCAATTAAGTTGTTCCAGAAAAAAAAGCAATTAATTTGCAGGCCTGTAAGATCACTAACTAAATGGAAAGAGTTGTAAAATGGGATGAACAATTGTATGAGCGCCTGCACACCAGTATAATAATGCTATCCATTGTTTGCAGACTGGTCAAATTTGGGAGATTTGCGTGCAGGTACCTGAGCAATGTCGCCGATGGTGACCAGAAGCGCGCCGTCGGGAGCCCCTACGGCCGTCCACTCGCTGCTGTCATCCATCACCCAGCTCGACGGAGCCGCCTCCTGCTCCCACTGGCAATGAAGTCCCAGGGCGTACGGGTACGCCTTCGCCTTGCCGGCGGCTGGAGGCGCCGCCGCCGACTCGCCCGTGCTAGCCTTGGAGACCCACACCAGGCACCTCGCCTTCCTTCTTCCCTCCGCAAACGGCTCCTCCGCGAAACCCACTTCAGGACACCTAGACATAAGCGCTATCACCTGCATGCCCACGTCCCTCATCCGCCGCGCGTACTCCGCCGCCGCCGGGAGCTCGTCCAACCCCCGCTCGTCGACGTCCAACACCATCGCGGGGTCATCGCCTCCGTCCGCTTCTTCTTGATCCTCCTCCGAGAATCCGAGCGTGCAGAGATTGGACGCGCGCAGCGCTGAAGCGTCGACACGAGATAGTTCGGCGAGGGCGGAGGATGGTAACTGGGAAGGGATGCCATGACCCGCGAGGTGGAAGTAGCCCACGTCGGCGGCGGCGCAAAGGGAGGCCAAGTCAGGGGAATCTAGCGAAACAATCGGAGGCGCCGACGTTCTTGTTTTCAGGCGAGAGGAGGGCCGTGAGCGTAGAGTTGGAGCTGGTGCGGAGAGGAGCATGCGGTTGAGGAAAGCAGAGAGCGCGGCCTCGGTGCCCCCCGCCGCGGTGGAGGGGAGCGGCTTGTGGTTCGACGGCGTTGGCGGAGGAGGACCTGGGAATATGCTTCCTCCAGAATCCTTACCGGGCACGGATGCGACGGCGGCGCCGGTGGAGGGGGAAGAGGAGGAGGAGGCCATGGAGCAGAGACGGCCGGGGCGGCAAACGGAGAGGTTTTTTTTTTGTGGGAAACCGTGGTGCTGGTTTGTTGGGCGGACTACGGAGCGTGGGAGAGTAGCCGATTTTATTGGGGGTCTTCATATGGCCCCGCTGCTGAGCGAGCGGTGGGCCACTTGAGGGGATTGGTCCGACCTGGACCGGTTAAGCCGGTAAGCAGGCCCGAACAAGTCTAAGACAAACCACTCCCTCGAAACACTGACTTAGCTGTTCTTTCAACTGTTCTGGCCGATTCTCAACAAGAAAAGTGCTTAGCTGCTCTTTCAAAAATAAGTTTATCGCATATTTTTCTAGAGAGTTTATCAAAAGAAAAATACCACCTCTGTTCTATTTTTTTTTTAAATATGGACTACATACCGATTGAAATGAGTGAATATAACCCTATGTACTAAAAAGTGTGGGTTTCTTTTTTTTTTCTCCGATTTTTTAGCCCCACACAATTTTTCTGCGGCTGAAGCGTGTCCCGTGCATCCCGTGCGGGGCCGCTCTGTGTGCAAGCAAAGGAATTGTTTCCTGTCCCTGAGTTTCGTGATTGGGCCGACCAGGCGATGGCTGGCCCGGTGAGGTAGCGGTGCACTGCGTTGAGGCGTCTTTCCGATCGCCACATGGCGTGTGATTTTGCACACATGTTGTGTTGCATGTGTCGAATGCACTGTATGTCGACGCGTTGTGTTGCGTCCGATGGCACATGTAGGGTATTTGTGTCCTTATCTCTTTTCCCTGGTGTGTATTTAAAGACCCGAGCGCAACTCTTGGTTGCCATTCGTTCTATTGTTCGTTTCTTTTTTGTCATTGCTATGATTCTTCTTCATGTTCTTCCTTTTCATGACAGGTTACTGTGATTTTTGCGTTGATTCTTTGAGTGCGAGCGTGTTTTCCGGAGCTTTTTGTATCCTCTTTTAGGGAAGATTTTTTTATCGTGATTCATGGTCCGTTCGGTATTGTTATGGTTGTTCTTGATGTTCTTCTTGGTCATCAATTTTTTTTTGGTTTTTGTGTTGGTGTTCTATTTCTTTTGCCTCTGCCATCTTCTTTTTCGGGAGTTTTGGTGCATGATTCTTAGGATGATTTTTGTCATGGTTTTGTTTGTTCGGAGCTGTCTTCTGGCTCACCGATTGTTTTTGCACTGTAGTTCCAATTTGGTGTCTTTGTCTCAGATTTCTGTTTATCGTCTTTGAGCTATTTTTTTTTATTTCTGTCTGTTGCACCATGTTGTTATCGGTGCATGTTTTTTGAGTGTTTTGTTGTTTTTTACCCCTATTTTGAGTCTTTGGTCGGTTCTCTAATCCTATATGTTCTATTTTTTTGTTTTTTGGCTCTTGCTTTGTTTGTGCATCCTTTTGAGCTTATAAGACTCTCATATCACGAGCCAATGATCCAGCTGAAACCATAAATTATTTCGGATGAAATAACCCCGATTAGCATTGTGTTATTGGGATTTCTTTTAGTTATAGGATTTGCTTTGTGCTTGTCAGGATCGGTCTCTGGTCTTCGATGGGAGTCGTTTTGGATCTTTGGTGATACATGGGTTTGTTTCTTGGTGGGATTAGTGTTGATCAGGAGCCTTTGCTTCTCTCTATGTCGAATGGACTTTGGATTGACATGGCTATTTTTTTTAGGTGGCTTGTCGAATTGGTTTCCTCTGTCAGAAGTCATCCTGGTTTTCAAGGGATTCGTCGCTATCTGTATCTAGAGTCGTCCAGACTTGTATCGGGAGCTAGTCTTGATTCCTTGTGGAGCTGCCAATCTGTGTTGGATTACCAAAGTTGTTTTGTTTATATAGAATGAATGATTTGGGGGGACGATTATGTCTTCGAGTTTGTCTACCCTGTGCTTTTCATGTTCGTTTTGCTAGCTTACTCGACATGTATTAAATCTTTCTATACCATAGGAGTTATTTTGTTTTGTTTGGGTGCTTGTAATGCTTGATAGTGTACCTTATATGCCTCGGAGCAACGGCTCAAGATGTCGGTTGTATTTTTTTCCGTGTTGGATCAATATCGTTGTTTTTAACCTAGGAGGAAGGTATAATACGGCGTAGCAGTATTTCCCTCCAGTTATGGAACAAGGGTTATCAATCCAGTAGGAATTCGAAGTCTCTTAGTACGTTGCTTGTCGTCTGGCGCTTCAACAATCATGGACCTGCACACACACACAAACTCTCTCTTGCTCCCAACTTTTCGAGAAGGTTGTCAATCTTTCTGTCTTGCTGAAAACTAGAGAATTAATTATATCAAATGGTTGGAGAATATTGAATGAAAATGGAACATCAAGCAAATGATGATGATAGCAAGTAAACAAGATTGTAATCAATGAGGAAAATAGGACCAGTGGTGTCGAAGCTCTGGCTCCGCAAATCCCTCAGGTGACCCTATCGGGTTTCGACTAGGAGATGTCATAGGCGCTGGTGAAATCGTCGGCTTGACAGGGAGGCGAGATTTACCCAGGTTCGGGGCCCTCGAAGAGGTAAAACCCTTACTCCTGCCTTCTGCTGATCTGTATTAGACGATTAGATCGATTACAGGTGCTCGAATCGAGAGTAGATCTCGAGTTTCAAGGCTTTTGTGGTCGTGCGGTAATACTCCGTCCTCTCCTTTGGGGCTCTCCTGGCTTTATATAGATAGCCAGGTCTCGAGTCCAACCCGGAGAGGATACAAACCCTAGCTCGAGTCGGTTACAATCCCTAACTTAACCCGCAAGTTGACGCGGGTGGGCTTTTCATGGGCCTTCTAGAGTACTCCAAGGGCGCTTCCTGTCGGGCCTTGATCAGAAGGTTTGAGAGGGGGTGTCCTTACTCGCAGGGCCCAGGATCCATGCCTTCGTCAGTAGCCCCCGAGCGTGTGCTCGACTGGGATTTATTTTCAGTCGGGTAGACGGTCAGACCTTTTCTTTGATCTCATCTTGGAAGTTCAGCTCGACAGTTGTTGTCTACGAAGGGTGTGTTCCCTGTTTCGCGAATTAAAATACTCGAGTATCGAGCAGCATTGGTGCCAGTTTTTGCGGCTATATTAGCAGAAGGATGTGGCGCAGTGGCTTGGCTCTCCCGAGAGATCAGGGCCAATTAATTGCGACTAGGGCAAAAACACTCCTGGCCTACACAGATTCGAGACCTCCGACTCGAACCCGATGAGGTGATCGTCACGACTGGGCCGTTGTGGACTTATCGAGTCGAACTTAACCTAAGAGGGTACCCGGCGCGTCCGCTAGGATTTTTCTTCGTGTTGTTGACACGGAACTATGCCGGAGGACGCAGCTTTCGAGTGCGATTCCAGGCCCAAAAGAAAGATCTTTTTGGGTCTTACCTTCATATTCGAAGAATATGGCATCCGGATGTGCCTAGTCGGCTGTACAATCCAGGTTCTTGTGATGTATAATTATCACGCATAAGGTAGGTTCTTTCTACCCGATTAGATTGGTATGAGTTCCGTACGAAAAAGTTTCGTGTTGGAAATGTTAGTTCCGTATGAAAGAGTTTTCATGTTTTGGAAAATTGTGCCCGTACGAAAGAGTTTTCGTGTATAAGGTATGTTTCTCTTGTTCGAAGAGGCTTTGATCCATGAATTTTTTCATGGGAAAATTGTGTTCTATCCGAAGGAATTGATATTCGTGCGAAGATAATTTCGCGTTTGAACTTCCATTCGCAAAAAAATTCCTTTTCGAATGACGAACGCCATGACGTCAAGGCGTGCTCCTCTTCTCCCGATGGGACGTGACGGAGTGGCAGCAGAAATTGGCCCACCTTGTCAGCTTTTTGACCGGGAAACGAGACGTCGCTCCCGTTTTTTACGCGAAATGCGCAGTAAATGCGCACGATCTTTTGTTAAGATCGTGGCACGAAACAACGTATGCCGCCGCTTCGTTTCATCCTTACGCGTGGCAGCCGCGATAGGTGCCACGTTGCGTATCGTACGGCTGAGATTGCTTTACCCCGTATATAAATAGGGGTGTTAGCGCCGCAGTGAAATTTTCCCCGCTCTCAATCTTCGTCTTCCACCTCGCGCTCGTCTTCGCCTTCCTTGCGCTCAAGCTCTCGCTGTGAACAATGGCCGGCGGAAAGAAACGCGGCGCTGGAACCTCCGCATCTGGCGAGCCTTCTGCGCCACTCGCCCCTCGCGCCGGCGACTGGCGCACCCCCAACACCACTGCTAAGAGCATCAAGGAGATGCAGCGGGAGGGTCTGCTGCCGGCGGAGGCGGAGAAGCGCGTCCGTCTTGGGAAGAGGGAAGAGGTACCAAACCCTCACTCGAACGAGCGCGTGGTATTCGTGGACCACGTGACTCGAGGCCTCTCCTTCCCTCTTCCCCCTTTCTTCATCGGGCTGCTGTGTGCATACGGCATACAGCTCCACGACCTCCCCCCGAACGCGGTGCAGCACATCTCGTGCTTCATCGCGCTTTGCGAATGCTATCTTGGCATTCGCCCGCACTGGGCGCTCTGGAAGGCGCTGTTCAAGATCCGGATCTTCCGCGAGAGATCGCGGGTGGAGTCCGAGCCCGGCGAGCCACTTCGCACGGGTGGCTTCGGGATCCAAGCGCGTCAGGAGAATGCCTACTTCAACATGCACTTCATCGACTCCGCCCAAGGCTGGCGGAAGAAGTGGTTCTACGTCGCCGACAACAACTCGAGCGGGCTTGTAGAGTTCCACCCATTCGCAGTTCTGGCGAGGCGCAAATCTTGGAACCACAAGATGTCAGCCGAAGAAATCCAGACAGTCACACCTCTACTCGAAAGAGTAGGGGCTCTTCGAGACCAAGCCTCGGGAGTAGTGCTCAATGGACTCCATCTGGCAAGCCTTTTCTTGAAGCGCAGGATCCAGCCTTTGCAGCAGAGGCCTTCCGCTATGTGGGAGTATCAGGGCGCAGAAGATCCCAGCCGAGTGAGCCGCGAAGAACTTTCGAATGTGGAATTCGAGAAGAAAATCGCGGCCATCACTCGACTGAAGGTTGGGGAGCAATTCCCCGATTGCTCAGTCGAGGCTTATTCTGCCTCAAACCCTCCTCCAGCTGCGGTTAGTTTCCTGTCTTTAACTTGCTTTCCTTTTCAGAATTTTCGTAGTCGATAAGATCTTTATCGTCTTCTTATCTTTGTAGAGCTTAGCTGTAGCAAATTGCTACCCGCCCGTTGTTGGTGAAGATGCCTCGTGTCTCCAGTCGAGCCACCAGGACGGCGCGGTTGACACCAGTGTGGCCAACGCCTCCTCGAGTTCTGAGCATGATTCCTCGGATGATGTTGAAGACTCGAGTGGCGTCCCACCAAAGCGCCGTCGGGTGAACGAAAACGAAGTCACCTCCAAAGACAAGTCTTTGGAGGCGTCACCTGGCCCAACTCCAATTTCTGCGACTCCGCTTCGATCTCTTCCTCCTCTGGCTCCATTCGCAACCGCCTGGAATGCGGATGACTTGGATGAAGACGACGAGGATGACGAGTAAGATTTTTCCATATTTTAATTCGATTAAACTCTATTGGTCAATGCTGACGTTTCTTTGTCTTCACTGCAGTCTGCAGGCAATCAGCCCGCGTAGGTTCGCCGCGGCTGTTCCTCCCGAAAAGAGGAACAAAGCGAAGGACGCGGGTGAAACCCCTACTGCGGGTACCGTCCAGAACTCTCCCAGGGCAGCGCCTGAGGCTGCGACTGCGGAGCGGGATGTCCCTAGCTCCGCTGCTAGAACTTCGGTTTCGAAGGAGGCGACGGACAGCTCGGCGGATCCCCTCTCCCGCGCCTCTGGACAGGTAAACTTCTATCTCTTTGGTTTTCACAAACAAATTTTATCGGGTGCACGACAGTGCTCCCGATGGGAGTAGCCCCCGAGGCTGTAGTCGATTGTAAATAATCGGGTACAGGCTCAAAACCTCTTTCTGCTCTTCTTCTTTATTTTGTCTTCTTCGGGTGCACGGCAGTGCTCCCGATGGGAGTAGCCCCCGAGGCTGTAGTCGATTGTAAATAATCGGGTACAGGCTCAAGTCTTTTTTCTTCTAACTCTTTTATCTTCGTGCTTCCACAGTCGCTCGTCGATTCCCTTGCGGCGATCGGTCGCCGCGTCGTTCTGGCCGAGACAGATTGCGAGTCGCTTCGATCGGAAGTTAACCGACTCAAATCTGAGAGCGACCTTCTGAAAGGTAAATTTCATTATCTTCTTGGCTTCAGTGTATCATCCATTCTTGATTTCTGATTAATATCCCCTTTGCAGCTCGAGCCGAATTCGCAGAGTCTGAAAGGACCAAACTTTCAGAGCAGGTAACTGCTCGGGAAGCTGAACTGGCGACTACCCGACAAGAGCTTGAAGCTTCTCGCATGCAATCGGAGGAACTCAGTACGAAGCTTGCGGAGGCGCGGAAGGCCGTGAAGGACTTGGAGGAGGCCGGCAGTAAGGCTGACAACGACACTGTCGCGTTCCTTCGTCCCCTCGCCAAACGCTTTGCGGGTAAGAGTCTTGAGTTTTCGAACTTTTCATTCTGCTGATTTTTGCTAAGCATTATTTTCCTTGTCTGTAGATCTTCTGAGTGTTCCTCTGGAGATTCCTGGGATTCAGCGGGTGGACGTGCTGACCGACACTCTCGCGCAGCTCAGGAGGCATTCTGAGGGAATATTTTCCCTGATTGATGATGCTTCCAAAGCGTTGGCACGAGTGCATGGTCGTCTTGTCGCCAGCGATACTCCTGCGCCTGCGCTGAGCGAGTTGTTGAAGGTCTTCTCGGAAGGCGACCTCCTGGAAGCCTTTGCGGTTGCTCAATCGGAAGCTGGCGCAAAGACTGCGATTCAGTTCGCTCTGGCGAACGGAGTTGATGGCCTGGAGGAAGCCTATTCGTCCATGCCGGTCGACCCTTCCACGGGCAAGAAGGTACGGCTATCTCGTTTTTCTGAGCAAGCCACTATTCTTGCTCGGAAATTATCTGAGATGTTTGCTCGGAAGAAGGGAGGGTCGACCGCTGCTAGTGGCAGCACCAACGCGGCTTCGTAGACTTTCTTTTTCCTTTTGTTTCTGTTGCTTGGATGTAATGAATTTTGGGATGTATTCCCGTACCTTTGCTGGTCTTTTAATCGAAGCGTTTTGCATTTAGAATTTATCTTTGTCGTCTATACTTTGCCTCCCGATGGGAGTAGCCCCCGAGCGATTAGTCAGATGTGCGACTGGAAACAACTCGAGTAGGGCGTCTCACTTCTTTCCTTGTACTTCTTCCAGGCAATTGCGTCTGCCGCTGAACCTTCGAGTGGACGTGGTAGTCCAGTAAATCCACTTGTGGCTGCCGTGGGCACTTTTGCCGGCCTTCGTGATAAGGTTCAGGAGGGTGAACGTAGGCTGAAAGCGCTGCGCGGAGTAGCTGACGTGGCGATATCCAAGCAGAAATTGGCGGCTGAGCGCGAGCAATTTCTGATTGGTGAACTGTCTTCAATTGCAAAGGAGCTACTATGTGAGTAGTGTAGCCCCCATGCTATTTTCGTCCTCTGTGTTTCTTAACTTACTAAGTGCGTTTGCTTCTTAGTTGTGAAACCAGATGACAGGGAAGAAAAGCAGTGGGTGGAAAACCACATTCATCAAGAAGCTAACAGCACAAGGCCTCATGCGAGTAATTTCTGGTCTGATCGCAGTCGAGGTTTTGTGATGGCTACCTTGAAGTTTCGAGTCCGCCAGGCGAAAGTTCTCATGAGTTCTTTCCACGAGGTCCTGGTTGCGGTGAATGCTGCTTTTTATCCACTTGAGAGGGGCCCCGAAGACTGGAGCTATCTTCTCAGGTTATTCGGACGAGAAGGAGAGGTTCGCGCGTGCGTTCGCAATCAGATGACATGCGGCGCGGTTGTTGCTCTTTCGTTTGTCCGAATATGGCATCCTGAGATAGACTTGAACTCCGTAGCCCGTCTTCCGGATTATGCAATCGAAGATATTGCGCCGTACTATGATGCTGTTCGTCCTGCAGCCGAGAAGATTATCCGAATGACATCCGAAGAGGTAGATAGGATTTTAGCGGCTAAGAATGCTCAGCGTTTCGACTGATTTTATCGGATGTGGATATCTTGTAAATTTATCTGTAGTTTGTAAAAACTGTAGTAAGGTGTGCAACCTTGTACTTGATAATTCTTTTCTGTGATGCTTAGTTTTAGGTGTAGCCCCCGTGTATTTTATGGGGTGTGTACCTGTAACCTTTTAGCATGTAGTGATCTTGAAAGCTGTCGAGTAAATATGATGAGAAATCATGTCTTTATTGCTATGACTGAGAAGTCATGTGTTCGAGCTACAAGATTGGCTAGTATAGCCTTATTTGTTGCAAAATAAATCAATCTAGGGGTAGAATTTGCGCAGTTGCGCGATATTCCATGGATTGGAATAGATGCCTCCAGTCTCTGGATTCTTCAGTCGATAGGCTCCTCCTGGGATCACTTCGTGCACGATGAAGGGTCCTTCCCAAGGTGGTTCGAGCTTGTGCCCTTCCTTTTGTTTCAGCCGCAATACCAAGTCGCCAACCACGAATGATCTGTGGCGTATGCGGCGACTGTGATAATTGCGCAGTGATTGTTGGTAGACTGCAGATCTTGCGAGTGCAATGTCCCGAATTTCGTCGAGTGCGTCCATATCTTCTGCAAGTGCTTTGTTGGAGGTTTCTTCACTGTAGGCTACAACTCGTGGGGCGCTGAATCGAACCTCTTCGGGGAGGACGGCTTCTGCCCCATATACCATGAAAAATGGTGTGTATTGCGTTGATCGATTGGGGGTTGTGCGGAGGCTCCAAAGTACAGAGGGTAACTCCTCTGCCCAATGACCTGCGGCGGGATGTAGCCGATCGAGCAATCTCTTTTTGATGCCAGCCGAAACTAAGCCGTTGGATCTTTCGACTTGACCGTTCGTTTGCGGATGGGCGACCGAAGCAAACTTCAGATTAATTCCTTTCTCCTCGCAGAACTGTTGTGTCTCCTTTGCAGTGAAGTTCGTACCATTGTCTGTAATGATGTCGTGTGGTACCCCGAATCTGCATACTATGGAATCGAGGAACTTGATTGCGCATTGGGCGCTACCCGAGGTCACTGGCATAGCCTCGATCCATTTGGTAAATTTGTCGACTGCGACCAGCAAATGTGTGTACCCTCCTGGGGTAGATTTGCGCAGTGGGCCAACCATGTCAAGCCCCCATTGGGCAAAGGGCCAGGCGATGGGTATCATGTGCAACTCTGTGGCGGGCGCGTGCGGCTTGGGTGAGAATCGCTGGCAAGCGTCACATCTGTCGACCAGGTTTTTTGCATCGTTGGCTGCTGTTAGCCAGTAGAATCCTGCTCGAAAGGCTTTTCCCAGTATTGCTCTCCAGCTAGCATGATGTCCGCAATCACCCTGGTGTATATCCCGGAGTAACTCTTTGCCGTCTTCGGGTGCGATGCACCGCTGAAGGATGCCCGAGATGCTTTGCTTGTACAACTCTCCGTTGATTACTCGAAAGGATTTGCTACGCCTGATTAGCTGTCGAGCCTCACGTGGATCGGCTGGGAGCTGTTTATTGAGCAGGTAATCGAGATATTTCTGCGTCCAGACTGGCTCGACCAGAAAGACCTGCCGTGATATATTATGAATAAGCTCGATAAGCGCGACCTGCGGGCTGACATCTGTTTCTGGCGCTGCCTGTGTTTCTGCAGTTTTCTTCAATTTGACCGATCGCTTGATCATCCGTTCGAAGTATATTCCTGGCGGTATGGGTGTATTCGTGGAACCCATGTTTGCCAGTCTATCCGCCTCTTCGTTGCTGGATCTTGCAATGTGCTTCAACTCGCATCCTTTGAAGCTTCCTTCGAGTAGATTATACATGTCGCGGTACGCGATCATGTTTTCGGCAACGGCATCGCACTCTTTCATTGTTTGTTGTACTATGAGATTAGAATCGCCATAAATCATCAACCTGGTAGCTCCACAAGCAATTGCCATCTTCATCCCGTGCAACAGTGCTTCATATTCTGCGTCGTTGTTCGATGCTGGATCATCTGGCGGAAAGTCTAGTCGTAGGACGTATTGCAGTTTGTCTCCACGAGGTGAGATAAGAACAATTCCAGCTCCTGCCCCTTCGTTTCTTTTGGACCCGTCAAAGTACATGATCCAATTGCTTGTATACTCGGGTGGCCCGGGTGTTTGTAGCTCTGTCCATTCGCTGATGAATTCCACGAGAACTTGGGATTTGACTGCATTGCGTCCTGCGTAGGTGATATCCCAAGCGCCCAACTCGATGCTCCACTTTGCTATTCTTCCGGATGCCATAGGGTTGTTCATGATTGTCCCGAGTGACGCATCATTAACCACTGTGATGGCGTGTTCCTGGAAGTAATGTTTGAGTTTTCGGGCTGTGAGGACAACTCCATACGCAAGCTTCTGGTAATGAGGATATCGCTGCTTGCATGGCGAGAGCACTTCGCTGATGTAATATATTGGGCGCTGGACTCCGTATGCCTTGCCATCTTCAGGTCGTTCGACTACGATTGCAGTGCTGATGACCTGGTTTGTGGCGGCTAAATAGAGGAAAAGCGGCTCCCTTTCTTGTGGTGTTGCGAGGATGCGCCTGCTTTGCAACGACCGTTTCAAGTCTGCGAATGCTTGTTTGGCTTCGGGGGTCCATTCGAATTTGTCCGTCTTCTTCAGTAGCTTGTAGAAGGGCAACGCCTGCTCTCCCAATCGTGCGATGAACCTGCTTAGGGCGGCCAATCGCCCTGCGAGCTGCTGGACTCCGCGTAGATTGGTAGGCTCCTTCATGGTGAGGATGGCTTGTATTTTCTCCGGATTGGCCTCAATGCCTCTGGCGGATACCAGGTATCCTAGGAGTTTTCCTGCAGGGACGCCGAAAACGCATTTTGTTGGATTGAGCTTGATCCGATATGCATTAAGGGCGTCGAATGTTTCTTTAATATCTTCGAGGAGTGTGTCCTCTACTCGAGTTTTGATGACGATGTCGTCGACATATACTTGTACGTTCTTGCCAATGAGATTGGCAAGGCATCTCTGCATGCAACGTTGATATGTTGCGCCTGCGTTCTTCAGCCCGAAGGGCATTGTCGTATAGCAGTATACACCGTGTGGTGTGATGAATGCCGTCTTCTCTTCGTCTTCCTTTTTCATTCGGATCTGGTTGTATCCCGAGTAGGCGTCCAGGAAAGAGAGACGTTGGCAACCTGCTGTGGAATCCACGATCTGGTCGATTCGTGGTAGAGGAAAGTTGTCCTTGGGGCAGTGCTTGTTCAGTGACGTGTAGTCGATGCACACCCGAAGGATATCCGTGTTCTTCTTGGGGACCAGCACCGGATTTGCTAACCAGGTGGATATCTTGATCTCCCTAATGAAATTTGCGGCTAGCAGCCTGTTTACTTCTTCTCCCAGCGCCTTTTGCTTGGGTTCAGAAAATCGTCGAGTCGTCTGTTTGATGGGCTTGGCGTTCGGAAAGACTTCGAGTGAGTTCTCGGCAAACTCCCTGGGTATACCTGGCATATCTGAGGGCTGCCAGGCAAAAATCTCCCAGTACTCACGGAGGAGTTTGACGAGCGCGCTTTCCTACGCTGGCGAGAGGGTTGTGGAAACCATCGCGGTTTTGGCGGAATCCGTCGGGTGCACTTGGTGCTTGCGAGTGTCGCTGTTGGCGCTAAATTCCAGTTCAGGCGCGTTTTTCTTCGTGAGTGGCATGACGGAGTGATCCGTGGTTTTTGCCAGCTCTTGTAGTTCTTCTTGCATCCCGAAAGATTTCGCGATCTCATTAAATTCTATGTCGCACTTATCCGATTTCTGGAAGTCCCCGTCAATGGTGATCACACCGTATTCGCCGGGTAACTTGAGCTTCAAGTATGCGTAATGTGGTACGGCCATGAATCTGGCGAACGCTGTTCGACCAAGAATGGCGTGGTACTGCGAGGGCCAGTCGACGACTTCAAAGTCCAGGAATTCCCTTCTGTAGTTACGTGGGGAGCCCAGTACAACTTCGAGGTTGATTGTTCCGAGTGGACGTATTGCCTTGCCCGGAACTATCCCGTGGAAGGATGTTTCTGATTCCGTTAGGCCGTCCAGGTTTTTGTTCATTCGACGGAGTGTATCCGCGTAGATGATGTTGATGCCGCTGCCGCCGTCCATGAATACGCGGGCCAGGTCATAATTGCCAATTTGAGCTTGAATGACAAGGGCGGCGTGTCCTGGTCGATAGACTCGTGGCGGGTGGTCTTCCTTCGAGAACGTGATTGGCTGCTCGGCCATCTTCAGGTACTCGGGTTTCGTTGGTGGCGTCTGCACTGCCATGCATATTTGTCTCGAGTTAGTTTTTTGAGCTCTGCGAGAGGGGCATACCTTCTGTATCATCCCAAGGAGTTGTCCGTGCGGAGTCGGGTATGTATTTGCTCCCGTGTTTTGCTGTTGTGGTGCTGGCAATGCGGCGAGTGCCATGTTTGGGTTGGCTGGTGGAGGTGGTGGCGGTGGTAGCTGGAATTGTTGTCCGCCTCCTGGTAGCGGTGGATAGTTTTGGGTGGAAGCGAATCTTTTCTTGGCTAGCGCGTCCGAGATTTCGATGAACTTTCGGCAATCCTTGAGAAGGTGTGTTGCCTTAGTCTTGCCCGTGCGCTTGTCTGTGAACAGATGTAGCGAGCAGTACCCATCGAGGTCTTCCTCGGGTGATTTTTCTTCTACCTTTGGCTTCCATTCGCGACTTCCACGACGACCGGAGTCGCGACTTCGCGTGAACTCTGCTGCCACTAGTTCTTCTCTATCCTCGTGGTCGTAGTATTTTCTTCTCTTTCTTCGCCCATGACGGTCTTCGTCATGTGTGGGCGATGATGTTCTTTCATTGCGTACCGCGTCTTCTCCATTGGCCCATTTTTCGGCTATGACCATGAGCTCCCCTATGGTTTTGGGCGCAGCTCTGCCGAGTTCTTCTCGAAACGCGGTTCTTCTTGCTCCTTTGGCGAAGGCCTCAATCGCCACTTCTTCAGAGATTGTCCCTGCGGTGTTCCTGAGTGTGTTCCACCGCTGGATGTATTCTCGCGTGGATTCGCCACTTTTCTGTTTGCAAGCCCGTAGTTCTTCGATTGTAGCTGGCCTTTTGTAGGTCGACTGGAAGTTTTTGCAGAAATCGCGATGCAGGTCGTCCCATGATGCATAGCAAGATCGTGGTCTCCTCTCCAGCCAGCTGCGGGCCGCTCCGGCCAGGTGCAGATTGAGGTATTGCATGGCCGTGTTCTTGTTACCACGTTGGCATTTTACTGCCGTGAGGTAGTCGCTTAACCACTGGGAGGGTTCGAGTGAGCCATCGTATTTTGTCACCTCCGAGCTGAGCTTGAATCTCTTGGGTAGAGGTGCTTCGCGAATACTGCGAGCAAAGCAAAGTGCTCCGCAGGTTTCGTCGTCTGAAGACCCGGATGAGGAGCGTTCGCGATATCGTGAAGCCCTCGCTTTATCCACCTTCTTCTGGGCGAGATCGGATCGCGCGTCGTACCCGGACCGGTCGCGGTCGCTATCTTTTCTTGGTTCTTTACTTCGTTTTCTCGAGCGGCTGCTGTGGTGCCGCGAATCTTTGTCTCTCGGGCTGTCGTCGCTGCTGCTTCGGCTGTCGCCGCGGCGCCGAGCTTCTTTTCCTCGGCCACGACGTGGCGATTTATCCTTTCTCGGAGAGGAGCTCCTGTGCCTGCGGGGCGTGTCTTTGTCTTTGTCCTTCTCTTGTCGCGCCTTCTCCAGTTGTTCCTTGCGATCGTGGGAGGCGAGCTTCGCGGCAGCCAGCCCTAGACCTTTGCGGATGTGCTTGTATTGTTCCACCCGAGGATCGCTGTCCGTTGGCTGGTTCATCTGCATGTAGGTGGCCGCGGCTAGAATTGCGGCGGCTGGAGTTTGCGGGTAGACGTTCCCGTCGTCGTCAACCCTCATGAAAGAAGATGTGGTAGACCTGTTGGTCCCAGCCATGGATTCGTGGTCCCTTGTCGATGCTGCGGGTCCTTTTCCCACGGGTCGGGTACCGACCGAAGGAGCAAGGGACAGCTCGGCTCGGCGTAGGCTTGACTCATCCGCCGCTCTCCTGCGACGGGCTAGATCTGCTCGGGCGTCCTTGATGTTTGAGGCCGCTCTCACTAGGTGATAGTGGTAGGCGGTTAGGTCTTCCTGCGTAGCACCTGCTGCGGGTGGCTGACTCTTTCGCATGGATTCCTTTGCTCTTTTCCAGGCTTCCCGCGAGACGCCGATTAGATCGCGCTCGGTTGCGCTATATTCAGTTTCCGAGGGCTGTTCCGATCCTGCCATGCAGACTTGGGCCAGTTGTGGCCCGTGCGTTCTAGGCGCAGATCGGGAGGCTCTTCGCACCCGAGAGGGTTCCTCTGTCGAGAGTGCGTGGTAGTCGATCGTGTTGAAGCGGATGGACTCGCCGCTTTTCTCCATAAGGAAGCGCGAGTTGACGGCTCCAGATTCGGGTTCAGATTCATCCGAGAAGTGGAGGATTCCGTCTCTGTTTGCCATGAAGTTGAAGCTTCCGAACGTCAGGGTGACGCTCTTCTCCAGATCCTCGAATACCGGGCGTGATTCCGGCGAGTGAGGCGTGACTATGACGGATCCGATCCGTACAGGATTGTTCGGAGCCGTAGTCGATGGTTTCCAACGGGAGTTGGATGTCGATGAAGCCGAAGATGCCGGTGATCCAGCGCCCGCGTTCCCCACGGTCGGCGCCAATTGTCGAAGCTCTAGCTCCGCAAATCCCTCAGGTGACCCTATCGGGTTTCGACTAGGAGATGTCATAGGCGCTGGTGAAATCGTCGGCTTGACAGGGAGGCAAGATTTACCCAGGTTCGGGGCCCTCGAAGAGGTAAAACCCTTACTCCTGCCTTCTGCTGATCTGTATTAGACGATTAGATCGATTACAGGTGCTCGAATCGAGAGTAGATCTCGAGTTTCAAGGCTTTTGTGGTCGTGCGGTAATACTCCGTCCTCTCCTTTGGGGCTCTCCTGGCTTTATATAGATAGCCAGGTCTCGAGTCCAACCCGGAGAGGATACAAACCCTAGCTCGAGTCGGTTACAATCCCTAACTTAACCCGCAAGTTGACGCGGGTGGGCTTTTCATGGGCCTTCTAGAGTACTCCAAGGGCGCTTCCTGTCGGGCCTTGATCAGAAGGTTTGAGAGGGGGTGTCCTTACTCGCAGGGCCCAGGATCCATGCCTTCGTCAAGTGGCCATAGTTTCACTAGTGGTGTCTCTCCTAAGAACAATAAACATGTTGAGTGGACTAATTTACAACTAGGAAATTGACACATCATGAACGTATGTCAATACCATTATGACAAAATATAGTTCACAACTTCAACATTATAGGAGTTATGTCAAGGTAAATAGACCGCCAACCGACAACATCTATTTCTAAAAGTCCACCTTGAGACAGAAATCCATCAAATCTCACTGGTATTAAGTTGCAGCAACGAAGTGATTTCTTGTGTGCAACAGACAAATGAATTAAGAACAATACGTAATGTAAGCAGTAATTCTCATCCATAGACAAGAACACCGATGTTTTCTCTCTAGTGGAAAAAACATATCCCCCTCCTACACGTTTTTGTCACTCAAGCTTTGGTCAAGGGAGGCATGAACCCTATCTAGCATATAAAAACTCTCTTGGAGGCGTGATACGTTGCAAACGTGTCTATAATTTTTGATCCTCCATGCTTGTTTTCTACCCAATACCTTTTTTTCCACATGTTTTCTATCATTTTCCTTCGTTTTCTGGATGTTTTCATAGACTAACCTATTAACAAGATGCCCTAGGCGAGTCGCAGTTTTTCTATTTCTGAAAAGTTCTTAAGGCAATATTCTCGGAAAGGGATGAAAATCCACGGAGATCGTTTTTACCCGGAATGGAGACGGAGTCCAAACAAGAGCCGGAGGGGGGCTAGGGGTCCCCCAGGGGTTGCCAGGCGTAGCCCCACCCTAGGCCACGCTTGGTGGGCCCCTAGCGCCTCTGGCCATTGCCTCTCGGTGCCTCCTCACCCATAAATTGCCTTCAAACGTAAAAACGTCGGGGACAGAGTTATTTTCCACAAACATACAGAGAGGCGCCGTGTCGAATCTGTGACTCTACAAATCCCTTAGGTGAACCTATCGGGTTTCGACTAGGAGAACTCATGAGCGCTGGTGGAATCGTCGGCTAGACAGGGGGCGAGATTTACCCAGGTTCGGGGCCCTCGTAGAGGTAAAACCCTTACTCCTGCCTCTGTCGATCTGTATTAATCCAGTAGATCGGTTACAATGGTGGTGGCTTGAGTCGAGAGTATGATCTCAAACTCAAGGCTTTGGTGTTGCGGTGTTGCTTGGCCCTCTTCCGGTGGCTCTCCTGGCCTTATATAGGTGGCCAGGTCTCAAACCCTACCCGGAGAGGACTCGAACTCTAACCTTAGGTCGGTTACATATTTCCAAACTTAACCCGCAAGTTAGTGCGGGTGGGCTTCACGTGGGCCTTCTGGAATACTCCAAGGGCTCCTCTTCTTGGGCCTTAACCTTGGGCCTGAGATGGGGTGTCCTTACCCGCAGGGTCCAGGATCCATGTCTTCGTCAGTAGCCCTCGAGCGTTTGCTCGAATGGGATTTTTCCAGTCGAGTAGACGGTCAAATCTTTCTTGGTCTTTCTTTCCTCTGGATAGCCAGTTTGGTTGTTTCTTGTTTCTTGTTTAGAGGGCGCGTACCCTGTATAATGAGTTTTCATACTCGAGTATCGAGCAATGCAAGAGCCCGTTTTTATGGCTTTTTATCACAGAAGGATGTGGCGCAGTAGCTTGGCTCTCCCGAGAGATCAGGGCCAATTAATTGCGACTAGGGCAAAAACATTTCTGGCCTACACAGATTCGAGACCTCCGACTCGAACCCAATAAGGTGATTGTTGCGACTGGGCCGTTGTGGTCTTATCGAGTCGAACTTAACCTATGGGGGTACCCGGCGCGTCCGCGAGGATTTTTCTTCGTGTTGTTGACACGGAATCATACCGGAGGACGCAGCTTTGAGTGCGATTCCAGGCCCTCAAGAGAGATCTGTAACATCCCAAGTATGAAAAACCACCCTAGCATGTTTGTTTCTTGTTTTATTATTGTTTTGCATCATGGCATCTTAATCATTGCATTTGTTTTCCTTTTGTTTGCATCTGTTTTACTTTGTTTTCACAATTGAAATTCAAACTATATTCAAACCTTTGTTTCATACTTGTTATGTTACAATTTTTTCCAAATAAAAAGTTCAATCAAAACAACCATTTGTTTCCATTAAACCATAAGGTTCAAACTATTAGAATTATGGCTTTTAATAATTCACTTAATCCAAACTTAATTCAAATGTTATTCAAATAAAATTCCAAACAGCAACCCCTTTGGAATTAATGAAATTCACAAAACAATTCTAAGCAATTTGTTGCAAATAAAATTGAGGGTTCAATCTAATTGAAATGTTTGTTTTTAATAAATCACTTAATATCAAAAACTCATTCAAATTTGAATCAAATTACAAACAACATTTTTGTTTTGAACCTTTTTGGAAAAACAAAACTTGGAAATTGTTGCTGTCACATAATTAATCAATACCAAATTTTTCCCCCTAATTTTTCTACCCCAAAACCCTATCTATATTCTTCCTATTTCTATTTCTGCCAAAAAAAAAGTAACGGAACAAAAGAGTAAAAAAAGAAACGCCCAGAGGAGGGGAGCAGCACGGCCCAGCCCAGCTCCCCGGCCCGGTACCCCCTCGCACCCCCCTCCTCTTTCTTCCCCGTGTACGGCACGGCATCGAGCCCCGCCACGTCGACGCCGTCGCGCAGCAACGGCCAGCAGCGCCCTGCCGTCCCTATAAAACCTAGCCTAGACCCCCGGGCGCAACCCTAGCCACCTACCTCCCTCCTCCCTCGAGCTGCGCCGCCGTTTTCCTCCATCTCTGCCACCTCTCTCTCCCTCTGAAGCTCACCGCCACCGAGCCCCTCTCTGAACCGGCGATGATCGCCGCCGGTGGACTGCAGCTCCCCTCGGGCTAACACCGGGAACGGCATCCCCTCGACTCCAGCTACGCCCTCGACACCGCCGCTGTGCCTGAAACCAACCGGAGCGTCGCTGCCAACCTCGTCGCTGTCGCCGCCGGAGTTCTTCCCCGAGCCTCTGCTACCTCAACGGCGAGGGTGAGCACGCCTCTCACCTCCCTCTGTTCCCCTCTGCATCGCGAGCACAAGCACACACGCGCACACCACCCCCACGCTAGCACAGCACACGGCCGAGCAGCACAACCACGGCAGGCCGCCGTCCGCCGGCGTGGTGTTTCCGTCAGGTTCAGAAAGGCGCGTGTTTTCGTCAGTTTCAGATAGCAGACACGAACTGAAGAATAACCTCACTGCATAGCGTATACTGACAAGAACCAGTTCGCTACCGCAGCGGTAGCACACAGCGCACGCACGCGTTCGCTCGCGGGTTCGAGCCCTGGCGCTCGCAAATAACCCAACCTTTTTTGCGCTGGGCTGCTGACAGGCAGGGGCCACCTGCCAGTGGCCTCTGCTGCCACGTGAGCGCCACGCAGCCCAGGGGCCCTCTGTCAGTGGCTAGGGTTAGCCACTGCAGAGTGAAAAACGTTTTTCAGCTTTTCTTTTTCAAATTTAGGTCCTTTTCATTACAGATTGGTCCCTGCAATGAAAATGCTAATAACTTTTAAATTACAAATCCCAATAATAAAAATAAAATATGTTTGTTGAACCAAATTAAATTCTCTACCTGTTTATAACATTTGTTTTCTGTTTTGAATAATTCAAAGGCATTCAAATTTCAAATTCAAACAATTCATTTGAAATTTGATTAATTGCATAACTAATTCATACTTAATCCAAATAACATAAATAAAATATGTTTTCCATGCTATTTTGAACCATATTTTCAAATATAATTTTTTTTTCATGTTTTGAATAATTAAAATTGCTTAAATAATTTAAACCTTGTTTAAATCATTTAAATTTGCTAAATTCATAACTTGCTCAAATTAAATTATTTTTGAACATGTAAAATATGTTTTCAAACCAGAAAAACATAAACTTTTCAAATATGAATTTGGTTTAATGTTTTGAACAAGTAAAATTTCAAATAAATTCATACTTGAATTAAATTCAATTAAAACTTGTTTAATCTTGTCTAATTAATAATTAAATCATTGTAATCCCTTTTTCAATAATTGAAACATCTAATCCACCCAAAATTTTGTGTTCTTTTCAAATATGAACTTTGCTATCTGTTTTGAACAATTTGAATTGGTGAAAACAACAAATACTTGTGTAACACCTTTAAGTAACCAAAATTTCCCTAACTTAATACATAAATTTCTAAACTTGGTAAACCTTATTTTAAATTGTTTCTATTGTTGTTATTTTTCTGTTTTCCTCATCCATGCATCATACTAATCCACTTTCACCTGTTGGTTAGTTGTAAAACAATTGTTTCAACCATAATTCATGGGCTTTCATATGTAACTCAAATTGCATATGGGTCCATTTAAACATGTTATGTTACCATGTCAACTAGGTTATTTCTATGCATCAATTAAATTGTCATGCATCATCCCATGATTGTGCATTATGCCATGTTATTGATTGTTTATCTCTCTGCGTTGTTTGTTTGCTTCTTCTCGAATAGACGACGACGTTGAGACAGACGAGGTTTACGACACCCCTTCTGAGGAGTTAGCCCAGTACCAGGCTACTGAGTTTGCAGGCAAGTATTCACTCACATGAACCATTGTGTTCCTTTCAACATTGGATACCGATACTTTCCGTTGTCTATTCTGCTAGCCTTTGAATAGTTGTTTCTGTTACGAACCTATCACATGTTATCCTTTAACCCTGATATAGCCTCACCTCCACACCTATAACCCCATTGCTTGTTGCCCGTGTCTTACTAGCATGTTTAGGGTTGTTTCTGCTCGAGTCTGTTACCTGTTACTTTCTGTTACTATATTTCTATTATGTTCTGGGGCTCGATGTTAAACAACAACCTGTTAATTTTGAGGTGATAATAATTTGCTGATAAGGCACCGGCAGGAGGCCCGACGTGGTTTTGAGGCCTGCTAGTGTCGACCCTAATTAGGAAAAGGGTCTTGTCTACTGATCCATGATGAGCGCACTATCCGCATGTGGGAAGCGTGTATGGGCGCCCCCCTCAATTTGATTCGATTCGCATCTCGTCCAAATCTCCACACTTAGTTCGGGCTTTCCATTTGATGCACTCATATGCAGGTACGAACCCGAGGCCAGGGTGGAACTTTTGTAGTCGGCATTTAGGGCGGCGTGGTCTTAGAGTGCTATGAGGGGCCCCTTTTCTTCGCGGGGCTCGATTAGCCGCGCACGCACAGCACGTGGTTCTTTGTGCTTGATGCGAAGAAGAGTTGAGTTGTGTAGAGTGCCTCGCTTGGTGGGTTTGATTCCCGTCTGGCGGGATATTCTTACGTGTACGGCCAAATTGGTGCACCCCTGCAGGGATAAATCTTCTCGAGAAGCCGTGTTATCCGCGGTTATGGTTAACTTGGTGAAAGTACTGGCTAAAAAGTACTCAGAACAACTTACACCTAAGTAATGATAACTTGACTAGTAATAGTCTTATTGACACAATAACTTGACCCATCATTAATCCAACTGTGTGAGTTATCCTCGGACTGCTTCTTTGGATAAGGGGCGAGATCCAGGATGGGTTTGTTTGGAGTTAGTTATAGTTGGTTACGATACGCTATCTTATCTCCTTTCTGTTAGCCGGAAGTTGTAGTATGTATCTGTAGTTGGTTAGTGCAGCCAGCTGCCGCATCTTTTGTATCACCCCTTTCTTCCGTTGAACCCAAAGCATCTGTGCTTGGTGTTGACGGGTTACACTTTGGTGAACTGTGAGTCTGGCTTGCCAGTACGTTGTTGTACTGACCCCTTTGGGGCTGTGGTTTCCGCAGACTACGCTTACGAGGATCCCCGTGATGGCTACTACGTGGAGTTCGACGAGGCTGCTGACGAGTAGATAGCGTACCCGGGCAGGATCCGAGACATCGTGGATGGGCTCCGTCTTTTCGTTTCCGGCTTCTTAAGCCTATTTGGATTTGTCTGTACTCAGACCCTTTGAATGCTTCCGCTGAGATGTAATGATGATATGTTGGGACATGTGTCCTCTGGATGATTGTATTTCCTATCTCTGCTCTAGTGAGAGCTATTTGCAACTTATTTCTATTTATTTGTGTCTTAGAGATATGTTGTGCTATCATTCTGTTAAACGCCGTTGACGTACCATGTGTGTATGGTATGAAGTACGTCAATGGTAGTATCCTGATTTCTATGGGATGGTTTACGTAGACGATGAACAGTAGGGGTTGGTTGTCACACATACGTGTGTTGGCCTACTCGTAAGAGATGCGGGTGCCGGTAAGCCCCGTAATCCAATCAACTACTGTTCAACGGAACTGCGAGTATCCTCTAGAAGTCCGGGTGCGACAAATGGTATCAGAGCCTGTCTGCCTGTAGGATCCCTTTTATTGGTCGCAGTTGAGTCTAGAAACTATTTTGTAGCTATATAGGAAAAATGAAACGTGAGAGTAGGAATTCTGCCATTTTATTTCTTTCCCCACCCACCCTCGCTTTTTCTGGTAAGGAAGTGCAACGTTGTTTTCCCTTCTCATCTAAACTTTCAAGTTAGGTTTTCACGTATCCTGGTTTCTCTAGGATAGTTATATCTACTAGTCCATAGGAATGGAGGTGGTTGTGACATGATTTATCATGTTGCCTACTCACGATTGAGAACGGAGGCGTGTAAGCCCCGGAAGCAGATCCTCTATTCCTTAAGCAGTAGATATTTATCCTTTAGAAGCCCGGATGGGTTTTCCGTAGTACCTCAGGAGTTTTGGTCTCGTGTTTCGCGATGTTGCTTCGATATCCTGTTCTTCTCAACATCCTTTTCGTCCGTTGAAACCTTGTTGTTGCTTTCCACTTCAGTTCTTCTACCGGCGTCTAATCAAAACTTCCCCGATCATCTGCAGATGGATCTCAGGTTCTACCCGCAGGTGGTTCGGATGACTGGTTGCGAGAGCACTGCCGGTTATTCGGAGATGTTGAGAGACATGGTCACTTATCTGGGGTTCCGTTGGGCACTAGAGTACCAGGTCTACGAGCAGCAGCGAGAGTTTGACCAGACCTACTACCAGGCTATCATCTACATTCTGTCAGATGATGGCATGAGCGTTGTCCACCGCTACGAGGCAGTAGGTTCCACAGTGGATATGGCTGTGCAGCAGGCAGCCTATGTGAGTCTCACCGTCCTTCGTGCTGACTACTGGGGATTTGACGATTCTATCTATCGCCACATCCCCCGTGGTTACATCACTTCGGAGGGAGCTCACTTCACTCTCTACGACAACTTGGATGTTTATGAGCATGATAACTCCAGGCTGCACACCACCGCTCAGTTTGTGAGGCACAGTGACGCAGTTGCCAGCACACTATCTCAGGAGTTGGCTTCAGTCAGAGAGCAGCTCTACCTTGCTTTGACTCGTCTGGCGACGTACACCACAGACTTTGTTGGAGATGAGCGCTTTGCACGTTTCGATCAACCAGTTGGTCGTCGTCTGCCAGATGCTGGAGGTTACGAGCCGATCAGAGGTCCACTCCTTAACCTCGGTGCTGGTTACACTGGGATTCCACGCTTTGGAGCACAAGGAGTCGACGCTATGTACTTCACCACACCTAGATTCGCTCTCAGACCAGGTCAGATCTACGTGGATCGTCGTTCTACCTACTTTCGTGGGCGTGCTCCTCACCGTACCTCTCGTCGTACTACTCACCGCCTTCCTGCGTGATGAGCATGGGAGTACCGATGTATCCATTCTTAGCTATGTTTAGTTATCCTTTGGCTTTCGAACCATTTATGGTGTGTTGGATATTCTGATGTATTTGAACATGTGATGATGTACCTGTTGGTTATCTATTCATGCGTCGGAATAATCTCTCTTTCGGTTACAAAGTCTATCCTTTTCTGTTGTTGTGCTAAAATGCATGTCTATTCAGGATGCCGCCAACAAGGAACACCCCGCCTGAGCCACCGCCAATCACGGAGCTGTTGACTCAGATGACCCAAGTCATGGCACAGATGGCCCAGTTTCAGACTAACCAGCACAACAACCAGAATGCTCCACGAGTCAGTATCAAGGAGTTTCTCAGTCTGAGTCCGAGAGCTTTCGTGGCAACACGTGAGCCTCTGGATGCTGATGACTGGATCCGTGAGATAGCTTGGGCTCTGGAGATTGCTCACGTTGCTGAGGAAGACAAGGTCAAGTATGCCTCCTATCTGCTGAAGGATCAGGCAACTACTTGGTGGGAGAACTACCAGACCATGAGAGCTGGCTACCCAATCACCTGGGGTTGTTTCAAGGAAGCTTTCCTGAAGCACCACATCCCAGATGGTCTCATGGAAAGGATGCGTGAAGAGTTTTTCTCTCTCAAGAAGGGCAAGCTGGACGGCATTGGCTATCAGAGTGAGTTCAATCGCCTCGCTCGTTACGCTGGTGATGAGGTGTCCACTGAGGCTAAGAAGATGGCAAGGTTCCGCAGAGGTTTTAACCCGGAACTCAAGTACGACCTCACCAACATCAAGGCCAACAACTTCGAGGAGCTCGTTAACACCGCGCTCAATGAAGAAAATGGGCGCAAGGCGTTCGAGGAGTCTCGCAAGCACTCGCGTGAGGGTGGTTCCTCCTCCAACATGACCACCCCTCCGCAGAAGCGCCGCATCTGGGTGCCAAATGGTGCTGTCACTCGGGCTCCATATGCCCAAGCTTCTCCAGGCTTCGCTCCCCGCCCACCCAACCCTGCTCAGATGCATGGTCACAGGTTTTCAATGGGGCAGCCAAGGCCAGATCCTCCTCGTGTCGTCACTTGCTTCAAGTGCAAGCAGACGGGGCACTACGCTGACAAGTGCACGCAGAGGCAGCTACCTCCACCACCACCTCGTCCCAACACTAACCAGGCAATGGTGCGTGCTCCCCCGGCTAAAGCCTTCAACTCCAACAACAGGCCTGTCGGGAGGACTGCGAGGGTGAATCATGTCAAGGTCGACAAAGCTGAGAAAGCTGCTGACGTTGTTCTCGGTACATTCCCCGTAAACTCTTTTCCAGCTAAAGTGTTGTTTGATACCGGAGCATCGCATTCTTTCGTGTCAAAGATCTTTGCGACAGCAATTAAACTCCCTTTTGTTGGTTTGGGTTCCCCGCTAGTAGTAAACTCCCCTGGAGAAACTATGCAAACTTCCAAGATCAGTCATGAAAATCAGATCCTAATTGGAGGCCACATATTCCTTGCTTCTCTCATACTGCTTGGCAATTCTGACATTGATGTCATTCTTGGCATGGATTGGTTGAAGGCCAATAAAGCTACGATTGATTGTGCTCAGAAGTCAATAATTCTGTTCCACCCTTCTGGCCAGATAGTCTATTCTCCAAATGAACCAAGTTCCATTCAGCTTTACACCCTCGATGCTAAACCTCTACCTCTACTTGAAAATGTTCCGGTGGTTTTTGGAATTCCCTGACGTCTTTCCAGAAGAGTTGCCAGGGATGCCTCCGGACAGAGCAGTTGAGTTCGTGATCGAGCTTGAACCAGGTACTGCTCCAATCTCTAAGCATCCATACAAGATAGCTCCTCCTGAACTGAAATTGTTGAAGGAGAAAATCGATATGTACATGGAAAAAGGTTACATTCAACCTAGTTCCTCGGCTTGGGGTTGCCCAACTCTGTTCGTTGCGAAGAAGGATCAAACAAAGAGACTCGTTGTTGACTATCGTCCTCTTAACGAGAAAACCATCAAAAACAAGTATCCAATTCCTCGTATCGATGATCTTTTTGATCAATTTGCTGGAGCCTCAATATTATCAAAGTTGGACTTGAGAATGGGTTACCATCAAATAAAGATCAGAAAGGAAGATATTCCAAAAACAGCCTTCACCACTAGGTACGGTCTATATGAATACACTGTCATGTCCTTTGGTCTCACTAATGCACCGGCGACATTCTCTCGACTCATGAATTCTGTCTTCCACGAATACCTCGACAAGTTCGTTGTGGTATATCTTGATGACATTCTGGTCTACTCAAAATCTGAGGAAGAGCATGGAGAACATCTTCGTCTCACTCTCATGAAACTTCGCGAGCATCGTCTATATGCCAAGTTCTCCAAATGTGAGTTCTGGATTCCAGAAGTTGCTTACCTTGGTCATGTCATCTCCGCCAAGGGCATAGCCATTGATCCAGAGAAGGTTAAAGCAATTGTCGATTGGAAACCTCCAAAGACGGTGAAGCAAGTAAGAAGCTTTCTTGGCTTGGCTAGCTATTGCCGTCGTTTCGTCCAAAACTTCTCCAAGATTGCCGAACCTCTAACTGATCTCACAAAGAAGGAAAAGAAGTTCGTTTGGTCTCCACAATGTGATGAAAGTTTCAATCTCCTGAAGACTAAACTCACTTCTACACCAGTTCTGGTTGGCCCGGATACTACCAAACCTTTCCAGATATTCTGCGATGCATCTCTCCAAGGTCTAGGTGCAGTTCTTATGCAAGACCGTCAAGTTGTGGATTATGCTTCACGTCAGTTGAATGCACATGAGCAAAATTATCCCACTCATGACCTAGAACTTGCAGCAGTTGTGTTTGCCCTCAAGAAATGGAGACAATACTTGTTGGGTAACCGCACTGAAATCTTTTCCGATCATAAGAGTCTGAAATATATCTTCACTCAACCAAATCTAAACCTCAGGAAAAGGAGATGGATTGAAAAGATTAAAGACTTTGATCTCACCATTTCTTACACTCCAGGCAAGGCTAATGTTATGGCCGATGCTCTCAGTCGCAAGTCGTATTGCAATAATCTCATGATCATGGAAAGCCAACCTCCACTTCATGAAGAATTCCAGAAGCTGAACCTTGGTCTTGTTCCTCAAGGTTATCTTGCAAGCTTGACAGCCAGCCCAACTCTCGAGGACAAGATTCGTTCTGAACAACGTCGTGATGCTGAAATCAAGAAGATGGTAGAACACATCAAAGAAGGCAAGGAGAAATTTAAGTCCTTCTCAATTGATGACAAGGGAACTGTGTTCTTCGAAGGACGCATTGCAGTTCCTCAAGTTCAAAGTCTTAAAGATATCATTCTCAAGGAGGCTCATGAAACTCCTCTCTCCATCCACCCTGGAAGTACAAAGATGTACCAGAATCTTAAGACACTGTATTGGTGGTCTGGCATGAAACGTGAAATTGCTCAATACGTTTCCGAATGCGACGTTTGTCAACGTGTTAAGGCAGTCCATCAGAAAACAGCCGGTCTACTCCAACCTCTGAAAATCCCTGAGTGGAAGTGGGACATGATTGAAATGGACTTCGTCACTGGTTTTCCAAAGTCCAAGAAAGGCAACGATTCAATCTTCGTTGTTATTGATCGTCTCACTAAAGTAGCTCACTTCTTTGCTGTCAAAGAAACAATCTCAGCTAGCCAGTTAGCAGAGCTCTACACAGCAAAGATTGTTCCTCTTCATGGTGTTCCATTGGAAATAAGCTCAGATCGTGGAAGCATATTCACTTCTCATTTCTGGAAAAGCTTTCAAGAAGCATTGGGCACCAAACTTCTGTTCAGCACAGCTTATCACCCTCAGTCTCAAGGGCAAGTCGAAAGAGTCAATCAGATTCTCGAGGATATGCTCAGAGCATGTGGTCTCTCCTTTGGCATGAAATGGGAGGATTGCCTTCCATATGCTGAATTCTCCTACAACAACAGCTTCCAGGCAAGCCTAGGCATGGCACCATTTGAAGCTCTCTATGGCCGCAGATGCAGGAGTCCAATCAATTGGTCTGGAGCTGGTGAACGTTCACTCTTAGGCCCTGACATTGTTAAGGAAGCCGAGGAGAAAGTTCGTATCATTCGTGACAATCTCAAGATTGCTCAGTCTCGTCAGAAAAGCTACTATGACAGCAAGCACAGGGATATGATCTATGCACCTGGTGACAAAGCATATCTCCGTGTAACTCCCCTCAGAGGCACTCATCGTTTTTGTGTGAAAGGAAAACTTGCACCAAGATACATTGGTCCTTTCAACATCCTCTCAAGGCGTGCGGAAAATGCCTATCGTCTTGAACTTCCAGAAAAACTATCCAAGGTGCACGATGTGTTTCACGTGTCACAGCTCAAGAGGTGTTTCAAAGATCCAGATCGTGCAGTTGATCATGATTCCATTGAACTGCAAGATGATCTATCTTATGAGGAGCACCCTATTCGTATTCTCGTTGAGACCGAGCGTAAGACTCGCAACAAGAGCACCAAGTTCTTGAAAGTGCAATGGTCGCATCATTCCGATAAAGAGGCAACGTGGGAGACCGAAGAGGATCTTCGCAAGAAGTATCTGGACCTTTTCCTTTCTCAGTAGGAATCTTGAGGCGCGATTCCTTCAAGGGGGGCGTTTTGTAACATCCCAAGTATGAAAAACCACCCTAGCATGTTTGTTTCTTGTTTTATTATTGTTTTGCATCATGGCATCTTAATTATTGCATTTTTTTTCCTTTTGTTTGCATCTGTTTTACTTTGTTTTCACAATTGAAATTAAAACTATATTCAAACCTTTGTTTCATACTTGTTATGTTACAATTTTTTCCAAATAAAAAGTTCAATCAAAACAACCATTTGTTTTCATTAAACCATAAGGTTCAAACTATTAGAATTATGGCTTTTAATAATTCACTTAATCCAAACTTAATTCAAATGTTATTCAAATAAAATTCCAAACAGCAACCCCTTTGGAATTAATGAAATTCACAAAACAATTCTAAGCAATTTGTTGGAAATAAAATTGAGGGTTCAATCTAATTGAAATGTTTGTTTTTAATAAATCACTTAATATCAAAAACTCATTCAAATTTGAATCAAATTACAAACAACATTTTTGTTTTGAACCTTTTTGGAAAAACAAAACTTGGAAATTATTGCTGTCACATAATTAATCAATACCAAATTTTTTCCCTATTTTTTCTACCCCAAAACCCTATCTATTTTCTTCCTATTTCTATTTCTGCCAAAAAAAAAGTAACAGAACAAAAAAATAAAAAAAAAACGCACCAGAGGAGGGGAGCAGCACGGCCCAGCCCAGCTCCCCGGCCCGGTACCCCTTCGCACCCCCTCCTCTTTCTTCCCCGTGTACGGCAGGGCATCGAGCCCCGCCACGTCGACGCCGTCGCGCAGCAACGGCCAGCAGCGCCCTGCCGTCCCTATAAAACCTAGCCTAGACCCCCGAGCGCAGCCCTAGCCACCTACCTCCCTCCTCCCTCGAGCTGCGCCGCCGTTTTCCTCCATCTCTGCCACCTCTCTCTCCCTCTGAAGCTCACCGCCACCGAGCCCCTCTCTGAACCGGCGATGATCGCCGCCGGTGGACTGCAGCTCCCCTCGGGCTAACACCGGGAACGGCATCCCCTCGACTCCAGCTACGCCCTCGACACCGCCGCTGTGCCTGAAACCAACCGGAGCGCCGCCGCCAACCTCGTCGCTGTCGCTGCCGGAGTTCTTCCCCGAGCCTCTGCTACCTCAACGGCGAGGGTGAGCACGCCTCTCACCTCCCTCTGTTCCCCTCTGCATCGCGAGCACAAGCACATGCGCGCACACCACCCCCACGCTAGCACAGCACACGGCCGAGCAGCACAACCACGGCAGGCCGCCGTCCGCCGGCGTGGTGTTTCCGTCAGGTTCAGAAAGGCGCGTGTTTTCGTCAGTTTCAGATAGCAGACACGAACTGAAGAATAACCTCACTGCGTAGCGTATACTGACAAGAACCAGTTCGCTACCTCAGCGGTAGCACACAGCGCACGCACGCGTTCGCTCGCGGGTTCGAGCCCTGGCGCTCGCAAATAACCCAACCTTTTTTGCGCTGGGCTGCTGACAGGCAGGGGCCACCTGCCAGTGGCCTCTGCTGCCACGTGAGCGCCACGCAGCCCAGGGGCCCTCTGTCAGTGGCTAGGGTTAGCCACTGCAGAGTGAAAAACGTTTTTCAGCTTTTCTTTTTCAAATTTAGGTCCTTTTCATTACAGATTGGTCCCTGGAATGAAAATGCTAATAACTTTTAAATTACAAATCCAAATAATAAAAATAAAATATGTTTGTTGAACCAAATTAAATTCTCTACCTGTTTATAACATTTGTTTTCTGTTTTGAATAATTCAAAGGCATTCAAATTTCAAATTCAAACAATTCATTTGAAATTTGATTAATTGCATAACTAATTCATACTTAATCCAAATAACATAAGTAAAATATGTTTTCCATGCTATTTTGAACCATCTTTTCAAATATAAATTTTGTTTCATGTTTTGAATAATTAAAATTGCTTAAATACTTTAAACCTTGTTTAAATCATTTAAATTTGCTAAATTCATAACTTGCTCAAATTAAATTATTTTTGAACATGTAAAATATGTTTTCAAACCAGAAAAACATAAACTTTTCAAATATGAATTTGGTTTAATGTTTTGAACAAGTAAAATTTCAAATAAATTCATACTTGAATTAAATTCAATTAAAACTTGTTTAATCTTGTCTAATTAATAATTAAATCATTGTAATCCCTTTTTCAATAATTGAAACATGTAATCCACCCAAAATTTTGTGTTCTTTTCAAATATGAACTTTGCTATCTGTTTTGAACAATTTTAATTGGTGAAAACAACAAATACTTGTGTAACACCTTTAAGTAACCAAAATTTCCCTAACTTAATAAATAAATTTCTAAACTTGGTAAACCTTATTTTAAATTGTTTCTGTTGTTGTTATTTTTCTGTTTTCCTCATCCATGCATCATACTAATCCACTTTCACCTGTTGGTTAGTTGTAAAACAATTGTTTCAACCATAATTCATGGGCTTTCATATGCAACTCAAATTGCATATGGGTCCATTTAAACATGTTATGTTACCATGTCAACTAGGTTATTTCTATGCATCAATTAAATGGTCATGCATCATCCCATGATTGTGCATTATGCCATGTTATTGATTGTTTATCTCTCTGCGTTGTTTGTTTGCTTCTTCTCGAATAGACGACGACGTTGAGACAGACGAGGTTTACGACACCCCTTCTGAGGAGTTAGCCCAGCACCAGGCTACTGAGTTTGCAGGCAAGTATTCACTCACATGAACCATTGTGTTCCTTTCAACATTGGATACTTTGTCTATTCTGCTAGCCTTTGAATAGTTGTTTCTGTTACGAACCTATCACATGTTATCCTTTAACCCTGATATAGCCTCACCTCCACACCTATAACCCCATTGCTTGTTGCCCGTGTCTTACTAGCATGTTTAGGGTTGTTTCTGCTCGAGTCTGTTACCCGTTACTTTCTGTTACTATATTTCTATTATGTTCTGGGGCTCGATGTTAAACAACAACCTGTTAATTTTGAGGTAATAATAATTTGCTGATAAGGCACCGGCAGGAGGCCCGGCGTGGTTTTGAGGCCTGCTAGTGTCGACCCTAATTAGGAAAAGGGTCTTGTCTACTGATCCATGATGAGCGCACTATCCGCATGTGGGAAGCGTGTATGGGCGCCCCCCTCAATTTGATTCGATTCGCATCTCGTCCAAATCGCCACACTTAGTTCGGGCTTTCCATTTGATGCCCTCATATGCAGGTACGAACCCGAGGCCAGGGTGGAACTTTTGTAGTCGGCATTTAGGGCGGCGTGGTCTTAGAGTGCTATGAGGGTCCCCTTTTCTTCGTGGGGCTCGATTAGCCGCGCACGCACAACACGTGGTTCTTTGGGCTTGATGCGAAGAAGAGTTGAGTTGTGTAGAGTGCCTCGCTTGGTGGGTTTGATTCCCGTCTGGCGGGATATTCTTACGTGTACGGCCAAATTGGTGCACCCCTGCAGGGATAAATCTTCTCGAGAAGTCGTGTTATCCGCGGTTATGGTTAACTTGGTGAAAGTACTGGCTAACAAGTACTCAGAACAACTTACACCTAAGTAATGATAACTTGACTAGTAATAGTCTTATTGACACAATAACTTGACCCATCATTAATCCAACTGTGTGAGTTATCCTCGGACTGCTTCTTTGGATAAGGGGCGAGATCCAGGATGGGTTTGTTTGGAGTTAGTTATAGTTGGTTACGATACGCTATCTTATCTCCTTTCTGTTAGCCGGAAGTTGTAGTATGTATCTGTAGTTGGTTAGTGCAGCCAGCTGCCGCATCTTTTGTATCACCCCTTTCTTCCGTTGAACCCAAAGCATCTGTGCTTGGTGTTGACGGGTTACACTTTGGTGAACTGTGAGTCTGGCTTGCCAGTACGTTGTTGTACTGACCCCTTTGGGGCTGTGGTTTCCGCAGATAACGCTTACGAGGATCCCCGTGATGGTTACTACGTGGAGTTCGATGAGGCTGCTGACGAGTAGATAGCGGACCCGGGCAGGATCCGAGACATCGTGGATGGGCTCCGTCTTTTCGTTTCCGGCTTCTTAAGCCTATTTGGATTTGTCTGTACTCAGACCCTTTGAATGCTTCCGCTGAGATGTAATGATGATATGTTGGGACATGTGTCCTCTGGATGATTGTATTTGCTATCTCTACTCTAGTGAGAGCTATTTGCAACTTATTTCTATTTATTTGTGTCTTAGAGATATGTTGTGCTATCATTCTGTTAAACGCCGTTGACGTACCATGTGTGTATGGTATGAAGTACGTCAATGGTAGTATCCTGATTTCTATGGGATGGTTTACGTAGACGATGAACAGTAGGGGTTGGTTGTCACACATACGTGTGTTGGCCTACTCGTAAGAGATGCGGGTGCCGGTAAGCCCCGTAATCCAATCAACTACTGTTCAACGGAACTGCGAGTATCCTCTAGAAGTCCGGGTGCGACAAGATCTTTCGGGTCTTACCTTCATATTCGAAGAATATGGCATCCGGATGTGCCTAGTCGGCCGAACAATCCAGGTTTTTATGATGTAAAAATATCATGCGAGTGAGAAAAGGGTAGGTTCTGCCTACTCGTGTAATTTTTGAATGAGTAGTTCTTTTATCCATACGAAAGAGTTTTCGTGTTAGGAGTTTTTATGCCCATATGAAAGAGTTTTCATGTTTGGGAGATCATGCCCATACGAAAGAGTTTTCGTGTGCAGGGCATTTTTCACCGTTTTAAAGGAGTCTTGCCTCATGATTTATTCATGAAAAAGTTGCTTCTATTCGAAGGAGTTTTGTTCATACGAAGTTATTTTCGCGTTTGAACTTTCCATTCGAAGCTTTCTTCAATTTGATGATGCACGCCATGACGTCATGGAGCACTTTTCTCCTCCCGATGGGACGTGACGGAGTGAGAGCAGAAGGTCTGGCCCACATAGTCAGCTTTTTGACCGGGAAACGAGACGTCGTTCCCGGTTTTTACGCAAACTGTGCAGTAAATGCGCACGATCTTCTGTTAAGATCGTGGCAGGAAACAGCGCTCACCGCCCCCTCGTTTCGTCTTCACACGTGCTGGCGGCGATGGGCGCCACGTGGCGCATCGAGTGGCCAGTATCGATTCGTTCCGTGTATAAGTACGGGTCTTTGTGATGCGGTAAAACTTTCCCAGCCTTCGTCTTCCAGTCCATCTTCTTCCTCGCGCTCATCTTCTCCCTTTCTCCAAGATCGTGCTGAGCAGCGATGGCGGGAGGCAAGAGACGTGGTGCTGCCATTTCCGCATCCGGGGAAGCTTCGGTGCAACCTGCGCCGCGTTCGGGAGACTGGCGTTCGCCCAACACCACAGCGAAGAGCATCAAGGAGATGCAGCGGGAGGGGCTGCTGCCGGCGGAGTCCGAGAAGCGGGTGTGCCTCGGAAAGAAGGAAGAGGTACCCAACCCGCAAGCGAACGAGCGCGTGGTCTTCGCGGACCACGTGTCTCGCGGTCTTTCCTTTCCCCTCCATCCGTTTCTCGTCGGGTTGCTGTATGTCTATGGCATACAGCTTCACGATCTTCCTCCGAACGCGGTGCAACACATATCGTGCTTCATCGTGTTCTGCGAATGCTTCCTAGGCATTCGCCCACACTGGGCGCTCTGGAAGGCCCTTTTCAAAGTTCGGATCTTCCGCGAGAAATCGCGGGTAGACTCCGAGCCTGGCGAGCCGCTACGTACGGGTGGCTTTGGGATCCAAGCGAAATCGGAGACCAGCTACTTCAGCATGTACTTCATCGACTCCGCGTAGGGATGGAGGAAAAAATGGTTTTACGTCATCGACAACAGCTCGGGTGGGATCGTAGAATTCCACCCGTTCGCTGTTTTGAATCGGCGGAAATCCTGGGCGCACAAGCTGTCGGCTGAAGAAACCCAGGTCGTCGCGCCACTACTCGCAAGGGTGACAGCTCTCCGTGATCAAGCTGCTGGAGTTGTACTCAACGGGCTGCACCTGGCGGGTATCTTTCTCAAGCGCAGGATCCAGCCTCTACAGCTCAGACCTTCCACGATGTGGGAGTACCAAGGCTCTGAGGATCCTAGCCGAGTGAGTCGCGAGGAGCTCTCGAACGCCGAGTTCGAGAAGAAGATTGCGGCTATCACTAGCCTGAAGGCGGGCGAGAAATTTCCCGACTGCACAGTCGCACCCTTCGACGCGTCGAGGCCTCCACCAGCCGAGGTGAGTTTATTCTTCTTCTCCTCTTTTATTTTCTTGCTTGTTCTGAGTTTCAGTCGATTGAATTTTCTCTTGCTTTCTTCTGTCTTCTTCGTAGAGCTTATCCGTGGCCAACTGCTACCCTCCAACTTCTGGAAAGGAAGCCTCGGATTTATTGGCGAGTAACCTGGACGGCCCGGCCGATACCAGTGTTGCCAATGCTACTTCGAGTTCCGAGCACGATTCTTCGGATGTCGCAGAGGACTCGAATGGCGGTCTCCTTCCCCCCAAGCGCCGTCGAGTAGAGGATGACGAGGCTACCTCCAAAGACAACTCCTTGGAGGACTCGCCCAGGAAGGATCCCCTCTCTGCGACTCCGCTGCGCTCACTCGCCCCTTCTCCTTCGTTCCCAGTAATCCAAACCGCTTGGAATGCGGATATGCTGGATGAGGATGAAGATGATGAGTAAGTCTTTCTCCTCGTTCTTAGTCGAACGTTTTCCTTTGCATCTTTGTTGACACTTTGTCTTTTGTTGCAGCCTTCAAACCATTAGTCCTCGCAGGTATGCCTCTTCCCTTCCTCCCGAAAGGAAGAATGAAGCAGGAGCTGCGGGTGAGACTCCTACTGCTGGCACTGTCCAGAATTCGCCCAGCGCAGCCCCCAATGCGGCGACTACGGAACATGGAGTTCCTAGTTCTGCTGCCGGAGCTTCAGCTTCAAAAGAGGTGACGGGTAGCTCAGCAGATCCCCTCTCCCGTGCCAAGGGCTAGGTCAATTCTGCTACTTGCCTTTAATTTGTTATCGGGTGCACGACAGTGCTCCCGATGGGAGTAGCCCCCGAGGCTGTAGTTGATCGCATGTGATCGGCTACAGGCTCAAAGACTGTCTTTTCCTTCTTCTTGGTTTTATCGGGTGCACGGTAGTGCTCCCGATGGGAGTAGCCCCCGAGGCTTTACTCGATTGATTGCAATCGGGTATAGGCTCCAATTTTTCTCTTCTAATTCTTCTATTTCTGTGTTCTTTCGGCGATGGGTATAGCCCCCGATGGGAGTCGCTCGTTGACTCTCTTGCGGCGATTGGCCGCCGCGTTGTTTTTGCTGAGTCTGAGTGCGGGATCCTTTGGGCGGACCGCAGTCGACTCACCACAGAGAATGAGCTCCTTCGAGGTGAGTTTTCCATCCTTTCTCGCTTTCGTTTTCCACCAATTCTTCGACTCTGATTACTGTTGTCGTGTGCAGCTCAACTTGAATTTTTGAAGGCCGAGAAAGATAATGCCTCCGCCCAGGCAACAACTCTAGAGGCAGAACTGGCGACTGCCCGGCAGGAGCTCGAGTCTTCCCGCATGTTAAATGCCGATTACGAGGGAAAACTTGCGGCTGCCCAGGACGCCCTGAAGAACTTGGAGGATGCTGGCGCCAAGGCGGATGCCAATCTCGTCAATTTTATTCGTCCCCTTGCTGAGCGCTTTGCGGGTAAGTTTGTACTTTTCTACAATCTTATTTTTGTCTTGGTAGATCTTTTGGACTAACACCCTTTTTTGTTCTTAGGTCTTCTGGGTGTCCCCCTGGAGCTTGCTGGGGTTCCTCGAGTGGACGCATTGACAGATTCTTGCGCCCAGCTTAGGAGGCATGCTGCAGGGGTTTGCTCCTTGGTCGGCAATGCCACTCAAGTGTTGACGCAGCTGCATGGTCGCCTTCTCGTCAATGCTGCATCTCCACCCGTGCTAGGTGATCTGCTGAAGATCTTCTCGGAGAGCAATCTCCTTGATGCCTACGCGGTCGCTCAGTCGGAGTCTGGGGCGAAGACGACCATCCAGTTCGCGCTGGCGCATGGAGTTAGCGGCTTGGAGGAGGCCTACTCGGATCTCCCAGTCGATCCTTCCACAGGCAAAAAGGTAGGGCTTCGTCGATTTGGCGAGCCAGCCGCTGTCCTCGCTCGGAAGTTATCTGAGCTGTTTGCTCGACTTAAGGGAGGGACGACTGCCGCGAGTGGGAGTACCACTGTAGCTTCTTAGTTTACTTCGATTGTAGTTTGCAACTTCGATTGTAATGAACCCTGTGATGTGCTCCCGTTTTTCCAATGTTTTAATCGAGATGCTTTTGCTGAAATGCTTCCTGCGATTGTACGTGTGCTCCCGATGGGAGTAGCCCCCGAGCACCTGTCGAATAGGTGGTGAATATATCTCGAGTAGGGCACCTTATTCCTTTAATCTTCTTTGTACTTTTCAGGTATCCGAGGTGGTCGCAGAACCTTCAGGTGGACCTGCTGCCCCAACAGATCCGCGTGTCGCCGATGTGGGGTCTTTAGCAGGTCTTCGTGATCGTGTAGCTGATGGCGAGCGCAGGCTGAAAGCGTTGCGCGGGGTAGCCGATGTGGCGAAGTCCAAGCAAAAACTGGCGACTGAACGCGAACAGTTTCTGATGGACGAGTTGGCTTCCGTCGCTAGGGACTTGTTGTGTAAGTAATACAGCCTCCGAGTCTTATTTGTCTTGTGTCCTTGCCTAATCGTGCATATTTGCTCTTCAGTTGTTAAATTGGATGATAGGGAGGAAAAACAGTGGGTAGAAAACCACATTCTTCAAGAAGCTGGCAGCTCAAGGCCCCATGCAAGTAATTTTTGGTCTGATCGCAGTCGAGGCTTTGTGCTGGCTAATTTGAAGTTCCGTATCACCCAGGTAAAAGTTCTCGTGAGTTCTTTTCACGAGGTCTTGATCGCGATGAACGCTGCGTTCTATCCGCTGGAAAGGGGTCCTGAAGACTGGAGCCATCTCCTCAGGCTGTTCAGGCAAGAGGGAGAGATTCGCGAGTGTGTGCGCAATCAGATGACTTGCGGCGCGGTGGTGGCTCTCCCCTTTGTCCGGATATGGCATCCTGAGATAAATTTTAACGCCGTAGCTAGGCTTCTAGATGGTCCGATCGATGATATTTCACCGCACTATGACGATGTTCGTCCTGCAGCGGAGAAAATCATTCGACTAACCTCTAAGGAAGTAGATAGAGTGTTGGCGACTGAGAATGCTTATCGCCATGATTGATTGTTGGATGTGTACATCCTGTGATGCTGTATAGTTTGTAAAAACTCTTGTAAGGTGTGTGACCCTGTATGTATAAATTTTCCTGTGATGCTTAGTTGTAGGCGTAACCCCCGTGTGTTTATGGGGTGTGTACCTGTAACTATTTTAGCATGTAAGAATGGAGTAAATATGGTTGAGAAACCATGTATTTTATTACGATGACTGAGAAGTCATGTATTCGAGCTACAAGAGTGGCTAGTATAGCCTTATTTGTTGTGAGAACAAGTAAATCTAGGGATAAAATTTTCGGAGGTGTGCGATATTCCAAGGATTGGAATAGATTCCTCCAGTCGATGGGTTCTTCAGCCTGTAGGCTCCGCCTGGGATAACTTCGTGTATGACAAAGGGTCCTTCCCATGGTGGCTCGAGCTTGTGTCCCTCCTTCTGCTTGAGCCGCAGCACTAGATCTCCTACCGCGAATGCTCTGTGGCGTATGCAGCGACTATGATAGTTTCGCAGTGATTGTTGATATACTGCGGATCTTGCGAGCGCTATGTCGCGCATCTCATCGAGTGCATCCATATCTTCCGCGAGTGCCCTGTTGGAGGTTTCTTCGCTGTAAGCCACAACTCGTGGGGCGCTGAACCTAACATCCTCGGGAAGGACCGCTTCTGCCCCGTATACCATGAAAAATGGCGTGTAGTTTGTGGATCGATTTGGAGTTGTGCGGAGGCTCCATAGTACGGAGGGTAGCTCTTCGGCCCAATGTCCTGCTGCTGGTTGTAGACGATCGAGTAGACGTTTCTTGATGCCAGCTGAAACTAAGCCGTTGGATCTTTCGACTTATCCGTTCGTTTGCGGGTGGGCAACTGAAGCAAACTTGAAGTTGATGCCCTTTTCCTCGCAGAACTGTTGTGTTTCCTTTGCCGTGAAGTTTGTACCATTGTCTGTAATGATATCGTGTGGTACCCCAAATCAGCATATGATGGAATCGAGGAACTTGACGGCGCATTGGGCGCTAGCCGAAGTTACTGGCATGGCCTCGATCCATTTGGTAAATTTGTCGACTGCGACCAGCAAGTGTGTATATCCACCCGACGTGGACTTGCGTAGTGGTCCTACCATGTCTAGCCCCCACTGTGCAAAGGGCCAGGCGATGGGTATCATGTGCAATTCCGTAGCAGGTGCATGTGGTCTTGGTGCGAATCGCTGGCAAGCGTTGCATCGTTCGACTAGTTCCTTCGCATCCTTGGCTGCCGTGAGCCAATAGAATCCTGCTCTGAAGGCTTTTCCCATGATTGTTTTCCAACTAGCGTGATGCCCACAGTCTTCTTGGTGGATGTCCTGGAGTAATTCTTTGCCATCTTCGAGCGCGATGCAGCGCTGAAGTATACCCGAGATGCTTTGCTTGTATAATTCTCCGTTGATTACCCGAAAGGATTTACTGCGTCTGATTATCTGTCTAGCCTCGCGAGGATCGGCCGAGAGCTGTCTGGTGGACAGGTAGTCGAGGTATTTCTGCGTCCAGACTGGCTCGACTAGAAAAACCTGTCGTGAAATGTTATGAATAACCTCGATGATGGCGACTTGCAGGCTGACCTCTGTTTCTGGTGTTGTGGGTGTTCCTGCAGCTTTTTTGACTTTGACTGAGCGCTTGATCATCCGCTCGAAATATATTCCTGGTGGTATGGGTGTGTTTGTGGAACCCATGTTTGCCAGTTTATCTGCTTCTTCGTTGCTGGATCTCGCAATGTGCTTCAGCTCGCATCCCTTGAAGCTTCCTTCGAGTAGGTTGTACATGTCGCGATATGCGACCATGTTCTCAGCAATTGCGTCGCATTCTTTCATCGTCTGCTGCACGATGAGATTTGAGTCGCCGTAGATCATTAATCGGGTGGCTCCACAGGCAACTGCCATCTTCATCCCATGCAACAGAGCTTCATATTCTGCGTCGTTGTTTGATGCCGGATCATCGGGTGGAAAATCCAATCGTAGGACGTATTGCAGCTTGTCTCCCCTAGGCGATATGAGTACGATTCCAGCTCCTACTCCTTCGTTTCTTTTGGAGCCGTCAAAGTACATTATCCAGTTGCTCGTATATTCAGGTGGTCCGGGCGTTTGTAGCTCTGTCCACTCGCTTAGGAATTCCACGAGTACCTGGGATTTGACTGCATTGCGCCCTGCATAAGTGATGTCCCAAGCGCCCAGCTCGATGCTCCATTTGGCTATTCTTCCGGATGCCATAGGGTTGTTCATGATTGTCCCGAGTGACGCATCATTAACCACTGTGATGGCGTGTTCCTGGAAATAGTGCTTGAGCTTTCGGGCTGTAAGAACAATTCCATACGCGAGCTTCTGGTAATGAGGATATCGTTGCTTGCATGGCGAGAGCACTTCACTGATGTAATAGATTGGTCGTTGGACTCCGTACGCTTTGCCCTCCTCAGGTCGTTCGAGATTTCTGTGCTGATGACCTGGTTTGTGGCGGCTAGGTACAAGTAGAGTGGCTCCCTTTCTTGCGGTGTTGCAAGGACGCGTCTGCTTTGCAACGATCGCTTCAAGTCTGCAAACGCTTGTTTAGCTTCTGGTGTCCACTCGAATTTGTCCGTCTTCTTCAACAGCTTGTAGAAGGGTAAAGCTTGCTCTCCCAATCGGGCGATGAACCTGCTCAGAGCGGCTAGTCGCCCTGCGAGCTGCTGGACTCCGCGTAGATTGGTTGGCTCCTTCATAGTCAAGATTGCTTGTATTTTCTCTGGGTTGGTTTCGATGCCTCTGGCGGATACCAGGTACCCGAGAAGTTTTCCTGCTGGGACGCCGAAGACGCATTTTGTCGGGTTGAGCTTGATCCTATATGCGTTGAGGGCGTCGAATGTTTCTCTAATGTCCTCGAGGAGTGTGTCCTCAACTCGAGTCTTGATGACAATGTCGTCAACGTACACTTGTACGTTCTTGCCAATGAGCTTGGCGAGGCATTTTTGCATGCAGCGCTGGTATGTTGCGCCTGCGTTCTTGAGCCCGAAGGGCATTGTCGTGTAGCAATATACACCATGTGGTGTGATGAATGTTGTCTTTTCTTCGTCCTCCCGTTTCATCCGGATCTGATTGTAGCCCGAATAGGCGTCCAGGAAGGAGAGGCGTTGACAGCCTGCCGTTGAGTCCACGATCTGGTCGATTCGCGGGAGGGGGAAGTTATCCTTGGGGCAGTGCTTGTTTAACGATGTGTAGTCGATGCATACCCGAAGGATGTCCGTGTTCTTCTTGGGGACCAGCATTGGGTTTGCTAACCAGGTGGATATCTTAATCTCCCTGATGAAATTTGCTGCTAGCAATCTGTTTACTTCTTCTCCAAGCGCTTTCTACTTGGGTTCTGAAAATCGTCGAGTAGTCTGTTTGATGGGTCTGGCATCTGGAAAGACTTCGAGTGAGTGCTCGGCAAACTCCCTGGGTATTCCTGGCATATCTGAGGGCTGCCAGGCAAAATTTTCCCAGTACTCACAGAGGAGTTCGACGAGCGCGCTTTCCTATGCTTGCGAGAGGGTGGTTGAGACCATCGCTGTCTTCGCAGAATCTGTCGGGTGCACTTGATGCTTTCGGGTGTCACTGTTGGCGCTGAAATCTAGCTCAGGCGCGTTTTTCTTCGTGAGGGGCATCACGGAGTGATCCGTGGTTTTTGCCAGCTCTTGAAGTTCTTCTTGCATCCCGAAAGATTTTGCGATCTCATTGAATTCAATGTCGCACTTGTTGGATTTCTGAAAGTCTCCGTCGATGGTGATCACACCATATTCTCCAGGTAATTTGAGCTTCAGGTATGCGTAGTGTGGTACTGCCATGAATCTGGCGAACGTTGTTCGACCAAGAATGGCGTGGTACTGTGAAGGCCAGTCGACGACTTCGAAGTCGAGGAATTCTCTTCTGTAGTTTCTTTTAGTACCCAGCACAACTTCTAGGTTGATTGTTCCGAGTGGACGGATTGCCTTTCCCGGAACTATCCCGTGGAAGGATGTTTCTGATTCCGCAAGGCCGTCCAGGTTCCTGTTCATCCGACGGAGTGTATCCGCGTAAATAATATTGATGCCACTGCCACCATCCATGAATACGCGGGCCAAGTCGTAGTTGCCAATCTGTTCTTGGATGACGAGGGCGGCGTGTCCTGGTCGATAGACTCGTGGTGGGTGGTCTTTCATCGAGAATGTGATCGGCTGATCCGCCATCTTCAAGTACTCGGGCTTTGTTGGCGGAGTATGCACAGCCATGCACAACTGCCTTGTGTTAGTCTTTTGAGCTCTGCGGGATGGACATACCTTCTGGATCATTGCGAGTTGCCCTGCCGGATTCGGGTATGCATTGGCCCCGGAGTTTTGTGCAGGTGGTGCTGGCAGTGCAGCCAATGCCATGTTTGGATTTGCTGGTGGAGGTAGGTGTTGTAGAGGCTAGAATCCTTGGTGGCCTCCTCCTGGTGGTGGTGGGTAATTTGGAGCGGCTGCTGATCTATTTTTCTTCGTGAAAGCCTCATGAATGTCATGGAACTTCCGACAGTCCTTGTGGAGGTGCGTTGCCTTGGTTTTGCCCGTGCGCTTATCTGTAAACAGATGTAGCGAGCAGTAAGCGTCAAGGTCCTCCTCGGGACTTTTTTCTTCAACTTTTGGTTTCCATTCGCGACTTCCATGTCGTCCGGAATCGCGACTTCGCGTGAACTCCGCTGCCACCATCTCTTCTCGATCTTCGTGATCGTAGTATTTCCTTCTCTTTCTTCGGCCATGGCGATCTTCGTCGTGTGCGGGTGATGATGCTCTCTCACTGCGCACCGCATCTTCTCCGTTAGCCCATTTGTCGGCTATGTTCATTAGCTCCCCAATAGTTTTGGGTGCGGCTCTGCCTAGTTCTTCTCTGAAAGCAGTTCTTCGGGCGCCTTTCGCGAAGGCTTCAATCGCCACTTCTTCCGAGATGGTTCCCGCAGTGTTCCTGAGCGTGGTCCACCGCTGGATATATTCGCGGGTAGACTCGCCGCTTTTCTGCTTGCATGCTCGCAGTTCTTCAATGGTGGCCGGCCTCTTGTAGGTCGACTGGAAATTTTTGCAAAAGTCACGGTGCAAGTCATCCCACGATGCGTAACAAGATCTTGGTCTTCTTTCCAGCCAACTGCGGGCCGCGCCAATGAGATGCAAATTGAGATATTGCATAGCTGTGTTCTTGTTCCCACGTTAGCATTTTACTGCCGTGAGGTAATCGCTTAGCCATTGAGAGGGCTCGAGTGAGCCGTCGTACTTTGTCACTTCCGTGCTGAGCTTGAATCTCCTGGGTAGAGGCGCCTCGCGGATGCTACGGGCAAAGCAGAGCGCACCGCAGGTTTCGTCATCCGAAGAGTCGGACGAAGAGCGCTCGCGATATCGCGAAGCCCTTGCCTTATCTACCTTATTTTGTGCGATGTCAGATCGCGCGTCATGTCCTGGCCGGTCGCGGTCGGCGTCCTTCCTTGGCTCCTCGCTTCGTTTTCGCGAGCGGCTGCCGTGATGTCGCGATCTTTTGTCTCTCGGGCTGCCTTCGTTGCTGCTTCGACTGTCGTCACGGCGCCGGGCTTCTTTTCCTCGCCCACGACGTGGCGACCTGTCCCTTCTTGGCGAAGAGCTCCTATGTTTGCGGGACGCCTATTTTTCCTTCTCCTTCTCCCGTTCCTTCTCCAGCTGCTCTATGGCTTTCTTGCGGTCGTAGGAGGCGAGCCTCGTGGCTGCCAGTCCTAGTCCCTTGCGCACTTGTTTATACTGCTCCGCCCGAGGGTCACTTTCTGTCGGTTGATTCATCTGCATGTAAGTTGCTGCGGCTAGAACCGCGGCAGCATGAGTTTGCGGGTAGACGTAGCCGTCCTCATCGACTCGCATGAGAGATGGAGTGACCGACCTGCTTGTTCCGGCTAGGGACTCGATGTTCCTGGATGTAGATGCGTGCCCCTTCCTCGTGGGTCGGGTTCCGACCGAGGGTGCCATGGACAGCTCAGCTCGTCGTTGACTTGACTCATCCGCCGCTCTTCTTCGGCGGGCCAGATCTACCCGAGCGTCCTTGATGGTTGCGGCTGCTCTCACTAGGTGATAGTGGTAGGCAACCATGTCTTCGTGTGATGCTCCGGCTGCGGGTGGCTTGCTCGTTCGCATAGCCTCCTTGGCTCGGTCCCAAGATTCCCGTGAGACGCCGATTATGTTGCGCTCTGCCGCACTATGTTCCTTTTCCGGGGTTTGTTCCGACCCTGCCATGCAGACTTGGGCCAGTCGAGGCTCGTGTGTCCTAGGCGCAGATCGGAAGGCCCTTTGAACCTTTGAGGGCTCCTCTGTCGAGAGGGTATGGTAGTCGCTGGCGTTGAAGCGGATGGATTCGCCGCTTTTCTCCAGATGACGGCGCGAGTCGACAGCTCCAGATTCAGTTTCTGATTCGTCCGAGAAGTGGAGGATTCCGTCCCTGTTGGTCACGAATTTCAGGCTCCCGAACGTCAAGGTGACGCTCCTCTCCAGATCCTCGAATACCGGGCGTGATTCCGGCGAGTGAGGTGTGACCACGACAGATACGATCCGTATAGGATTGTTCGGAGCCGTAGTCGATGGTTTCCAACGGGGGTTGGTTGTCGATGAAGCCGAAGATGCCGGTGATCCAGCGCCCGCCGTTCCCACAGACGGCGCCAATTGTCGAATCTGTGACTCTACAAATCCCTTAGGTGAGCCTATCGGGTTTCGACTAGGAGAACTCATGAGCGCAGGTGGAATCGTCGGCTAGACAGGGGGCGAGTTTTACCCAGGTTCGGGGCCCTCGTAGAGGTGAAACCGTTACTCCTTCCTCTGTCGATCTGTATTAATCGAGTAAATCGGTTACAATGGTGGTGGCTCGAGTCGAGAGTATGATCTTAAACTCAAGGATTTGGTGTTGCGGTGTTGCTTGGCCTCCTTCCGGTGGCTCTCCTGGCCTTATATAGGTGGCCAGGTCTCAAACCCTACCCGGAGAGGACTCGAACTCTAACCTTAGGTCGGTTACATATTTCCAAACTTAACCCGCAAGTTAGTGCGGGTGGGCTTCACGTGGGCCTTCTGGAATACTCCAAAGGCTCCTCTTCTTGGGACTTAACCTTGGCCTTAGATAGGGGTGTCCTTACCCGCAGGGTCCAGGATCCATGTCTTCGTCACGCCGTCACCTCTAAAGTCCAATCTAGGGCTTCTGGAGTCCTGCTCCGGCACCCTGCCGGAGAGGGGAATCGTCATCGGAGGCTTCTACATCGCCATGATCGCCTCCAGACAGATGCATGAGTAGTTCATCTTGGGACTATGTGTCCATAGTTGTAGCTATATGGTTGTTCGCTCCCCTATGCCTCCATGTTTAGAGTCTCGTAAGCTTCCTCACATGATCGATAACACCGATATGTAATTGTGCATGTTGTGTTTGCTGGGGTCCAATGAACCATGAAATTATGATTATTTTGTTCATGTCAATCTGAGTTGCTTCACTTATATCCGTAGAGAGTTTTAATCTTGTCTTGGAGTGCTCTTCGGTGTTTATGATTACCTTGGCCACGTAGTTGTTTTCACCTCCAAGAGAGGGTTTATATGCTAGATGGTAGTTCGTGCCTCCCTTACATCTGTGCTCGAGTGACAGAAACGTGACAGATGAGGAATGTGATGTAGGGATAAAACAGCGGTCCTCTTGTCTATGGACGAGGACCACTGCTTACATTACGTACTTGTTCTTAATTCCTTTTTCTGTTCACGCAAAGCAATCACTTCGTCGCTGCAAAATCATACCAGAGAGATTTGCTGGATAGCTTTCTTGAGGTGGACTTTTAGATATGGATGCATGCTAGATAGCGGTTCATATGTGATGGAGGGATGATAACCCGGTATGCCAAACTCCAAGGAGTAACCCGGCCCAAAGGACGGTGTGCAGGATCCGGCTAAGGATAAGGAAGCTTGCGGAGGCCCAAGTCTGTAGGCCCAGCAATCCGGGTTGTGGGTTATTGTAAAGGAAAGCTAGGGTTTATGCGCCGTGTCCGGGTAGGATCCAGGGTGCGCCTTGGGGAATAAGCCAGGGGGTACGGGTGCTTTATAAACCGACCCCCAGGTTTATTTTTAGACAGAGATCTAAGAACCCTAGCAATATCGCGTGACATCGAGCACCAAGTGTAATCCCAAAGTTGAGTTATTATATCAAGATCGGAGACTCGGCGACTTTGATTGCCGGCTACCAGATCGAATTGCACCATGTTTTCCTCTGAGCTAAACCCTCTCCCAAATACCTGTGTCGTCTTGCCCCAAGATCAGTTACCCCCGGTAACATCTGCCGTGATTATCCCACGACAGTTGGCGCCCACCGTGGGGCCTGCGTCCAAAGGTGTTTACATCACGGGAGAAGCTCGGAAGGGCATGGAGAATCTTGTCATCGGCGAAATCTACATCGACCACGAAGGAGAAAAGATGGTGGACGATTCCGGCTGGGGGCCAGAATCGGATCACCTCGAGTCCGGATCTATGGTGACGATTGGCCGGATCAACATCTTCATCGGCACGGTACGAACGACTAATTTAAAAGGACAATATCATGTGCATACTACAGGAACTTCCAGCAGGAACAAGGAGACATTAAAGCAAGCGGCAAACTCGGTTTCGTTGGCCGCGCCGGGATATCTCAGATGGGCGGAACAAGAGGTAACGTGGAGTAGAAAAGACCATCCGGAGAAAGTAGAGCGTCCAGGAGTCTTGGCATTGGTAGTTGCTCCACAGGTTAATGGTTACGAATTGAAGAGGGTCCTGATGGACGGTGGAAGTAGCATCAACATCCTTTATTGGGAAACCTTCTTACGGATGAGTCTCAAAGAGTCTCAGTTACAAAAAAGATCGACAATCTTTCATGGGATCGTGCCAGGTCACTCGGCGAGCCCCGAGGGAAGGATCACCTTGGAAGTTGCTTTTGGAGAATCGACGGATAATTATCGAGTTGAGTGGCTCACGTTCAAGGTGGTCAAATTGCGCAGTCCCTACCACGCGCTGTTTGGGAGGCCGGCTTACGCCCAATTCATGGCTAGGCCGTGCTACGTGTATTTGCAGCTGAAAATCCCGGGTCCTAAACGGACCATCACTATACATGGGAACCGGGATATAGCGGCCGAGTGCGACGAAGGAGATTCGGTTATGGCTGAGCAAGCATGCAGAAAGGAAGAACTCGAATATTACCGGTCTCAAGTAAATCCGGACGATAGAACAGCCTTGAAAAAGCCTAATACCGAGGATGAGAGAGCAAAATTCAAGGCAGCACAAGACACCAAGAAGATAGATTTTGTCGAAGGGGATTCCACTAAGCAGTTTACCATAGGGTCTAACTTGGGAAAAGAGCAGGAGGAAGCGCTCGTGGAGTTTATTCGTTCGAATGCAGATGTGTTTGCCTGGACACCTAGCGACATGCCGGGTATCCCTACAGAACTGGCTGAGCACAGTTTGCATGTGGATCCCAAGTCCAGGCCCGTGAAGCAAGGTTTGAGGAAAATGAATGAGGAAAGAAGGAAGGCTATAGGCGAAGAGATCGCTCGGCTATTGGCAGCCGGCTTTATCATGGAAGTATTTCACCCGGATTGGTTGGCTAACCCGGTTCTAGTGATGAAAAAGACCAATGAGTGGAGGATGTGCATTGATTTTACGAGTCTCAACAAACATTGCCCAAAGGATCCGTTCGCGCTACCAAGGATAGATCAGATTATAGATGCAGTAGCTGGAAGCGATCTGTTATGCTTCCTGGACGCATATTCCGGGTATCATCAGATTAAGCTCAAGAGGGAGGATTGGGAAAAAACATCATTCATAACCCCTTTTGGGGCCTTCTGTTATAAAACTATGACGTTTGGGTTGAAGAACGCCGGCGCAACTTACCAACGGTGTATTCAAAAATGCTTCGAGGACCAAATCGGACGTAACGTCCATGCCTATGTGGATGATGTGGTTATCAAGACCAGGAAGGCGGAGACATTTATCGATGATCTAAAAGAGACGTTCAAAAACTTGAGGAGATACCAGATGAAGCTTAACCCGACAAAGTGTGTGTTTGGAGTTCCAGCTGGGAAATTACTCGGCTTTATAGTTTCCGAGAGAGGAATCGAGGCAAACCCGGATAAAATCAAGGCCATCCAGAGTCTGAAAAAACCGGAAAATTTGAAGCATGTCCAAAAGCTCACGGGCTGCGTAGCAGCCTTGAGCCGATTCATATCCAGACTCGGAGAAAAAGCAATACCCTTGTACCGGCTCTTGCGGAAATCAGATAAATTCGTGTGGGATCAAGAGGCGGATGAGGCGTTTGAGGCACTAAAGAAGCAGTTATCTGAAGCACCAGTACTAGCGGCGCCGGGTCCTAAAGAGCCTATGTTGCTATACGTGGCAGCTGGCCCCCGAGCCGTCAGCGCAGTAGTTGTTGTGGAGCGCAAAGAGGATGGGAAAGGTTACCCGGTTCAGAGGCCGGTTTATTACGTCAGCGAGGTATTATCAGAAGCAAAGCAGCGCTATCCACATTGGCAAAAGTTGGTGTTCGGGGTCTTTATGGCCAGCCGGAAGTTGAAGCCGTATTTCCAAGAACATCCCATAACAGTGGTTAGTTCAATACCAATGTCGGATATCATCAGAAACTCGGACGCGACGGGAAGAATAGCCAAGTGGGCAATAGAGATGGGGGATTATCACATCAACTACGAACCCAGGTCAGCAATCAAGTCCCAAGCTTTAATTGATTTCGTTAACGACTGGACACATACAGGCATGACTACGACGGTTCCAAGTTCCGAATCATGGGTCATGCACTTCGATGGGTCCAAGCAATATGAGGGATCAGGAGCTGGGGTGGTGCTAACATCACCCAAAGGAGACAAATTGAGTTACGTACTACAAATTCACTTCGACTGTTCCAACAACGTGGCCGAGTATGAGGCCCTATTGCATGGCTTAAAGGTAGCCAAGGAGATGAACATCAAGAGGATACGATGCTTCGGAGATTCGGACCTTGTGGTACAGCAGGTGTCAGGAACTTGGGATAGAAAGGATGCAACTATGGCAGCATATCGCAGGGAAGTTGATAGGGTTGCAGGATGTTTTTCCGGGTATGAGGTGGAGCATATAGACAGAAGAAAGAATGAGGCAGCCGACGCACTCGCCAGACTCGGCTCGCGCAGAGAGCCGGTTCCACCTAACGTTTTCCTGGACGAATTATGGCGACCATCAGTTAAAACCGAGTCAGAGGAGGAATTGGCAAATCAAGACCCGGATTCAGGACTTGTGGCCACTGTACGTACTATACCCGAGTGGACATAACCGTTTTTGGCCTACCTATCACGAGGCGAGTTACCACAACAGGAGGTATTAGCAAGGCAAATTTTGAGGCGAGCAAAGGGATATTCTATCATCAATGGGGAATTGTACAAGAGAAGTGCAGCGGGAGTCTTTTTACGCTGCGTAGCGCCAGAAGAAGGCCGACAGATTCTCAAGGAAATCCATGCAGGCGACTGTGGACATCATGCATCCACAAGGTCTCTTGTGGCTAAAGCTTATCGACACGGATTTTTCTGGCTCACGGCTCTAGCAGATGCGGAACGATTGGTAGCGAGATGTGAAGGATGTCAAAGGTACGCTCGCCAAACCCATGTGCCGGCTATGGAGTTACGGACCATCCCGTTAACTTGGCCGTTCGCTGTCTGGGGTATGGACATGGTTGGCCCCTTTCATATGTCACCATGCAAGAAGACACATCTTTTGGTGGCTATTGATAAGTTTACCAAGTGGGTTGAGGTTATGCCAGTTACTAATTGCGAAGCAGCTACAGCAGTCAAGTTCCTGAAAAGGATTATCTACCGGTTCGGGTATCCCCACAGCATAATTACCGACAATGGAACCAACATGTCCCTTGGTGAGATGGAGAAGTTCTGTGGCAACAATGGAATCCGGCTCGATGTTGCATCGGTGGCTCATCCGCAGGCCAATGGACAAGTGGAGAGGGCAAACCAAGAATTGCTTCGTGGATTAAAACCACGATTGCGAGTTCCCTGTGTCAGGGCTGCTGGCGCATGGGTCGAAGAACTTCCTTCTGTGGTTTGGGGTATCAACACTACACCTAACAGATCCACTCAGATGACACCCTTCTTCATGGTCTATGGTGCGGAGGCAGTGTTACCGAGTGACATTATTCACGATTCACCGCGAATATCAGCTTACGTCGAAGTGGAGAACGAAAAAACCCGGCAGGACGCCGTAGATATGTTAGAAGAGCAAAGAGAACAAGCCCTGGAAAGATCGGCCATATATCAGCAAGATCTACGGAGGTATCATAGCCGGCGCGTGAAAACCCGGGTATTCCGGGAAGGAGACTTGGTTCTGCGCCTGGTACAGTCAAACGAAGGAAAGCACAAATTATCACCACCATGGGAAGGACCATTTATCATAAGCCGGAATCTGCACAATGGATCATATTACTTGATAGATGCAAGGGAAGAGTCGGCCACAGTCAACGACACCGCTCACACAACTTCATCTATGCAAGAAAGAGATAGACCATGGAACGTGGCTCAGCTACGTCCATATTATACTTAGTAAAGACTATATTGGCAAGTGGAATTGCACGATGTAATAGGCAGCAGGTTTTCAGACGTACTCTTTTCCTATCCAGGGTACCTTTGGGGACTGGACGGGTTTTTAATGAGGCGGCCTGCTGACCTAGATTTTTCATATCAAGTAAAGAGATGGTTATCAAGAAAAGAGATGGTTATTGTCAGGTTATGTACTCTCAGTATGATGCGTATATCTAGGTCTTGGGGGCTGGTCGCTTGAATAGCACAGTTACAAACCCAAAGACCCGGCCATGATGCCTATGAGTTATAAGGGTCGATTACTTGCAAACGAGTACGGCTACAATCTTATAACCGGACAAAGAAGTCCAAATTCCTTGGCTATTCTTACTTAAGCTCGATGTGACTCGCATTAAAGTGGCATGATTTGTTCGCTTACGATTGCAGTCAGTCATGAAACCCGACGGGGCTTGGCTGGCTATGTTTTCGTATGGATGTAACAACATGGTATCCACGCGAAAGCCGGCTTACAGTACAAGATAGTCAAAAGGGTCATCTAAACCACAAGTTATGCAGAGTACAAGGCTGAACAGCTGGAAACTCAACGACTATTAAGCATAACTTCAAAACCTATGAGAAACAACTCAGGGATCTTTGTGAAATTAGCAGTAGGCAGTTCGTTCCCCTTTCAAGATCAAGTGCCCTAGACTCGGCGATCCGGGTTCGGGTGGCTTGAAACCTTGAAAAGAGAAAAAATGGCTTAATTGTATAATTCCAAAAACCCAAATATCCGAGTCTTCAGAACTTGGGGACTTAGAAGTAAAATCCGCTTGTCAATACCCATGAGACCCGGAAATTGAGTTTTCACAAAAGGAACAATAAAGAAAGCCAGATATCGAGAACAGATGAGCTCAATAATGGATAAACTTAAAAAGGCCGGAACAGGCATCAAGTATATCAAGACCTTAGCGTGCATTACAACATCCTGGTGAAAAGATATCAAAGGTACACAGGCGCACCACCCAAAATATAATTGTTTTAAAAAGTACGTTGACCGACCGGTGCATAAGAGGAGGCATGAGAAATCATATATCACTCGGCGTTCATCTTGGCCTTGCCCTTGCCATCATTGGCGGTAGCAGCAGCACCCGGATCAGCGGTACCAGTCCCTGCAGGAGGTGGAACGACTGGTGTTGAGGTAGCAGGGGCAGAGCCGGCTTCAGCTTGCTTCTTGGCAGCCTCCGCCCTTATCGCAGCAGCTTCCTCCTTCCACCGAGCCAGCATATCATACGGCTCAGGAAGATCCGACTTAATTATTTCACCGGCAGCATCATATGCTAGAACAAGTATATTAACGTCCAGTTCATCAGCAATAACGCTGGCCGGGTAACGGACCTCCTTCTGGACGGCCTGAAAATCCTTCACCGAGAACTTGGATCCGTCAAGCTTGAATTCTGGGAAGCCGCCCATAAGCTTCACTAGCTCGAGCTTGGGGAGATAAGCCTTGGCAAGTGCAAGCCCCCGGGTCACTCCAACCCGGCAAGACGAGCGCTTCCAGTGCCGAATCCACTCGGGAACAGTGGAGAGGGCGTCCAGCATCCTCTTCAGATCAACATGTCCTCTACCCGGCCACCGCAATTCCTCAAGGATCCATCTGGTTCCGGCACATAGCTGTCGGATAACGCTCTTCATGGTTTTCAGCTTGGCCATGTCATCCTCTTCCGGCATGGTTTCATCCGGGCCTGAAGAAATGGAGGCGTAAGTCGGGAAACTGTTGCTATCTATCAAAAAGATAAGCCGGAGGAGGAAGCGTACCAAGTAAAGCACGATATGTGTCCGATATTTGGACGGAAAGGCTTGTTAGGTCATCTTCTACTCGGTGAGCCCTTTTCCTATATTTCCTCATTATCAACCTATTTCTCCTGGCTTCGGCTTCGGCTGCTTCGCGTAAAGCTACCTCCTTTTCGATGAGCTTGGTGGCGTCCGCCAGTTTCTCCTCAGATTGAGTTACGAAAGCCTGCATGCATGAAAACAAGGATCAGTTGGGCAGCGAAGCAAGTTATCAGTCAATTGTATAATAAAGTCCCAAGTAAATTATGAATCAATTCACTCGGAACTTGGGGACTGGACAAAGGCATAAGCAACATTAGTCGGGTTTACCTCGTGTTTGGCTATCAAAGCTCCCAAGATGTTTTCTTCATTAGCCCTTAAAGTGCGAAGGGTTTCCAGCATCTGGGCAAATGTCAGTTCCTCGGATCGAGTACCGGAAGAGCCGGCAGCTTGGTCGCTTGGTGGGGGGGCTCTCCCCGCCCTTGGAGTTGAGACCCGGACAGTTTGGGTGGCCGGGTTGGGAGAACTCATCCTTGTATCTAGAACTTCGATCTCCTCGTCTACTGGTTCCGATGAGGAAGGAGATCCGGCAGCTCGGGGAAGTGGATTGTTCAGAGGGCCTTGTTCCTGGTTATTCGCTGTATCACCGCCAGTCGCGGCGTCTGCGTCGTCAGTCGATTTCTCCGCCTGATGGTTATCTGCCTCTATATTTTCCGGGTCACTGACGACGGCTTGAGCGCTAAAAGAAAGATGAGAAAAGGCGGTTATTAGTGATGATGGTGGCTTGAGTGGAAATTTCTTAGGCGTAAAAGGAAATCATGTAGCATAAACTTACCCGGCATTCACGGTGTAATCAGGCGGGAGCTCGCCGCTGGAAGCAGATGAGGTCGCCACGGGAACTACCAACGTGACTCGGAATTGCCCGGCACGTGGGTGGTTAGGAGAAGGGTGGCGTCGAGGAGAGTCGGAAGGACGAGGCGGAGGAGCGCCGCCATGAGGAACCGAGGGAATAGAGATGCCCGGGTTAAGGGGATCTTCACCCGGGGAGCTCCGAGTTACTCTGCGTTTGGCTGGGAAGGAGTCCTTCAAGCACGACGAATTTGATAATTGATGGTTAAGTCGTCGCATGGCGTCAAAGGAGTAAGGTTCAGAGGATAACGAGGAAAAAGGAACCTTGGACACTGCCCCTCTGGCCTTCCTCTTGGCTCCGACTGTTGTTTCTTGGTCTGATTCGGTTGCCTCCGGGTCATCCTCGTTGGCCTCACCTTCGTCCTCCAGCCCTGCGAATCGGGTGTGTGTTAGTTGGAAAAAAGGTAAACGAAAGGAAAGTAATACAAGTAAAGATATACAGATCCTGTGCAAATACCTTCACTACCATCAGCCGGCTCGTCCTCGTCTTCCGGGTCTCTGGAAGGAGGGGAGGGTTCAACTCTCCAGAAAGGATCATCAGCCTAAGCCAAAGAAACGAGATTAAGGGTCAGAAGCTGTATCAAGTCAAGAATTGGAAATAAGTTATGAATGTCAAATGTTACCGCTGGAGCTGGGTTTTCCCGAGTGAACAGGGGTAACCCGGTGATACCCTTTATCACCTCTAGCTTCTCTGTCAAGAAGCCCTTAATGGTCTTGTTGGTGTCGCCGGTCGCAAAGCTCTTGGTGGAGTATCGGAGTGCATCTGTGGTGTGACCCGAATACTCGCACATCAACTTGGTGCGGATGGAGTTAGGTTGGATCCGAAAATCAACCCATGTTTTTACTAAATTTAGCCCGAGGAGGCCTTGGGCTGAAAGGATGGCTATTTTGGCTAATGAGGGAAGGATCGCCTCTCTATCCGAATCTGGAGCAAAGGCACTAAAAGACTCGGAAGGTTCGAGGAGGCTTTCCGAGTAACCCGGTAGTTTCTTTTCGCTGTCTGGGGAAGTATCGTGGCAATAAAAGAAAGACAGCTGCCAATGTTTGACGTGGGAGTTTAAATTGAGGGTTGGCATTGGTGAATTCTTGCGGCGCTGGATGGATACCCCGCCACAAGTGAGAAGTGCTCCGTTACCGCTTTCGCGGCACGGCTTGCACTGGAATAGTTCGATGAAAAGAGTCAAACTCGGTGGCATGCACAAGTACGACTCGGATAGAACGATGAAGTGGGTAATATTCAACATAGAGTTAGGCCCTATGTCGAATACCCGGAGGCCATAATGGCTTAAGACCTCCCTGAAGAAAGGGTGACCCGGAGGACGGAATCCCCGGGTCACGTGCTCTACGAAGCAGATTACCTCGTTATCAGCGGGTGTGGGCCGGGTCTCGTTGCCCGGCGCCCTCCAGTGAATGTCCTTCTGAGAAGGGAGAGTTCCTAATTCGGCTAGCTCATCCAACTTGGCCTTTGTAACTGTGGAACGCCCCCAATTGGCGGGTATGGTCTGGGTAGTCTTTGCCTGAGTCGGCTGTTTTCCTTGCCGTTTGGGAGCCATGGGATCAACCTGCAAAACACAAGAAAAAGAGGTGTAGGAAATAAGACTCGGAAGTATTGGATTATCCGAGTTTGGGGTATCAAGAAAGTATGAAAACTAAGAACTATCCGGGTATCACGCCATGAAGTGGAGATTGCAAGGTATCCGGGTATTAAGTATAACTACGGGGATTATTGGTCACTTACGTATGGAAAAGTGTTTGGGGAAGACGGATGGTTGCCCATGTATCTACTGCAAGCAAAATAGCCGGAAAAGGAGGATTTTCCGGGTGTCAATGTTATGTGCGGAAAATTGAGGTGAAATGGATCTAGATTGGAAAACTTGCGAACGATTCTACAAAGAGATTGGTGATTAATAATGGTAGGAAGGTGGTGTGTGATCATCGAACAGGTTGTTGAAGAAGTTGGCAAGCATTTAAGCCGTCTAAATTCGGTGTGACGAAAAAAACGGCCCACGGGTTGACCTAGATCCAATCTGGGATGAATCGAAGAATTGCGAGGCTAAATTAAACAAGTACAAGGAACTTACTGGGAGATGTTGGAGTTTAGTGCGACGACGGTGGACGGCGTGGCTCGAGTGCCCCTTTGCGATTCTTGGCGAGCGGGGTGAGCGCGGAGCGGTGAAGTTGGCGACGGCGCGGGATGGCTCGAAAGCGGACGCGGCCGGCGGTGGCCTTGCTCCGGTGGCGAGCACGAAATTCCTGCGGTGGTGTTACCAGGGCGCAAGGAGTGAGGAAGGAAAGGAGAGGACGGAGTGGGGCGTTTGGTTCTAGGTCATCCTCTGAACACTATTTATAAGGTGAGGATGAACTTATCTCAACGGCCGGAAGTCGAAAATTATGGTAGAATGGTTATCCACGCGGATCCTGTGGGATATGCTTCAAGTATTGAGCAAGGTATCCGGACAAGAAAGAGAAGGAGATCCACCCCGTGATATCAGGGTCAATTATCGAGTATAGAATCTTGACGTTTTTATCAGTGTTTAGACCTGGAAAGTTAAGCCAAGTACTTGGGGAAAAGCCGGGTTACTATATGGCCACCATGGAGTTAGGCCTAGCTATCTATCAAAGCACCTTAACCCGGCCTCCATACACTTGCGTGTTTGATATTCTTGCAGGGAATAGCGAGCGCTTCAAGGAAGGATCCGTGAAGCCCAAGCTATTCTGGGGACTACTGATGGAGGGATGATAACCCGGTATGCCAAACTCCAAGGAGTAACCCGGCCCAAAGGACGGTGTGCAGGATCCGGCTAAGGATAAGGAAGCTTGCGGAGGCCCAAGTCTGTAGGCCCAGCAATCCGGGTTGTGGGTTATTGTAAAGGAAAGCTAGGGTTTGTGCGCCTTGTCCGGGTAGGATCCAGGGTGCGCCTTGGGGAATAAGCCAGGGGGTACGGGTGCTTTATAAACCGACCCCCAGGTTTATTTTTAGACAGAGATCTAAGAACCCTAGCAATATCGCGTGACATCGAGCACCAAGTGTAATCCCAAAGTTGAGTTATTATATCAAGATCGGAGACTCGGCGACTTTGATTGCCGGCTACCAGATCGAATTGCACCATGTTTTCCTCTGAGCTAAACCCTCTCCCAAACGCCTGTGTCGTCTTGCCCCAAGATCAGTTACCCCAGGTAACATCTGCCGTGTTTATCCCACGGCAATATGCCTTGATGTAATGCCTACAATGTTAAGTGAACTATATCGTGTCACAATAGTATTGTTAAATTTGTTATACGTTCATGATTTGTCAATTGCCTAGCTGTAGTTTGTTCACCCAGCATGTTTGTTTTCTTTGGAGAGACTATTTGACTCATATTTGCAACCTTCTTTTAAGCATTTTCATAATTGTTTCCTTGTTGTTCTGTTTTTACTTTTATTACTCTTCAAGACTCAATACATTTAATTCTCTCGTTTTCAGCAAGACTGGAAGATTGAAAACCTTCCAGAAAGTTGGGGCAAGAGAGGGTTTGTGTTTGTGTGAAGGTTCATGCTTTTTCACGCACCAAACAACAAGAAACCTTCTCCCATACTACGAAGTCTTACTAGTTCGATAAACCCTGGTTCCTTAACTAGGGGGAAATTTCCGCTAGACTACATCATACCTTGTGCTTGTGGTCTCCAAACGAGCGTGTGATCACGTCAACATCAAGATGCATACAATAACTTGGCCAAGGAAATCATACACACTGGATAGCATTGAAATACAAGGTTAAAACACTCTAAAGGTATAAGTGAATCACTCAAAAGACATGAGCAAAGTAATCATAATTTCATGGTTCACCGGATCCCAGCAAACATAACATGTAGTAATTACATAACGGTGATCTTGATCATGCAGGGCAGTGATACATCCATTTTGCATCACTATTTTATATCATAATTTTCTGTTATTCATCGATATATTTCATGTTATGATGCATCCCTTATGTTATTTTATCTTATTTTGCATGTTTGATAATTTTTGGAGAATAAGCACCGGGACCAGAAATCTGATGGAAAATGCACCGTCGAGATACCATATTTCAGAAGATCAGAAGAAGAAGGGGGACATCCGGGGTGCCTTAGAAGTTCGGAGGAGGAGTCCAGCCAGAAGGGGAGCCAGAGGGGGCTCACCAGGGGCCCACACCATGAGGTCGCGTGGCCACCCTGGCCCACCACTGGTGGATATTTTTGGCGTACTTGGACCCCAGGGAACCCTAAGCCTCATACGATCGTCGAAGAATTATTCCGTCGCCGCCTCGGAATGGAAAACACCCGAGAGAGAAAAGCTCTCTCGCAGGGGGAAATTCCTCTCCGGAGAAGGGAAATCACCGCCATTGTCATCGTCCATTATATCACCTCTGATCATGATCCATATGATGTCTTGTGAGTAGTTCATGTTGTTCTTGAGGACATGGGAGAAGTCAAGTTATTAGTTAATGGTTTGATATTTAATGGTTTGATACTTAAGTTGTGGTGTTATTTAATGTTGAGTAATACTTAATGGTTTGATATTTAAGTTGTGGTGTTATTCTTCTAGTGGTGTCATGTGAACGTCGACTACATGATACTTCACCATTTATGGGCCTAGGGGAATGCATCGTGTATTTGGCTACTAATTGTGGGGTTGCCGGAGTGACAGAAACCTAAACCCCCGTTAGGACACCATTACACGAGGGAGCGTAGGATCCCGGAGTTTAAAGCTATGGTTAGATTTATTTCTTAATTACTTTCTTGTAGTTGCGGATGCTTGCAAGGGGTATAATCAAAAGTATGTATTAGTCTTGAATGGGATGGTACATTAGCATAGCTTCACCCACACAACACTTATCAAAACACCTAAGATTATTCAGATGTATGGAACCAAAGCACTTGAGAGAAACCTCCCATGCGTCCTCGAGAACGTTTGTTAATCATAAATAAACCCACCGGCTTGTCCTTTGATGAACAAAGGATTGGGCCACTTGCTTCAATTATTATTACTGCATTTTATTTACTCGCACTTTATTTATCTGCAATATCAAAACCCCCTACAAATCTATCTTTCAGTATTTACAGTTATTCCTTCATCAAAACTGCTTGTCAACACCTTCTGCTCCTCGTTAGGTTCGACACTCTTATTTATCGAAAGTACTACGATACACCCCCTATACTTGTGGGTCATCAAGACTATTTTCTGGCGCTGTTGCCGGGGAGTTAAGCGCTATTGGGAAGTGGAATTGATAAAGGAAGCTTCCGCTGTAAGTGTTGTTTTTATTACTGTCTACTGCTTTATTACAATATGTTTGGATCTCCTTTTGAGTCCTTATTTGCGGGGGTAGTAAGTGACCCACCACCTGATGATTTGGATCCTTATAAAATACCTATAAAGATTGTTAAACATGTTAGGAATAACTGCTATTCATGTGATGGAACTATCCATCCTGGTGATCATTTTCCCTTTTTACATGAGTTATGCGAGTTGTTCAAGTGTGAAGGTATTACAATGGGACAAGTGAAGAGGAAATTATTCTCTATATCATTGACAGGCCGAGCCGCTGAATGGTTCAAACTGCTGAAAAATAGCTAGACTATTGGCTGGGAGGAAATTGTGCCTCTCTTTTATTCTAAATTCTATCCTCCCAGTGAAATTCATAGAGATCGGAATTATATATATAATTTTTGGCCTCATGAAGGAGAGAGTATTGCCCAAGCATGGGGGAGATTGAAGTTACTAATGCTCAAATGCCCCATTCATGAGCTCCCCAGTAATATTGTTATTAATAATTTCTATGCAAGGCTTTCTCTTCATGATAAGGATTTATTGGATGTTTCTTGTTCTGGATTATTTACACGTATGAAAGATGAAGCTAAATGGGATCTCCTTGACCGTATTCAAGAAAACACTGAAGGATGGGAGAATGACAAAGGTAGAAAGTCAGGTATAAATTATGATTATGAATGCATTAAAACTTTTATGTCATTCGATGATTTTCATAATGCTAGTATTGTTTATGGTCTTGATTCTCAAGTTGCTGCAAACTTATATAAGGCCTTTGCTTCTTATATTGATATTCCTAAAAAGGAATGGGACAAGTACCATGTACCTTATAAAGATACTATTAATTGTGTTCCTGCTAGAGATATAGAAGTTCATAATGTTGATTCTATTGTGCCTGAACCTTATATTGAGAAAATGCCTTTCCCTGCTAAGGTAAAAGAACATTCTATGTTAGCTAGTGTGGTTAATAAAAGTGCAAGGAAACCTGTAGAACCCGAGGAACAAATAACTGTAGAACCTACAGTAGCAATAGTAAAGGACCTTGTTTCTGAAAATATAGAAGAGGGACACATTATATTTTTTGAAGATGCTTCTAATATTGTCTCTCATCCTAGTAAATCTAGGAAACCTAGTGTTCATGTGCTATTTGTTAGGATAGGTGATCATTGCTATTATGGTTTGTGTGATATTTGTGCTAGTTCTAGTGCTATTCCTTATGAGCTTTCTAGAGAAATCATGCATGAAATTGGTTCTTGTGAACTTGAAGACATTGATGTGATTATTCAACTTGCTAATAGGGACACTATTTCTCCAATTGGTATTGTTAGAAATGTGGAGGTCTTATGTGGTAAAACTAAATATCCTGCTGATTTTCTAGTACTAGGCACTTCTGCTAGTGAGACTTGTCCTATTATATTTGGTAGACCTTTTTTAAACACTTGTGGTGATGTTATAGATTGTAAAAAGGAGAAAATCCTTACAAAGTTTGATGGAGAATCTTATGAATTTAAGTTTTCCAAATTTGCTAAAGCACCTTATGAAGCTGAATTACCTAATGAGAATTATAGAGTTGAACAATTGGCTGCTATTGCTCTTGCTCCTAACAATCCTTTGCAGCAATATATGGAAGACCACGAAAGTGATGTCTTTATTGAAGAAAGGAATGAAATTGACAAGATTTTCCTACATCAGCCAGCGATGGTGAAACATAATTTACCGGTGGAAGACTTGGGCACCGCATTACCACCCAAGGAGGATCCTGTTTTTTATTTAAAGCCTTTGCCTGACAATATTAAATATGCTCATATTGATGATAAGAAATTATATCCTGTTATTAATAGTTCTAAACTTTCTGGCGAAGAAGAGGAGAGATTATTGGGAATATTGAAGAAACTGTAACATCCCTGATTTTTGGAAAACTCAAAAATCACAAAAATTTGAAACTTTTGATTTTCATGACAATACAAGTCACCAAAAACAAATAAAACTCAAACAAAAATGAAATATGTGGTCCTATACCAAGTTTATTGGAATTAGAAATCCAATTATGCCTTGTTCCTTAAACTCTAAAACCTTTTTCAAAAATAAATTTATTATTATATAAAGGGAATATCTTTTTATTAACAAACCTTTACCAAAAATGTTTACAACTCCAATATTAATCTGAAGATATTTTATGGCATCAAAAATCAAAGATTTATAACCCTTAATAAAGTCGTAAGCCTCAAAAATATTTGATGAGAATAAAATGTTTTAATAATAAATTTTAGTTGTTATTCCAAGTTTTAAACATGAAGGGGTGAAAATGAAATGCATTGCTTTGAAAATAACATAACAAAAGATTTTGAAAACAATATCATGACTTGTGGTTTTATTCTAAATTTTATTGATCAACAATATTAATAATTTGATATGAACTAATTAAATAGCATTAAGTTACTATTAATAAATCCTTCATATCCTAAAATTATTAATTATGAAAATGGTTTGAAAATGACTTCCAAAAATATTATTTGAAATATTTAATGTCTCTAAAAATTTATTTAATCAAAAACCCCATTTTACTATTTTCTATTTTAAAATGGTATTAAGTACTATTAGTGAATTAATTATATTTTCAAAACATAAAAGAGATGAAAACTCTTTGAAATGGTTTTAGAAAATAGTATTTGATCTTTATAAAGCCACTGGAATTATATTTGAATAATAATTGTATTTTATAATTTTCTAAATTAAAAATCACATTAAGCTCTATTAAGGAATTATTTCAATTTTCAAAATTCAAAAATAAAAATATTTTGAAAGTTTACAAAAATGGTACTGTTGGAAAGTATTTTAAATTTTAAGAATTTAGAATTTTATTCCATGTCATTTGGATGATTTAAACATAAGTTATGATTTAATTGAATAAACAGAAATAAAAAGAAAAAGAAAAAAATTTGATGACGTCATCATGACGTCACCCGTCATCAACCTCTGGAAACGGCAGGAGACCGTTTCTCCCGAAAATTTTGCCCCCCGATTACTCTCCATTAAGAGCACAAATTGATGCCCCGTCTGCTCCTCGTTAAAGCCCTCCCCTCCCTCTTCAATAGCCCTCTCATTCCCCTTCCGTTTGCCCCTCTAGATGTCCACAATCGCTCGCCGGAGTTCGTCGTTTCCGCCGCCACGATTCACCATTCCGGCAAGTCCAGAAGGCCACTGCCGCCCTCGTTTGGCCCCCTCTCTTTCTCCCTTTCCCGTGCACCTCTGTGACCACTTAGGTGGGTTTTTCGTGCAGACTTTTCGCCGCGTCGTGCTCGCCGGAGTACACCGCCTCGGGACCTCCTCGCCGCCATCGTAGCAGAGTCCGTGGAGCCTTCCCTTGGCCCCCATCATCTTCACCGAGTCGTGCTGAAGCTCCCCGTGCACTCCCCGAGCCCGGAGGCACACCGGAACGCGCCGCCGTCAACCTCCCGTGAGCAGCACCGCCGCCGTCGCCATTTTCCAGCGAGAAACCACCGGTGAGCCCCTCTCTCTCTCTCTGCCGTAGGATTCGATCAACGGCCCAGATTAGATCCCCACGAAGGGGTACGTCACCGTTGGATCTGGATCTGACGCCCCAGATCCAATCACTTATACATGTCAGCACATGCCACGCCAGCACCCAGTCAGCATACCACAGCCAATCAGAGACTGCCGCGTGGCCAGCCTGTAAATTCAATTTTTCTCCCGGTAGAATTTTTGGCAGTTTTACAGATTAGTCCCTGCACATTAGATCTATCATATCTTTTGATCCATGAGGCCAAATTTAGCAATCTTGGACTTTTTGAAAAGCCCTTGACATCTAGAAACTTTTGGCACTGGCCAAATTCAAATTTGACAAACTTAAATATGTTCAAATTCAAATATGCTTGTTTGATGAAATTTGGCATAATTCCAATTCTACAAATCCAAAAATTGTAAATAAAATATATTTGGAAACCTTAGAATGTGTACTTTCATATCCTCTGTCCCAAAATAATATATGAACAAAATTAAATTGAATTTTAGAATTAAGTTGTCTATTTGAGTAATTTTGACATAGATTTAATTCTGTAAATAATTTCAATATAGTTCCTTTTGCAAAATTGCTCCATTTGATAACCTTGGACCAGAAACAACCTTGACCAACCATTTTGGACACCCTTGGACCATTACCATGTATTTTTAGCCAAAAATCCATCATAGTAGTCCATCTAGTTATTATGTCTTAGATTTTGTTTCTATTTCTTTCTACCATTGTTTGTTGTGGCCATTTTTTTGGATCCAAGACCAAGTCCCTAAAATAACCAAGTAGTGAACCTAAACACTAGCACCTTAGTATTCTATCTACTTCTCCATTCTCCCATTCTTGCTTCAAGAATTCACCAAGTCAGCAAAATGGAGATCAAGACTCAAGCACAAGAATGAAACTTCAATATCAACTTGGTGGCAACATGAAGAGCTACAAGGAAGATCAATGAAGAAGTTTTGAAGAAAATACTTGTACTCCACACCTAGAAGAAACTCAAGGAAGTACAAGTGTGAAGAAATTCAGAAGAAAGCATCTCCCTCTCTCTTTCTATCTTTCTTCTTATTTTCTTTCTCTTGACTTAGTGGTATTTGTGCCCATCCCATACCCAAACCAATTAGTGAAGTAAAACACATGAAGAATCTATCAAGACCAAGAGAATCACCACACCAAGGAGGAAACAACTTAGATGGCATGATGATGATCTTCAAGAAGGCAATCACATGAGGTCTATAAGCAATTCACACAAGTTGAAGAATAACAAGTTATTTTTGTCCAACCATTGACCCAAATGGAAAACCCAAGACTTAGTAATATTTTCCCTTGAATGATGAAGTTAGTAGACCTACCCTAACCACAATGGAAAATACTAACATAGTCACTCAAATATTTTTGAAGGTGAATATGACCAAGTGTTTGCATGTATTACTTTAGTTGAAGAAGTAATATGTTTATTCTTAGTGAACTCTTGGAATTTCCTCGACAAGTATGGTTATAATAAAGTTAGATCACATCAAGCTCAACCAAGTCCTTCCCAAGTAAACCACATTGGAATTTCCTTAACAAGAATGAGACCACTAGAGAATGAATCTTACAACTCAAACCTTGACCTTGTCCTAGCCAACTTGGTTAAACCCCTTTGGATATGTTAGTTGCTCTGTATGTTTTCTACACTTGTATGTTTGTTTGCTAGGATGCTTGTTTATTTTGTTATTGTGTTTTCCATGAATAGATTATACGGAGAGCAACGATCCTTTGTGAAGAGAGTGTGATATCTTCACCAACTTCAACAAGGCAAGTAACACATCATCAACTACCCATTATTTTCTATATGCATTAGTTGATTTTGATTAGTATGCATGATAGGAAATTTTAATATGTTATATTATGCTATGCTATATCCTAGTAGTGTGTATCCATCCTTATACCTTGTTATTTTGATTCCTTGGTACTTATTTAGATGCTTTGCCATGCTACAAAATTTGTTTTACTAGATGTTGAGGAAAAATTCTAAGTATAACTAATGAATGAACCACCTGGGTGGAAGTGGTAAGACTGGTTTATGTTGAGTGTTGCCTCAGGGCCCTTATCTAAGGGTTATTCCACTTGAGGTTGTCACTTGAGGATGGCCACCCAGGAACAAAGAGATTACTATGTCCTTCTAAGTTTAGTAGCTTCCCGTGCAGCCTTTAGTCATATGGGCTCTGTCTTGATCAACTAAGTTGAATGAACTCACTAGGCTTACCAGCAGATGTAGCATAATTATAGGTGGCACGGGTAAGCCAAACGGTGGTGGAATTTCTTCTGAAAGATCTCGTCTCAATCTTCTCCTTTCCTTAATGCACTCAGGGTGTATAGGATGTTTGGGCTGATTTGAGTCTGAAGGTGAAAGTGCACAAACTCTGCAGAGTCAACAAACTAAGATCTTAGCCGTGTCCCCGATTATGGACAACTATGAGCAGCTGGACAAGGATTGACGGAAGAATCTCATCATCAATTTCAATAAGTAAAATTTGACCAAGTGAACAGTATTGTGGTGCTTGGATCTTAATCCAATGTTGCCACCCTTTTGAAAAGAAAAGTTTGTTTTACAAAAGTGATAGGAGAAAACTGGCTTTATGCAAACTTAGCCAAAACTCCACTCAGCCAAATAAGCATGTAGTATTAGTCTTGCCATTTATATCCACCATAGTGTTGCTTGCCAATACATTAAATTGTATTGACTCCCTTGTGGCTGCATATTCCATATTGCAGATGTTTCTGAAGACGAGTGAGGATTTCGTTTAGGATCTCGAGACTATCGCCAACATGTTTTGCCTGTGGCACATGAAGAAGATGGGCTCAATGTTGTACTATGTTTTCCGCTGTATCTCTTTCTTTTCTGCTAGTCTTCTAAGACTATGCAAGTTGTAATCCTATTTTGTAAAGACTGGATCATGCGATGTAATAGAATTTGATGCATTTGCATGATATTTCATTTTGTACTGTGGTGCTAGCAATTGATCCAGGGACTAGCACAATAACACAGGTATTCCATCTTTATTAAAAGTTGGGATGCTACAGAAACACAGAGGTGCTATTGGTTATACTCTTGATGATTTGAAGGGGACTTCTCCTACTATATGTCAGCATGCTATTAATACTGAACCTGATGCAAATCCAGTTGTTGAGCATCAACGTCGTTTAAATCCTAAGATGAAGGATGTGGTAAGAAACGAGGTATTGAAACTCCTTTACGCTGGTATTATTTAACCTATTGCTGATAGTAGATGGGTTAGTCCTATGCATTGTGTCCCTAAGAAAGGAGGGATGACTGTTGTGCCAAATGAAAATAATGAACTTATTCCTCAAAGAGTAGCGGTTGGTTATAGGATGTGTATTGATTTTAGGAAAGTTAACAAAGTTACTAAGAAAGATCATTATCCTTTGCCTTTTATTGATCAAATGTTAGAGAGGTTGTCTAAGAAAACTCATTTCTGCTTTCTTGATGGTTATTCTGGGTTCTCTCAAATTGCTGTTAGGAAGCCTGATCAAGAGAAAACAACTTTCACTTGTCCTTTTGGAACCTATGTTTATAGACATATGCCTTTTGGTTTATGTAATGCTCCTTCTACTTTTCAAAGATGCATGTCAGCTATCTTTCATGGTTTTTGTGAAGAAATTGTGGAAGTCTTCATGGATGATTTCTCCGTCTATGGAACTTCTTTTGATAATTGTTTTCAGAATCTTGACAAAGTTTTGCAGAGATGTGAGGAGACTAATCTTGTTCTTAATTAGGAGAAATGCCATTTCATGGTTAATGAAGGAATTGTTCTTGGACATAAAATCGGTATTGAAGTTGACAGAGCTAAAGTTGAAGCTATTGAGAAAATGCCCTGTCCTAGAGATGTCAAAGGTATTTGTAGTATTCTTGGTCATGCTGGTTCTATAGAAGGTTTATTAAAGATTTCTCTAAAATATCAAAACCTCTTACTAATCTTTGTAAAGAAGCTTTTGAAGTTTTAAAGAAAGCTTTAATAACTGCTCCTATTGTTCAACCCCTGATTAGAATTTACCATTTGAAATTATGTGTGATGCTAGTGATTATGTTGTAGGTGCTGTTCTTGGACAGCGAGTAGATAAGAAGTTAAATGTTGTTCATTATGCTAGTAAAACTCTTGATGCTGCTCAAAAGAATTATGCTACCACTAAGAAAGAGTTCCTAGCTGTAGTTTTTGCTTGTGATAAATTTAGGCAGTATATTGTTGATTCTAAAGTTACTATTCATATTGATCATGCTGCTATTAAGTACCTTATGGAAAAGAAAGATGCTAATCCTAGGCTTACTAGATGGGTGCTTCTTTTACAAGAGTTTGATTTACATATTGTGGATAGGAAGGGTGCTGAAAATCCTGTTGTTGATAATTTGTCTAGATTAGAAAATATCTATGATGATCCTATTCCTGTTAATGATAGTTTTCCTGATGAACAGTTAGCTGCAATTAAAGTGAGCTCTCAAGAGAGTCCATGGTATGCTGATTATGCTAACTTTATTGTTTCCAAGTATTTGCCTCCTACCTTTACAACTCAGCAAAGAAGAAGAAAATTCTATGACTTGAGGCATTATTTTTGGGATGACCCACACTTATATAAAGAAGGTGTTGATGGTATTATGCGTAGATGTGCTCCTGAAAATGAACAACGAGAGATATTGAGAAAATGTCATAGTAGTGCTTATGGAGGACATCACGACGGAGATAGAACTGCACATAAGGTTCTACAATCGGGTTTTTATTGGCCTACTCTCTTTAAAGATGATAGAAAGTTTGTTTTATCTTGTGATCAATGTCAAAGGGTTGGAAATATTTCTATACGTAATGAAATGCCTATGAATTATTCTCTTGTTATTGAATTGTTTCATTGTTTGGTTTTTGACTTTATGGGTCCTTTCCCACCTTCAAAAGGCTACACTCATATTCTTGTTGCTGTTGATTATGTTACTAAATGGGTAGAAGCTATACCTACTAAAAGTGTTGATGGTGAAACCTCATTAAAAATGCTTAAAGACATTATTTTCCCTAGGTTTGGTGTGCCTAGATATCTTATGACTAATGGGAGTTCTCATTTTATTCATGGTGGTTTTAGAAAGACTCTTGCTAAATATGATGTTAATCATAGAATTGCCTCACCCTATCATCCTCAAACTAGTGGGCAAGTAGAATGATCAATAGAGAAATCAAATCTATCTTGCAAAAGACTGTTAACAAATCTAGAAAAAATTGGGCTAAGAAATTAAATGATGCTCTTTGGGCCTATAGAACTGCTTATAAAAATCCCATGGGCATGTCTCCTTATAAAATGGTTTATGTAAAAGCTTGTCACTTGCCCCTAGAATTAGAACAGAAATCTTATTGGGCAGTGAAAGAACTAAATAGAGATTTTAAACTTACTGGTGAGAAAAGGTTGCTTGATTTAAGTTATTTAGATGAATGGAGGAGTGAAGCATATGAAAATGCTAAGCTCTTTAAAGAGAAAGTTAAAAGGTGTCACGATAAGAGAATTATTAAAAGAGAATTTCATGTTGGTGAGAAAGTGCTATTGTATAGGTTTCGTCTTAGATTTTTTGCAGGAAAATTACTCTCGAGATGGGAAGGACCTTTTGTTATCGAAGAGGTATATCGTTCAGGGGCAATTAAAATTGTTTCCCTTGAAGACAACTCTTCAAAAGTGGTGAATGGCCAAAGACTCAAGCATTATATTTCTGGAGATCCTTATAATGAAAATGTTGATTGTATTCGAGCCATGATCCCGGAGGAATTTATTAAGAAGCATATTTCGGAAACTGCTGAGTCAGTTTTCGAATAGGTATCAGTTTTGGTAAGAAAACATTCGCGAAACATCTTCCAACTTTTATTTTTACTGTTTTTGGAAAATATGAAAAATTATGAGCCAGAAACGAGGCGGAGACGGAGCCCGGAGGCTCCACACCATGGGGTGGCGCGGGCCCACCCCTGGCCACGCCAGCCCATGGTGTGGGTGCCCCAGGGCCCCTCTCCGACTCGTTTTCGACCTGGACTTTCCTTTCGTTATAAAACTTTTTGCTATATAATACCCCGGACCCCCCCGAGGTCCATATATCGTTTTCTCGTCGTGTTTATGTTTCGAGCTGTTTCTGCCAGGATCTGTTTTCGGTTTTAGAAGCATCATGGTCTCCGCCGACGACAACAAGGGGAAGGGACCAAAGGAAGATGACATCCAAGACCTGAAGCCGGAGGAGGAGATCGAGAGTGGAGCTGAAGGAGATGTAGAAGAAAACCCACGAGTGCATCCGCGTGCCACCGTCGCAAGCATTAGAGTGGTGGCTAATCCCTTGAAGATCAAGAGAGGTGCGCGGATGAGCACTGGAGGGGAGGTTCCACGTCACTCCTTAGCTTCGAGGACACCTGATGCGGGCGTCAAAAACTACTTCCACACATTAATTCATGATTATCAGTACAAAAAGGTGACCCATAGGGATTTGCCCTCTATGTGGGATATCAATCATTCTAACCGTGCAGATGAAGGAAGCTCTCAACCTAAGGAAGAGTTGGGGAAATCGTGGTGGCTGGGATTCACAGTCTGACAGGCATGCAAACTGTATTGATTGCAATACGGAGGTGATGCGTATGCTTATGTTCGCAATTGAAGATCTGAAGAAATCAATTGATAAGCTCATCGAGAAGGATTCACCACCACCACCGAAGAATTGATTCTTCATTGGTATTGGCATCCCCTTGGCTTGTTCCAAGCTTGGGGGGAGTGACGCGGTATCACATCACTATCTTTCATCTTTTTATCATTTTAGTAGAGTCATATCATGAGTAGAGAGGTTATCATATAAGATGGTTTGAGGTATGGAAGTTTCTCTCCTTAGTTGGTTATCGTTCTATCCGTTGGTGTGAGTTGCCGGTTTAAAATATTAATGAGAAGTTTCATCATTTACTTTCTACACACATTATTTTAGTTTTCAATTTCTGTCATATGGTTAAGCTTGTTGTTAGTATTCGGTATCACTCTGGAGATCATCAAGTTAATCTAGTTAGTTTTGGAAAACTTATCTTGGGTCAGTAGAAATAATAATTTGAGATTCTAGCATAAGAAAGAGGAATTTGCCTATTAGCTCATAAACTTACTATTCACAAGTTAAGATCGCCTGGGCTTTCAATGAAGATTGCATGATTGGTTTCATCATATGTATATTTGTTTGTTTTCCCTCAACTCTTATGCTTGCCATCCAGCCTTGCTAGCCAAAAACCCTGTACTAAGAGGGAATGCTACTCGTGCATCCAAACCTTGAGCCCCAAAACCTTGCCATTTGTGTCCACCATACCTTCCTACATGTGGTATTTCACCGCCACTCCAAGTAAATTGCTCATGTGTTACCTTTAAAACTTTCAAATTATCCCTGTTTTGTGTTCCTGTTTTAGCTCATGAGGACGCAAATAGAGAATCTTTATCTCACTTGTTGATTGGACTCACACACCTGGACTAGTGGCTTCATCCACTTATCCAAATGCTAGAAGAGCTGGCAGCGGGTTTCCTAGCCCCAAATAATAATACAAATTCTCTTCACTCTTTTTGCCCCTGATTTATCAGTCAAAGAATAATTGTGTAAACAAAAGAGAAAGAGGGATGACCTTCTATACGAGTTGCGTCCTTCAATGGGAGCCGCTCTTGTGAGTCTAGTTGGCTTGTGACGTACTGTATTTTCTATTTTCCATTTGTTCACATAAGCATACATCTCTCCAAAAATTTATACACACCTCCACGGTTTGTGATTGTTGGCAGGCACCCGAGGATTCGGTTAGCCATGGTTTGTGCAAGATGGATGGGAGGAGTGTCATGCATTTTATACCTCTGTTTATTAAAATAAAAGCTCTAGCACATGAGTGATCAATGCTTCCCTCTGCGAAGGGCCTATCCTTTACTTTTATGTTGAGTCAGTAAACCCATTCCTTTCTGTCTCCAGCAAGCATTTGAGTTGTTGTGATCTCACCATCTATATGTTGATTTATTCAATCATGTTTTCTATCCTTCTAAGTTTAGCACATGCTTTATTATCTGAATGAATATTACTTTGAAAGCTATGAATCACTGTAAAAGGATTGTTATAATTAAAAATATTAAGCTCTACGATATAAACATTGCTATAAAGACTTCACCTAAGATAAGTATGATATCATTAAATGTTCTCTGACCAAGAACAAGGTTTGCCATCACCAATTTTGATTCTCTCTTTTGCATCTTTGTTTGTGACACCCATTACCCATTTTAAGTTAGGTTATATGAGAGGAAGTTGCTATCTATAATGATTGGTGCATAGATAAATGTGATGCTTCTTGTCCGTATTTTATTTATCGACTCTTCACTCCATAAAGCTGTGGTCATGTTTACTGAGTTCAGTTTCGCTTGGGGATAAGCGAGGTCTAAGCTTGGGGGAGTTGATACGTCCATTTTGCATCACTATTTTATATCATAATTTTCTGTTATTCATCGATATATTTCATGTTATGATGCACCCCTTATGTTATTTTGTCTTATTTTGCATGTTTCATAATTTTTGGAGAATAAACACCGGGACCAGAAATCTGATGGAAAAAGCACCATCGAGATACCATATTTCAGAAGATCAGAAGAAGAAGGGGGACATTCGGGGTGTCTTAGAAGTTCATAGGTGCAGTCCAGCTAGAAGGGGAGCCAGAGGGGGGCCACTAGGGGCCCACACTATGAGGTGGTGCGCCCCTGGCCGCGCCACCAGGTGGTGTGGCCACCCTGGCCCACCCCTGGTGGATATTTTTGGAGTACTTTCTCCCCAGGGAAACCTAAGCCTCATACGATCGTCGAAGAATTATTCCGCCGCCGCCTCGGGGTGGAAAACACCCGAGAGAGAAAAGCTCTCTGGCAGGGAGAAATCTGCCGGCGAAATTCCTCTCCGGAGAGGGGAAATCACCGCCATCGTCACCGTCATCACTCGGACATCATCAAGATCTTCATCATCATCACCATCACCCTCATCATTCACCGTCATCCTGCTGTAACAATTAGGGGCCTCTATCGTTGTTTTACATTAGATCTCTCTCCCGGCGTGGATTACTTGTTAGTAGTTGATGTTTGTGAGATTTATCGGTGTTTGCACTTTATGACCAGATTGTTATCATCCATTATATCACCTCTGATCATGATCCATATGATGTCTCGTGAGTAGTTCGTGTTGTTCTTGAGGACATGGGAGAAGTCAAGTTGTTAGTAGTGAAGTAATGTTGAGTAATATTTAATTGTTTGATATTTAAGTTATGGTGTTATTCTTATAGTGGTGTCATGTGAACATCGACTACATGATACTTCACCATTTATGGGCCTAGGGGAATGCATCGTGTATTTGGCTACTAATTGTGGGGTTGTCGAAGTGACAGAAACCTAAACCCCCGTTAGGAAACCATTACACGAGGGAGCGTAGGATCCCGGAGTTTAAAGCTGTGGTTAGATTTATTTCTTAATTACTTTCTTGTAGTTGTGGATGCTTGCAAGGGGTATAATCACACGTATGTATTAGTCTTGGATGGGACGGTACATTAGCATAGGTTCACCCACACAACACTTATCAAAACACCTAATATTATTCAGCTGCATGGAACAAAAGCACTTGACAGAAACCTCCCGTGTGTCCTCGAGAACGTTTGTTAATCATAGTAAACCCACCGGCTTGTCCTTTGCTAAAGAAAGGATTGGGCCACTTGCTGCAATTAATTTTACTGCATTTTATTTACTCGCACTTTATTTATGTGCAATATCAAAAACCCCTACAAATCTATCTTTCAGTATTTACAGTTATTCCTTCATCGAAACTGCTTGTCAACACCTTCTGCTCCTCGTTGTGTTCGACACTCTTATTTATCGAAAGTACTACGATACACCCCCTATACTTGTGGGTCATCAGGCAGCTCACAAGATCTAAAGATGGAGACACAAGGGAGAGAGAACACCATCTAGCTACCGTTATGGACCCATAGTCCCGGGATGAACTACTCATGCATCTGTCTAGAGGAAATCATGGCGATGTAGAGGCCTCCGGTGAAGATCACCCTCTCCGACAGGGTGTCAGAGGAGGACTCCAGAAGCCCTAGATTGGACTTTCGAGGTGACTGTGCCTTCGTATCTGTTTCGTGGAAAATTTCTCTGTCCCCGATGTTTTTAGGGTTAATGTGATTTTATAGGTGAAGAGGCAGCGCGAGGCAGTGGCCAAGGTGGCAAGGGGCCCACCACGCGCGGCCTAGGGTGGACCCACACCTGGGGGTCAGCTGGCTTCCCCTGGCTCCACTCCGGCTCTCCTTTGGACTCCCTCTTTGTTCCGGGCAAAAATAAATCCTGCAAATTTTCAGGACATTTGGCGAATATTTTCTTTAGAGATTCTCTGAAATACAAAAACAACAGAAAATAGAAATTGGCTCTGGGAATCTTGTTAATAGGTTAGTCCATGAAATCATCTGGAAAAAACATGTAGAAAGCATTCAATAACATAAAGAAAGCAAGCATGGAACATAAAAATTATAGATACGTTTGGGACATATCAATTGCCGAGTTGGTTTTCATTATGTCGGAATTCGTCATGGTTTCTGCGGTAGGCGTCTCTACCTGCATCTAGAGGTGTCCCTACGTGTATCAGAACCCGCCCTATTTTTGTGTGCAACTCGATGCCATTGTTGCAGTAGCATAGTTGCTTGTTTATATAAAACGAAGGAACATGGTTCACGACGTACTACGAGTCATCGGACTATGATGTATCGGGATCTAGTCCTGATTTCGTGTGTAGATGGCTGCAATTGATGCATTAGCACACTTGCTTGTTTATATAAAATGAAGGAACATGGATGACAACCTACTACGATTCATTCGTTAGATCTAAGCGTGGCTAATACGCATTGACCATGCAGATATCTTTTGTTGTTCTCTCTCTCTCAAAATGATCATACTAGAAGTTTTCTGGCGAGCGACTTGTGGTTCGACGGTGTTGGCCCTAGGAATATGATTCCTCTAGAATCTTTACTGGGCACGGCTGCAACGGCGGGGCCTATGGAGGAGGAAGAGGAGGAGGAGGCCATGGAGCAGAGACGGTCGTGGCGGCAAACGAAGAGGGATTTTTTTATGGGAATTGTGGTGTTGTTTATTGGGCGGACTAGGAGCATGGGAGAGTAGCCGATCTTATTGGGGTATTTATATAGGCCCCACTACTGTGGTGGGCCAATTGAGGGGATTGGTCCGACCTGGACTGGTTAAGATGGTAGGCAGCCCCAACAAGTCTTACATAACCCACTCCCTCGAAACACTGAGGGCATGTTTGGTTTCCCACCGCCACCCAACACAAGCCCGACAGGTGCAATTTTGTTGCGTTTGGTTGTCTAGGACGGCCCGCGTTCGTGCACAGCATGAACATTAAAGCAGACAAGAGTTGGCATGCCAGGAACGGCCAGATCGGCCGTTTTTCACAGCCAGTCTAAGGAGAGCCTCGGGTGCATCCACGCGTTGGGAAGTGAGGGAGATATGACGCTTCTGTTTAACTTCCCACTCCCCTCACCGCCTAAGCCCCACTCAATTCTCACCTTCTCCATTTCCAATGGCTCAAGCTACTCCACCACCATGCCACCCTAATCGCTATTCCGCAACCGGCGATCCTGTTCACTCCCGATGGGTGGACGGCATCATCGCGACATCTACACCAATGAGCTCCAGTAGATGTTCCGAGGGCCCTCCCTCGTCTGCACCAGCCGCCCCACAATTGTGGCGCCATTAGCGTCTGCTTCGGGGATTTAACGATTTTCCACATTTTATTTTGCAATTTGATTATTTTCCACATCCTACTCACTGACATGTGGTGGTCATAGGCAAGCAATCAATTTTCAGATTTAAAGTAGGGAAAATCATTAGAAACCCCGTCCGTATCGGTTGCCGCATCTGTGGCTGGGCCATCATCGGCCGCTCCTATGGCTTGATGCCAACAATGCGTTCCATTGGACTGATGGAGCCCCTGCCCACACTTCCACTAGTGGGGATTTGCATTCCCGGTTTGTCGACCGGACAACCGTCCTAATCGACTCCGGCACCATACCTATGGTAGGTACTTCTTTCAGTGAATTTACCCTTCTAGATGCTAGATGCTAGATTGCTAGAAGATTGTCTTAGGGTCTGGTCTGAATCTTGAGTAGAGGTTGATGCCGGTTGTCAGTAGTGGACGATAGTTTCTTACCGCATTGTAGGAGTATAGAAGGGCAACTGCTAGATCTATAGGAGCTATGTAGATTTGCACTTGCTAGATTTGTAGGTGGTGCTTGATCTGGATTTTTTGCACGTAATGTGGCATGCACTTTGCCTGATCCCAACAAAGTGCTTACATCTCATTGTTGGCCATTTATGTGCATCTGGCATTTTTGTGCATCTCCTTATCTTGCTTGCCATTGTTGTGCATCTGCTTAGCTTGCATTATGCATGGCTGTTGGTACAGGAGTGCACTCGTTGGGAAACCCCAAAAGGAAGGAATGGAGAGCACATCAACAAGTTTTCCCTCAGAAAGAAACCGAGGTTTAATCGACCAGTAGGAGAAAGAAATCACTTCTAAAGGTTCGAGACAGCTGATGTTGGCAGGGCGCACTACCAGGCTCAGCAGCAACGTGGAATCTACACAACACAATCAAAGTACTTTGCCCCCAACGAAACAGTGAGGTTGTCAATCTCACCAGTTTTGCTAACACAAAGGATTAGATGTATAGTATGGAAAATAGTACTTGTTTGCGGTAAATGAAAGAGAACAATGATGGCAATGAATGAGAGGAAAACAATAATTGCAGTAAGAAAACAGTGGTTGTATTCTTAGTGTAAAAGAATGGACTGGGGTCCACAGTTCACTAGTGGTGTCTCTCCAAAGCAGACAGATAACATGCTGGGTAAACAAATTACAGCTGGGCAATTGACAGATATAACGGTTGCACCATAGTGCATATGCATGACATGATGATTACTATGTGATTCATGCGGGCATTACAACATAATTCATAGACCGTTATCCAACTGCATCTATGACTAATAATCCACCCTCGGAGCGTCATCCAATCAAACCTCGGGTATTAAGTTGCAATCAACAGATTATTGCCTTAAGTAAAGTGTGTAATGTAAACAATGAAAACATTGTTGTTTTCTCCCTAATGGCAAAATCACATCCCCCACCCGTTACGTTTCCGTCACTCGAGCGTAGGTGAAAGGGAGCCATGAACCCACTATCGAGCATAAATGCTCCCTCTTGGAATTAAAAGTATCAACTTGGCCAGAGCATTCAATATTCATCGGATCCCAGCAAACACAACATGTAGCATTACAATAAGATGATCTTGATCATGTTAGGCAGGTGAACGGACAATGATGTCACCTAGAGGGGGGTGAATAGGCGATTAAAACTTTTCCGGTTAAGGCTTGCTAAATGCGGAAATAAACTAGGTGTTTTAATTAAAAGGCACACAGCCTAAATATTCTAGGGTCAACTAAGTGCACCAACAACTTATGCTAAGAAAGAAAAGTAACAAGGTGATAGCAAGATATATAAATTCAAGTGCGAAGTCTATCACAAGGTAAATTGCATAAGTAAAAAACTCAGATATAGAAATAACCAACACACATAGAGACGATGATCTATTCCCGAGTTCCTCCCACAAGGTAAGTACGTCTCGTTGGAGGGGTATGAGCTCGCCACAAGAGGCCTACTCAACGCCACAAAGGACTCACCCTATTCTCCGATGAACCTCGCCACAAAGGCCTAGTTCACCTTCCATTATTTGCAACCTTCAATCTCAAGGCACACATTCACAACTTAATTGGAGGCTCTCGATGTCATCGCAATCTTGGGGCACGCATCCACAACTCAATTGGAGGCTCCCAAGATCACCACAAGTCGTCTAGGGTCCAAGACCCAAGAGTAACAAGTCCACAAACTTTCACTTCCACGAATCCTCGTGGAGAGAGCAAACCGATGTAATTGGCAAGAGCACAAGTGCTCAAATTTTCCACTCTCAAATTCCAACAAAGCAACAAATGCTTATGGGGTAATAAGAGAGGAAGAACAAAGGATAAACACCAAGAACTCCAAGATCAAGATCTACTAGGTTTCCCTCACTAATGTCGCACCCGGACTTCTAGAGGATACACACAGCCCGCTAAACAGTAGATAATTGGCTTACGGGGCCTACCTGCACCCGCATCTCAATATGAGTAGGCCAACACGTAAATGTGTGACAACCATCCTCTACTATTCATCGTCTGTGAAACCATCCAATAGGAATCCGAATACTTCCATTGACGTACTTCATAACATACACACATGGTACGTCAACGGCATTTGAACAAGTGATATCACAACAAATCTCTAAGACACAAAGAAATAGAAATAAGTGGCAAAAGCTCTCACTAGAGCAGAGATAGCAAATACAATCATGCAGAGGACACATGTCCCAACAAGTCATCATTACATCACAGCGGAAGCATCCAAAGTGTCTGAGTACAGACAAGATCCAAATAGGCCTAAGAGGCCGGAAACGAAAAGAACGGAGCCCATCCACGAAGTCTCGGATCCTGCCCGGGTCCGCTATCTACTCGTCAGCAGCCTCGTCATACTCCACGTAGTAGCCACCATGGGGATCCTCGGAAACGTAGTCTGCAGAACCAGCAGCCCCAAAGGGGTCAGTACGGACGAGTACTGGCAAGCAAGACGCACAAGATACCAAAGTGTACCCGACAACACCAAGTACAGATTCTTTGGGTTCAACGGAAGATAGGGGATACAAAGGTGCGGCAGCGGGCTGCACTAACCAACTACAGAGACACGCTACAACATCCAGCTAAAAGAAAGGGATAAGATAGCGCATCGGAGCCAACTACCACTAACCTCAAACAAACCCATCCTGGATCTCGCCCCTTATCCAAAGAAGCAATCCGAGGATAACCCACACAGTTGGATTAATGAAGGTTCAGGTTATTATGAAAATATGCCTATTACTAGTCAAATTATTATTAATTAGGTATAAATTGTCTAATCCTTGTTAGCCAACCCTATCACCAAGTCATCCATAACCGCGGACAACACGGCTTCTCGAGAAGATTTAACCCTGCAGGGATGCACCAATTTGGCCGTACACGTAAGAATAACCCGCCAGGCGGGGATCAAACCCACCAAGCAGGCCACTCAACACAACCCAACTCTTCTTCGCATCAAGCCCAAAGAACCCCGTGCAATTGAGCGCACGGCTAATCAAGCCCCACGAAGAAAAGGGGACCCTCATAGCACTCTAAGAACGTGTCTCCCTAAATGCCGACTACAAAAGTTACCACCCTGGCGCCAAGGGTTCGCACCTGCATATGCATGCGGAAAATGGAAAACCCGAACTAAATGAGGCGATTTGGACGAGATGCGAATCGAATCAGAGTTGTGGGGGCGCCCATACACGCTTCCCACATGCGGTTAGCGCGCTCATCATGGATCTAGAGGACAAGAACTTTTCCTGAGTTCGACACTAGCAGGCCTCAAAACCATACCCGGCCTCCTGCCGGTGCCTTATCATCAAATTAGCATTACCTCAAACATTAACAGGTTGTTGTTTAAGTATCGAGCCCCCAGAACATAATAAATATGGTAGAAGAAATAACGTACATCAGACTCGAGCATAAACAACCCTAAGCATGCTAGTAAGACACAAGCAACAAGCAACAGGGTTATAGGTGTGGAGGAGAGGCTATTTCAGGGTTACAGGATAACATGTGATAGGATCAGAACACAAGCAACGAACCATAAGGCTAGCAGATTAGACAACGGAAAGTATCGGTATCAAGTGTGGAAAGGACACAATGGTTCAGGTGAGTGAATACTTGCCTGCAAACTCAGTGGCCTGGTACTGGGCTAACTCCTCTGAAGTGGTGTCGTAAACCTCGTCTGTCTCAACGTCGTCGTCTATGAGAGAAGAAGCAAACAAACAACGAAGAGAGACGAACAATCAATAACATGGCATGATACACAAACATGGGATGATGCATGACAATTTATTATATGCATCAATTTAATGATAAAGGACATAAGAGCAATTTTTAAATGGGCCTAAAAGTAATTTAGGTTGCATTTGGGAATTACCCATATGTAATATTAATGAATTAAAAAGGATTACAAGTAAACATTAAGTTGAAGTGATTACATGCATGATGAATGATGAAAACAGCAAGGAAACAACTTTAGCTTCCAATTGATACCTCATTTGTCAAATTTGGAATTTTAATTAATTAATTATGAATTTTGCAATTTAAAAGATGGAATTAAAGTATTGATTTAGTGCACCAACTTTATTTGCTCAAAACAGGAAACAAATTGCATATTTGAACTCTACAGGAAATTTAGAATGGAATACATATTTGGTTTGTTGAATTTGGAATTTTTATGCCCAAGTTATGAATTTTGCAATATTAAATGAATTAAACAAGGATTTAATTATTTCACCAATTTAAAATACTCAAAACAGGAAACAAAGGTGATATTTGGAAATAGTATTCAATTTTACATGGAAACCATATTTTACATTTTAAATTTGGAGTTAAATTGAATTATTTATAAGCATTTGAAAACCAGGGGCTATTCTGTAATTTTCTGAGGACTTAAAAGAAAACAGAGAGTTCATACTAGCCCCTAGGGTTTCTGTCACGCAGTGCAGCTTGGCACTAGGCCACTGACCCGTGGGGTCAGTGCCCTGCTGGCACCAGCGTGGCGTGTGTGCGTGCTGGGTGGACTGCCAGGGTCGATGACGGGTGGGGTCACCACCCTGCGCGCGGAAAAAGGAATAAAAGGGGAGGCTTTGCCTCCCCTGGGGCTCGAACCCGCGACCCAGCCCGCGCGCGGACGGAACGGAACCAACTGGGCTGCAGATGCGTTTGGTGATAGGACTGGGGTGCGCGCGGTTTTGAGGTAAAGGTTCGGGCTTTTCTCGTTTTCTGACGAAACTGAACCTTGTTCAGTTACTGAACTTCGACGATCTCGGACGGAAACGGACGACGGCGACGCTGGAGGCTGCAGCGCTGCTGCCTCTCGGCGTGCGTGTGCGTGGGCGCCGTGGGCTTGCCCGCGGATGCAGAGGGGGAAGAAAAAGGGAACATGTTGTGCTCACCCCCGAGTGTCGTCGCAGCAAAGGATCGGGGAGGTCCTGACGGAGGCGGAGCAGACGGTGGCGACATCAGCTTGGCGGCGGCGATCCCGCGGCTCCTCGCGGTCGACCCTGAAGGCGGAAGGAAGCCGTCACCGCGGGCGTTCCATTCCCGCACTCATTGCGGTGCCGCGGTGACCACGGCGGTGGCGGCATGGCGAGGAGCTGCCGGGGTTGTGCTGCTGCTGGGGGTTTCAGAAAGAACAGAGGGGAAAGAGGAAAGAGGAGGGCGACGGCGGGAGAGAGGAGGAAGAAGGGAGAGGGAGCTAGGGTTAGGGCGCGGCTGCGGGGATTAAGTAGAGGAGGAGGGGGAGCAGGTGGGGAGCTGCCTGGTGGGGGAGCCCTCCCCTCCTCTGTCTCCGTACAGAGGAGGAAGACGACAGCGGTTCGTGGGGGGCTGGGCTTGGGGTAGTAGGTGGGCTCATCCCACTTGGGCTGGCCTGCCTCCCCCCTCTATTTTTTTCTTTCCTTTTCTTTTTATCCCTTTTTTTTGTAGAGAATAGAAAAGAGAGGAAATAGAAGGGTTTTTAGGGTTTATAAAATTATGAAAAAAATTAGTTGATTGTACTGAACATTGGAAATGCCCATATGTACCAACTTTGTTTTTTTTTAAAAAAAAAATTCAAATTTCCAAATTGATTTCAATTCGTTATTTGAATTTCAAATAAGGTTTTAATAAAAGGAATTTTATTGTGCAAATATTTTTAATGGATCAAATAACTCAAAAGCCCAGTTGCATGATGTTTTGTTTTCAAAAATTTGTTGATGTTTGAATTTTAAATGAATTTGCTTGAGCTTTGCAATAATTGCATTATTTGAAAAAATTAACCAAGTCAATTATTTGAAAATTCAAGTTTATGGAAGCAATTGATTTGTTTCTGTTAGTGATTTATTTTGAAAACATTAGAACATACCAAGTATGAGCCAATTGGTTTGAAATTGAATGGAATTTCAAATTGAAACACATGCCACATGCAATGCTTATGATGACATGATGCATTAACATAAATTAATAAGAAGCAAAACATTCTAAGGTTGTTTTCATACTTGGGATGTTACAAAACGCCCCCCTTGAAGGAATCGCGCCCCGAGATTCCTACTGAGAAGAGAAAAGGTTCGGATACTTCTTGCCAAGATCCTCTTCGGTCTCCCATGTTGCCTCTTTATCGGAACGATGAGACCACTGCACTTTTAAGAACTTGGTGCTCTTCTTGCGAGTTTTGCGCTCGGTCTCATCGAGAATGCGAATAGGGTGCTCCTCATAAGAGAGGTCTTCTCGTAGTTCAATGGAATCATGATCAACTGCACGACCTGGATCTTTGAAGCACTTCTTGAGCTGTGACACATGAAAGACATCGTGCACCTTGGATAGATTTTCTGGAAGTTCAAGACGATAGGCATTTTCTGCACGCCTTGAGAGAATGTTGAAGGGACCAATATATCTTGGTGCAAGCTTTCCTTTGACACCAAAACGATGAGTGCCTCTAAGGGGAGTAACACGGAGATATGCTTTGTCTCCAGCTGCATAGACCATGTCCCTGTGTTTGCTGTCATAGTAGCTTTTCTGACGAGACTGAGCAATCTTCAGATTGTCACGAATGATGCAAACTTTCTCTTCGGCCTCCTTAACAATGTCAGGGCCTAAGAGTGAACGTTCACCAGCTCCAGACTAGTTGATTGGACTCATGCATCTGCGGCCATAGAGAGCCTCGAATGGTGCCATGCCTAGACTTGCCTGGAAGCTGTTGTTGTAGGAGAATTCAGCATATGGAAGACATTCCTCCCATTTCATGCCAAAAGAGAGACCACATGCTCTGAGCATATCCTCGAGAATTTGATTGACTCTTTCGACTTGTCCTTGAGACTGAGGGTGATAGGCTGTGCTGAACAGAAGCTTGGTGCCCAAGGCTTCTTGAAAGCTTTTCCAGAAATGAGAAGTGAAGATGCTTCCACGGTCTGAGCTTATTTCCAATGGAATACCATGAAGAGGAACAATCTTTGCTGTGTAGAGCTCTGCTAACTGACTAGCTGAGATTGTCTCTTTGACAGGAAAGAAGTGAGCGACTTTAGTGAGTCGATCAATGACAACGAAGATTGCATCGTTGCCCCTCCTGGACTTTGCAAAACCCGTGACGAAGTCCATTTCAATCATGTCCCACTTCCATTCAGGGATTTTTAGAGGTTGGAGAAGACCGGCTGTTTTCTGATGAACTGCCTTGACACGCTGACAGACGTCGCATTCAGAAACGTATTGAGAAATTTCACGTTTCATGCTAGGCCACCAATATAGTGTCTTGAGATCCTGGTACATCTTTGTACTTCCAAGGTGTATGGAAAGAGGAGTTTCATGAGTCTCTTTGAGAATGACATCTTTGAGACTTTGAATTTGCGGAACTGCAATGCATCCTTCGAAGAACACAGTTCCCTTGTCATCAATTGAGAAGCACTCAAATTTCTCATTGCCTGCTTTGATGTGTTCTACAATCTTCTTGATTTCAGTATCACGAAGTTGTTCAGAACGAATCTTGTCCTCGAGAGTTGGAGTGGCTGTCAAGTTTGCAAGATAGCCTTGAGGAACAAGACCAAGATTCAGTTTTTGGAATTCTTCATGAAGAGGAGGTTGGCTTTCCATGATCATGAGATTATTGCAATACGACTTGCGACTGAGAGCATCGGCCATAACATTAGCCTTGCCTGGAGTGTAAGAAATGGTAAGATCAAAGTCTTTGATCTTTTCAATCCATCTCCTTTGTCTGAGGTTTAGATCTGGTTGAGTGAAGATCTATTTCACACTCTTATGATCGGAAAAGATTTCAGTGCGATTACCCAACAAGTATTGTCTCCATTTCTTGAGGGCAAACACCACTGCTGCAAGTTCAAGGTCATGAGTGGGATAACTGAGCTCATGTGTGTTCAACTGACGTGAAGCATAAGCCACAACTTGACGTTCTTGCATGAGAACTGCACCTAGACCTTAGAGAGAAGCATCACAGGATATTTGGAAAGGTTTGGAAGGATCTGGGCCAACCAGAACTGGAGTAGAAGTGAGTTTAGTCTTCAGGAGATTGAAGCTTTCATCACATTGTGGAGACCAGACGAACTTCTTGTCCTTCTTTGTGAGGTCAGTGAGAGGTTTGGCAATCTTGGAGAAGTTTGGGACGAAGCGACGGCAATAGCTAGCCAAGCCAAGAAAACTTCTTACTTGCTTCACCATCTTTGGAGGTTTCCAATCAACAATTGCTTTAACCTTTTCTGGATCAATGGCTATGCCCTTGGCAGAGATGACATGACCAAGATAAACGACTTCGGAAATCCAAAACTCACATTTGGAGAACTTGGCATAGAGACGATGCTCGCGAAGCTTCATGAGAGTGAGACGAAGATGTTCTTCATGCTCTTCCTCGGATTTTGAGTAGACAAGAATGTCATCAAGATATACCACAACGAACTTGTCTAGGTATTCATGGAAGACATAATTCATGAGTCGAGAGAAGGTCGCCGGTGCATTGGTGAGACCAAAGGACATGACGGTGAATTCATATAGACCGTAGCGAGTGGTGAAGGCTGTCTTTGGAATATCCTCTTTTCTGATCTTTATTTGATGGTAACCCATTCTCAAGTCCAACTTGGAGAATATAGAGGCTCCAGCAAGTTGATCAAAAAGATCATCGATGCGAGGAATTGGATACTTATTTTTGATGGTCTTCTCGTTAAGAGGACGATAGTCAACAACGAGTCTCTTTGTTTGATCCTTCTTCGCAACGAACAGAGTTGGGCATCCCCAAGCCGAGGAACTAGGCTGAATGTAACCTTTTTCCATGTACATATCAATTTGTTCCTTCAACAACTTCAGCTCGGGAGTTCCTATCTTGTAGGGATGCTTAGAGATTGGAGCAGTACCTGCTTCAAGTTCGATCGCGAACTCAACAGCTCTGTCTCTGTAGTTGGTTAGTGCAGCCCGCTGCCGCACCTTTGTATCCCCTATCTTCCGTTGAACCCAAAGCATCTGTACTTGGTGTTGTCGGGTACACTTTGGTATCTTGTGCGTCTTGCTTGCCAGTACTCGTCCGTACTGACCCCTTTGGGGCTGCTGGTTCTGCAGACTACGTTTCCGAGGATCCCCATGGTGGCTACTACGTGGAGTATGACGAGGCTGCTAACGAGTAGATAGCGGACCCGGGCAGGATCCGAGACTTCGTGGATGGGCTCCGTTCTTTTCGTTTCCGGCCTCTTAGGCCTATTTGGATCTTGTCTGTACTCAGACACTTTGGATGCTTCCGCTGTGATGTAATGATGACTTGTTGGGACATGTGTCCTCTGCATGACTGTATTTGCTATCTCTGCTCTAGTGAGAGCTTTTGCCACTTATTTCTATCTCTTTGTGTCTTAGAGATTTGTTGTGATATCACTTGTTCAAATGCCGTTGACGTACCATGTGTGTATGTTATGAAGTACGTCAATGGAAGTATTAGGATTCCTATTGGATGGTTTCACAGACGATGAATAGTAGAGGATGGTTGTCACACGTTTACGTGTTGGCCTACTCATATTAAGATGCGGGTGCAGGTAGGCCCCGTAAGCCAATTATCTACTGTTTAGCGGGCTGTGTGTATCCTCTAGAAGTCCGGGTGCGACAACTAAGAAGGAGGATGGATTGGTGGAAATATAGATCTAGATCTCCTCTATATTTTTCCTCAAAGATATGCAAGAATCATGGGAGGGATTGAGGAGGGGGGTCTTCCTCAAGGTCAACAATGGTGGGAGAGATAGAGAGAAAAATGTCTTGGGGAAGTTGGGGAACCTTTGGGGAAGAAGGCCCCTTAAATAGGTGCCCAGAAATCTGCCTGTTAGGACCATTTTCGCGCATTCCCGGTAGTACCGGACGGCACCTGGTAGTACTGGGCGAAAATCCGCCCCAAACCAGTACCGGTACTGGAAAACGTGGTAGTACTTGTCCCGTCCGGTACTTTGGGTCGGTACTACCGACTTCCGCTTGGTAGTTCCGGAAGAGGTAGAACACCAATACTAAAACGTTCATAACTTTTGCGTCCGGACTCCTTTTTTATGATCTTTAGCTCGTTGATTTTGAAACAAAAATATCTACAAGATCATGCAGAGAAAAATCATTGCCCAACAATGGAAACTAAAACCAAATGTAGAAAGGTTCAACCTCTCTAAAAGGAACAACCGGTAAAACCTTCATCACCGAAAACACACATAACTTTTGCGAATGAACTCCGAATGAGGTGAATCCAATTGGGTTGGAAAGAAAACAACAAGTAGTATCCAAACACAAATGAATGAATAAGTTACCACACATGAAAGGTGTGAGAACATTCTCAAAGCTGAACCGGATATTTTCACCACCGAAAACGCAGCTAGTTTTTTCTTACCAAAACTGTTTTCGATAAACCTTGGCTTGTCATGAAGATCACGTCAAGCACCAAAACCCCATGGAGATAAAATCCAAATAAGAACCAAGAAAGATGATATGCATGTATGCAAAGATTTGAGCTCTCCACAACGATTCGATCAAGTTACTCACTTGAGAGCCCCTCTTGATAGTACGACTATCTATCATATAACCCGGTCTCCCAAAGGCATGAGACCTGTAAAACAGAAAAACTATCAAGATCATACCTTTGCCTTGAGCATTCCACTTGAGCTAGATGATTAAGATCTTGACTCTTTCAAGTTGGATCCTCTTTCTTGATCGTGCTTGCTAGCACATGCTCCGCTTGATGAAGACTTGCAAGTTTCTCCTCCGTACAACATTATGGGAGAGACTAGCTCCCCCAAACACATTACAAGGCCACAATCTCCAAATGGGTGGCAAACATCAAGCATAGGATTTCTTTGAGATGCTTCACTTGAGCTTCCACGTCAAGCTTGATGATAAACACCGCTTGACGACGACATAGACCATGGGCTATATGAAATCTCTCTTTTGGTACATGCCCATGGAAAGATACCTAACCACACATAGAGATATCACACACACATATATCATGGGTTAGTTCACAAAGCTATATGGACCAATTCTTACCATACCATGAGATACATAATCCACTTGGTACATCTTGTAGTTTGTGTGTTGATCACAAGCAAGATCAACCTTGTATATTTGCTTCTCACTTCAAATGATGATGTCTTGAAGATAATCATGAGAGATCACCTACTCCTTTTCTTCAAGACACACTAACAATATGCACAACTCTATACATGGCCAATCTTCATATAAATCCTTGAATGTGACAATGGCCATCAAGAAGGCTAATAGAATTGAACACATGAACTCCATTATTTCCTATGGACAAGATCTACAGGATAACTCAAAGCAAACATTAGTCCATAAGGATTGTCATTAATTACCAAAACCACATATCGGGCACCATGCGCTTTCAGCAGCTCACAAGATCTAAACATGAGGCAAAAAGAGGAGAGAACAACCATCTAGCTACTGTTATGGACCCGTAGTCCAAGGATGAACTACTCACGCATCACTCCGGAGGCAGGCATGGTGATGAAGAGCCCTCCGGTGATGATTCCCTCTCCCGACAGGGTACCGGGGAGAGCTTCAGAACCCTCCCGAACTAGGGTTATTGATGACAGCGGCTACTGAACTTTTCGTGGATGGAGGCTCTGGTATTTAGGGTTAACCCAAGGAGGAGCTTAAATAGGCGAGAGGGCAATGTCGGTGGGAGGCCAGGGGACCCACACGACCTGGTGGCGCAGCCAAGGGGGGGGACGCCACCCTATGGTGTGCTGGCTCTAGGGCCCCCCTCCGGGTCCCCTCTGGACTCCGTGCACGTGACAAATTTCTAAGACCCCGTGATTTTGTTTCGTCCAATTCCGAGAATATTTTCAGAACAACTTTTCTGAAACCAAAAACTGCAGAAAACAAGAACTGTCTCTGTGGCATCTTGTTAATAGGTTAGTCCCAAAAAATCCATAAAAATGACATAAAGTTTATAGAAAACATGTAGCATATGGCATAAAAACAACATGGAACATCAAAAATTATAGATACGTTTGAGACGTATCAATGACCATTGATTTGCACAACCTCCAATAATTTCAAAAAATTGTGTGTGTTCGTAAGATATGTTTCCACAACCTCCAATAATTTTAGCTTAAATTCAAAACTAAAATTGTTGTATTTTTTGTTTCTTCGTGGTCATTTTGAATTCGGTTCTGGTACGGTAGCACTAGATATGTTCTCCATTGGAGCTGTCCCAAGTAATTCCGAAAGCAACCATTGGCGTTAGCTGTCGAGAACATTAGTACAGCAGCATGACGTTTGAAACGCTGAAACTGAACCATCGGTCGGCAACGATCACTGTCATATCATTGCATCCGTGCGTCAAGCTAGACTGAAACGCTTCGGATCTTCATTGGATGGGGACAGCACGAGTCATGGAAATCTACAGAATTCTGATCGAGTCGGCTAAGTTCTGAGACACGTCGACCTTCTAGGGATATACGCACAATCCCAGCAGGACACGCTTCTTTGTCGACTCAACTAATCTACTGACGAATAAAGTACATGGTCACGCCTTTCTCATTTTAAGCACCTTTTCTGCTCATGGTTCTTAAATTATGAAAATGTGTAGGAGTGTACCCATTATTGTGAAGTCGCTAGAAATGTTCTGCCGAGATACCATGTGCTAGTATTATTTGCTGTTATTTGATTATTATCGACCATACGTGCTTCGTTGTTAGCTGAGCAAAATCCGGCGTTTTCGGGATTGCACGAGCTAGCGATCTTTCAGAGCAAGGACAAAAGTTCGACGATAGTTAAACGTTTGGGAAACCTTCCCCGGCAAACAAGCTTGTCGACAACGACGCGACTCTCTAATTCAGCAGGCATGTTAGTTGGAGCGCATCTTAATCTTTTTTCCTTCATCATGTCCCATCGGGATCACCTCGGGGTTCTGCACACCAACTGTATGTCTGTAGTCTGTACTATTACACCAGCATACAGTCGTCAAAACGAAGAATACTGGATTGCATGCGCTGTGGATCGTTGGACCATGGTTCACACTTCACAGAGGGGGAGTTGCTCCATGTCGAACTGTGTGGTATGACTATGACATGCATTCAGATAGAACTGTACGACCGGCCATATGTTTTTTTCCCTTTGATCAATGACCAGCCTTTTTGTTTTTGAGTGAATAATGACCGGCCGGCCAGCTGAGCAGCCCAGGGTGAGATCTGCTTCAACGAGTAGGCTACCAGTCTAGCAGATATGATGCATGGGCCTTAAGGTATTTGTGGTCCTTCGGCCGGATAAGCCCACATCTGCCTCTCGACTCTGGCTAGTTTTTTTTTTTCCGAGCCAGTAGAAATGCTATTTTTATTAATAGAGAAGAAGTTTGAGATGGCCGGTGACGAAAACTGGAACGACACTTTCGCCGCCTGTCATGGAACACGGCAGTCGCGAGGACACACAGAGTCGCCCTAGCTACCCAAACAAATTGCACAAGCGCCACTAAAGCGAGAGCGTCGTGAGGTTGCCCTCTTCTGTCATTATCATCACTCTGCAGCGAATCCGACTTCACCAGAAGATCATCAAGGAGAGAGACTCTCCGAAGCCGCGTCAAGAAGCCCACTCCATCCTATGCCAAATAGAACTCTTCGCGCAGAGGTAGACAACTCTGATTCTGCTGAAGAGCTCCGGAGAGGAGATGCGTAAGACCTGCGCCGAAGAAGATCTTTGCCACTGGACCGTCCCTGCACATAATAGTACGTCGCTCAAAGGTAGAGCTTTAAGTAACATAGCAGCTCCAACTTCACAGCCCAGAGAGGTCAGCACGAAGACACTTGGACACGCCGCAGCACTAACATGATGTTGCTGCAACCACACCGTTGCCCATCAGCATCGTCGTTGACAAGTCCGGTTCCATGCGAAACCGCCACATCGTCCATCGGCCGTTGCCAACCACGACGACCGTGAATGACCAGCCTACGAAAAAGCATGTAGGAAATACCCTCTTCAAGAGAATGCTCTCGAGAGCGAATGCGGCGTGAATCGATGCAGTCGTCCAGCCCTGCACCGCAAGATCTAGGTATTTACCCACAAAAGTGATCCTAGGACGAGGAGCTCCACGACAACCCCTCGAGAGGGAGAGCGATGTACACATACGTCGCGTCATTGGGATTGCGCAGGAAGAAGCCAAGCCTTCTCATCCCCATGCAGACGGATCAAGACGGGGAGGACTCGCAACAGCGCCTACCTGCAACCCACTAGCACCAACATCTCCTGCGTTTCACTGACGTCACCACGACATATGAGCCGCCTTCCAAGCCACCAAACGAAGCCGAAGGGCCGGATCGGGCGTAGACCAGCTCCGACGCTGATGCGGTGAACAATCACCACCCGTTGGGGACCCTAATACGTTGCAAACGTATCTATAATTTTTGATGCTCCATGCTTGTTTTCTATCCAATGCCTTTATGTTTTCCACATGTTTTCCTTCGTTTTTCGGATATTTTCACAGACTGACCTATTAACGAGATGCCCCAGGCCAGTTGTTGTTTTCAGCTGTTTTTCTATTTCAGAAAAGTTCTTAAAGAAATATTCTCGGAAAGGGCACGGAGTTCCAAGAAGAGATGGAGGGGAGCCATTGGGCCTCCAGGGGGTGCCAGGCATGGCCCCACCCTAGGCTGCGCCTGGTGGGCCCTTGGGGACCCTGGCCACCGCATCTCGTCGTCTCTTCGCCTATAAATGCCCCAAACCCTAAAACATTTGGGGACAGAGTTATTTTCCATGAAACATACATAGAGGTGACGTCACCTCGAAAGTCCAATCTAGGGCTTACGCATCACAGTTCCGGCACCCTGTCGGAGGGGGGAATCCCCACCGGAGGCCTCTACATCGCCATGATCGCCTCCGGACAGATGCGTGAGTAGTTCATCTCGGGACTGCGGGTCCATAGCAGTAGCTAGTTGGTTGTTCTCTCCATTATGCCTCCATATTTAGAGTCTCGTGAGCTGCCTCACATGATCTAGACCACCGTTATGTAATTGTGCATGCAGTGTTTGCTGGGATCCGATAAACCATGAGATTATGATTTTTTTTTGTTCATGTAAATTTTAGATGCTTCACTTATATTTGTAGAGAGTTTTAGTGTTGTCTTGCAATTCTACCCGGTGTTTATGATTACCTTGGCCACGTAGTTGTTTTCACCTCCAAGAGAGGGTTTATATGCTAGATAGTGGGTTCATGCCTCTCTTACATCTGTGCTCAAGTAACAGAAACGTGACAGATAGGGGAGGTGTTGTTGCCAGTAGGGAGAAAACATCGGTGCTCTCGTCTACGGATGTGAACCAATGCTTACATTACGTATTGATCTTAATGCATTTGTCTGTTGCACACAAAGTAATCACTTTGTTGCTGCAACTTAATATCAGATGGATTTGCTGTATAGCTTTGTTGAGGTGGACTTTTAGATATGGATGCATGCTGGATAGAGGTCCATATGCCTTGACGTAATGCTTACGATGTTAGACGTGAACTATATCTCTTTATAATAGTATTGTTATACGTTCATGATTTGTCAATTTCCCAGCTGTAATTTGTTCACCAAACATGTTTGTTTTCTTTGGAGAGACACTACTAGTGAAACTATGGCCCCCGGTCCTATTTTCCTCATAATTGCACCCTTCTTTAAAACACTTTCATCATTATTTCCTTGTTGTACCGTTTTTATTTTTATTACTTTTCATTACTCTATACGTATAATTCTCTAGTTTTTACTTGATAAAACAGAGATATTGAAAACAATTTTGAGCGAGGTGTATGTCTATGTCAATGAATGGTAATGAAAAACTTATCATAATCCATGTCATGCAAAGTGTTTAGACTTTTGGGAGTGGTTTCCTTTGTTTTATTAGTTTGGCACCCCCTCCACCTTTATTTCACAAACCAGGGCTAGTCGTGTTCACGGGTACCCACCAACTTTCATCAAACCATGGGGAAGTGCCTTTTGTTATATTAATTGGCACCAGCTCTCTGCAAATTTAGATGACCACAGATTCCATACTCATCGGGTGAAACAAGGAAGAAGAACTTTTCTTGACACAAACCATAATGAACTTTAAACTACTTCGTCATGAGCTAAAACAAGAACGCAGAACATGTTATAAGTTTGAATTTTAAAGGTAGCACATGAGAAATTTACTTGGAGTGGAGGTTAAATACCACATAAAGGTAGATATGGTCGACACATTTGGCATACTTTGGTTTTTGGGAGTTGTATGCACGAGTACATCTCATACTCAGTACAGGTGTAGGCTAGCAAAATACTAGGAGCGACCAACTAAGAGAGCAATACCGTCCATAATCATGCATAGCGACAAAACATCATTAACTAAAGCATGAAGTGATATTACAAGTCAAAAACTAAATTATCATCAAGGCTAGAAGTGAATTTTTTTAGTCATAACATGGTGTGAGCATGCACCAAGTCAATCTAGATAAAGAATTCTAAGGAGAAATACCACAATACCATGCTTCAATATGAGACAAATACACATGATTAAATTCAATGACACATTTAGCACTCTCAGATATTTGAGACTAGTCATGATGCATCATAAATAAATAAACACACAATTAGAATAACATCTAACACGAAATGCCAAAGCGTAACCCACGGTCAAAACAAGCGTCCTATTGCACCACTATAAGCATGAAACAATTTTACTCTTCTCCAACACCAAGCAACTTATTCGAAACAACTCTCAAAGAAAATAATCTTCAAAGAACAGAGAGATAATCAAATATAACCGAAGAAAACTAACAAGCTCTAAACAAAATTCGAGTGAAAAACAAGAGCTAAACGCGGTACTAGCAAAAACTAAACACTCACAAAACAATAAGAGTGAAAACTAGAGTGTTCTAAGCAATGAAAACAAAGTGTATCTCTCCTAAAATAAGAGTTGTAGGATCCAACCAAAATCTACAACAAAGAAAAAAAAATGAACTGAAAGACAAATAAAAATACGCTCCAAGAATAACACAGATCATGTGAAACAATAAAAATATAGTGTTTTGAAAGAAACCTAATATTTTTGTTGATGAAGAAGGGGATGCCTTGGGCATCCCCAAGCTTTCACGCTTATACTTCTTGGATATGTCTTGGGGTGACATGGGAATCCACAAGCTTGAGATTTTTTCCATCCTTCATCTCATCACATCATTCTTCTCTCCCTACACTTGAAAACTTCCTCCACCTAAAACTTCTCACAATCTTCACTAGCAACGTTAGTGTAATCAAAATAATAAATCCACTTGTTCCAGTTTCAACACACGTATCACACTTCAATTAAAACATTAGCTACTGTCACAAATAATTTTAAAGCTCTCCCTCTCAAAATAACCACCAAAGTAAAGAGATTAAGATGCAGATGCAAATATTGGTAGAAATCTGTCAAAATAGAACAATCGGTAAAGATGATTTTTTCGAAAATCTTCTGTTGCTCAAATAAAAAATTGGGAAACTAAGGAAAGTTGTATAACAACATGGGGCATGTTCCTATTGTCTTTCAAAGAAATCCAACTTTCTGGCTAAGAGATATGAATTTTTTGGTAACATCCCTGAAATCTGTTTCAGAACAACAACTTCCCCAAATCGCACTACCTCTCAATTAGAGGTTACTCTTGGCACAAAAAATAAATAAAAAGGATAAGGAGAGGTTTCTACAGAGGTAAAAACTTCCAAAACAGAAAAGGAACAAAAGAAAACAGAAGAAAACAAAAGGATAACAAAAGTGGGTTGCCTCCCACAAGCATTTTTCTTTAACGCCTTTTTGCTAGGCATAGAGAACGAATCAAGTATTATCAATAGAATCATGGGTAGTCCTCACAAGGGACTCAAAATGTAACTTCATTCTCTTTCTAGGGAAATGTTCCATGCCCTTTTTAAGGGGGGAACTGTAATCTTATAATTCCCCCTTTCATATCAATAATGGCACCAACGATCCAAAGAAAAGGTCTCCCCAAAATGATAGGACAACAAGCATTGCATTCAATATCCAAAACAAGAAAATCAACGAGGATATAATTATCATTAGAGATAATAAGAACATCATCAATCGTTCCCAAATGTCTTTTAACAGTGGAATCTATAAGACGCACTTCCAAAATACTTGCATCAAGTGGTTTCAAATCAAGCATATCATATAAACTTTTAGGCATAATATAAGAACTTGCACCGAGATCACACAAAGCATTGCAATCAAAATCATTCACTCTTATTCTAATAGTGGGCTCCCAACCATCTTGTAGTTTTCTAGGAATAGAGGCTTCAAGTTTGAGCCTTTCTTCTCTAGCTTCCATGAGAGCATTAGTGATATGTTTAGTGAAAACAATATTTATCTTACTAGCATTAGGATCTTTAGCTAATTTTTGTCGCAACTTTATAACATCAGAGATGGTGAAATTATCAAAATCAAGTTTATCATCCTCAAACATGGTGGGAAATATTTCTCCTAAAGTCATATTATCCTCAATCCCACTTGCAACAATTTTCTCACTAGAAATATTTTTGATCTCCGAACTTTTGGGACGCCTTCTACCTGAAATCATGGCATCTCCAATCCCATTTGTTTTGACATCAACATGCTTAGAATCATTAGGATACTCATTGATACTGAAATTTTTCACTTCCTCAGAGAGTTGGATAGTATATATTTTAACAGGCTCACTTTTAGCAGCTTTTCCAGGAATTCCAGCTTCTCTTTCTCTTCTACCACATATTTGAGATAACTTCTCATGTTCTCATTTATTTGAACTTGTATAGAATTTATTGGTTCAGTGTTCTTGGCCTCAAGAGGTGTAGTCCTAATTTTTAAAATTTCTACATCATGAGCAAGACTATTAACTTTCAGCACAAGATTATCTAGTTTTGCAAGCCTTTCATCAACAGTTCTATTGAAATATTTTTGTGCAGTGATAAATTATTTAAGCATGTTCTGAAGATAAGAGGTGGAACTTTTAGGATTGTTATAAGCATTTCCATAAGAATTCCCATATGAATTCCCATTATTATTAGGATATGGCCTATAGTTGTCACCACCAAAGTTATTCTTGTAAGCACATTTGTTGAAATTGTTTCTAGCAATAAAATTCACATCAATTTGATCATTCTCGTTAGCAACCAGAGAGTTTAAGGGAACATTATTAGGATACATTGCCACTTTTTTAGCTCTCAAAGAAGCAAGCATATCAATTTTATCACTCAAAGAAGAGACCTCCTCAACATAATTTACCTTTTTACCTGTTGGAGCCCTTTTTGTGTGCCGTTGGGAATAGTTTGTCATTAGATCATCCAATAACTTGTTTGATGAGACTACAGTGAGGTTCCTGAAGCTTCCTCCTGTATCTAAATCCTATAAATTCCTTGAAGAAAAATTTATTCCTACATAAAAGGTTTGGACAACCATCCACGTAGTTAGTCCGTGTGTGGGACAATTCTTAACCATAGTTTTCATCCTTTCCCGAGCTTGAGCAACATGTTCATTATCATTTTGTCTAAAGTTCATAATGTTACTCCTTATTTGTATAATTTTTGCAGGTGTATAATACTTCCGAATAAAAGCATCTTTGCATTTAGTCCAAGAATCAATGCTATTTCTAGGCAAAGACAATAACCATTCTTTAGCTCTTCCTCTTAAACAGAAAGGGAACAATCTTAATTTCACAATATCAACATCTACCTCTTCATATTTTTGCATGTCACATAACTCAAAAAAGTTATCTAAATGAGAGGCAACATCTTCTCAAATACGAGAAAATTGATCTTTCATGACAAGATTCAACAAAGCAGGTTTAATTTCGTAAGAATTTTGCTGTAGCAGCAGGTGGAGCAATTGGTGTGCATATGAAATCATTATTATTGGTACTAGTAAAGTGATACGTCCATTCTGCATCACTGTTTTATATTTTTATTTTCTGTTATTGATCGATATATTTCATGTTATGATGCATCACTTATGTTATTTTATCTTATTTTGCATGTTTCATAATTTTTGGAGAATATACACCGGGAGCAGAAATCTGATGGAAAAAAGCGCCGTCATGATACCCTGTTTCAGAAGTTCAGAAGAAGAGGGGGGACACCGGAGATGTCTTAGAAGTTCAGAGGAGGAGGCTAGCCAGAAGGGGAGCCAGATGGTGGCCACCAGGGGCCCACACCATGTGGTGGCGCCCCCCTGTCCGCGCCGCCAGGTGGTGTGGCTACCCTGGCCCACCTCTAGTCGATCCCATTCGCATACTTGACTCCCAGGGAACCCTAAGCCCCAGAATATCATCGAAGAATTATTCCGCTGCCACCTTGGGGCAGAAAACACCAGAGAGAGAGAAAAGCTCTCTGGCAGAGAGAAATCTGCGGGGGAAATTCCTCTCTGGAGAGGGGAAATCATCGCCATCGTCAACGTCATCGCTACGGGCATCATCAAGATTGTCATCGTTATCATCATCACCACCAGCACCATCACCCTCATCATCCACCTTCATCCCATTGTAACAATTAGGGGCCTCTATCGTTTTTTTACATTAGATCTCTCTCTCGATGTGGATTACTTCTTAGTAGTTGATGCTTGTGAGATTTATCGGTGTTAGCACTTTATGACCAGATTGTTATTATCCATTATATCACCTATGATTATGATCCATATGATGTCTTGTGATTAGTTCATTTAGTTCTTGAGGACATGGGAGAAGTCATGTTGTTAGTAGTGAAGTTATGTTGAAGTAATATCTCATGGTTCGGTATTTAAGTTGTGGTGTTATTCTTCTAGTGCTGTCATGTGAACGTCGACTACATGATACTTCACCTTTATGGGCCTAGGAGGATGCATTGTGTATTTGTCTAGTAATTGTGGGGTTGCCAGAGTGACAGAAACCTAAACCCCCATTAGGAAACCAATGCACGAGGGAGCATAGAATCCCGGAGTTTTAAGGCTATGGTTAGATTTATCTTAATTACTTTCTTGTATTTGCGGATGCTTACATGGGTTATAATCACAAGTATGTATTAGTCCTAGTTGGGCGGTGCATTAGCATAGGTTCACCCACACAACACTTCACGAACCAATGGATATTAATCAACCGTAATGAAGCGAAAGCACTTGAAAAAATTTCCATGTGTCCTCGAGAACGTTTGGTAGTCATAAGTAACACAACCGGCTTGTCCTTTGCTCTCAAAAGGATTGGGCCACTCGCTGCAATATTATTTACTGCACTTTATTTACTCGCACTTTATTTATCCGCTATATCAAAAACCTCCAAAAACCCGTTTGCTAGTGTTTACAGTGAATCCTCTATCCAACCTGTTTTTCAACACCTTCTGCTCCTCGTTGGGTTCGACACTATTATTTATAGAAAGTACTATGATACACCCCCTATACTTGTGGGTCATCAAGACTATTTTCTAGCGCCGTTGCCGGGGAGTGAAGCGCTATTGGTAAGAGAAACTTTAACTATGAGTGTTGTTTTTATTTATGTTTGTTGTTTTATTTCACTATGGATAATACCTTTGGTTCTCTGCTTAGGGGTACTTCTATCCATACTACTAGGGTAGTCGGTAACCCGTTATCTGCTGAATTAGATCCTTATAAAATACCTATGAAAATTGTTGGACGTGTTATGGATAACTGCTATTACGGTGATGGAATTGTCCATCCCGGTGACCATTTGCTCTTTATACATGAATTATACGAGTTATTCAGGTGTGCATGTATTAGAATGGATCAAGTTAAAAGGAAATTATTTTCTTTATCACTGAAAGGAAGAGCCGCTGAATGGTTCAAATTACTGAAGAATGGTGAATCTATTGGATGGGAGGAAATTGTTCCTCTCTATCATTCTAAGTTTTATCCTCCTAGTGAGATTCATAAAGACCGGAATCAAATATATAATTTCTAGCCTCGCGATGGATAGAGTATTTCCCAAGCGTGGGGGGGGGGGGATGAAGTTATTAATGCTCAAATGTCCCGTTCATGAACTCCATAGTAATATTGTTATCAATAATTTTGATGCAAGGCTTTGTCTTCATCATAAGGATTTATTGGATGCTTCTTGTTCTGGATCATTCACACGTATGAAGGAAGAAGCCAAATGGGATCTTCTTGACCGTATACAAGAGAACACTGAAGGATGGGAGAATTACAAAGGTAGAAAGTCAGGTATAAATTATGATTATGAATGCATTAAAAACTTTATGTCATCTGAGGATTTTCATAATATTAGTACTGCTTATGGTCTTGATTCTCAAGTTGTTGCAAACTTATATAAGGCTTTTGCTTCTTATTTTGAGACTCCTAAAAACGAATGGGACAAGTACCATGCTCCTTATAAAGATACTGTTAATTGTGTTCCTGCTAGAGATATAGAAGTTAATATTGTTGATTCTATTGTGCCTGAACCTTATATTGATAAAATGCCTTTCCCTGCTAAGGTAAAAGAACATTCTATGTTTAGTGTGGTTAATAAAAGTGCAACGAAACCTGTAGAACCTACAGTAGCAATAGTAAAGGACCTTGTTTCTGATAATGTAGAAGAGGGACACATTATATTTTGTGAAGATGCTTCTAATATTGTCTCTCACCCTTGTAAATCTTTTATGGAAACCAATGATTTCTATAATGTTAGTGTTGCTTGTGGTCTTGATTCTCAAATTTTTGCAAACTGTATTAAAGCTTTTGCCTCCTATCTTGATATTCCTAAAAAGGAATTTAGCAAGTACCATGCACCTTATAAAGATATTGTTCCTGATAGTAATATAGAAGTGCATGTTGTTAATCCGGCTGTTCCTGAGCCTTATGTTGAAAAAATGCATTTCCCTGCTAAGGTGAAAGAACAATCTATGGTGACTAGTGTGGTTAATAAGAGTAATAAGAAATCTATTGAACCTGATGAACAGATAACTGTTGAACCTACTGTGGCAATAGTAAAAGATCTTGTTTATGGAAATGTAGAGGATGAACACATTGTCTTCTGTGAGGATGCTTCTAATATTGTTTCACATCCTCATAGACCTAAGAAAACTAGTGTTAATGTGCTCTCTGTTAAGATTGATGATCATTGCTATTATGGTTTGTGTGATATTGGTGCTAGTTCTAGTGCTATACCTTATGAGCTTTATAGAGACATCATGCATGAAATTGGTTCTTGTGAGCTTAAAGATATTGATGTGGTTATTCAGCTTGCTAACAGAGAAATTGTCTTTCCGATTGGTATTGTTAGAGATGTGGAAGTTTTATGTGGTAAGACTAAATATCCCACTGATTTTCTAGTACTTGGTAAGGCTGCTAGTAAAACTCGTCCTATTATTTTTGGTAGACCTTTCTTGAACACGTGTGGTGCTATTATAGATTGTAAGAGGGACAAGATATTGACTAAATTTGATGGAAAATCCTATGAGTTCAATTTCTCCAAATTTGCTAGAGCACCTTATGAATCTAAATTGCCTAATGAGAATTTTTAAGTTGAACAACTTGCTTCTATTGCTCTTGATCCTAACAATGCTTTGCAGCAATATATGGAGGACCATGAGAGTGAGGTCTTTATGGAAGAGAGAAATGAGATTGACTATATTCTTCTTTGTCAACCAGTGATACTGAAACAAAATTTACCTGTGGAAGACTTGGGTACAACATTGCAACCCAAGGAGGATCCTGTTTTTGATTTAAAACCTTTGCCTGATGATCTTAAATATTGTTATATTGATGATAAGAAAATATATCATGTTATTATTAGTGTTAAACTTTCAGGTGGAGAAGAGGAAATATTATTCGGAATTCCGAAGAAACACCGTGGAGCTATTGGGTATACTCTTGATGATTTGAAGGGGATTTATCCTACTATATGTCAGCATGCTATTAATATTGAACCTCATGCAAAGATAGTAGTTGAAAATCAACGCCGTTTAATTTCTAAGATGAAGGAATTGGTAAGAAATGAGGTATTAAAACTCCTTGATGCTGGTATTATTTTTCCTATTGCTGATAGTAGATGGGTGATCCATGTGCATTGTGTCCCTAAGAAGGGAGGAATGACTGTTGTGCCTAATGAAAACAATGAGCTCATTCAACAAAGAGTAGTAGTTGGTTATAGAATGTGCATTTATTTTAGAAAGGTTAACAGAGTTACTAAGAAAGATCATTATCCTTTACCCTTTATTGATAAAATGTTAGAGAGGTTGTCTAACAAAACTCATTTTGGCTTTATTGATGGTTATTCTGGGTTTTCTCAAATTGCTGTTAGGAAGCAAGATCCAGATAAAACAACCTTTACTTGTCCTTATGATACTTATGCTTATAGACGTATGCCTTTTGGTTTGTGTAATGATCCTTCTAATTTTCAAAGATGCATGTCTGCTATTTTTCATGGTTTTTGTGAAGAAATTGTGGAAGTATTCATGGACGATTTCTCCATCTACGGAACTTCTTTTGATAATTATTTGCACAACCTTGATAAAGTTTTGCAGAGATGTGAGGAAACTAATCTTGTTCTTAATTGGGAAAATGCCACTTTATGGTAAATGAAGGAATTGTTCTTGGACATAAAATTTCTGAAAGAGGTATTGAAGTTGACAACGCTAAAGTGGAAGCCATAGAGAAAATGCCCTGTCCTAGGGATGTTAAAGGTATTCGTAGTGTTCTAGGTCATGCTGGTTTTTATAGGAGGTGTATTAAATATTTCTCTAAAATATCACAGCCTCTTACTAATCTTCTTCAAAAAGATGTACCATTTGTTTTTGATGATGATTGTAAGGAAGCTTTTGAGACTTTAAAGAAGGCTTTAACTACTGCTCCTATTGTTCAGCCACCTGATTGGAATTTACCTTTTGAAATTATGTGTGATTCTAGTGATTTTGTTGTAGGTGTTGTTCTTGGACAGCGCGTATATAATAAGTTGAATGTTATTCGTTATGCTAGTAAGACTCTTGATGCCGCTCAAAAGAATTATGCTACTACTGAAAAAGAGTTCTTAGCTGTAGTTTTTGCATGTGATAAGTTTAGGCCTTATATTGTTGACTCAAAGGTTACTATTCATACTGATCATGCTGCTATTAGATACCTTATGGAAAAGAAAGATGCTAAGCCTAGGCTTATTAGATGGGTGTTGCTTTTACAAGAGTTTGATTTGCATATTGTGGATAGGAAGGGTGCTGAAAATCATGTTGCTGATAACTTGTCTAGGTTGGAAAACATTACTTTTGACCCTATTCCTGTTAATGATAGTTTTGCAAATGAACAGTTGGCTGCGATAAAGGTAAAATCCCAAGATAGTCCATGGTATGCTGATTATGCTAAATTTATTGTTTCAAAGTATTTGCCTCCAACATTTACAACTCAACAAAGAAGAAAATTCTTCTATGATTCGAGGCATTATTTTTGGGATGACCCACATTTATATAAAGAAGGAGTAGATGGTATTATGAGAAGATGTGTTACAGATCATGAACAACGTGAAATATTGAAGAAGTGCCATGGTAGTGATTATGGAGGACATCACGCTGGAGATAGAACCGCACAGAAGATTCTACAATCAGGTTTCTATTGGCCTACTCTCTTTAAAGATGCACATACATTTATTTTATCTTGCGATGAATGTCAAAGAGTAGGAAATATTTCTAGACGTAATGAAATTCCTTTGAGTTATTCTCTTGTTTTTCAACATTTTGATTGTTCGGGATTTGACTTTATGGGTCCTTTTCCTCCTTCGAATGGTTACACTCATATTCTTGTTGTTGTTGATTATGTTACTAAGTGGGTAGAAGCTATACCTACAAAAAGTTCTGATGGTGAGACCTCTTAAAAAATGCTTAAAGATGTTATTTTCCCTAGGTTTGGTGTGCCTAGATATCTTATGACTGATGGAGGTTCTCATTTTATTCATGGTGGTTATAGAAAGACCCTTGCTAAATATGATGTTAATCATAGAATTGCCTCATCTTATCATCCTCAAACTAGTGGGCAAGTAGAATTATCAAATAGAGAAATTATATCTATGTTGCAAAATACTGTTAATAATTCTAGGAAGAATTGGTCAGATAAGTTGACCGATGCTTTATGGGCTTAGGCTGGTGCCAACGCAGGCTATAGGGACGGGCGGTAGTGGGCTTACCGCCCGTGGCGGGGCGATAGGAGGCGAGAAGGCGGGGCGAGAGGAGCCGGCGGGCGGTAGCCGGGTCGCCCGGCGACAGGGCGCTACCGCCCGGCCTACCGCCCGCGTTGGCGGGGCGATAGCGGCGGCCCGGGGCGAGAGGGCGGGCGATAGCGGGGCGACACGGTGCCAATGGGGGCGATAGACCGGGCGATAGTGGAGGCGAGAGTGGAGGAGAGAGAAGTTACAGCCCGTGCACTGGCACCGTGGGGCGAGAGTGAGGTGAGAGTGGGGGTGAGAGTGAGACTAAAGCTGATGTGGCGAGGCGAGAGGGAGGCGGTGCACTGGCACCAGCCTTATATAACTTCTTACAAAAATCCTATGGGTATGTCTCCCTGTAAAATGGTTTACGGAAAAGCTTGTCACTTGCCTTTAGAATTAGAACACAAAGCTTATTGGGCAGTGAAAGAATTAAATAAAGATTTTAATCTTGCTGGTAAGAAAAGAATGCTCGATTTGAATCATCTAGATGAATGGAGATGTGAAGCTTATGAAAATGCCAAGATCTTTAAACAGAAAGTTAAACAATGGCATGATAAAAGAATCCTTAAAAGAGAGTTTCATGCTGGTGAGAAAGTTCTATTTTGTCGGTCTCGTCTCAGATTTTTTGCAGGAAAATTACTCTCCAGATGGGAAGGACCTTATATTATTGAAGAAGTGTATCATTCGGGTGCAATCAAAATTGCTTTCCCTCAAAGATAACACTACACAAGTTCTATGATGAAGATGTTTCTGGGGATTCCTATGATGAAGATGTTGATGTTATTCAAGTAATGACCCCGGAGATGTTCATTAGAGGGAAAATTCTAGAATCTGTAGAGTCTGTTTTGGAATAGGTAACAATTCTGTTAAGAAAAAGTTCGCGGATTGCCTTCCAAGTTGTAATTTATTGATTTTTGAAAAATACCGAGCCGGAGAGGAGTTGGAGAAGGTGCCCGGAGGCACCACATCACCTGGGGGCGCGGGCCCACCCCTGTCCACGCCTCCCTATGGTGTGGGCGCCCCGGAGCCCCTCTCCGACTCATTTTGACCTGGACTTCCCTTTCGTTACGCATATTTTTGCTATATAACCCCCGGACCCCCCAAGGTCCGTATATCATTTTCTCGTCGTGTTTCTGTTTCGAGTTGTTTCTGCCAGGTTACATCTTCAGATCTAGAGCCACAATGTCCTCTTCCGTATCTCCCAAAGACAGTTTCTTTGAGAACGTCGTCAACCCGTACATGAACGAGTTCAAGATGCATCCCAAAGAGTTGCTGCTCAAGGATGGGGAGGTGCATATTGAAGATGTTCGGGGCCCTAAAGGAGAAGGCAGTCTGGAAGCTAGGATGGAAGAGCTGGAGCAAGAAGTCTTTAGGTACAAGAAGATGGCGGAGCATGAAGTTGACATCATCCACAGGATAAAGACAGAACAAATCGCTGAGTACAAGTAGGAGACTTTAAAGCTTTGGGAGGAGATTTTATTGCTCACCGAGACCACCAACAAATTGCAAGCACAACTATACGATGTGAAAAATCAGGACTGTGAGTATGAGAACGGATTTAAACATATAAGCTCTGCTGCTGGTTTCAGGATATTGGAGACCAAGACATCATTTGTTGATGGAGAGCCTTTACCTTGGAAGTCTGATGATGAGAAGGATTCACCACCACCACCGAAGAATTGATTCGTCATTGGTATTGGCATCCCCTTGGCTTGTTCCAAGCTTGGGGGAGTGCCACGGTATCACACCTTTATCTTTAACCCCTTTTACCTTTTAGTAGAGTCATACCGTGAGTAGAGAAAATATCATAGAGGATGGTTTGCAGTATGGAAGTGTCGCTCTCTAGTTGGTTATCATTGTATCCCTTGGTTTGAGTTGTTGTAATGAAATATTAATGACAAGTTTCATCATCTAATTACTCTACTTTATTTTAGTTTCCAATTTTTGTTATGTGATCGATCTTGTTATTAGTATTGGTATCAATTTTGGAGCTTCAAGTTAATCTAGTTGGTTTTGGAAAACTTAGCATTGGTCAGTAGCAACAATACGTTGAGACTTAAGTAGAAAAGAGGGAGTTTCATGTAGATATATTATTCCATGATCTTTCTTTCTTGTTAGCTCATAAGCTTAGTATTCTCAAATAAGTTTGTTTGCACCTTCAAGGAAGATTGCATGATTGGCTTTATCATATATGTTTTTTTTGTTTGTTTTACTTCAATTCTTATGCTTGCTACCCAACCTTGCTAGCCAAAAACCTACTGAGAGGGAATGCTTCTCGTGCATCCAAACCTTGAGCCCAAAACCTTGCCATTTGTGTCCACCATACCTACCTATATGTGGTATTTCACCGCCACTCCAAGTAAATTGCTTTTGTGCTACCTTTAAACCTTCAAAATTACACATGTTTTGTGCTCCTGTTTTAGCTCACGAGGATGCAAATAGAGAATCTTTATCTCACTTGTTGATTGGATTTCACACCCTGGACTAGTGGCTTCATACGCTTATCCAAATGCTAAAAGAGCTGGCAGCGGGGTTCCCAACCCCAAATAATAATACAAATTCTCTTCACTATTTTTGCCCCTTATTTATCAGTCAAAGCATAATTGTGTAAACAAAAGAGAAAGAGGGATGACCTTCTATACCAGTTGCGTCCTTCAACGGGAGCCGCTCTTGTGAAGTCTAGTTGGCTTGTGACGTACTGTATTTTCTGTTTTCCATTCGTTGACATAAACATACACCCCTCAAAATTAGACACTCCCCCATGGTTTGTGATTGTTGGCAGGCACCTGAGGATTCAGTTAGCCATGGTTTGTGTAAGAAAGGTTGGGAGGACTGATCCATGCTTCCCTCTGCAAAGGGCCTATCTTTTACATTTATGTTGAGTCAGTAAACCTATTTCTTTCTGTCTTAAGCAAGCATTTGAGTTGTTGTGATTCATCCAGCTATATGTTGATTTACTCAATCATGTTCCTTATTGTTCCTTGTTTTTTCAAATAATTTTATCTATTTAGATACCACTTTGAAATTTACCAATGTATGCAAAGAGACCATTATAATTGAGCATGATAAACTCTGCAATATAAACTCTAGTATAAAGACTCTGATCGAAAGATAAGTACACTGTTAATTATTCTCTGACCAAGAACGAAGTTTGCCTTTACCAATTTTGATTTACTTGTTGCATCTTTATTGTTCCTCTACTTGTTTCAAGTTTGATTATATGAGAGGAAGTTGCTGTCTAAAATGATTTGTTCTTTTGTTAGATGTGATGCCTCTTGTCCGTATTTTATTTATCGACACCTCACTCCATAAACCCGTGGTCATGTTTACTGAGTTCAGATTCGCTTGGGGACAAGAGAGGTCTAAGCTTGGGGGGAGTTGATACTTCCATTTTGCATCACTGTTTTATATTGTTATTTTCTGTTATTGATCGATATATTTCATGTTATGATGCATCACTTATGTTATTTTATCTTATTTTGCATGTTTCATAATTTTAGGAGAATCAACACCGGGACCAGAAATCTGATGGAAAACACACCGCCAGGATACCCTATTTCAGGAGTTCGGAAGAACAGGGAGGACACCGGAGATGTCTTAGAAGTTCAGAAGAGGAGGCTAGCTAGAAGGGGAGCTAGAGGGGGCCACCAGGGGCTCACACCATGTGGTGGGCCCCCCTTGGCCGCACCGCCAGGTGGTGTGGCGACCCTGGCCCACCTCTGGTCGATCCCTTTCGCGTACTTGACCCCAGGGAACCCTAAGCCCCAGACTACCATCGCAGAATTATTCTGCCACAACCTCGGGGCGGAAAACACCAGAGAGAGAAAAGCTCTCCGGCAGGGAGAAATCTGTCCGGGAAATTCCTCTCCGGGGAGGGGAAATCATCGCCATCATCACCGTCATCGCTCCAGGCATCATCAAGATCGGCATCGTCATCATCATCACCACCAGCACCATCACTCTCATCATCCACCTTCATCCCGTTGTAACAATTAGGGGCCTCTATCGTTGTTTTACATTAGATCTCTCTCCCGGTGTGGATTACTTGTTAGTAGTTGATGCTTGTGAGATTTATCGGTATTAGCACTTTATGACCATATTGTTATTATACATTATATCATCTCTGATTATGATCCGTATGATGTCTTGTGAGTAGTTCGTATAGTTCTTGAGGACATGGAAGAAGTCATGATGAAGTTATGTTGAAGTAATATCTCGTGGTTCAGTATTTAAGTTGTGGTGTTATTCTTCTAGTGGTGTCATGTGAACGTCGACTACATGATACTTCACCTTTATGGGCCTAGGAGGATGCATTGTGTATTTGGCTACTAATTGTGGGGTTTCCGGAGTGACAGAAACCTAAACCCCCGTTAGGAAACCAATGCACAAGGGATCGTAGAATGCCGGAGTATTAAGGTTGTGGTTAGATTTATCTTAATTACTTTCTTGTATTTGAGGATGCTTACGAGGGGTATAATCACAAGTATGTATTAGTCCTAGTTGGTAGGTGCATTAGCATAGGTTCACCCACACAACACTGCACGAACTAATGGATATTAATCAACCGTAATGCAGCGAAAGCACTTGACAAAATTCCCACGTGTCCTCGAGAACTTTTGGTAGTCATAAGTAACACAAACGGCTTGCCCTTTGCTCTCAAAAGGATTGGGCCACTCGCTGCAATATTATTTACTGCACTTTATTTACTTGCACTTTATTTATCTGCTATATCAGAAACCTCCAAAAACTTGTTTGCTAGTGTTTACAGTGAATCATCTATCCAACCTGATTTTCAACACCTTCTGCTCGTCGTTGGGTTCGACATTCTTATTTATCGAAACTACTAAGATAAACCCCTTATACTTGTGGGTCATCATAAATTCACAAAGCTTGGTATTACCATTGGTATCCATGCTTGCAAGATAACACAAATAAAAGACTAAAAACTAGAGAACTATTTTTTTGGGGGTTTTGATAAAGAGAAAACAAGACTAAACAAGGGTAGACAAAGCAAGAAAAAAACAAACGAAAGATAGTGGAAGTATGAGACTCCCCTTGCAGCAAGCTAGAAATCCCTGGCAACGACACCGGAAAAAGTACTTGATGCTGACGTGATCACACGCACGTTGGGAGACCCCAAGCGGAAGGTATGATGTAGTCTAGAGTAAGTTTTCCCCTAGTATAGAAGGAGAGTTTATCGAACCAGTAGGACTTCGTAGTCTTGAAGAATGTTGCTTGTATCAACGGTGTCATTTATCGATGTTGACAAACATGGAACCTGCACACAAGCACAAACTCTCTCTTGCCCCAACTTTTCGGAAGGTTGTAATTCTTCCGGTCTTGCTGAAAACAGGAGGAAAATCGGACTGGGGGCATAGGTTCACTAGTGGTGTCTCCCCAAAGAAAACAAACATGTTGGGTGAATAAATTACATCTAGGCAATTGAAAAATCATGAACGTATAACAATACTATTATTAAGAGATAAAGTTCACGGGTCCTAAAATTGTAGGCATTACGCCAAGGCATCTGGACTGCTGTCCAGTAAGCACCCATATCTAAAAGTACACCTAGAGAAAGCTATACATCAAATCCTTTGGTATTAAGTTGCAGCAACAAAGTGATTGCTATACGTGCAACAGACAAATGCATTAATATCAATACATAATGTAAGCAGTGGTTCCCATTCGTAGACGAGAGCACCGCTATTTTCTCCCTAGTAGAACAACACGTCCTCCCCCCCCCCCAACGTTTCTGTCACTCAAGCGCATGCAACAAGGAGGCATGAACCCACTATCTAGCATATAAACCCGCTCTTGGAGGTGAAAAAACTACGTGACCAAGGTTGATGGGGAGATGGTAACCCGGTAGGCTCATGCCTAGGTGAAACCCGGCCCAAAGGGAATCGCACAAGACCCGACCCAAGGAAAAGATGCTTCTAGAAGGCCCAAGGGAGAGCGTAGGTTCTGTAACCCATACCTTGGGGGGTCACGATTAGGAAACTTAGGGTTGTGTGCGGTTTCCGGGTAGGATTCCGGGTATGTCTTGTATAGGAAGCCAGAGAACCGGGTAAGATATAAACCGGCTCCTGGGACAGTGAAAAGAGAAGAGTTTTTACCCGATAATCTAGTATCCTTGTAATACGAGAGCCGATAGTTGTAACCCTAGATCGGAGACTCGGCGACATTGCAACCCAAGCTACCAGATCACCTGATAACATGACTTCCCCTGAGCTAAACCCTCTCCCAAACACCAGAGTCGATTTGCCCCAAAGTAAGTTAGCCCAGGTAACATCTGCCGTGATTATCCCACGACAGTTGGCCCCCACCGTGGGGCCTACGTCCAAGGGTGTTTACATCACGGGAGAAGCTCAGGAAGGCATGAAGAACCTCGTCATCGGCGAGATCATCACCAACCCTGAAGGAGAGAAGATGGTGGACGACTTTGGTTGGGGACCAGAGTCAGATCTGCTGGAAACCGGATCTATCGTTACGATCGGCCGGGTCAACGTCTTCGTCGGCATGGTACGTACATCCAGTTCTGTTCCTGATGATATTGAGTATGATTCTGTGTCAGGAGAAGCGACCTGCATTCAGTCGGATGGAGAGGAATCAGTCGGGACAGTTGATCCAGAAGAAGAGCCCACCACAAAGAGGGAACAGCCGGAGGAGCCGGCATGGACCCCGCGTGGCCGGGTCGTAAGAGAAGATGATACCGAGTCTATCCTGCACCTGCTTGAAGACCGGTACGAGGAAGATAGCAGTGATGAAGAGGAATACGAATCTTCGCCAGGCATCGCGCGCCGGGTCGCGGTCTACACAGCCCCTGCAATCAATCTTAATCAAGGGGATGTGTCGACGGCCGCGGTCGGAGCGGCGCGAGCGCTGGCCCAGCAGCAGGCACCGGTTGACGGAAACCCGGTTATAGCCCGGGTCGATGGAGAGTCGGCCTCTGTTACCAGTCATACCGGAGAGAGCGAACGGCAAATGAACATGTTTGGATTCACAGCAAATAGAACACCGGGTGCGGGAGCCTCGGTTCCGCGAAATCCGGCTCTGTTCAACAATAACCTAATCTTGGATCCCACAGTGTTAGCAACGGTGATAACCCCAGAAAACGCGGCGGCACGTGCCCGAGATCTGGATGTGGCTCGCCGCGCATTGGATCAGCAAAGGAGAGATGTGGAAGCCGAGAAACAAGGGATGGCCGCGCGCCAGCGCGAGTTGGAAGAACTGTAGAATCGTCTTCAAGCTCAGGCGACTATGATTTACAATCAGAGGCACCAGACGAAATTACCGGCAACCGGTGGAAACTTGCAGCCGGCTGCGTTGTTCATCACCCCTCAGGATCAACCAATCCCCGTCGTGAATCAAGAAACAAGATATCAACCTGCAACCCTGGGAGGACAGCCGGCAAATGTGCACGCCGGGTTACCCACGTTGCAAACTGGGATCGCTGTTGGCAATACCGCACCACCACCACCGCCGCGATTTCACACCCCGCCAAGTCACTTCAACAATCCCATGGATAACGTGTACGCCGCGACTCTAGCGCTCGACCGTATCCCGCTGGGAGAGATGCCTCGAGAAATCGAAACTCGGCAGGCCATAGAGATGCTACGTACCGCAGTGGCTCAGCAGGCAAATTACCCAGATCATAGAAGCGGTTTGCACGGGACACCGTATGTCAGCCGGCAGCCCGGAAACACGAGGAACATTCAGTCAAGCTCGGCACGGCGGAGGGCAGAGCAGCAGCAAATGCCGCCTCCTCCTCATAGACCGGCAACGCCTGCAGCATCAACATTCCAAGCCATTGTGGACAGTTCTCGAGCCAGGCGTGCAGCGGCCGGGTCTGTGGTAAGAGGGCCGGTAGCGGTTGCACCCCCCGCCGCACCCGCTGCAGGATCGCACGTTTCCCGAGTGAGGCCAGTACTGGCAAACCTCGCCGGGCCTAAGTGTTTATCGGATGCTATCAGGGCTGAGCCTTACCCGGATAAATTCAAGGAACCGAGTAAAGTGGTTAATTATGAGCCGACCATGGACCCAGAGACCAGGTTGAGCTGTTACGAGATGGCTATATCGATTCGCAACGCATCCGAGAATCTCCAAGCCAAGTTTATGTACCTTATGATGTCTGAAGGAGCAGCAAAATTGTGGTTCAATAACCTACCCAAAAGATCCGTCAATTCATGGAGTGAGCTGAAAACTGCCTTCATCAAACACTTTCATGGGACGTGCCGAAAGCTATTCACGATTGACGATTTAGAGCGATGTGTTCAGAAGAAGGGAGAGTCCGCGCGCAGCTGGGTGCGCCGGGTCATGGAAATTCTCCACTCTTCCACCAATATCCAGCCCAAAGATGCACTGCAAGCTATGGCGAAAAACGTGCAAATACATACCCTTGGTGCAAATGCTGACACGCATGAAATCCAGTCGGCACGCTTCAGAGGTTACAATGGGAGAGTTGATGGACGCTTGCAATAAGCACGCTGCCACAGATACAACAGAGGAGGATGTTGATGACAAAAAAGTGAAAGCCAACACAAACAACAATGGAAGACCCGACAATGGGGCTGCACCGGGTAATAACGGAGGAAGTAATGGAAATAACCAGCACAAGCGCCCATACGAAGGAAATGCCGAGTTTGTTGCCAATACAGAAGCCGGGTTCGCAAGACCCAGGGCAGAGGGAAATTTCAACGGAGGAAACTTCAATGGAGGAAACTACCAAGGACCACCAAGGCCGGCTAACCATATAGAGGCCTTCAGGATGCCCTGTCCGCGTCATAGCAGGAATGGCAGGCCGGCTAATCATTCATTGGAACAGTGCGTGGACTTACAGAGATGGAAGAACGAGGAAATACATAAAGCCCTACGAGGTGCAGGCCGGGGAGGAGGACCGGGTCCGGGTGGAAACCCGGGCAACGGGCCACCCCCCGCTGGCAACGCGGGAGGTGGCAATCCGGGTAATAATCAAGGAGGTGCTGGGGTTTTCCAAGCCAATCCAAAACAGTTAGGACAGTACCACGTTCACACTACCGGAACTTCCAACAAAGATAGAAAGATACTTAAAAGGGCCATAAATTCGGTTTCTTCAGGCGTTCCGAGATATTTGAGATGGTCAGATCAAGAGGTAACATGGAGCAGAAGGGATCAACCGGAAACAATAGAACATCCGGGTGTGTTAGCTTTAGTGGTTGCCCCACAGGTCAATGGTTACGAGCTGAAAAAGGTTTTGATGGATGGTGGAAGTAGCATCAATATCTTGTATTGGGAAACCTTCCTACGCATGGGGCTCAAGGAGTCTCAACTGCAGAAAAGTTCCACAGTTTTTCATGGAATTGTGCCGGGTCACTCGGCGTGCTTGAGGGAAAGATAACACTAGAAGTCGCTTTTGGAGAATCTAAGGACAATTTCCGAGTGGAATGGCTCACATTTGAGGTGATAAAGTTGCGTAGTCCTTATCACGCGCTGTTCGGAAGGTCGGCTTACGCCAAGTTTATGGCCAGGCCGTGTTACGTATACTTGCAGCTAAAGATCCCAGGTCCTAAGCAGACCATCACCATACATGGGAACCGGGCTGTGGCAGCGGAGTGCGATGAAGGAGACACGGCAATGGCAGAACAGGCTTGCAGGAAGGAAGAGCTCAAGTATTACCGGTCTCAAGTAGACCCGGAAGATAGAACTACTTTGAAGATACCGAATACGGAGGATGAGAGAGCAAAGTTTAAAGCGGCCCAGGACACCAAGATGGTGGCTTTTGTCGAGGGTGATCCCTCCAAACAATTTGCCATAGGTTCCAACTTAGACAACAAGCAGGAAGAAGCACTTATCGAGTTTATTCGCGAGAATCAGGACGTTTTCGCTTGGACGCCCAGCGACATGCCGGGTATCCGGACCGAGTTAGCTGAGCACAGTTTGCACGTTGATCCCAGGTCCCGGCCTGTGAAGCAGGGTCTGAGAAAAATGAATGAGGAAAGGAGAAAGGCTATAGGAGCGGAGATAGCTTGGCTCCTTGCAGCCGGCTTTATTATGGAGGTTTTTCACCCGGAATGGCTGGCAAATCCGGTTCGAGTGCTGAAAAAGAATAATGAGTGGAGGATGTGTATAGACTATATGAGTCTCAACAAGCATTGCCCAAAGGATCCATTTGCCCTTCCGAGAATAGACCAGATCATTGATGTAGTGGCAGGTTGTGACTTATTATGTTTCCTGGATGCTTATTCCGGGTATCACCAGATAAAGCTCAAAAAGGAGGATTGGGAGAAAACTTCGTTCATAACCCCCTTTGGTGCTTTTTGTTACAAGATCATGACCTTTGGGCTGAAAAACGACGGCGCAACGTATCAGCGGTGCATCCAGAAGTGTTTTGAGGATCAAATTGGACGCAACGTTCACGCTTATGTGGATGATGTGGTGATTAAAACAAGGAAAGCTGAAACTTTCATAGATGACCTAAAGGAGACCTTCATGAACTTGAGGAGATACCAGATGAAGCTTAACCCGACTAAGTGCGTGTTCGGGGTGCCTGCAGGAAAGTTACTCGACTTTATCGTTTCTGAGAGAGGAATTGAGGCAAACCCGGAAAAAATCAAGGCCATCCAGAGCCTGAAAAAGCCGGAAGGCCTGAAGCACGTTCAGAAACTCACGGGATGTGTGGCAACATTGAGCCGGTTTATATCTAGGCTTGGAGAAAAAGCAATACCTCTATACCGACTCTTGAGGAAAACCGACAAATTCGTATGGGACCAAGAGGCGGACGAGTCATTTGAAGCTCTGAAAAAGCAGTTATCTGAGGCACCGATTCTGGCAGCACCGGGTCCCAAAGAGCCCATGTTATTATACATCGCGGTCGGGCCTCGGGCGGTTAGCGCAGTGGTTGTGGTTGAGCGCAAGGAGGATGGAAAGGATCATCCGGTACAAAGGCCGGTTTACTACGTGAGTGAGGTTTTATCAGAAGCAAAGCAGCGTTACCCGCATTGGCAAAAGCTAGTTTTCGGGGTCTTCATGGCCAGCCAGAAATTAAAGTCGTACTTTCAGGAACACCCTATAACGGTGGTTAGCTCTATACCCATGGCAGATATTATCAGAAATTCAGATGCGACAGGCAGAATAGCCAAGTGGTCCATTGAGATGGGAGATTATCACATCAACTACGAGCCTCGGTCTGCAATTAAGTCCCAGGCTTTAGCTGATTTTATGAATGATTGGACTCACACAAGCATGCCCACAATGATGCCAAGTTCCGAGTCTTGGGTGATGCACTTCGATGGTTCCAAGCAATACGAGGGATCAGGAGCTGGGGTGGTACTTACATCACCAAAAGGAGACAAATTGAGTTATGTGTTGCAAATTCACTTTGATTGCTCCTACAATGTGGCCGAGTATGAGGCCCTATTACACGGATTGCGAGTAGCAAAGGAGATGAATATCAGGCGAATAAGGTGCTATGGAGACTCGGATCTCGTGGTACAGCATGTCTCTGGAACTTAGGATAGGAAGGATGCTACAATGGCAGCATATCGCAGAGAGGTAGACAAGGTGGTCGGGTCTTTTTTCGGGTATGAGGTGGAACACATTGATAGGCGAAAGAACGAGGCAGCAGATGCGCTCGCCAGACTCGGTTCGCGTTGAGAGCCGGTCCCGCCTAACGTTTTTCTGGACGAGTTATGGCGGCCTTCCGTCAAAACCGAGTCAGAAGAAGAGGTGGCCAACCAAGACCCGGATTTGGAGCTCGTAGCCGCTGTATGCGCTATTCCTGAGTGGACGGAGCCGTTTCTGGCCTACCTATCACGGGGCGAGTTACCATCACAGGAAGTTTTAGCCAGGCAAATTCTGAGACGAGCAAAGGGTTATTCTATCATCAATGGCGAGTTGTATAAGAGAAGTGCTGCAGGAGTCTTATTGCGCTGTGTAACACCAGAGGAGGGCCGACAGATCTTGAGGGAGATCCATGAAGGTGATTGTGGGCATCATGCCTCCACAAGATCCCTTGTGGCTAAAGCATATCGACACGGTTTCTTCTGGCTCACGGCTTTGTCGGACGCGGAGCGCTTGGTGGCAAGGTGTGATGGATGTCAAAGGTATGCTCGCCAAACCCATGTGCCGGCTATGGAGTTGCGAACAATCCCGCTGACCTGGCCATTTGCAGTTTGGGGTATGGATATGGTGGGCCCCTTTCACATGTCGCCTTGCAAAAAGACTCATCTTTTAGTAGCTATTGATAAGTTTACTAAGTGGGTTGAAGTTATGCCAGTCACCAATTGTGAAGCAGTCACAGCAGTCAAGTTCCTGAAAAGAATCATCTACCGGTTTGGATACCCTCATAGCATAATAACAGACAACGGAACCAACATGTCCTTAGGAGAGATGGAGAAGTTTTGTGGAAACAATGGCATCCACCTTGACATAGCCTCGGTAGCCCATCCACAAGCTAATGGACAGGTGGAGAGGGCAAATGAGGAGTTGCTTCGTGGGTTGAAACCACGGCTACGAGTCCCGTGCCTCAGAGCTGCTGGAGCGTGGGTTGAGTTACCATCAGTGGTTTGGGGAATTAACACTACATCTAACAGATCTACCCAGATGACTCCGTTTTTCATGGTTTATGGTGCAGAGGCAGTCCTTCCGAGTGACATTATTCATGACTCGCCCCGAGTGGCGGCTTATGTTGAGGTGGAGAACGAGAAGACCCGGCAGGATGCTGTGGACATGTTAGAAGAGCACAGGGAGCAAGCTTTGGAAAGATCAGCTATATATCAACAGGATTTGAGGCGGTACCACAGTCGGCAAGTCAAAACCCGGGTCTTCCAGGAAGGAGACCTGGTATTACGCCTAGTACAGTCAAAGGAAGGAAAGCACAAGTTATCTCCACCATGGGAAGGATCGTTCGTCATAAGCCGGAATTTGCACAATGGATCATACTACTTAATAGATACAAGGGAAGATTCGGATACTGTCAATGATACCGCCCATACCACTTCATCTATGCAAGAGCGGGAAAGACCATGGAACGTGGCTCAGCTACGTCCTTACTACACTTAGCATAGGCTAGGTTTACAAGTTGAATTGCACGATGTAACAGGCAGCAGGTTTCAGACGCACTCTTTTCCTATCCAGGGTACCTAAGGGGACTGGAGGGTTTTTAATGAGGCGGCTTGCTGACCTAACCTTTCTCATATCAATAAAGAGATGGTTAAACTATGATATTGTTTCTTTATTTTTATTTTCTATTAGCTTGTTCTTAATTTTTATATTTTACTTTATTTCATATCAGGTAAGTATTTATTGTTTAGTTATAATATACTAGGTTTAAAATGTTCATAGATTGCATATATAGGTCTTGGGGGCTGATTGCTTGAATATCACAGCTATAATCTCAAGACCCGGCCACGATGCCATTAAGTTATGAGGACCGATTACTTGCAATAGGTACGGTTACAATCTTATAACTGGACAATAGAGCCAAACTTTCTTGATTTCTCTTGTTTAAGCTTGATGTGACTCGCAATAATGTGGCGTGTCTTGCTAACGTATAATCACAATCAGTCATGATGCCCATTGGGACTTGCCTGACCCTGTTTTTCTACAGTTATAGCAGCACTGAATATCCACGTGAAAGCCGGCTTACAACAAAGAGGATCAAAAGGGTCATCCAAACCACAAGTTATGCGGAGTAAAAGGCTACAGCCGGAAACTCACAATGTATTAAGCATAGCTTCAAAATTTATATGGATAGCTATATACTTTGGGCCTTGGCAAAAACAGGCAGTTTTTTCTTAAAAACTACAAATCCCTCGACTCGGAAATTCGGGTCTTGGGGACTTGGGAATTTGAGAAAAGCAACAAACTGTTTAGCTATTGAGCTTGAAACCCAAAAAACCGAGTCTTGGTGACTTGGGGACATGGGAATTTGAGAAAAGCAACAAAATGTTTAGCTATTGAGCTTGATACCCAAAAAACCAAGTTTTGGTGACTTGGGGACTTGGGAATTTGGGAAAAGCAACAAACTGGTTAGCTATCAAGCTTGAATACCAAAAATCCGAGTCTTGGGGACTTGGGGGACTTGAAAAGTAAAAGTTCAATCAGTCAAAGATCCTGAGACCCGGAAATCGAGTCTCATGGATGGGGAAAAAGAGAAAAGATCAGAAAAGCGGCAAAAAGCTTAAGACTGGAGAAAGCATATCAAGATGGATGGCCAAAAGGGCCATCAAAGCCATTAAAGTTTAAACGTGTTACAAACTGAGGAAATTGTATCAAAAGTGCACAGGCGCACTATTAAGCAAATAATTGTATCAGGCATATTACAAACATGCCTATTGGTCGAATAAGTGTTTGTGAGCGAAAAATCATAAAACTTCACTCGACATCCATAGCCGAGTCTTCAGCAGCGGTCTTGGTAGCCGGGTTTTCAGTGTTTTCTTTTGTGGCCTTCCCTGCCTCCGAATCCGGGTCAACCACTATATCAGCGCGAGCTGGAGGAGGGATGACTGAAGTGGATGTCGATGGCCCAGAGCCAGCCTCGGCTTTCTTCTTGTCAACTTCCTCCTTCCACCGGGCCAGCATATCAAAAGGAACCGGAAAATCAGAAGGCACCAGCTTATCTTCAGCGTTGTACGGAGGGGTCAGCTTGGTCGCGTCTAGTTTGTCGGCTATCAAGGTTGCCGAGTGACGTATCTGAGTATAGATAGCCTTGAAGTCCTTTGCCGAGAATCGAGAGCCGTCGGTGTTTAATTCGGGGAACCCATTCACCAGCGTTGCCGGCTCAAGCTTGGGAAAGTAAGCTTTGGCCAACGCAAGGCTACAGATCACTCCAACCCGGCATGCTGAGCGCTTCCAGTGGTCGATCCAAGCAGGGACCGTGGAACACGCATCGAGCATGTGGGATACACCGCCGTAACCACCAGGCCACCTAATGGCTTCAAGGGTCCACTTGGTCCCCGCAGAGAATTGCCGGATAATTGCCTTCAAGGTCTTCAACTTCTCTATGTCATCTTCATCATCAGCTTTGTCACCCGGACCTGCAGAATAAAAGAAAAAGTAAAGTGGTAAGGCCCGGGTCATAGATCATACCAAGTGAGAAACCCGAGTCTAAGTCAGTAAGTTAAGTTCCTTTCCCAAGTATGGAGCTGTAAGTGTCGGCGATAGAGGTCGATAGTTTCTTCAGCAAACCCTCAGCATGGTGGAGATTTTTCTTATATTTCTTGCAATCCTTGGAAAGATCCTTCACCTCGACCGCCAGCTCCTCTCGAAGTTTGGTCTCGACTCCGAGGAGTTCGTTGGTTTTCGCCAACACCTCCTCCGACCGGGTCACATAAGCCTGAAAAATAGATAAGGAGATATTAGTCGGTTGCAGCATAATAACCGAGTATGGATGGATATATAGCTATGGAAGTACCGAGTAAACTATGAATAGCTCACCCGAAACTTGGGGACTAGATGAGTACGTAAATAATATCGGTGAAGATACGTGATGCTCAGCAGCTAGGGACTCGAGGATGTCTCTTTCATTGGTCTTCAGGGAGAACAGTTCATCCAGCATCCCTTCAAAGTCAAGGCCACACAGATTTGGCCTGGAGGAGCTTGGGTTCCGATTACCCGGTGGCGGGGTCCTTTCCTGCTTCAGCGAGTTGACCCTCGTTGCCTGAGTATTGGGAGCAGGGGAACCCCTCTGTGTGCCCAGAAACTCGACATCAGCGTCAGTCGACTGATGCGTTGGCGGGGAAAACTCGGCTTCTTGGTCGATCGGGTCTTCCAGCTTTTCTTCTTCTTCACCACCAGCTGTGGGTTCCACAACGTTCTCCGGGTTTTCCATAGCCGGGTTATCGATGTGCATATCTTCCAGGTCACTAAGTGTGACCTTGGCTCTGAGAAAGAAAAGGAAAAAGTGTCGGACCCCGGACCCAGAGATATACACACTGTTATGTGCTCCTAGCCATGGACTCACAAGGGCTTCAGGGTTACCAGCCCCGGCCGCAACAAACAACGGCAGGCAGACCGGATTCATCGGCACGTAGTCCGGATCCCCGGTCTACTACTCCTTGTATCCATGCTAGTCATAACCAATTATGTATACTCAAGCGTCCACGAGTCGGATGAAACTGAAGGAACGGGACCAAAGTTATACAGAGCTGCTATGTGTCCAGAAAGTGCAACAACAATCGAGGGTTAGTGGGGTTACCTCGCCCCAGGCCGAATCACATCGGCATGCGGGCTCAGACATGGATCATCGGCTCCCCGGGAAGAGCGGACAGAAAGAGGAGACCTTTGCTCTATCTCCTACAACCCCTCGACTGCGACAACTATGCAGGCATAGCCAAAACTGTATAACAATGAGCTCGAAACCAACAACCGATCAAAGCAACACTCTAGACATGAAAGTTGTATTAAACATATGTTACTAGAGTATAGCTTACAAGCAGAGGTCACACGACCCAACATTACATCAGACAACGAAAGGCAAATTATGTTGCTAGTCAACAAGAACCAAAAAGGCCTAAGAGGCCGCAACATAAGGCGACTTCCCAGCCCATAGATTTCAGGCTGCTACCTGGGAACCCCAAACTACTCGTCGATGTCCATGTTGAAACACCACCGAACTGAGGAACTCCACCTGAACCAAGTTGAAGCAAACATGAGTACGGGAGGTACTCAACAAGACTTAGTTAACCTATTATATATCTGCTTCATTTAGAAAGAGTTATGAAGGTTGTTTTGCGTAAAGTCATCTTTGTTTTCCAAATCGAGGAAGGAATAGCACGTCTCATGGAGTATTTTGAAAACAGATGAGAAATCTACTCAACTACTGATATCATCATCTTTTTAATCCACCAAATCATATGAGCACCTCGTGCTTCAAAGATCACCACCTCAAATTGTTCCAGTAACTCATGCTACAAGGTAACCCTTCTCGGCATCTCCGGGGAGGCATCCTTCATTCGTTATCAGCAAGTTTTAATCACTCCGTTTAAGTTATATATGATCACAGAATCCGTCACCAAGTCGTCCTTAACCGCGGACACGGCTTTTCGAAAAGATTTAACCCTGCAGGGGTGTACAACTTTAACCACACGTATCAACCGACTCTTAGTGCCACCGGGTTAGCACTAGTCCGGGAAGTGCCGGCAGAGGGTGGTTGACCACGACCTTTCCCTTACTTCGCCTATTCCATGAGTCGCTCCGAGTAGAGATGGTCCGCCAATAGGGAGTGGCCATCTCCTGCCGGGTCTCTATCGTTGTGAGCGGTGCTTCAACTACTGTCTCGCCACAGGCTGTTACACCGCCACGTCCTAGTTTTGTAAACGTTTTTAACATCCCGCAAATCCAAATGGAAAGCCCGAACTAGGCGACTCATGGAACAAACTAGGCAAGTTGAGATCGAGGGGAATCTAAGCCCCGTGTGGATGCACGCTCAGTCTTGGCTCGAAGACGAGAACTCGCTCCTAGGGGCATGAACGAGACAACCACCATAGACCCTCTGTGGTCTCGTCATCCACACCTTTAAATCATGTTAAACAACTGATCTTAACTTTCCACAACATACTATCATACTAGATTCATTCGCGGCTCTGATTCATCAACCGGATGGAGCAGAGATCAACAGACATGTATGATTAAGCATGGCATATTTGAGGCTCTGGCGATACACACAAACAAATCCTATGTCTGCTAGGAGCATTGAATCATGATATCTGGGTTGTGCAAATAAATAGGATAAATCTATCTATTGACTCAAGATATATTGGAATCGAGTGCAATGTACGAGGATCAAAAGTCTTTCGAAATCATATATGGGAAGATAAGAGGTTATGCTTGCCTTGCTTCAAGAAAACCAGAGAAAGTCTTCAGCAATAAGTGCTTGACTTGTCGGTTAGGATCAAGTATTCATCATTGGATTGCTGGCCTTCTCTTCAGAGTCACGTTCTACCGAGGGGGAAACAAACACCAAAACAAGAAGAACAACAATCAACACCTGGCATCGATGCAATGCGCAATATGTATGCATGAGCAAGTTAATGCACTGAAATAAAGCCCTAAGCATAATCATTGGGTTGCTAGGGTTCATATGGCAGATATGCAATTTTACTGAAATTAACCCGAAATAGACCCCGGAGGGGGTTTCGGGCGGTTATGAAAGTGAGTACAATTTTTATTGCTCAAATGGGTTTGAAAACATCATAACTAGGTTTCATTTGTCATTTTGAGCAAAATGGTATATAACTTTTAATTTTCTAATTTTATTGATTAAAATCTTATTTTTCTATTTTTAAATGAATTAACAACGTTAAATAAATACTCATTTTTGAACTTTGTCAAACATGTGTGAAAATGACATATTCAGATAGATTGCATTTTTGTGAACATTTCCATACTTTCATTTTATTTTTCTGACTAATATTTTAACAGTTATTGAATTCCTAAATTTAAATCATTTCCTGTAATTAATAGCCATTTTCTTGAAATAATAAAAAAACAGGAATATGACATCATGATGACGTCGGGATGACGTCATCAATGGCCACAGAGAACCTGCTGTGGAAGGAATCGATCAATTCCTTGCGAATCTCCCGGAATAAAATGTACCAGGGGAGAGAGGAGACCGAGGCCGACCTACCGGTGGCGGCGCCGCCCGGATTGGGCCGCCGGAAGCTCGCCGGCGACGAGCTCTAGGTGTCGCACCCGGACTTCTAGAGGATACTCACAGTCCGCTAGACAGTAGAACAAATGGCTTACGGGGTATACCGGCACCCGCATCTCAATTTGAGCAGGCCAACACGTAAACGTGTGACAACCATTCTCTACTATCCATCGTCTGCGTAAACCATCCCGTAGAAATCAGGACACTACCATTGACGTACTTCATAACATTCACACACGGTACGTCAACGGCTTTTAAACAAGTGATAACACAACATATCTCTAGGACACAAAAGATGGAAATAAGTTGCAAATAGCTCTCACTAGAGCAGAGATAGCAAATACAATCATCCAGAGGACACATGTCCCAACAATTCATCATTACATCACAGCGGAAGCATCCAAAGTGTCTGAGTACAGACAAGATCCAAATATGCCTAAGAGGCCGGAAACGAAAAGACGGAGCCCATCCATGATGTCTCGGATCCATCCCGGGTCCGCTATCTACTCGTCAGCAGCCTCGTCATACTCCACGTAGTAGCCACCATGGGGATCCTCGGAAACGTGGTCTGCGGAAACCACAGCCCCAAAGGGGTCAGTACATAAACGTACTGGCAAGCAAGACTCACAAGATACCAAAGTGTACCCATCAACACCAAGCACAGATGCTTTGGGTTCAACGGAAAGAGAGGGTGATACAAAAGATGCGGCAGCAGGCTGCTCTAACCAACTACAGAAACATGCTACAACTTCCAGCTAAAAGAAAGGGGATAAGATAGCGTATCGTAACCAACTACCACTAACCTCAAACAAACCCATCCTGGATCTCGCCCCTTATCCAAAGAAGCAACCCGAGGATAACTCACCCAGTTGGATTAATGATGGTTCAAGTTATTGTGTCAATAAGCCTATTACTAGTAAAGTTATCATTAGTTAGGTGTAAGTTGTTCTGAGTACTTGTTAGCCAGTACTTTCACCAAGTCAACCATAACCGCGGAAAACACGGCTTCTCGAGAAGATTTAACCCTGCAGGGGTGCACCAATTTGGCCGTACACGTAAGAATATCCCGCCAGACGGGAATCAAACCCACCAAGCGAGGCACTCAACACAACTCAACTCTTCTTCGCATCAAGCCCAAAGAACCACGTGCTGTGCGTGTGCGGCTAATCGAGCCCCCACGAAGAAAAGGGGGACCCTCATAGCACTCTAAGACCACGCCGCCCTAAATGCCGACTACAAAAGTTCCACCCCGGCCTCGGGTTCGTACCTCCATATGCGTGCATCAAATGGAAAGCCCGAACTAAGTGTGGCGATTTGGACGAGATGCGAATCGAATCAAATTGAGGGGGCGCCCATACACGCTTCCCACATGCGGATAGTGCGCTCATCATGGATCAGTAGACAAGACCCTTTCCTAATTAGGGTCGACACTAGCAGGCCTCAAAACCACGCCGGGCCTCCTACCGGTGCCTTATCATCAAATTAGCATTACCTCAAACATTAACAGGTTGATTGATTAAACATCGAGCCCCAGAACATAATAAATATGGTAACAGAAATAACGGACAGCAGACTCGAGCATAACCAACCCTAAGCATGCTAGTAAGACACAGGCAACAAGCAACGGGTTTTAGGTGTGGACGTGAGGCTGTATCAGGGTTACAGGATAACATGTGATAGGATCAAACACAAGCAACGAATCTTAAGGCTAGCAGAATAGACAACGGAAAGTATCGGTATCCAGTGTGGAAAGGAACACAATGGTTCATGTGAGTGAATACTTGCCTGCAAACTCAACAGCCTGGTACTGAGCTAGATCCTCAGAAGGGGTGTCGTAGGTCTCGTCTGTCTCAACGTCGTCGTCTAATCGAGAAGAAGCAAACAAACAACGCAGAGAGACAAACAATCAATAACATGGCATAGTGCACAATCATGGAATGATGCATGACCATTTAATTGATGCATCAAAATTAAACTAGTTGACATGGTAACATAACATGATTGAATGGACCCACATGCAATTTGGATTGCATATGGAAAGCCCATAAATTATGGTTGAATTAAATGATCTACAACTAAACAACATGTGTAAGTGAATTATCATTATGCATGGATGAGGAAAACAGAAAGAAAACAACCTTAGGTGCAAATTGAAACAAGGTTTACCAAGTTGGGAATTTCATTTATTAAGTTATGAAATTTTGGTTTCTAAAAGATGTTACACAAGCATTTGTTGTTTTCACCAATTTTAATTGTTCAAAATAGACAACAAGGTTCATATTTGGAAAGTACACAAAATTTTAGGTGGATTACATGTTTCAATTATTGAAAAAGGAATTAATATGAATTAATTGGGAATTAAACAAGTTTAAACAAGATTTAAATGAATATAATTCAAGTATGAATTTATTTGCATTTTTATTTGTTCAAAACATTAAACCAAATTCATATTTGAAAAGTTTATACTTTTCTGGTTTGGAACATATTTTATATGTTCAAAAATAATTTTAATTTGAGCAAGTTATGAATTTAGCAAATTTAAATGATTTAAACAAGGTTTAAATTATTTAACCAATTATAATTATTCAAAACATGAAACAAATTTTATATTTGAAAAGGTGGTTCAAATTGGCATGGAAAACATATTTTATATGTGACAATTGAATTAAGTTTGAATTAGTTATCAATTTAACCAAATTTAAAAGGAGTTGTTTGAATTTGAATTTAGCAAACATTTGCAAAGTTCAAAATAGAAAACAAATGATTTAAATAGGTAGAGAATTAAATTTGGTTGAGTATACATATTTTATTTATTTTATTTGAAGTTGAAAATCAAAAGTTATTTGTGTTTTGATTCTAGGGACTATTCTGTAAAATAAAAGGACTTATTTTAAAAGAAATTGGGGCAGAAATGTTTTTACACCGCGCAGTGACCTAGGATAGGCCACTGCCAGTGGGCCCTGGCCTCCGTGGCGCCTAGGTGGCGTGGCTGAGGGGCAACGTGGCCTCCAGGGACACTGCCTCGCGGGCCCAAGCGTGTGCGCGTGCAATCGAAAAAAGGGGAGGCTAAATGCCTCCCGTGGGGATCGAACCCTCGACCCAACGCTTGCGTGCGCGGTGCGTAGCCACTGCGGTGGCTGAATTTCTTGTCAGGTAAGCAGCGCGCGGGGGGATATTGTTCAGGTACGGGGATAACTGAAATTGAACTTGTTTCAGTTTCTGAAACTGACAGAGGCACGGTGGCCGGCGGCGAGCTGCTGGGCTGCTGCTCACGGTGGACTGCGTGCTCGTGCTGTCGTCGTGTGCGTAACGTGACAGTAGAGGGGATGGAAGGGAGGGGAGCGATGCTCGATGCTCACCAACCGTGAAGGCGTAGCAGAGGCTCGATGGACGACGGCGGCGACGTCGAGGACGGCGACAGTGAAGAAGTGGCCCTCAGCCACCGAGGAGAGGTTGAGGAGGACGGCGGCAACACGGGGTTCTGATCCCCGTACTCAACCAGCGAGGGGGGGCTACGGAGGCGCGGCGATCATCGTTGATTCAGAGGGTGGCGCTCGGTGAAGGCGAGGTTCAGAGAGGGAGCCAAGCAGAGAGAGGAGGAATGGCGACGGCGGCGCGAGGGGAAAAGGAGGGAGAAGGGTTAGGGCTAGCAGGGAGCTCGGGGCTAGGGTTTATATGGAGGAGGAGAGCGAGCTCGTGGCCGTTCCTGCTCGCCGTACAGCGACGTGGACACGGCGGATGGCTGCCGTACAGTAGGAGAAGGGAGGGGTACCAGACCTTGGCTGTTGGGCTGGGCTCAGCCCACCGGCCTGTCTCTCCCCCTCTGCTATTTTTTTTTTGTTTTAACTGTTCTGTTTCTTTTTTTTTTGCTCAAAAAGAAAAGGAAAGAGATGAAAGGGTTTTTCAGTTAGAAATTTTTTAGGAATAATTGTATTGATTATTTATTGTAACAGCAGCCTAGTGCAACTTTGGTTTTCCAAATAATTCAATTTGTTGCTGTTTGCAATTTGTTTGAATTTGATTGAATTTTAATATTAATTGAAATAACTGAACTTATGCAACTTAATAAGTTTTTAAATTCAAGTTTATTTGAAACAAGTGATTGATTTGTTTTGTAAGTTTCATAAATTTCAAATGGTTGCTGTTTTGAAATTTTAATTGAATTTGAATGCAAATTGAATTAAGTGAATTATTAAAAAGAACAAATTAATAGTTTGAGCTTTCCATTTTAAATGGAAACAAATGGATGTTTAATTTGAATATTTCTATTTGAAAAGTTGTGACAGCACAAGTATGAAACAAATATTTGAATTTGGTTTGAAAATTCAAATAGAAAACAAAGGAAAACAAATGCAAACAAATGGAAAACAAATGCAATGATGATGTCATGATGCAAAACAAAAATAAACAAGAAGTAAAACATTCTAAAAGGGAGTTTTCATACTTGGGATGTTACAAAACGCCCCCCCTTGAAGGAATCGCGCCCCGAGATTCCTACTGAGAAGTGAAAAGGTCCGGATACTTCTTGCGAAGATCCTCTTCGGTCTCCCATGTTGCCTCTTTATCGGAATGATGGGACCACTGCACTTTCAAGAACTTGGTGCTCTTGTTGCGAGTCTTACGCTCGGTCTCATCGAGAATTCGAACAGGGTGCTCCTCATAAGATAGATCATCTTGCAGTTCAATGGAATCATGATCAACTGCACGATCTGGATCTTTGAAACACCTCTTGAGCTGTGACACGTGAAACACATCGTGCACCTTGGATAGTTTTTCTGGAAGTTCAAGACGATAGGCATTTTCTGCACGCCTTGAGAGAATGTTGAAAGGACCAATGTATCTTGGTGCAAGCTTTCCTTTCACACCAAAACGATGAGTGCCTCTGAGGGGAGTTACACGGAGATATGCCTTGTCACCAGGTGCATAGATCATATCCCTGTGCTTGCTGTCATAGTAGCTTTTCTGACGAGACTGAGCAATCTTGAGATTGTCACGAATGATGCGAACTTTGTCTTCGGCTTCCTTGACAATGTCAGGGCCTAAGAGTGAACGTTCACCAGCTCCAGACCAATTGATTGGACTCCTGCATCTGCGGCCACAGAGAGCTTCAAACGGTGCCATGCCTAGGCTTGCCTGGAAGCTGTTGTTGTAGGAGAATTCAGCATATGGAAGGCATTCCTCCCATTTCATGCCAAAGGAGATACCACATGCTCTGAGCATATCCTCGAGAATCTGATTGACTCTTTGGACTTGCCCTTGAGACTGAGGATGGTAGGCTGTGCTGAACAGAAGTTTGGTGCCCAATGCTTCTTGAAAGCTTTTCCAGAAATGAGAAGTGAATATGCTTCCACGGTCTGAGCTTATTTCCAATGGAACACCATGAAGAGGAACAATCTTTGTGGTGTAGAGCTCTGCTAACTGGCTAGCTGAGATTGTTTCTTTGACAGCAAAGAAGTGAGCTACTTTAGTGAGATGATCAATGACAACGAAGTTTGCATCGTTGCCCTTCTTGGACTTTGGAAAACCAGTGACGAAGTCCATTTCAATCATGTCCCACTTCCACTCAGGGATTTTCAGTGGTTGGAGTAGACCGGCTGTTTTCTGATGGACTGCCTTAACACGTTGACAAACGTCGCATTCAGAAACGTATTGAGCAATTTCACGTTTCATGCCAGGCCACCAATACAGTGTCTTGAGATCCTGGTACATCTTTGTACTTCCAGGGTGTATGGAGAGAGGAGTTTCATGAGCCTCCTTGAGAATGACATCTTTGAGACTTTGAACTTGAGGAACTGCAATGCGTCCTTCGAAGAACACAGTTCCCTTGTCATCCACTGAGAAGGACTTAAATTTCTCCTTGCCTTGTTTGATGTGTTCTACCATCTTCTTGATTTCAGCATCACGATGTTGTTCAGAACGAATCTTGTCCTCGAGAGTTGGACTGGCTGTCAAGTTCGCAAGATAACCTTGAGGAACAAGACCAAGGTTCAGCTTCTGGAATTCTTCATGAAGAGGAGGTTGGCTTTCCATGATCATGAGATTATTGCAATACGACTTGCGACTGAGAGCATCGGCCATAACATTAGCCTTGCCTGGGGTGTAACAAATGGTAAGATCAAAGTCTTTAATCTTTTCAATCCATCTCCTTTGCCCGAGGTTTAGATCTGGTTGAGTGAAGATGTATTTCAGACTCTTATGATCGGAAAAGATTTCACTGCGATTAACCAACAAGTATTGTCCCCATTTCTTGAGGGCAAACACAACTGTTGCAAGTTCAAGGTCATGAGTGGGATAATTGAGCTCATGTGCGTTCAACTGACGTGAAGCATAAGCCACAACTTGACGTTCTTGCATAAGAACTGCACCTAGACCTTGGAGAGAAGCATCACAGAATATCTGGAAAGGTTTGGTAGGATCTGGGCCAACCAGAACTGGTGTAGAATTGAGTTTAGTCTTCAGTAGATTGAAACTTTCATCACATTGTGGAGACCAAACGAACTTCTTGTCCTTCTTTGTGAGATCAGTGAGAGGTTTGGCAATCTTGGAAAAGTTTTGGACGAAACGACGGCAATAGCTAGCCAAGCCAAGAAAACTTCTTACTTGCTTCACCGTCTTTGGAGGTTTCCAATCAACAATTGCTTTAACCTTTTCTGGATCAATGGCTATGCCCTTGGCGGAGATGACATGACCAAGGTAAGCAACTTCTGGAATCCAGAACTCACATTTGGAGAACTTGGCATATAGACGATGCTCGCGAAGCTTCATGAGAGTGAGACGAAGGTGTTCTTCATGCTCTTCCTCGGATTTTGAGTAGACAAGGATGTCATCAAGATATACCACAATGAACTTGTCGAGGTATTCGTGGAAAACAAAATTCATGAGTCGAGAAAAAGTCGCCGGTGCATTGGTGAGACCAAAGGACATGACGGTGAATTCATATAGACCGTAGCGAGTGGTGAAGGCTGTCTTTGGAATATCCTCTTTTCTGATCTTTATTTGATGGTAACCCATTCTCAAGTCCAATTTTGAGAATATTGAGGCTCCAGCAAGTTGATCAAAAAGATCATCGATACGAGGAATTGGATACTTGTTTTTGATGGTTTTCTCGTTAAGAGGACGATAGTCAACAACGAGTCTCTTTGTGTGATCCTTCTTCGCAACGAACAGAGTTGGGCAACCCCAAGCCGAGGAACTAGGTTGAATGTAACCTTTTTCCATGTACATATCAATTTGTTCCTTTAACAACTTCAGCTCGGGAGTTCCTATCTTGTAAGGATGCTTAGAGATTGGAGCAGTACCTGGTTCAAGCTCGATCACGAACTCAACTGCTCTGTCCGGAGGCATCCCTGGCAACTCTTCTGGAAAGACGTCAGGGAATTCGCAAACCACCGGAACATTTTCAAGTGAAGGTAGAGGTTTTGCATCGAGTGTGCATAGCTGAATGGAACTTGATTCATTTGGAGAATAGACTATCTGGCCAGAGGGGTGGAACAGAGTTATTGACCTCTGAGCACAGTCAATTCTAGCTTTATTGGCCTTCAGCCAATCCATACCAAGAATGACATCAATGTCAGAATTGCCAAGCAGTATGAGAGAAGCAAGGAATATGTGGCTTCCAATTAGAATTTGATTTCTGTGACTGATCTTGGACGTATGCATGGTTGCTCCAGGGGAGTTTACCACTAGCGGGGAACCCAAACCAACAAAAGGGAGTTTAATTGCTGTCGCAAAGATCTTTGACACGGAAGAATGTGATGCTCCGGTATCAAACAACACTTTAGCCGGGTTAGAGTTTACGGGAAATGTACCGAGAACGACGTCAGGATCTTCCTCAGCTTTGTCGATCTTGACATGATTCACCCTTGCGGTCCTCCCGACATGCCTGCTGTTGGAGTTGAAGGCCTTAGGCGGGGGAGCGCGCACCATTGCCTGGTTTGTGTTGGGACGAGGTGGTGGTGGAGGTAGCTGCCTCTGCGTGCACTTGTCAGCGTAGTGCCCCGTCTGCTTGCACTTGTAGCAAGTGACGACACGAGGAGGCCCTGGCCTTGGCTGCCCCATCGAAGCCCTCTGATCATGCATCTGAGCAGGGTTGGGTGGGCGGGGAGCGAAGCCTGGAGAAGCTTGGGCGTATGGAGCCCGAGTGACAGCACCATTTGGCACCCAGATGCGGCGCTTCTGCGGAGGGGTGGTCATGTTGGAGGAGGAACCACCCTCACGCGAGTGCTTGCGAGACTCCTCGAACGCCTTGCGCCCATTTTCTTCATTGAGCGCGGTGTTAACGAGCTCCTCGAAGTTGTTGGCCTTGATATTGGTGAGGGCGTACTTGAGTTCCGGGTTAAAACCTCTGCGGAACCTTGCCATCTTCTTAGCCTCAGTGGACACCTCATCACCAGCGTAACGAGCGAGGCGATTGAACTCACTCTGATAGCCAATGACGTCCAGCTTGCCCTGCTTGAGTGAGCAAAACTCTTCACGCTTCCTTTCCATGAGACCATCTGGAATGTGGTGCTTCAGGAAAGCTTCCTTGAAACAACCCCAGGTGATTGGATAGCCAGCTCTCATGGTCTGGTAGTTTTCCCACCAATTAGCTGCCTGACCCTTCAGCAGATAGGAGGCATACTTGACCTTGTCTTCCTCAGCAACGTGAGCAATGTCCAGAGCCTTGGCTATCTCACGGATCCAGTCATCAGCATCCAGAGGCTCGCGTGTTGCCACGAAAGCTCTCGGGCCCAGACTGAGAAACTCCTTGATACTGACTCGTGGAGCGGTCTGGTTGTTGTGCTGATTAGTCTGGAACTGGGCCATCTGCGCCATGACTTGGGTCATCTGAGTCAACAGCTCCGTGATTGGCGGTGGCTCAGGCGGGTTGTTCCTTGTTGGCGGCATCCTGAATGGAAATGCATTTTAGCACAACAATAGAAAAGGATAGACTTGGAAACCGAAAGAAAGATTATTCCGACGCATGAATAGATAACCAACAGGTACATCATCACATGTTCAAATACATCAGAATATCCAACACACCATAAATGGTTCAAATGCCAAAGGGTAACTAAACATAGCTAAAAATGGATACATCGGTACTCCCATGCTCATCACGCAGGACGACGGCTAGGAGTACAGCGAGAGGTACGGTGAGGAGCACGCCCACGAAAGTAGGTAGAACGAAGATCCACATAGATCTGACGTGGTCTGAGAGCGACTCTAGGTGTGGTGAAGTACATAGCGTCGACTCCCTGTGCTCCAAAGCGAGGAATCCCAGTGTAACCAGCACCGAGGTTGAGGAGTGGACCTCTGATCGGCTCGTAACCTCCAGCATCTGGCAGACGACGACCAACTGGCTGATCGAAACGTGCAAAGCGCTCATCTCCAACAAAGTCTGTGGTGTACGTCGCCAGACGAGTCAAAGCAAGGTAGAGCTGCTCTCTGACTGAAGCCAACTCCTGAGATAGTGTGCTGGCAACTGCGTCACTATGCCTCACAAACTGAGCGGTGGTGTGCAGCCTGGAGTTATCATGCTCGTAGACATCCAAGTTGTCGTAGAGAGTGAAGTGAGCTCCCTCCGAAGTGATGTAACCACGGAGGATGTGGCGATAGATAGAATCGTCAAATCCCCAGTAGTCAGCACGAAGGACGGTGAGACTCACATAAGCTGCCTGCTGCACGGCCATATCCACTGTGGAACCTACTGCCTCGTAGCGGTGGACAACGCTCATGCCATCATCTGACAGAGTGTAGACGATAGCCTGGTAGTAGGTCTGGTCAAACTCTCGCTGCTGCTCGTAGACCTGGTACTCTGGTGCCCAACGGAAACCCAGAAAAGTGACCATGTCTCTCAGCATCTCCGGATAACCGGCAGTGCTCTCGCAACGAGTCATACGAACCACCTGCGGGTAGAACCTGAGATCCATCTGCAGATGATCGGGGAAGTTTTGATTAGGCGCCGGTAGAAGAACTGAAGTGGAAAGCAACAACAAGGTTTCAACGGACGAAAAGGATGTTGAGAAGAACAGGATATCGAAGCAACATCGGGAAACACGAGACCAAAAACTCCTGAGGTACTACGGAAAACCCATCCGGGCTTCTAAAGGATCAATATCTACTGATTAAGAAATAGAGGATCTGCTTCCGGGGCTTACACGCCTCCGTTCTCAATCGTGAGTAGGCAACATGATAAATCATGTCACAACCACCTCCATTCCTATGGTCTAGTAGATATAACTATCCTAGAGAAACCAGGATACGTGAAACTCTAACTTGAAAGTTTAGATGAGAAGAGAAAACAACGTTGCACTTCCTTACCAGAAAAGGGAGGGTGGGTGGGGAAAAAATAAAAGAACAGAATTCTTACTCTCACGTTTCATTTTTTCCTATATAGCTACAAAATAGTTTCTAGACTCAACTGCGACCAGTAAAAGGGATCCTACAGGCAGACAGTCTCTGATACCATTTGTCGCACCCAGACTTCTAGAGGATACTCACAATCCGCTAGACAGTAGAAAAAATGGCTTACGGGGCATACCGGCACCCGCATCTCAATTTGAGCAGGCCAACACGTAAACGTGTGACAACCATTCTCTACTATCCATCGTATGCGTAAACCATCCCGTAGAAATCAGGACACTACCATTGACGTACTTCATAACATTCACACACGGTACGTCAACGACTTTTAAACAAGTGATAACACAACATATCTCTAGGACACAAAAGATGGAAATAAGTTGCAAATAGCTCTCACTAGAGCAGAGATAGCAAATACAATCATCCAGAGGACACATGTCCCAACAATTCATCATTACATCACAGCGGAAGCATCCAAAGTGTCTGAGTACAGACAAGATCCAAATAGGCCTAAGAGGACGGAAACGAAAAGACGGAGCCCATCCATGATGTCTCGGATCCTACCCGGGTCCGCTATCTACTCGTCAGCAGCCTCGTCATACTCCACGTAGTAGCCACCATGGGGATCCTCGGAAACGTAGTCTGCGGAAACCACAGCCCCAAAGGGGTCAGTACATAAACGTACTGGCAAGCAAGACTCACAAGATACCAAAGTGTACCCGTCAACACCAAGCACAGATGCTTTGGGTTCAACGTAAAGAGAGGGTGATACAAAAGATGCGGCAGCAGGCTGCTCTAACCAACTACAGAAACATGCTACAACTTCCGGCTAAAAGAAAGGGGATAAGATAGCGTATCGTAACCAACTACCACTAACCTCAAACAAACCCATCCTGGATCTCGCCCCTTATCCAAAGAAGAAATCCGAGGATAACTCACCCAGTTGGATTAATGATGGTTCAAGTTCAATAAGCCTATTACTAGTCAAGTTATCATTAGTTAGGTGTAAGTTGTTCTGAGTACTTGTTAGCCAGTACTTTCACCAAGTCAACCATAACCGCGGAAAACACGGCTTCTCGAGAAGATTTAACCCTGCAGGGGTGCACCAATTTGGCCGTACACGTAAGAATATCCCGCCAGACGGGAATCAAACCCACCAAGCGAGGCACTCAACACAACTCAACTCTTCTTCGCATCAAGCCCAAAGAACCACGTGCTGTGTGTGCGCGGCTAATCGAGCCCCCACGAAGAAAAGGGGGACCCTCATAGCACTCTAATACCACGCCGCCCTAAATGCCGACTACAAAAGTTCCACCTTGGCCTCAGGTTCGTACCTGCATATGCGTGCATCAAATAGAAAGCCCGAACTAAGTGTGGCGATTTGGACGAGATGCGAATCGAATCAAATTGAGGGGGGCGCCCATACACGCTTCCCACATGCGGATAGTGCGCTCATCATGGATTAGTAGACAAGACCCTTTCCTAATTAGGGTCGACACTAGCAGGCCTCAAAACCACGCCGGGCCTCCTGCCGGTGCCTTATCATCAAATTAGCATTACCTCAAACATTAACAGGTTGATTGATTAAACATCGAGCCCCAGAACATAATAAATATGGTAACAGAAATAACGGACATCAGACTCGAGCATAACCAACCCTAAGCATGCTAGTAAGACACAGGCAACAAGCAACGGGTTTTAGGTGTGGAGGTGAGGCTGTATCAGGGTTACAGGATAACATGTGATAGGATCGAACACAAGCAACGAATCTTAAGGCTACCAGAATAGACAACGGAAAGTATCGGTATCCAGTGTGGAAAGGAACACAATGGTTCATGTGAGTGAATACTTGCATGCAAACTCAGCAGCCTGGTACTGAGCTAGATCCTCAGAAGGGGTGTCGTAGGTCTCGTCTGTCTCAACGTCGTCGTCTAATCGAGAAGAAGCAAACAAACAACGCAGAGAGACAAACAATCAATAACATGGCATAGTGCACAATCATGGAATGATGCATGACCATTTAATTGATGCATCAAAATTAAACTAGTTGACATGGTAACATAACATGATTGAATGGACCCACATGCAATTTGGATTGCATATGGAAAGCCCATAAATTATGGTTGAATTAAATGATCTACAACTAAACAACATGTGTAAGTGAATTAGCATTATGCATGGATGAGGAAAACAGAAAGAAAACAACCTTAGGTGCAAATTGAAATAAGGTTTACCAAGTTGGGAATTTCATTTATTAAGTTATGAAATTTTGGTTTCTAAAAGGTGTTACACAAGCATTTGTTGTTTTCACCAATTTTAATTGTTCAAAATAGACAACAAGGTTCATATTTGGAAAGTACACAAAATTTTAGGTGGATTACATGTTTCAATTATTGAAAAAGGAATTAATATGAATTAATTGGAAATTAAACAATTTTATACAAGATTTAAATGAATTTAATTCAAGTATGAATTTATTTGCATTTTTATTTGTTCAAAACATTAAACCAAATTCATATTTGAAAAGTTTATACTTTTCTAGTTTGGAACATATTTTATATGTTCAAAAATAATTTTAATTTGAGCAAGTTATGAATTTAGCAAATTTAAATGATTTAAACAAGGTTTAAATTATTTAACCAATTATAATTATTCAAAACATGAAACAAATTTTATATTTGAAAAGGTGGTTCAAATTGGCATGGAAAACATATTTTATATGTGACAATTGAATTAAGTTTGAATTAGTTATCAATTTAACCAAATTTAAAAGGAGTCGTTTGAATTTGAATTTAGCAAACATTTGCAAAGTTCAAAACAGAAAACAAATGATTTAAATAGGTAGAGAATTAAATTTGGTTCAGTATACATATTTTATTTATTTTATTTGATGTTGAAAATCAAAAGTTATTTGTGTTTTGATTCTAGGGACTATTCTGTAAAATAAAAGGACTTACTTTAAAAGAAATTGGGGCAGAAATGTTTTTACACCGCGCAGTGACCTAGGATAGGCCACTGCCAGTGGGCCCTGGCCTCCGTGGCGCCTAGGTGGCGTGGCTGAGGGGAAACGTGGCCTCCAGGGTCACTGCCTCGCGGGCCCAAGCGTGTGCGCGTGCAATCGAAAAAAGGGGAGGCTAAATGCCTCCCGTGGGGATCGAACCCTCGATCCAACGCTTGCGTGCGCGGTGCGTAGCCACTGCGTTGGCTGAATTTCTTGTCAGGTAAGCAGCGCGCGGGGGGATATTGTTCAGGTACAGGGATAACTGAAACTGAACTTGTTTCAGTTTCTAAAACTGACAGAGGCACGGTGGCCGGTGGCGAGCTGCTGGGCTGCTGCTCACGGTGGACTGCGTGCTCGTGTTGTCGTCGTGTGCGTAACGTGACAGTAGAGGGGATGGAAGGGAGGGGAGCGATGCTCACCAACCGTGAAGGCGTAGCAGAGGCTTGATGGACGACGGCGGCGACGTCGAGGACGGCGGTGGTGAAGCAGTGGCCCTCAGCCACCGAGGAGAGGTTGAGGAGGACGGCGGCAACACGGGGTTCTGATCCCCGTACTCAACCAGCAAGGGGGGGCTATGGAGGCGCGGCGATCATCGTTGATTCAGAGGGTGGCGCTCGGTGAAGGTGAGGTTCAGAGAGGGAGCCGAGCAGAGAGAGGAGGAATGGCGACGGCGGCGCGAGGGGAAAAGGAGGGAGAAGGGTTAGGGCTAGCAGGGAGCTCGGGGCTAGGGTTTATATGGAGGAGGAGAGCGAGCTCGTGGCCGTTCCTGCTCGCCGTACAGCGACGTGGACACGGCGGATGGCTGCCGTACAGGTAGGAGAAGGGAGGGGTACCAGGCCTTGGCTGGTGGGCTGGGCTCAGCCCACCGGCCTGTCTCTCCCCCTCTGCTATTTCTTTTTGTTTTAACTGTTCTGTTTCTTTTTTTTTTGCTGAAAAAGAAAAGGAAAGAGATGAAAGGGTTTTGAGTTAGAAAATTTTTAGGAAACATTGTATTGATTATTTATTGTAACAGCAACCTAGTGCAACTTTGGTTTTCCAAATAATTCAAATTTGTTGCTGTTTGCAATTTGTTTGAATTTGATTGAATTTTAATATTAATTGAAATAATTGAACTTAAGCAACTTAATAAGTTTTTAAATTCAAGTTTATTTGAAACAAGTGATTGATTTGTTTTGTAAGTTTCATAAATTTCAAATGGTTGCTGTTTTGAAATTTTAATTGAATTTGAATGCAAATTGAATTATTAAAAAGAACAAATCAATAGTTTGAGCTTTCCATTTTAAATGGAAACAAATGGATGTTTTATTTGAATATTTCTATTTGAAAAGTTGTGACAGCACAAGTATGAAACAAATATTTGAATTTGGTTTGAAAATTCAAATAGAAAACAAAGGAAAACAAATGCAAACAAATGGAAAACAAATGCAATGATGATGTCATGATGCAAAACAAAAATAAACAAGAAGTAAAACATTCTAAAAGGGAGTTTTCATACTTGGGATGTTACACTAGGGCGGACGGCGGCGGACCTCGGCGCGACGACGTTCCGGAGAGGGAGAGGGAGGGCTGAGGCCACCGGGAGGAACACAAGCTCCCCACAAACTCGATGGAAGGCTCGGTGAGGCCGGAGGAGGTCAAGATCGCCGGCAATGGCGGCCGTCACGTTTCGGCCGGCCGGGAAGAAGATGCCGGAATTCTTCGCCTTGAGGCCATCTCAACTGCTCCGCTTGCTCGAGGTGGAGGAGAAGGTCAAGGCGGAGCTCATTGGCTTCTCGGAATAGCGAGGGAGGCGACGTAGCGGCGGCGACGACAGATCATGGCCGAGCTAGGGTTTCGGCCGCACCGGGACATTACAGAGAGAGAGGAAGGAAGCGAGGGGGCGAGAGGTGGGGAGAGGTGTCGTGGTGCTCTTGTACTTGACGAGGACAGCAGCGCGGCGGCGCTGATCGCTGCGGGGATCGGGCGACCAGGAGAGCTCCACCGAGCTGCTTCCGCTGCGAGGAAGAAGACAAAGGGAAAACTCCCAATAACCCCCTGAAAATTTTTGGGAAGTTACAACTAAGTCCTTTTCCTTTAAGAACAGAACTGAAAGCAAAGTTTTGAGGCCCTTTTTGCAAGAATAAAATTTGGCAAAAATTATTTTTGGAAAGCTCACAAAATTTCCAACAAAACCATGTTTTGTTTTCCCAAATTGAATTTAGTTTTAAAACAAATTTTGGGTGATCACTTTAAGTGGTTTTTGAGCAAGTTTCATTTAAATGCAAAATTTAAATTGTTTCAAAATTCTTTCATGCATGAATGACATGAGCACAACACAACAAACCCTATTGTAGCAAAACAGGGATGTTACAAATCTACCCCCCTTATAAGAATCTCGTCCCGAGATTCTCGAAGGAGAAGAAAGAAGGAACACCGGTTTGAATGATCTTCTCGAACCTTACGGTTCTCTTCTTGAAGAGGTTGATCCATAGCACTTGCGAAGATCTCCAGCGGCTACACCTTAGGTGAGAGGGAAAACTCTTAGGAACTGATCTTGACGAAGATCGAGCATCTCATGGATAACTCATGACAGAAATGTTTATAAAGAACTTTTGAGTTATCGTGCATGAAACACATCAAGATAACAGAGGGAATAAAAGATGGTTTCAAGTTTATGGACGATGGTTCTTGAAAGGATTTGAAATATGAGCTTTGCACAAGACTTTAAATCCTTTTGAAAAGAAAGGTTGAACAACTTATGACATCGAGGTTTCTTCAAACAGAAAACCAAGATGGAGAGGATTGTCTTGAGTACCAAAACATAATATCCACAGACGAGGAAAAACACGAGTAAACACTGTAATCGTGCGTCGGAGAGAATTGGATACAAGATCATGTTCACTCTTCCGAGTGGACACGAAAGATAACGGAACTTTCACTCCGTCAAAAATTTGTCGAAAACTTTGTCAAGGATCGGGATGTTACTTCACGACAGAAGATGAGTAGCCACGGAATGTTGGAACACCGTAACGAAGGTGGTACTCTTGGTCACACCATAAGAATGGATAACCAACGAGGATTCAAACACCGGAAGTAATAAGGAATCTCTTTCCTATCGTGGTTTGGACGTAACCATACATCCACCACCTGGTTGAGATCCCATGGCTGAAGTAACTGACAAATTCACACAATGTGTGAGATGAACAGAACTTCAAGTACGAACAACTTGAAAAAGGGAACTGATCAAAGGAGGTTACAAAGCACCACGAGATGGTTGTCATGATGAACTTGTTTCCACTGAAAGAAAGGTTTGGAGGATGGACAAAGAGACATTGTAAGAATCAACTTCCAGGTTCCCCTGATGTTATAGATACCGACAGCAGGCTCATGACAAGCCTTCTGTAGGTAAACAAGTGAAAGTGGAACTCCGGTTTGGAAGAACAGGAAGGGGAACTTGTTGGAATGAGCCACACCAGAATTCTCACGGGGAATGGCTGTTTTTACGGGTTCAAATGGATATGACATTAGGTCTTCCGGCTAATTGTGTCAACCACAACATCAACCATGCCGTATTTTCAAATGAACCTAATTCAATACCCTTGAGGAAACACCAACCATCGTTGCTGCTTGAGATTCAGCTCTGGTTAGTTGATTTATAGCTCACGCTCGGTATGTTTGAGCGAAGAGATTTGCACCGTTTACCAACGAGATACATATGCTGGATTCTCAAGATATGGACTGTGATTCCACGCTCGAGAAGATGAGCGAGATTGCAGAACTCATGTATTAGCAACTTACGAAAGACTGTTGCACCTACATGAATTACTTGCAACAAAACACATCAGAGTCCTGGTTGGGAAGATGATACAAAGATAACGAAGTTCTTGGACTTCTTCTCTTTTACAACTCATCCGTCAGTGGCTTAGTGTGAATGGGAACTTCTTCCAGTAGATGGAGGTAACAACCAACCATCTCAGGAATAGTCCACACATGCATAACTGACTTGAGATTATTCCCAAGGAACAGGAAAACTCTACTCGGATCCACGGCGACAACTTTCACCATAAGCACATGAACCGGAGTAGGTTACTTCGAACATCCAGAACACAAACTTCGTGACGCCACAAATTTGGTTCTTGAAGGTTTCCAACATTAATGCCCAGTGTTCAACATGAACCTATTGCAATTCGGAGATATAAGAATGTCGTTCATGGGCTCAGCAACATCCTTATCAAGTTACTCCAAGAAGAGGGATTCATAGGATACATGAACATGGCAAAATATTGGCCAGACCAAAGGACATGAGGGTGTACCCGACAAAACACCATGAGTAGAAACACCATCAAGACAGTCCTTGGAGCTGAAATTGATTTGACGATAGCCCAACTCAAACCAAGAGGTAGAGTGATAGCATTTCCGCAAAGGAGGTACTATCCTGCTTCAACCCGAGGAAAACTAGATATCCCTTATAAAAGGAACAAGTTGGGAAGAGATCGTGTCTTTCAACTCTCCAAGTTGTTGTTTAAGCTCAACCAACTAGCCCAGGGTATCCAGCAAGGTTTCTTGGAGAAAGGAGGGATTCAAACTACCCCTCGTTTAGACATCACGGTCAGGTAACCACCTGGTGATACTTCTAGAAGGACAACCAGAATATCACAACCTACCGATATGTCTTGGAGTTCGAAAAGGAAAATTGCTTGTCAAAGCAACCGATATGGTCTTGAGAGCTTTGGTGTGAACCTAACTCTTTGACCAAAAATGTGCACCGGAATGAACGGATTTGGTAACACGGTCAACTTAAAGTAGAGACCGGATGACCAATAGTTCTAAGAAGGATACAGAGGTTTCTTAGATTTTTCGAAGCAATAGAAATTGCTAGGAATATCTGATACACACCTCAATGCACACCCAACATTCTCGAGCATTCAAGCTTGTAGAGACGGTGAGTGAAGATGTGTAGGAGCATCACTTCATCAATAAGACCATGAAACTCAACACAACCTCTTGATATATAAGAGTGTGATACCCGGAAGTGGAACAGAACGGAAGCTAATAGAACTTCTTGAATCCGCGGATTACAAAACTTTGACCTGGTACTAGAGATCAACGAGGTACTGGAGTTTGTTTCTCCTGACATCCCAAGGTGGAATTTTTTTGATATGAAACAAGGGCAAATGCATTGGAGGAATCCAACACACATATGCAACTTGGTTTCCAAACAACGGATGGAGATTGAGAGCAACTGAAGGGTGGAATCATGCTCAGGGAAGATCCTAAGATTAAGTTGAAGCACAGGGTTATACTCATTTGTAAAACCCATGCTAAAAGATTGGTATAGACGAATCAAAGAACAAAGATGTGGGGTTCACGATGATCACTCTTGTCGTGACCCTTTTGACTCAAAGAGAAAGCCTATGGCTAATAGAGCTGAGATTACCTAGCCACCCTGAGGTAAAACAGATTCCTCAGGATCCAAAAGAACAGAACTTGGGTTAAAGGTCAGCATCCGGTACTGATAGCGTGAGCATCACATGGTTATGAAACCACATGGTTCAACCCACCACAATTCAGCACATTCCGGGACCTTCGGTTCAAGTCCAAGGGTTAAAACACAGAGAAAGGAATAACTACTATATGAGTGCCACAAAGGACACTACCATTAGCAATCACGAGGTATCTTCCAAAGGATAACGATAGCTCCGGAAGAACTTGAGTAGAGGATAACAGATACATTCGAGATGGAAAGCAGATCTCGAGGTTCAGAATTTGAAACTTTGGGAACATGTAAGAATATGGAATCCACACAACTCTGAGAGAGATTGGGATGGAAAGGAAATCTCCCAGTTAAGAGATAACGGATTACGGAACACACACAACTTTAGAGACTCAACACTAGGTCAACTTGGGTGAAAGAAACGTCTTGCCAAAGAAGGCACCTAGGTTTTGAATGACTAGAACCTTTTCAAATCAAAACAGGTAAGGTGACCCAGAATTAGAGCAATACCATGTAAGGAGTAAAAAGAATCCTAAGAAGGTTTTCACAACTCATTTGAGGTTTCAAAATAGTTTTCACAAACGCTAGACTCAACATCGAAAAAGCAGTAAGGTTTTCCTACAGGCAGTCCTTCTCTGATACCAACTCTTGTCGGACCCCGGACCCAGAGATATACATACTGTTATGTGCTCCTAGCCATGGACTCACAAGGGCTTCAGGGTTACCAGCCCCGGCCGCAACAAACAACGGCAGGCAGACCGGATTCATCGGCACGTAGTCCGGATCCCCGGTCTACTACTCCCTGTATCCATGCTAGTCATAACCAATTATGCATACCCAAGCGTCCACGAGTCAGATAAAACTGAAGGAACGGGACCAAAGTTATACAGAGCTGCTATGTGTCCAGAAAGTGCAACAACAATCGAGGGTTACTGGGGTTACCTCGCCCCAGGCCGAATCACATCGGCAGGCGAGCTCGGACATGGATCATCGGCTCCACAACCCCTCGACTGCGACAACTATGCAGGCATAGCCAAAACTATATAACAATGAGCTCGAAACCAACAACCGATCAAAGCAACACTCTAGACATGAAAGTTGTATTAAACATATGTTACTAGAGTATAGCTTACAAGCAGAGGTCACACGACCCAACATTACATCAGACAACGAATAGCAAATTATGTTGCTAGTCAACAAGAACCAAAAAGGCCTAAGAGGCCGCAACATAAGGCGGCGTCCCAGCCCATAGATTCCAGGCTGCTACCTGGGAACCCCAAACTACTCGTCGATGTCCACGTTGAAACACCACCGAACTGAGGAACTCCACCTGAACCAAGTTGAAGCAAACATGAGTACGGGAGGTACTCAACAAGACTTAGTAAACCTATTATATATCTGCTTCGTTTAGAAAGAGTTATGAAGGTTGTTTTGCGTAAAGCCATCTTTGTTTTCCAAATCGAGGAAGGAATAGCACGTCTCATGGAGTATTTTGAAAACAGATGAGAAATCTACTCAACTACTGATATCATCATCTTTTTAATCCACCAAATCATATCAGCACCTCGTGCTTCAAAGATCACCACCTCAAGTTGTTCCAGTAACTCATGCTACAAGGTAACCCCTCTCGGCATCTCCGAGGAGGCATCCTTCATTCGTTATCAGCAAGTTTTAATCATTCCGTTTAATTTATCTATGATCACAAAATCCGTCACCAAGTCGTCCTTAACCGCGGACACGGCTTTTCGAAAAGATTTAACCCTGCAGGGGTGTACAACTTTAACCACACGTATCAACCGACTCTTAGTGCCACCGGGTTAGAACTAGTCAAGGAAGTGCCGGCAGAGGGTTGTTGACCACGACCTTTCCCTTACTTCGCCTATTCCATGAGTCGCTCCGAGTAGAGATGGTCCGCCAATAGGGAGTGTCCATCTCCTGCCGGGTCTCTATCGTTGTGAGCGGTGCTTCAACTACTGTCTCGCCACAGGCTGTTACACCGCCACGTCCTAGTTTTGTAAACTTTTTTAACATCTCCGCAAATCCAAATGGAAAGCCCGAACTAGGCGACCCATGGAACAAACTAGGCAAGTTGAGATCGAGGGGAATCTAAGCCCCGTGTGGATGCACGCTCAGTCTTGGCTCGAAGATGAGAACTCGCTCCTAGGGGCATGAACGAGACAACCACCACAGACCCTCTGTGGTCTCGTCATCCACACCTTTAAATCATGTTAAACAACTGATCTTAACTTTCCACAACATACTATCATACTAGATTCATTCGCGGCTCTGATTCATCAACCGGATGGAGCAGAGATCAACAGACATGTATGACTAAGCATGGCATATTTGAGGCTCTGGCGATACACACAAACAAATCCTATGTCTGCTAGGAGCATTGAATCATGATATCTGGGTTATGCAAATAAATAGGATAACTCTATCTATTGACTCAATATATATTGGAATCGAGTGCAATGTACGAGAATCAAAAGTATTTCGAAATCATATATGGGCAGATAAGAGGTTATGCTTGCCTTGCTTCAAGAGAACCAGAGAAAGTCTTCAGGAATAAGTGCTTGACTTGTCGGTTAGGATCAAGTATTCGTCATTGGATTGCTGGCCTTCTCTTCGAAGTCACGTTCTACCGAGGGGGAAACAAACACCAAAACAAGAAGAACAACAATCAACACATGGCATCGATGCAATGCGCAATATGTATGCATGAGCAAGTTAATGCACTGAAATAAAGCCCTAAGCATAATCATTGGGTTGCTAGGGTTCATATGGCAGATATGCAATTTTACTGAAATTAACCCGAAATAGACCCCGGAGGGGGTTTCGGACGGTTATGAAAGTGAATACAATTTTTATTTCTCAAATGGGTTTGAAAACATCATAACTAGGTTGCATTTTTCATTTTGAGCAAAATGGTATATAACTTTTAATTTTCTAATTTTATTGATTAAAATCTTATTTTTTTATTTTTAAATGAATTAACAACATTAAATAAATACTCATTTTGAACTTTGTCAAACATGTGTGAAAATGAGATATTTAGATAGATTGCATTTTTTTGAACATTTCCATACTTTCATTTTATTTTTCTGACTAATATTTTAACAGTTATTGAATTCCTAAATTTAAATCATTTCCTGTAATTAATAGCCATTTTCTTGAAATAATAAAAAAACAGGAATATGACATCATGATGACGTCGGGATGACGTCATCAATGGCCAGAGAGAACCTGCTGTGGAAGGAATCGATCAATTCCTTGCGAATCTCCCGGAATAAAATGTACCAGGGGAGAGAGGAGACCGAGGCCGACCTACCGGTGGCGGCGCCGCCCGGATTGGGCCGCCGGAAGCTCGCCGGCGACGAGCTCTAGGGTGGACAGCGGCGGACCTCGGCGTGACGACGTTCCGGAGAGGGAGAGGGAGGGCTGAGGCCACCGGGAGGAACAAAAGCTCCCCACAAACTCGATGGAAGGCTCGGTGAGGCCGGAGGAGGTCAAGATCGCCGGTAATGGCAGCCGTCACATTTCGGCCGGCCGGGAAGAAGACACCGGAATTATTCGCCTTGAGGCCATCTCAACTGCTCCGCTTGCTCGAGGTGGAGGAGAAGGTCAAGGCGGAGCTCATTGGCTTCTCGGAATAGCGAGGGAGGCGACGTAGCGGCGGCGGCGACAGATCATGGCCGAGCTAGGGTTTCGGCCGCACCGGGACATTACAGAGAGAGAGGAAGGAAGCGAGGGGGTGAGAGGTGGGGAGAGGTGTCGTGGTGCGCTTGTACTTGACGAGGACAGCAGCGCGGCGGCGCTGATCGCTGCGGGGATCGAGCGACCAGGAGAGGTCCACCGAGCTGCTTCCGCTGCGAGGAAGAAGACAAAGGGAAAACTCCCAATAACCCCCTGAAAAGTTTTGGGAAATTACAACTAAGTCCTTTTCCTTTAAGAACAGAACTGAAAACAAAGTTTTGAGGCCCTTTTTGCAAGAATAAAATTTGGCAAAAAATATTTTTGGAAAGCTCACAAAATTTCCAACAAAACCATGTTTTGTTTTTCCCAAATTGAATTTATTTTTAAAACAAATTTTGGGTGATCACTTTAAGTGGTTTTTGAGCAAGTTTCATTTAAATTCAAAATTTAAATTGTTTCAAAATTCTTTCATGCATGAATGACATGAGCACAACACAACAAACCCTATTGTAGCAAAACAGGGATGTTACAAAAAGTTAGTGAGTAATAGACGAAAGACAAGGAAAATAAAGGTACATTGGTTAATAAGGGTAGCGAGTTACCCGGTATTCACGACGAAATCAGCTGGGAGATTGTTGCTGGACCCGGAAGATGCTGATAAAGAATCGGAAAGTGAGAGCCGGATATGTTCGGCTAAGGGATGGTTTGGAGATGGAAATTTTCGAGGTATATGGGATGTATAAGTTGGGGGAGAACCGGCCCGGCGAGCGGGTGACATAGGGATACCCGGGTGAAGGGGATCGTCACCCGGAGATGTCCGGGTTGCCTGTCGTTTGGCCGGAGTCGATTCCTTCGGAGATGATGAACTTGTTAGATGCTTGTTAAGATCGCACATATTGGCGTAGGAGTATGGCTTGGAGGTCATAGAAGAATAAGGCACCTTGAAAACAACCCTTCGGGTCCTCCTCTTGGCCCCAACCTCAACCTCCGGCTCAGCTTCGCTTTCTTCCGACTGAGTGTCGTCCTTGTCCTCTAACGCTGGTGAATGAGGAACATTGTCGGAAGGAGGAGAATTTTGGTCCAATAAGCTAACGAAGTAATTATTAAGAGGAGACCCGGAATTACCCTCATCGCCGTCAGTCGGCTCCTCCTCCTTCTCCTCTTCTTCCTCTGAGTTTCTAGAGGTGGGAAGAGTGGCAATCTTCCAGAATGCGCCAGTTTCCTGAGTAAAAAAACACAGAGATAAGAGTTAGTATCTATGCATAGGAAATATCAGTCGGAATAAAGAGTGATAACCAGTTCTTACTGGAGGAGCCGGCTTAGCGCGTGTGAAAGGGGCAAGCCCAGTGATGTTCTTGATAACATCAACCCTCTCGGCCAAGAAAGTTTTCATGATTTTGTTTACATCCGCAGCCGGGTAAGTTTTCTCTGAGTATCGGAGAGAGTCGGTGACATGCCCGGAGTAATCGCAGATTAGCTTTGGGCGTATGTTGTTTGGCTGGATCCGGCAGCTGATCCAGGTTTTGATTAAATTTAGCCCAATGAGACCCTGGGCTGCTAACACGGTGAGTTTGTGAAGGAGGGGCCGGATTGACTGTCTGTCGGTTTCAGATGCAAAGGAGTTGAGATTGTCGGAAAGGGCCAGAGGCTCAGCTGAGAAACCCGGCAAAGGCTTTTGGCCGGGTGTGGAGGTGTCTCGGCAGTAGAAATAGGTTTTCTGCCAGTGCTTAACATGACTGTGAAGGCTGAGAGTTGGCATCAGAGAGTTTTTACGTCTCTGAATCGAGACCCCCCTCCCCCCCCACAAACTAAGAGGGGCCCGTCCGTACTCTCCCGGCAAGGCTTGCATTGGAATAATTGTAGGAATAAAGCTAAGTTTGGGGGGGTGCATAGGTAAGCTTCACAGAGTACTATGAAATGGAAAATGTTTAACATAGAATTTGGTCCGGTATCAAATACCCGGAGTTTGTAGTGATCTAGCAGATCTCGGAAGAAAGGGTGACTCGGGGGCGGAGACCCCGGATCACGTGTTCGAGGAAGACTACTACCTCGCCCGGACATGGCGTAGGCCGGGTCTCCTCACCTGGTGTTCTCCACTGAATGTCCGGCTCAGCAGGCAAGATGCCAGACTCGGCCAACTCATCTATCTTGGCCTTGGTGACGGTCGATTTCGCCCAATTGGCGGAAATCGACTGACCCGGCTTTTGCTTTCCGGCCGGGTTTTTGCCCTTCGACTTGGCGCAGGATTTGGGTGCCATGGAGAATAAATCTAGATGAGATTGAGATCAAAGTGAGTACGGATCCAAAATTTTGGGAAACACATCTAAGTGGTGTGGCAAGAAAAGAAAGATAAGAGTTAAAATGCTTGCAAGGAATACGGAAATAGATCTAGGCAAAGATGGTTGCGAATGAATATGGGATTGGAGTTCGTGGAAAACATATATAGTTAAGGGAGCAATGGCGGAAAAGTGTGGATGAGATCGAATTCAAAATACTAGCGCAAGATTGAGAAAAAGGAAAACCTAGATCTAGTAGATCGAGGAACTTACGGAAAAGCTTGCTGGAGGAGATACGAGGCGGCGGAGATCCAGGACGACGGCGAGTGCGGCGATGGCGGTTCGCAGGCGGCGGCGGCGTGCCTCGAGGACTCCGGTGGCACGGATGGAGGCGCGGTGGCAGGCGCTGACGGCGGCGAGCGGCGGCGACCCCGCGGAGAGTGGCGCAGCTCCGGTGCGCGCGGGCTTGTTCTTGAGCTCGTGAGCGCGGAGGTAGAATGAGAGGAGGAAGGAGAAAGGGGAAATGAACGTTAAGATTATGGTTGACCCCTGGGAGCCTATTTATAGGTGCGGGGGGGAAAGCCCTAGGTTTGAGCGGTAAGTGAAAAAATTTCGGAAGAAATTGATCCGGTCCGGATATTTGGGGATAAGTATCAAGATATTCGTTGCGAGATATCCGGATAGAGACTGAGATGGATTATGGGCGTATTATTCGGATTAGCTGGTAGCGATACAGATGCCGGGTCTTATCATGTTTCTTCGGAGTGTTGACCCAGGAAATGATGCCCTGGCTCGGGAAAAACCGGGTTATTATATGGACCGCCCAAAGAGTAGGCCTAGCAACGATCAAAAGCACTATAACCCGGTATATTATGTATTTGAATGGTTATTGTTTTGCAGGGAATAGCATGCGCTTCATGGTTGATCCTGAGAAGCCCAAGCCATTCTGGGGACTACTGATGGGGAGATGGTAACCCGGTAGGCTCATGCCTAGGTGAAACCCGGCCCAAAGGGAATCGCACAAGACCAGGCCCAAGGAGAAGATGCTTCTAGAAGGCCCAAGGGAGAGCGTAGGTTCTGTAACCCGTACCTTGGGGGTCACGATTAGGAAACTTAGGGTTGTGTGCGGTTTCCGGGTAGGATTCCGGGTATGTCTTGTATAGGAAGCCAGAGAACCGGGTAAGATATAAACCGGCTCCTGGGACAGAGAAAAGAGAAGAGTTTTTACCCGATAATCTAGTATCCTTGTAATACGAGAGCCGATAGTTGTAACCCTAGATCGGAGACTCGGCGACATTGCAGCCCGAGCTACCAGATCACCTGATAACATGACTTCCCCTGAGCTAAACCCTCTCCCAAACACCAAAGTCGATTTGCCCCAAAGTAAGTTACCCCAGGTAACGTCTGCCGTGATTATCCCACGACAAAGGTAATCATAAACACCGGAGATCATTGCAAGACAAGATTAAAACTCTCTACAAATATAAGTGAAGTATCTCAAATTGACATGAATAAAATAATCATAATTTCATGGTTCATCGGATCCCAACAAACACAACATGCACAACTACATAACGGTGGTCTCGATCATGTGAGGTAGCTGATGGTGCAGGTCTTGCACTCATTGGGAGACCCCAAGAGGAAGGTTTGATGAGCACAGCAGCAAGTTTCCCTCAGAAAAGAAACCAAGGTTGAATCGACCAGTAGGAGAAAGAAGCAACTTCTGATGGTTGATGCAGTCGAGGTGTCAGGGCGCACTACCGGTTCAGCAGCAACATGGAACCTACACAACACAATCAATTCACTTTCCCCAACGAAGCAGTGAGGTTGTCAATCTCACCGGTTTTCTTGAACACAAAGAGGTTAAACATATGGTGTGGAAAACAATATGAGACCAATGTGAAAACAGCAGCAGCAGTGTGAAAACAGTGGAAACATTGTGAAAACAGTAATTGCAGTGGTTGTATTATCAGTATGAGAAAATGAACCGGGCTCCACAGTTCACTAGTGGTGTCTCTCCATAAAAGATATCTAACAAGGTGGTGAACAAATTACAGCTGGTCAATTGATAGATAATGAAACATGCATGGCATGATGATTACTATGAGATTCATGCAGGCAAAGATACATAGACCGTCATCCAACTTCATCTATGACAAATAATCCACCCTCCGAATATCATCCGAACAAACTTTGGGTATTAAGTTGCAAGCAACAGATAATCGCAGTAAGCAAAGTGTGTAATGTAAATAATGTAAACATTGTTGTTTTCTCCCTAATGGCAACATCACATCCTCCATATTTCACGTTTCTATCACTCGAGCATAGATGCAAAGGAGGCATGAACCCACTACCGAGCATAAATACTACCTCTTGGAGTCACTAGTATCTACTTGGCCAGAGCATCTACTAATAACGGAGAGCATGCAGGATCATAAATAATATACACATGAAGACAACATGATAGATTGATAATCAAGAGACATAGCATTCAATAATCATCGGATCCCAGCAAACACAACATGTAGCATTACAATAATATGATCTCGATCATGTAGGGAAGCTCATGAGATCTAAACATGAGGCATAAAGCGGAGAGAACAACCATCTAGCTATTGCTATGGACCCATAGTCCAAGGATGAACTACTCACGCATCACTCCGGAGGCGAGCATGGTGGCGTAGAGCCCTCCGGTGATGATTTTCCCTCCCGGCAGGGTGCCGGGGAGAACTCCAGAACCCTTCGATCTCGGGTTGACGATGACGGAGGCCTCGGGTGTTTTTGTGGAAAAATGGTATATTTTTAGGGTTCACACATCGGGAGGAATAAATAGGCGAAAGGGCGATGGCGGTGGGCACCCGAGGGGCCCACACCACCTCCCGGAGCGGCCAGGGGGCACCGCCTCATGGTGTGCTCCCCATGTGGCCCCCCTCCGGGCCTCTTTAAGACTCCGTGGAACCTTCGGGAATTCTAAGACTTCCGGGCTTCGAATTTTCCAATTCCGAGAATATTTAAAGAACAACTTTTCTGAAACTAAAAACAACAGAAAACATGAACTGGCTTTGTGGCATCTTTTTAATAGGTTAGTCCCAGGAAATCGATAAAAATGACATAAAGTGTAAGGAAAACATGTAGAATATGGCATGAAAACAACATGGAACATCAGAAATTAAGGATATGTTTATGACGTATCAGTAGCTCAAGAGACTATAAACATGGAAGCACAGGGGAGAGAACAACCATCTAGCTACTTCTATGGACCCGTAGTCCCGAGATGAACTACTCACGTATCTGTCCGGAGGCGATCATGGCGATGTAGAGGCCTCCGGTGACGATCCCGCTCTCCGGCAGGGTGCCGGAGTAGGACTCCAGAAGCCCTAAGTTGGACTTTCGAGGTGACGACGCCTCTTTGTATGTTTCGTGGAAAATAAGTCTGTCCCTGACGTTTTTAGGGTTAGTGGTAATTTATAAGCAAAGGGGGGACGTGAGGGCGGTGCCGGGAGCTCTCAGGGGCCCACCAGGCGCGGCCAAGGGGGGCCGTGCCTGGCACCCTCCTGGTGCCCCCTGGCTCCCCTCCGTCTCTCCTTTGGACTCCGTCTTCGTTCCGGGTAAAAATTGATCTCTGTGGATTTTCAACCCTTTCCGAGAATATTTCCTTCAGAAATTTTTTGAAATAGAAAAACAGCAGAAAACAACAACTGGCCTGGGGCATCTCGTTAATAGGTTAGTCTGTGAAAACATCCGGATAATGAAAGAAAACATGTGAAAAACAAAAGGTATTGGGTAGAAAACAAGCATAGAGCATAAAAAAATTATAGATACGTTTGCAACGTATCAGATGGCGGCTCTGGTGGAGTTTCAAAGAAAATAATGCGTGCACAAAAAATTTGAGCTAAAGGAGAAATAAATAGGCGAAGATGCGACACGAGGGGAGAAAAAGTGGGGCCCACACGGGTAGGGGCGTGGCCCCCCTTTGAACCGCGCCTAGGGCCCACATTGGCAGCCAGGTGGCCCCCTCCGACTCTTCTTTGAACTCCAACTTCGCTTCGCACAAAATGGATTTTCAAATTTTCAGATTTTTCCGTGAATATTTTCGGAACAACTTTTCTGAAACTCAAGAACAGGAAAAAAACAGAAAGTAGCAATGGACATATTTTTAATAGGCCAGTTTATAAAAATGACCTAAAATAATATAAAAAGATAGTAGACACATGCATCAATGATATAAAACAACCATGGAACAATAAAAAAATAGTTACTTTTGGCATGTATACACGCCCCTAGCACAACACACCGACGCAGTGAAGCTACCCCGTCTAGGCACGAGACCAAAGGGTCCACACCACCAAGCAGGGGGACCTCCCACCCCAACCGACGTGCCCAAGAAGGGAAACTTGCTGGCTCGCCGCACTGGACGAGCGATAGAAACCACCAGCCAAGGAGGCGATGTAGGGGCGAGCGACGGGAGTGCGAGACGGAGCCGAGGTGGAGCGCCGCATCGGCCCAGCGCCGGAGGCCGAGCCACTCCCACCTGGAGCTCCTGCTGTCGAGAACGACACCACACGCGCGAGACGAGAACCACGCCGCCATTGACCACGGCGCGAGCTTCACCCTGTGATTTCTTCTGGCGGTGGCGCGACTGGTTATGGTATCCCCCGAGTCACGAGGGAGGTGACGCGGCGGTCGGGCCAGAATTCTAGATATGATTCTTGATTACTTTGTTCTAGAACAATCCCTAATAACCTCGATCCAAAAGGGTGAACCAGCATTATTGTAGTTTGAAAAGTTTAGTTCATTTTGTACCGAAAAATTTTCATGATGTCGTGATTTTCGCTCCCTTCATGACTTTGAAGTTTATCCCCTCTAAATCATTCGTTTGCACGAACTATCTGCTTCCCAATTTAGTTGCAATAAACAAACTTATGGATCTCTATGCGCTACAAGAAAAACTCGCTGTTTTTTTAGGTCTGCTGCTTTTTCATCATAGCTAGTGAAAGGATCTCCGCAAAAAACAAAAAGGATCTCTCAATTTTGTCTCATATTTTCCATGGGCTTCGGGAAGAGCCCAAGCCAAAGGGGGCAAGTACCCAAATGGCCCAGTCATCTAAACAAACTCAGATTGTTGCTCTATGCATGGTGGGTTAATGATTATACCACATCGGTTGTGGAGGAATGACTTGAAGGACGATCGGGTATAAGAATGGGAGCACAAGAACTGACACTTTCAACTTTGCGCTTGGGGCAATGACGCAGCTAGTGAGGTTATACCGAGGCGCGTCAATTGCTGGTTGAAAACTATTTCCAAACCCCCTCTTTGGCCCTAACCCGGCAACTGAGAATTTCTGGAAGGGTTCCCTCATCGTGAGGCTAAAACACACAAATCAAACTGTAAAATTTTCATGATTTCCAAACTATAATCATAGAATGTGATTAAAATAATCTCATAGACAATAAATAGAAATGACCAGATTAATTACTTATAGACACAACCTTTGTGCTCCATAGCCCAACTTATCTTAGAACTCTTTGTCTGTCCAGGATTACATCGTTGGACACTAACCAAGCGTACTACTTCCCCCAAGTCTCGCTATGGGTTGGTTTCTAGATTAGTAGTCTAGTTACTTTTCAATAAAATAAAGTACCCCTAGTTATTTCTTCTAAATATGTTCCGAGATGAGAGGGAGGATGTCTCGTTCTCGCTCTCGCGATCCGCCGGTGTTTCCACCTCCGCTGTTTTCCCCGCGCCGCCCCTCCCCATGCCGTGCCTCGCCGTTACGTTCCTCGCCGAGCCGCCCCACCTCTTCACCCTTGCCGCGTGCGGCAGCCTCGCGTCTCTGTGGTGCGCTATCCATCCCCACTCCGTCCCTCCCCTGCAAGTGGGGCGTGGGGAGTGGATGCAGACGATCTCGAGCTGAGTTCATTTGCATCGACGGTCTCGGGCGGCTCCTGCCCTCTTCACCGTCGGGAGGATTTCGTCGATGGGTTCTCGGCCCCGTTTAGGGCTGCTGGCGCTATGGATCGTATCGCCCCGACTATGGTTCCTCTTCATCCTAGGGATTCGTCGCGATTAGGGAGTTCTCGGTGAGCATTCGTCTTCCTGCGAGTTCCTCTGTTCCGCCATGGCTGTGCGATCACACCGCGTTTCCACCTTTGGTCAATGGCGGGCAGGTGAAAAAACAGAGCTCTGCGGGCACGGGTTTGGTCTCCTGTGTGACCCCAGTCGTCAGTGACTCTGTGGTGGAGGAAGACGAGGTTGAGGACTTTTTCGGACAACTGTGGGAATTTCCGTCTTATCACCGTGATAACCCTAGAAGCATCCTGTGATGGGTCCAAAAGGGGATCGAGGACTCCGACATTTCAATCTCCGATTGCTACCCCGCCGCCCAATCTGCCCTCCTCCACCACCGCCCCCGACCTTTCCGGCCCTCGTCCTCGGCGACCACCCCTTCCTTTGCTGAGGCCCTTGGGCGCAAGATGCAGGCCAATCGGCCTACCCGAGGGCGTGGTCGTGGCCGGGGTGGGACTCATCCACCCGCAGCGATGCCATCCTCGTCTCAAGTGATCCCGGTGGCGAATGCACCCACATCTTAACACGCCAAGCCTCCTCCCGCGCAAGGGCATCAGAATCAAAGGTACCAACGCTATCCTTAGCGATATCAGAGCTACTCTCGCAAGCCTGCCGCGCCCGTTTCTCAGCAGCTTAGTTCTGGGAGTCAACAAGGTGGTTCTATTCATGTTGTCTCTGGATCTCAGCCCCAGCCTGCTCTCTCCGATAGATCTGCCTCATATCAGTCCGCCAGCTCGGAGATCCAAGCCTTGCCTGAACAAGTGCTCGGTCCTAGGTATAGCAAGCTCATTTGTTTCAATTGTGGAGACCCAGGTCAAGTTGTGGGGAACTGTGTTAAGCCCAAGGCCTGTTTCATTTGTAATCTGCCTGGTCATCATGTTAGTGTTTGCCCCGAATGGTACAAGGAACACCCTATTGCAGATTACTTTGGTAGTGGCAACCCAGGGTTAGGGTTTTTTCATATTGATACCCCTGATGCCGAATCGACAAGATGGCTTAACTTTACTAACTGTGGTGTGATCAATGTGAAGAAAGGATCCCTATCTCTTATAGAGCTTGAAGCTAACTTCAAATCCATTTTATGCAAGGACAGAGCCTGGCCATGGAAAATCAGGGAGCTGGATAGTAACTCCTTTTTGGTCAGGTTCCCCATGGAAGAAGGTCTCGGATCTAAGTGAATTCCCAGGTTTTTACCTTGAGAAAGATGGTGTGACTGTTAAAATCACTTCCTGGGATGGAGAGGTCAATGAGTATGGGTATGTGGATGAAGTGTAGGTCAAAGTGAAAGGAATTCTTCCTAAGTGGTGTGCTTGGAAGACTTTTGCCCAAGTTGCCTCCATCCTTCTTGGTTGATATTGATTGGTCCCTATTGTTCAAATCACTATATTCTGAAGTTAGGATGCGGGTGTCAGTCAAGGACAGGACCAAAATCCCTTCTCAGAGGGTGGTGGATATGAACCAAACCTTATATTTACTTCTTCTTGAGGTTGAGCCTGAGTCTTTTGGGTCTTCCTCGCCTGGTGATGGTCCTGGTGGGGATGCCACTGTTGTTTATGTGGATGCTATGGATGCTGTTAGTACTCCTGCAATTGATAATGGTCCTACTGCCCCCTCTCTTCAAGCAACTACCTCTGCCTCTGCTCCTGCATGTGCTGGCAAGAAAGTAATGAAAGAAGAGTGTATGAGTTTCCCCGAGTTCCCTGTTGTTTCAGTCTGCAATATTCCTAGGGGGTCTCTTCCTGACAAACTTGACTATACCCAATTGGATGATGGTGTCTGGGACTGGGAAGGTCCATTCTTCAAGCCCCTTGTAGTCGTCCCTGAATCTGTTCCTTGCATCCTTCAGCTAGAAGACTCAACTATTTACTTGAACCTCTACACAAAACTATTTGAAGCTGGCATGGATTCAGAAGAAGATGACCCAGTTGAAGACCACCCATGCACAAAAAGTCTTGATCCTAAAGTTGCCACTCTCTTTAGTGGTGCCAAGAGGACCCTTCTGCCTTCATTGGATGAGGCTTCTACTGTTGCCCCTCCTCAGCAAGCTAAGAAGACAGAATGGGGTCCTACCATTGCTACTAGAAGAAGTGCTAGGAACCATGGGAGTCTGAATATTGTGGAGAAAGCTAAGAAGTATAAGATGAAGCAGAACCTGGAAATCTCTCCTGCCTTTAAAGGTAATTCTTTTGTTGTTCTTGATCCCAATGTCCTTTGTGATATGATTGACATCCTGGTTGTTTCTTGTGGATCCAGTGGTGAGGAGGAAATAGAAATTGTTCACAGATTGGTTGATAATGAGATTGTTCTTAATCATAAGTTTGCTGTAGAAAATCCTGTCACCTCCCTTCCCGAGTCTCTTGATATTGATTGTGTGGAACAGTTTCCTGTTCTTCCATCTTCAGCACTTGGTGCTGCTGCCTGTTCATCTTCTGATCAGCTATCTGATCCAGAAAATGGCCTTAGAGGTAGTCCATGGACCTTAGTTACTAAAAAAAACCAGATCCAAAAGTTATGATAGGGGGTCTTTGGAATAGTAGAGGTACAGGGAGACCTGGCCGCAAACAAGCTTTAGCTGATTTTATCTCTAAGAATAAATTAGATTTTGTTGGCATTTAGGAAACCAAGAGAATGATCTTCCCTAAGCATTTCCTAAAATTCATTTCTGGATCTTGGGAGTTTTCTTGGCTTTCCCTACCTGCCAAATGTACTGCTGGTGGTATCTTGGTGGGTTTTAGGAAGGATAAATTTGAAGTGATTAGTCACACTTGCTTTGAGTATTGTGTTTCTGTTACTGTTAAGAATTTATATGATGATTTTACTTGGCAAATGGTTTTTGTCTATGGTACCCCTTATATTGAGTTCAAGCTCCAATTCATTGCTGAATTGCATGTTGTTATGGATAGTAGCTCTCCGCCTACTCTCTTTGGGGGAGATTTTAACCTAGTCAGGGATGCTTCTGAGAAAAACAATGGAGTGGTTAACCCTAATTGGGCTTTTATGTTCAATGACTGGATCATTAAATGGGCTTTGATTAATCTTAAAATGTCTAATAGAAGTTATACTTGGTCCAACAACCAGATTGATCCCATCATGGCCACCTTAGATAGGATCCTAGCTAGTACTGAGTGGGATAGTAAGTATCCACTCACTACTGTCAGAGCTCTCCCTAAGCCCGTCAGTGATCACACACCACTCCTGATAGACACTTGCTCTCATGCTCCTCCTCCCCCAAAATTATTTAGGTTTGAAAAATGGTGGTTGGAATTTCCTGAATTTCACACCATGGTACATAGGGTTTGGTCCCTCCCCTATTCCCTTACCTCCCCTATTAATAGGTGGCAGTATAAGGTAAGAGCTTTGAGGAAGAGTTGTAAGGGTTGGAGTATCAATGTTCATGCTGCAAAAAAATAAAGAGAAGAATGGCCTTATTCAAGAATTTGATATTTTGGACACTCTCTGAATCATGTCTTCTCTCTACAGAGGAGGCTAGTAGGCTAAATGAAATCAAGATTGATCTTGATAGACTTCTTAGGTTGGATGAAACCAAAGCTTGGCAAAGGTCTAGGGATAGATTTGTTAAAGAGGGAGATAGGAATACCTCCTACTTTCATGCCAGTGCTAATCAGAGGAGAAGGAAAAAAACAAATAGCTGTCTTGGATGGCCCTGATGGCTAGGTTGATAAGACTTATGATATGCTAAAAGTGGCAATTGATTTTTATAAATCTTTGTTTGCTGCTGAAGAAAGGTTTAACCTATCTTTAGGCCCAAATTTCTGGAATCCTTCTGATAAAGTCACTAATGATGAGAATGACTTTCTTCAAAATCCATTTTCTCTTGATGAAATCAAAGAGGCTGTTTTCAGTTCTTATGCTAGTGGTGCCCCTGGTCCTGATGGGCTTTCTTTCCTATTCTATCAAAAAAAAATTGGGACTTCATTCAGCAGGACTTTATGGCCCTGGCGAGAGACTTTGAAAATGGAAGGTTGAATTTTGCTAGATTAAATTTAGCCATTCTTACTCTTATACCAAAAGAACCTGATGCTAGGGCTCTTAAAAAATTCAGACCTATTAGTCTTGGCAACTGTAGTCTGAAGATCATATCTAAAGCCGGTACAACAGAGTTTCCCTTGTGGGTGATAGACTGATTTCCAATAATCAAACTGCCTTTATCAAAGGCAGGTTTATACTCGAAAGTTTGGTTTCAGCCCAGGAGATTATCCATGCTTCCCACTCCAAAGGTGAACCATCACTTGTCCTGAAACTAGACTATGAAAAGGCCTATGATAGGGTTGATTGGGCTTTCCTCGATGAGATGCTCCTCTCTAGAGGTTTTGGACCTACTTTTAGGGGGTGGATCAGGAGTATGCTGGCTGGAGGTTGCATCTGTGTGAGGATTAATGGTGAGAATAGTCCATACTTTAAAGTAGGCAAAGGCCTTAAACAAGGTGACCCTTGCTCACCCATCCTCTTTAACATGGTTGGGGATGTTTTTTCCAATATGTTGACTAAAGCTGCTACAGCTGGCTTAATCAAGGGCCTACTTCCTCAAGTGGTTCCTGGTGGCATTGTCAGCTTACAATATGCTGATGATACAATTCTATTTCTTGAGCCACAACTAGATTTTGCTAGGAACCTTAAATGGATTCTGTCTTGTTCTGAAAACATGTACCTTATGACTATCCATGTGGAGTCTGGTCAAGCTAATGTTTTCTCACAAGTCTTTTGCTGTAAAATTGCTGATTTTCCTTGCATGTATCTGGGAGTTCCCCTCCATTACAGCATGTTATTGACAAAATCTTTAAGAGATTTGCTCGATGGAGTGGTAAACTCCTTAGTTATCAAAGTAGATTGATCCTTCTTAAAGCTTGTATTGCTAGCATTCCCATGTATCTCTTGTCTGTGCTCAAATTCCCTAAGTGGGCAATCAAAATGATTAATTCTCAGATGACTCACTTCCTATGGAGTGACTATGATAATAATAAAAATACCACTTAGCTAATTGGGATCTAGTGTCTATGAAACAGGAGTTTGGGGGGCTAGGTATTCAGAATCTAGGGGATTTCAACCTTTGTTTGTTGGCCTCTTGGATCAAAAGATACCATTCAGACTCAGGAAAAATTTGGATTTTTTTTTTATTGATTTCAAATATGATCCTGATCCTAATGTGTTCTCTGCTGTCCCCCATGTGTGATCACCCTTCTGGAAGGGTGTCATGTGGGCTGCTAAGGCAACTAAGTGTGGATGCAGGTGGAAACTGGGGAATGGTAGGAAAATCAAGTTATGGAGTGATGTTTGGGTAGGTAATCGTAGCGTTGCAGTTTGTTATTGGGATCTTTTTGAAATCTATAATGAGCAAGAGATCTCTCTTGCTAATGCCTACCCAAACCATGAGGTTATGCTCACTTTTAGAAGGAACTAGATGACCCGTTGCGCCACCGGCGCAAATAACAAATTTTTGTTGGTTTTTTATTCCATAAGAAGATAATTACAGTGGAAAGCTTAATTGTTATATTAGCTATTAGGTATTTTGGCCATGGATCAAAATAACAATGTCATCAGTTCATGCATTTTGGCTATGGATCACAATAGCAAATATCTCTTCAAATACATATTTACCTGATATTTCACCAATCCCAACATTTTTTCGCAAAACAGTATTGTTTGAGTTCACACTATGACATCACAAAATTATGTCGGAGTACTGAAATTACCGACAATTTGCAGAAACACTACAGCATTAATCTAAAACTGCATGAATGTTATGACAGCTCTAATAGATTGCTTTTTGTGAAATAACTACTGGATTGCATCAAGGCTTGCCAAACAAATGGAAAAAACTCAAAGTAATTGATTACTTTGAAAACCAAGAGCTCATTGACATCGAGGGAAAATAGAACCATTCTATGGAAGAAAATTGATATTGCCTTTTCCAGTTACAAACCTACCAAAAGATAACCAGTGTCTGATTAACTCCGTAAGAATGCTAAACAATTATTTTTCATTGGATTCAGAATTACGTGCGAGGGTAGTGATTTCTTATCGGAAGCTGTGCACAACAAGTAGTAGTCACTGGCATTTTGTAGTGTATATGTTTTGAAAAGAGCAACCTGAACAATGACTTTGTAAGACATGCAGTTTCACCACATATCACTGGAATAAGAGAAAAATAAAACGCGATATAACATAACCTCATTCTACCTCTCACACGCCTTCACTTGACCCAATAATCTTAATGAAGAATGAAACTTCCCTCGAACAAATTCCAACTCCAGATCAAGGAATTGAGCCAAAGCTGTCATTACCACTATTAGCTTCCATGGACTTTGAACCACATGAAATCAGTGTGATCGGAAAATTGAACATGTATCTCAAAAGATCCAGATTCACGGTCATCATTCTTCTTAGGTCCGGTTTAAGGTGCCAGTAGAAAATTTAGCTTCTGCCCATATTGCTTGATCAAATGTACTCGCAGCACCTTGGATAATTACATACTAACTGAAACTTGGATAATTACAGTAAACTGAATTTTGGTAACTTGGATAATTCCTCCAAGAAAATTTTCACAAGTACGCATTCCTATTTTAAACAGCTATGCATTCATATACAAACTTTCAAGGAGCAATGCAGAAGCACATGTTCAAGTATTACATTAAATTCAGGAAGCATACTCACTTACACGAATACTTAAATTCAAGTTACTGAAGTGTTATTTCACTCCTTTGCTATAGATCATTGCTTCCTACAATTTCATATCGTGGATCTACTGCTAGTCTTTAACAAAGGGCATGCAAGAGCACGCGACCCAAAGACAAAGAAATCGAGGCAATCATTCTTTGGCGCCTGCATCCTGAAACTCACATAGCATCAGCAACTAAAAATTTCAAAAGTAAGGACTGTCAAGTTCATAATCACTGATAAACCCCACAGATGGAGTAATAGAGGCAGGACACAATTATTTATTACAAAATTAACCGTTGGATAATCAAGTTAAAGACTAAGTAACCATTTGAGTCTTAGCATTGTAAGAAATGACAGGAAACAAATCCTTAGTACTAAGAAAATCTATGCACAGTTTAAAAAAGATCCATAACTCAACAATTGCACTACGCTGCAACATCAAGAATGCAACATATGCAAACCTTGGGTCAAGATGTTGCTTTGAACACTCATTTTTAAAGAGCTCTTGCTTTCCTTGAACATTAGCATATAACAGATCCACAAAGCTAACCTGAAATCAATAACTATCCCCAAAGATTATATTATGTCTCTTTAGCAACTGCAAGAAAGAACAATATTACCATACTCCACAATTAAGATAAAAGAATCATAAGAAAATTTTCAAACAATGTGACCGCAGAATTAAGACGCAATAGTAAGCACAAAAATTACAGCACCAAACATATAATTAAGTAAAATGCTAGTTGGAAGGTCACTTTCTGAGCCTAATGCTAAACGACCTATGGGAAACTGGGGCATAGGAAAGAGACGCGTAAGAATTTGGTTGCATATCCCCGTGATCCAAAGATCCTTGTAGGCTGTTGCGGGTCACATTTAACCTAAAAATAGAAACTGCTAATCCTTTTTTCCATAGGCCAAATCTGGTTGAACACATTTCAACAACTAAACTGGGCAAATGATTTCTTAGGAAGTGGATACATAATCAACAAAGCTCCTCGCTGCCGGTAAGGTAAAAAAAAATCTCCTGAGCAAGAATATCATGCATATATTCACTACGATCTGCTTCTCCTTGGTCCAATATACACATAAGTTTAAGAAATCAAATATGTAAGAACGGTGAATTTGAGCCGGGGAGGAGCAGCCCCCTGATTAGCGTAGTGTAGGTGTACCTCTAAGCAGAAAATTAATTTATGAATAGACAGATTCACCGTTGTCATTCTTCATCCGTTCAAGTTCTTCGACCAATTCTCGGTCAGCCACCATCAAGGTACCAGGATGAATCATGAACCATGCATTGGATATAAAAAACTGTCTTTTCAGGAGCAACTCGAAGATATTTTCTCTCAGCTTGGTTACTGCAACAATTCTTGTATACCGCATAACTCAGTAAGTAACCTCCAAACGAATGGACCACCAAGAAAAATATGTGTGTGCTGCAGACCATGCACAATAAAACTAAGATTTCTGTGTAATTGATCAGTGACTAATTTAAGCCGATACTTCAAAGATTCATATTGACATTACTACAAAAAGGATAGATTTATGCTGATGCTTCTGAATGCTTGATTGATCTCAGTAGTCATAGTTGCATCCACTCAACTAAAGAGACAGGTCCGCCCCAACGATGAAAAGTTAATGTGTGCACCGCTTGAGTTAAAGATTAGATTATAGTTCTGCTAGGATTGGGTTTACATTGACATACCTTGATGACAACCGAGGCAGCAACAGCAGCAGAAACACCCTTGTCAATGAATTATCCTAGAAATGTTCGATATGCAACATGGACATATACCCACCAGAGATAAAATAACTATTACTTTACAGGTAAAAAGGATGCTAAGTTCCATAAGGGATGTTTCAACTAAAAGATGTATTCACCAATACATTATCAACTCCATAGCAATCGATATATTTCACACCTCTTGCCGAGGGACAGTGGAATCAAAAGAATAAGCGAAAAAGATTGGCAAGCACTAAAATATAAAAGCGAAGGATTGTGATATACTAATATGATATAAGATCACCAGCACATACTCCCCCCACTGCCACCCTCAACGCCTATTATTGATCAGAAATTCAGAAAATTGCAAAATATATCACTACGAAAGGAGAATAAAAGCAGGCCTTAAGAATTCTCATGTACAATCGAGAAATTAATACCCCATAGTATTATTTCCCAAATCAAATACTTAAGGTGCAAAATACTTTATTTCTTAGTATGAAAAAAGAAAGAGACATAAAAGAAGAAATAAATCCTACAAGCGAACCTTGAACAATACCATGCATATTTATGAGAATGCCTGAGGAACGTATTTCAACTTACAGATCATAAATACAGAGGCATGGCAGTAAAAATGGCTGCCTAGAAGACATACCAGGTGACCATCAAGCATGAGCGCGAAGCAATCCCGAACTGAAAAGAGTCGTCCCTTGCAAAGAAGCATGGTTTTAACATTAGTCAGAATAATGATCTGTAAGTTGATTTCAGGAATGGTATAATACGAAAGCTACTATAATGTGATCCAGTAGTAGTAGGTAGCTACTAAAACTGTTCAAAATTCACACCAACATGGGCCTTAAATCTGAGAACCAAATATTGTGAATTATGCTTTCATGATTCGATGGATTAAAGGATAGTGTTTCCAGTACAAACTCATCTATACTTACACAAAGTCCATAGAAAACATACAGTGAACCATGTAGCACGTAAGACTTTTAGACAAGGAGAAGCGCACCTTGCGCAACATCCAGTTTACGATGAACAACGTCTAATTCATCATTTGCGTTGCTAAACCATCTTGTCCCCTCATTTGCAGAATCTGGAAAAAAGAATACTTTGAGAACCGCCGAGAATTGTAACGACAGCTACTGTAATGTGATCCAGTAGTAGTAGGTAGCCAGGTTGAAATAAAATGAACATACTAAAATATGAATAGTTTATCCATCAGTTTCAGCAGAAAGAATAGTTTTTTCAAAAAAATACCAATCATTTCGAAATACTATAATGTAAATGAAAGAAACCTATGGTAAATTTGGCAGACAAAGGAAGTTGAGAAACATGTGTCAACCGTAAAGAGCTAAGAACAACCAAAATTTTACATGCAATTTAGTAAAATGAGAAGGTGTTAGGTGTCGTATCTTTCCAACCCCTTCTTGTTCAGGTGTGAAAATATCGCAAGAATATTAAAAAAAAAAGTAGTGTATCTTACGGTTATAATGTTTTCTATCAGAGGACAAATACTATCTTACAAATTGAATACCAACTTCGTAGCTACGCTATATTAAATCCTATTACAAGCTTTGCCCGAGAAATTAAAAAAATGAGCATTCATAATTTGTTAGGGGAGTGTTGTTTCCTTTCAGATAAACTGGTCTTGAAAAGTTGGGCAGATATCCGTGTTCTTGTACTCGGATAAAACTTTTGCTTTCAATATAATCAAAACGTAAAAACAAAATGTTAAACAGCTTAATAGTGTACATGCCAATAGGAGATGGTAAAATCATCAGTACTGATATAGTGAATTTTTTCATCCCAATAAAGGTCTTGAAAGACGCCTTTTTAGCATTCTCGTCGAATAAAATTGCAGTTAACTTACACAGCTATTCTGTAGTAATAGTTCATTTTGCTCAACGTCGCTTTTCTCTAGCTGCCAAAATAAGTAGCATGATAAAATTTATGAGGTTCTTTCTTATATAATGAATATCAGAATATACCAGTGAAGAGAAATGAGATAGATGGTTGCTAAGATAGGGAAATGGGAGCAAACCTTTTGCAGTAATATACCAGTGAAGAGAAATCAGAATACACTGCTCTTCTGCAGTAATAGTTCATTTTGCTCTATTGGCATCATCAAGTTGCAATTTTTCGTTCCCTAAACGATGCTCCTCCGGTTCCCGTTTTCTCTACAAAACAATACGAAAATTTATGAGATAATTAAAATGAGTTATACATCATCCATTTTACCTTCAAACCTGCAGGCAAAAAGATATTGTCCTAAACATAGTTCTTGAGGGAACACATCAGCAATGTCAGGTGCCATGGTTGTATAATCCCACTTGCGTATAAGGGAACACATCATTCAAACTAAAGTACAGGAGAAGTGCAGAACTTGAGGGGTTCCCCTATTCTTAAACTTAATAGTCAAAGTAAGTTCATAGGAAGGCTAGAAAATTTGTTCCACTTGTCATGTTGAACTTCCTTTAAGCACCAAGAGACCAAACAGTTATCTCCAACAAGGTGGGCAAATGAACCAATGGTAGAGCAAAATACTGATATTGTGGCTTGCGATTTTTATCACACAATCTACAAACCACAACAAGCAACGAACCACAACAAATAGAAGGTTGAAATAACATAAGAATTACATAGTTTGGTTTATTGTTTCAAGGGCTGGGCTAGAATACATCCGAATTTATAGCTCAATGGCGTTTAGGTTGAGCATTGTAAATTTGTAATGCTCCGGGTCCGAATCTCTACAGTTATATTCCTAATTCTATAAGTTCCGGTTACTTACCTATGTACAGAGCACTCCCTCTCCCCACACCCCAAACTAAATCATTCCCGGCTCGAGTAGTCCCAAATCCTCCATGGTTTGCTCTTAGTCGACTGAGACAATCACTTGACTTAATTCCTGTGTTCAAGCTTGCACTATAGGATACAGAGAGAAAAGGCAGGGGAGAGGGGGGATAAGGAGAGGTCAAGGAGGCAAAGCAAAAAAAAGAGGTGCGGTTTGCTGATTACCTGCAGCTGAGCTCCATCGAGCATGGGTCAGCAGGTCGAGCCTCCAAAACGAGTTGTCTCTCCGAGATCTGAGCATGATGATGAAGACCTGACCTCCAAGAGAACCCGAAGACGCGGCTGCGCGCCCACCGGTACCATCCGAGGCCGTCGTCGTCCACCCGCCGCCGCCAAGCAGCCACCATCGCCCATCGCACGCTGCCGCCATAGTTCGCCTCTGAGCGGCGCGCTGTCTAGGATCCTGGCCCCTACCACGTCTGATGAGGAGGATCTCGCGGGTGGTGCCGAGGCCACCATCTTCCACCCGCTGTGCGCGCGACCGGCCACCATCGTCCAACAGTCGCGAGGGGACACGCAGCAGCTGGCCACCAGCCGCTCTGCACCGACGAGTGCGGCGCCGTGGGAGCAGCGCGACCACTGTGGCTTCACCCTTCTCTGCACCACCAGCCGCCGATGCAGTGGGAACGAGGAAGAGAAGCGGGAGGGGATTGGGGGAGGAGAGACGCGAGCGGAGATTGGCTTCTAGGGTTTCTTTGTGTGCACTCGTTTTACTGCCTCCTCCGGCCGCAAGCGAGGGCGGGCGTGAGGCACAAGACGAGAGGGGAGGAGAGTTGAGGGGAGAGGCGACGACGGGCGTGGCCACCCTGGGAGGAGAGGTGGCGGCGGGGAAGGAGGAAGGGCCGGGAGGAGGAGCCAGAGACGAGGGAAGGAGAGACGAGGACGGGTGCGGGGATTGGGGAATGGGGTTTCACCGTGGAGCCGGTTGTCGCCGGTCCCACCACGTGCCTCTCGCAAGCAAGCAGCAAACGGCCAAGTCTCCCCCGCGCGGCCAATCCAGGGCGGACACATGGCACTTCCAGGATGCTGCGCGCGAGGGAAGAGCGTGGCGTGGACGCACGGCGAAGACACACAACACGTCCATCCTTTATAGGAGTAATGTCTCCCCTGAGGGTTTTGCTAAATGGTTAGAACTTTCTCAACCGGTGGGATCCTTTGATCTCACATATGAGGAAGACACCCCTACCTGGCTTTTCCACTCTTCTGGAGTTTATAGTGTAAGGGCATCTCCAGTCGTTCGACCCCCCCAGGTTTCAGATCGGCGCTTTTTAGCGATAGCGCCGGCCCGCACCAAAACCTGGGGGGGGCGATTTCACCAGCCGTTCGGCGTCCCAGAAAATAAAGCACCGATATCATTCGAAAAGTTTCTTCCCGCCCCCAAAAAACAGAGCCCTAGTTCGGCGATCGGCAGCCATAGTTTCGGGCGATCATATTACAAAAAACGCCACAGGTGGGCGATCAAATATAGTTCAGATCGAATCACACAGATGGGCGCGCGCGGCGGTGGCAGACGTAGGCGATCAGACAGACGCGTCGGCCGGCGTCGGAGCAGGCGGCGAGCTCGGCGCAGCATCCAGGTCGATGACGGCATCGGAGCGGACAGCGGGCTCGCCATTCTCCAGGTCGACGACGGGCTGGGCATCCTTGTCGACGGCGGCATCCTCCTGGGCGGCGGGCGGGCTTGTCGGCGCGGTGGTGTAGCTGGCGCCGCCAGACGATGTCGGGGCCGGTGGCGCGCTGATGTCGGTCAGGATGAGGTTGCACTGCGCCAGGAACCAAGCTCTCACCTCGGGGGTCATCGCGGCCGGGTCGCCGCCCGTGAGGAAGGCGAGGTCGTTGTTCCTCTTCTTCGCGGCGGTGCCAGTCCGGAGGAGGTCGATCTTGACCTGCGAGTTGGCCATGAGCGCCGCCCATCGCTGTTTGGAGACCTCCTCCCTCTTGCCGGCCTGGACCTGAGCGTCGGCGATGCAGGTCTCGATGGATGCCTGGAGTTTTGCCGCTGCAGGCGCGCCGTCCCTAGCCAGCTTGGCTTTCTTGTGGCCCATCGGCGGACGCCCTTCGGATGCGCACGCAGCCACCGCGTCGGGGACGTACTCCTTGCCCTTGCCGATCGAGCGACGCACCTCCGCCCACTTCTCGCAATCCTCGATGAGAACAAACACGTGGAGGAACTTGAAGTCGGTTCCCTCGTCGTTCTTGTACGCCTCGAGCATGCGGACGATCTCCATCTCGCGGTTGGCGCCGCTCTGCGGCCTCGCCGAGATCTCCTCCTGGATGCCGTGCCACTTGTTGCACGACGCCTGGATGTTGGCCCAATGGTTCGCCATGGCTTTCTGGCCGCGGTCGAGGACGCATGGGGCGTAGTAGGGATCGATCATGCGGCGCTCGTCGTAGGCCGTCTTCACCCGCTTCCAGTAGTTGTCGGCGTGCTGGTTCGCGCCGATGATCGGGTCCAAGCTGACCGTCTTCCACGCCTCGGCGAGGAGCGAGTCCTCCCTGTTCAGCCACTTGATGCGAGGCTCGGCGGGCGGCACGGGCACCTTGGGCTCCTTGCGGGGGCGGCCAGGGCCACGGCGCTTCCGTCCTTCGCCGGCCGGATCTGTACTCTCTGGCACCACGGGCGTCTCGTCTACGTCGTCGTCTTCGCCATGCTCCTCCGTCGCCTGCGTGCCGGAGCCGCCTTCGCCGTAGTCGCCACCGACCTGCGTGAAGAACTCGCCGCTGGCATCGAGGAAGCCCGGGCTCGCCGCCGCCGCCATCGAGCCGGACGCGATGATCTCCTCCATGTAGCTGTCCTGGGGCTGCAGCCCGGCGAGAATCGCGCGGCGGTGGGATGGGGAAGCTGCGTAGCCCGGCGCGTTGCCATACATCATCGGCGGGTGGTAGGGGAAGGTGAGGTTGGGGTTGAAGCCTCCCAGCGAATCACCTTCGACGAACCATGCTGGCGGCGGGTGCGGCGACATGCGGGGCGACGGTGACGGCGACTGCTTCCAGCCGGCGAAACGTGGGCCGAAAGGGCCCTTCTTCTTGGCGAGAGGCGCCGCGGCCGGCGTAGGTGGCTCGTCTGGGACCTCCTCCTCCTCCTCCAGCTCGTCTTCCTCGGCGGCTGCCTGCTCCTCCGCTTGCAGCTGCGCCATGAGCTGCCTCTGCCGCTGCGCCGCCTCCCTACCCCGGCGCTTGATGTTGGCTGTCTCCAGCCGCGACCTCTCGGCGATCCACTCCTTGTTCGACATGCCGGGTGGTCGCTCCTTCGGTGCTCTTGGCTTGCGGGGTTTCTTGGCCGGTTTGGAGGCCGCGGGAATGGAGACGGCGGCGGCGGCGCGGGGTCCTGTAAATCGAGCGGGAGCCATGGCGCGTAGATCTCGGGTGCGGGGGGAAATGGCGGGAATGAACCGGGGGGAGAGGTACATGTGGGGGGAAAGTGGAGGGAAGCGCCGAAAAAAGAGAGGGAAATCGTCTTCCCTCGCCGACAAGCGTGGCCCACGCGAGCATTTTGCCCCCCCAGGCCGAACCCAGCGCGCTGGGTTTGGCCTGGGTTCGGCGGCGCCAAACGGCGCGAAAAACGGCGGAAAGCGGCGCTAAATCGATTCCTGGGGGGGCGACTGGTGCGAAACGGCGCGAAACGGCGCCAAAAACGCCGCTTGGGGGGCTCTGGGGGGGACGGCTGGAGATGCCCTAAGGTCCTTTTATGGATTTGTGAATAACAGGGTGGTAGTACCAGTTCACACTCCAGCAGTTTGGAAGTTGAGGATCCAACCGAGACTTCATGTCTTCTTGTGGTTGTTAGCTAGTAATAGATTGTTTACGCGAGATAACTTAGCTAAACGCAGGACGGTTGATGATGTTTCCTGTCTCTTCTGCTCTGAGCCTGAAACCTGCCACCATCTTTTCTTTGACTGTTTTGTTGCCAAATTGATTTGGCCCGTCATCTCTGAAAATTTGGGTTTTGAGATGGGCAAAGATTTTGAATCTGTTGCTAGGTGGTGGATCAGTGAAGATAAGAATTCGCATGTGAATTCCCTGTGCGCTGCTGTCCTATGGGCAATATGGAAACTAAGAAATTCATTGTGCTTTCAGGGTTTGATTTGGCCAGGTGTTCAGTGCATCTGGCGTCGGGCTGCGACAGAACTGGAGCAATGGAAGTCGCTGGCTCCTCCCTCATCTTCGCACCTCCTCGCAAGGAATGTCCAGAAGCTGAACAAGCTGCGCGCCAAGCTTTTGCGCATCGCCTGGCGTTGATGGCGCGTTCGGGAGGGTTCCCTGATCCTGAAGCTTCTCAGGAGGCTACCTGTCAGCGGCTCCTCGCCAAGTTTATCTCAAAGTCTTAGTTGCTTTTGCTGGTGGTTGTTTCTTCCTGGGATGTTGGTTCTCGGTATTTACCTATGTGTAGCTTAGCCTACTGTCTGTACACACCCTGTGTGGTGGAGTTTGTGCTTATTCTGCGGTGTAATCGTTGAAACCCTGTTACCTGGTTCTGGTTGGTTTCAATGAAACCGGGGGAACACCCGTTTAGTCTAAAATAATATGTTCCGAAAGATATGCAGCCATACAGGGGCTGCGGCGTCAGTGTGTCAGAGAATTATGCCCATGGCACCTGACCTATCAATATTCATCTGCGATGCTTTGAAGGATTCACGAACCCATGTTGCTTTAGTAGCACACTCTCGTAATGAAGCACTATCATTGTTCAGAAAGTTCAGGTTGCATCAGATTGCCTATCGAGGCAAGCCTGTTCTCTTAAAGTACGTACTATGATCAGTGATATTCAGTAGAAGCGAAAAATGAGAGTAAATTCTCAGAAAGAGACCTACTCTAGTTACTGATTGTTCCAAATAAAGGTAAACCGGTATAGTAATACTCCTCCTAAGCAAAGTTGAACAGTCGTGGTATCTCTGGCCCATACACGACCATCACCATGGACATGGAGTAGGTCTACCCGTTCAGTCTCCTTTTACCCTTTAGTTGCATGGAACAAATTCCTAGCTCTTATTATAGGCTAGTACAAAACAAAGAGCTGCATTACGCATGCTAATGATACCACAGCGTGTACCAACTAGTGCTAAATTCCAAATCAAACAAAGCTGAACGATCCCGCTTAATAACAAATCTCCTAGATAGGAAATGGTTCAGAAACGCACCATGCATGCCTAACCCTGATGCTTAATCTAGGCCTCCGAGGAACCCTCGAGCAACCGCAGCCTATCAAACTACGCGGAAAACGATGCCCCTCCGGAGCTCGTTGGTTCGTGTTGATATAGGGGCACAATGCCGGTTGTTACAATGGAAAGGATCAAGGGGAGATTGGGGCCTAACAACCCAAACCGACTTATAGACTTATCGGTTTGGTTACACAATATAAGTTGTAGTCTAACATCCCCCCTTAATCAAAACTTGTACAAGTTTAGATTATACTTAAATTTCTCTAACTCTCTATATGGTAGGGGCTTGGTGAATCCATCAGCAACTTGATCCTTCGTGGAGATGAATTTAATATCCAGCAAATTCTGTGAAACTCTTTCTCTTACAAAATGAAAATCAATTTCAATATGTTTGGTCCTTGCATGAAAAATAGGATTATCTGATAAATACTTAGCTCCCATATTATCACACCATAAGCATGGTTTTTCATCAAGTGTAATGCCAAGTTCCTTGAGAAGAGTTTCTACCCATATCACTTCAGCTGTGGCATTTGATAGTGATTTATATTCAGCCTCTGTACTTGATCTTGATACAGTTGCTTGTTTCCTGGCACTCCATGATATAAGATTTGGTCCAAAGAATATAGCAAAGCCACCAGTGGACCTTCTATCATCAATACATCCTGCCCAATCAGCATCTGAAAATGCACTTATAAGAGTGGAAGTGGATCTTTGAAAGGTGAGTCCAAGAGAGAGAGAACTCTGTATATAACGCAATATTCTTTTCACTGCAGTCCAATGAACTGTAGTAGGAGCATGAAGGTATTGACAGACTTTATTCACTGAATAAGAAATATCTGGCCTGGTCAATGTCAAATATTGTAATCCTCCAACTATACTTCTGTATCTAGTAATATCATCCAATCCAAGGGGTTCTCCTTCATATGCTGATAATTTTTCAGTGGCAGATAATGGAGTATTGAAAGGTTTGCAATCTTTCATTCCAACTTTTGCTAATAATTCCAAGGCATATTTCTCTTGAGTAAGAACTAAACCATCATTAATTTTTCTGACTTCAATTCCCAAGAAGAAACTAAGCTCACCAAGATCCTTAATAGCAAAGTGTTTATTTAAATCATGTACTAGAGTGGATATTGCTTGATCAGATGAACTAGTAACTATAATGTCATCCACATAAACCAGAACAAAAACTGTGATACCTGACTGAGTATAAATAAAGAGAGATGTGTCCCCTTGAGATGGTTTGAAACCCAATTGCTGAAGTTTGGTGCTCAAACGTGAATACCATGCTCTCGGGGCCTGTTTGAGACCATACAAAGCTTTATCAAGTTTGCAGATGTAGTTAGGATGATCAACATCTTCATACCCAGGAGGTTGCTTCATGTATACTTCCTCTTCCAGAACGCCATGCAAAAACGCATTCTTGACATCAAGCTGTCTAATAGCCCAATTCCTGGAGACAGATATAGCAAGAACAAGACGAATAGTGGCAGCTTTTACAACAGGACTAAAGGTGTCCTCATAATCAATACCATATCTTTGCTTAAATCCCTTTGCCACTAAACGAGCCTTATAACGATCAATAGAACCATCAGCATTTCTTTTAATTCTGTAAACCCATTTGCAATCAATAATGTTGTTGTTACCATGATGGGAGGGAACTAGATGCCAGGTGCTGTTTTTCTGCAGTGCAGTATACTCCTCATCCATAGCTTTCTTCCAATCTGAATGATTCAGTGCTTCCTGCAAGGTATTTGGTTCTCCTGTGGTGCACAAAAAATTATAACGAATGCATCCATCTTTCCATACTTTTGGGTTAGTAATTCCTTTTTGTAACCTAGTGCTGCGTGCAGGAGGGAGCACAGGATCCGAAGCCACAGAAGATCTGGGCTCTGGAAGCTCAATCTGTCGGGTAGCAGAGGTGCCCTCTGCGTCTGCGCCACGTGTGAGCTGCCGCGTGGGCAGGTCTGCTGCGCGCTCTGCGCGCTGTCGCGTAGCGACAGCGGAATCCTCCGCAGCTGCGCGTGTCGAGGACGTGTCTGCACCAGATTGGTGCGGGTCGGAGAAGCCAGGCGCACGCGACGAGGAGCCAGTGGGCGTTGGCGACGTGGAGCCATCTGGTTGGTGCGGAGCGCTGCGGGCTGTCGGCGATGACGCAGCGCCTGCGCGCCCATGATTGCGCCAATCATGAGCAGAATCTGGTGATGATTGCGCTGCGTGATCTGCTCCAGGATCCGAGAAGGATGCCGAATCAGCATCGGATCCTGAACCAGTTTCGTCTTCTTCTGTCTCCATAGAATCACGATCACTTGATGCACCATTTGGGCTCGGATTTTCACCAAAATGCTCCAAATTTTCTCCTGTATTCTGTAGATGACTAATAACAGGCATTTGTGAGATATTGTCAGTCAATGGTTCATCATTATTCTCACCCCCTTTTTGTGGAAACAAGTGTTGTGGAAGAAGCAAAATTTCTTTGCGGAGCAAAGCACCGGCATTGGGATGGAGATGTGAGAAGGGAAAAATAGTTTCATCAAACACAACATCTCTTGAAATATAGACACGACCCGTAGCTATGTCTAGGCATTTAACTCCCTTGTGTCGTGGGCTATAACCAAGAAACACACATTGTTTGGATCTATAAGATAATTTGCGATTATTGTAAGGACGCAAATTAGGCCAACATGCACACCCAAAAACTCTAAGAGATGTATAATCTGGAGTGACTCCAAGTAGTTTTTCTGAGGGACTAATATTGCCAATAACCTTGCTTGGCATAAGATTAATGAGATAAGTGGCAGTGAGAAATGCCTCATCCCAAAACTTGAGAGGCATTGATGCATGTGCTAAAAGAGCTAGTCCAATCTCTACTATATGACGGTGTTTTCTTTCAGCAGAACCATTTTGTTGGTGAGCATGTGGACAGGAGACATGATGTGAGATACCTAGTTGTTGAAAGAAGGGATTTAGCTTCTCATATTCTCCTCCCCAATCTGTTTGCATGGTAGTAATTTTCCTCTCAAATTTTCTTTCAACAAGATTCATGAAATTCTGAAAAACATCATAAACATCAGATTTCTTTTTGAGGAGATATATCCAAGTGAACTTGCTAAAGTCATCAATAAAGCTAACATAGTAGTTATGACGTCCTACAGAAGTGTTTGCTGGACCCCAAACATCAGAAAAGACTTGTTGCAATGGAAATTGAGAAACACTTGTAGAAACAGGATATGGTAATTGATGACTTTTAGCTCTTTGACATGAATCACAAATGGTTTCAAAAGTAGAATCCTTGGAGTAAGGAAGACTAAACTTATTCAAGATGAATTGCACTATTGCTTTATTTGGATGCCCTAGGCGACTATGCCACCTTGAAGAGGTGGGCTTTGTAATGGAGTTGGCTTGCTTGATCTCAAATGGGGTGATGATAGGATAGAGACCACCTTCACACCGTCCTCTAAGAAGAATTTCCCTCGTTGCCCGGTCCTTTATAAGAAAATGCCAAGGGTGAAATTCTAGGAATACATCATTATCAAGAGTAAGTCTATGAACGGAAAGGAGATTTTTTGTTGCACTAGGAACATGAAACACATTATTGAGTTGAAGATTGGAGTTAGGGGTTTGAATAAATGATTTACCAATATGACTGATTTTCATACCTTCACCGTTTGCGGTGTGAATTTTGTCGTTGCCGTGGTATTTGTCGCGGATCATGAGTCTCTCGAGGTTTCCGGTGATGTGGTCCGTGGCCCCGGTGTCCGGATACCAGTTGGTATCCACACCGTAAGCATATGCAGCATTGGCGCCTTTGTCGCGGTGATCACCTCGTGATTGCTCCCGATTGCCACCACGATCATTGCTCTCCTGGTATCGCCACCAACACTCCCCGGCTGGATGGCCATGTTTTTTACATATCTGGCAATCCACATCTTGATAAGGAGATGGAGCCCGGCCTCCTGGACCGCGCCCTCGGCCTCCAAACCCGCCGCGGTGACCACCATATCCATTGCGGTCACCATAAGCACCGCGGTCACCGTAGCCTCCGCCACGATCACCGTAGCCGCCGCCACGATCACCGTAGCCGCCGCCACGATCGGTGTAGCCACCGCGGTCTGTATAGCCGCCGCGGTCAGTGTAGCCACCGCGTCGTCCTCCATCGGCGCCCCGGTCATAGTACTGAACACGGGTGTCGTCGCGCTCGCGCCCATCACGGCCACGAGTGGTGTCGCTGTAGTTTTTGTTGTTGGTGTAGCCGCGGCGCGCCGCGTTTGCTGAAGACTCGAATCCTTTGCTCCCGGACAGCCTCGTCTGGCGCATGTCATACGCCGAGATCATGGAGTGTAGCTCGCTCACGGAACATGAGGACATCACGTTGACGGATGCGACGAGTGCAGTGTAGTCATCATCAAGCCCGTTCAGAATAAACTCCACGAGCTCATCCTCGTCCACCGTTCGCCCTGCGGCCACGAGCTCGGTGGCGAAGCCTCTCATTTTTCCAATGTATTGGTCGGCTGTCATCCTCTCCTTCTTGGTGTTGGCGAGCTCTCCTCGGAGGTGGGCGACATTGGCCTTGGATCTCGAAGAGAACAGAGATGTGATCAGGTGCCACACCTCCGCTGCATGATCTAGGCCGACAGTTTGAGCGAGAATCTCGACCGAGAGAGAATTCAACAGGTAGCTGAGAACCTGCTGATCCTTCAAGATCCAACTGTCATAGGCCGGATTTGGCGTTTTGACCTCTTTGTCGTTGACGGTGGTGATGATGAATTCCGGCGGGGCCGGTTCCTTGCCCTCGAGGAGGTCGATCACCCGCGCGCCACGCAGGGTGGGCATCACCTGCGCCTTCCATAGCAGGTGGTTGCTTCGCTTGAGCTTCTCTGCAGGTGGGTTTCCGAGGGGCTGGTTGGTGGTGTTGGTACTCGATGAGGCCATGGTGCTTGGGTTTTTCTCAGGTATGGTGATTCGATCTGGGTGTTTGGGTGTCTAGGTGTTTGGGTGATCTGGGTATTTGTTTGGTGTCTCACGGGTTGTAGATTGGATCGGGGTTCTAGGGTTCTTGGCTGTAGATCGGTATTGAGATCGGTAGTAGGGTATTTGGGTGGTTTTTCGGAAGGTTTTGATCGCTATGATGTCGCGGAAGAGAAAGGCTCTGATACCATATCAAACTACGCGGAAAACGATGCCCCTCCGGAGCTCGTTGGTTCGTGTTGATATAGGGGCACAATGCCGGTTGTTACAATGGAAAGGATCAAGGGGAGATTGGGGCCTAACAACCCAAACCGACTTATAGACTTATCGGTTTGGTTACACAATATAAGTTGTAGTCTAACACAGCCGCCAGCCGGCGGCCGGCGCACACTGTTTGAGAATTCCTTTTGCTCATGCGAAAAGCAGGCAAACTTTTTCCGTCCCAAGTGCCAGCCTTTCCTAGTTCGCGAAATGTCCGTTCTCATTCTCGGTCTCGGGCAGTGACAGCGACCGCGGACCCGATCAGATGTTGCTCTGTGATGCCTGTTTACTGTAGGGATGGAAAACTACGTTGCCAAGCTGCACAAACCGCAGCTCGCCGACTTGACAAGTGACTTCCAGCGGAATCACACTTGTTTTTAATCCCGACACGAGATGATCGGCATTCGGCAAAGCAATCTCTATTTTCCGGGTGGTAGCTAGGAGTACGACGTCCAATTCTGATCACGTGTCGTCACGTTCCTTCGCTGAAGCAGAAACCGAGAGGGGCCCATCTGTTCTTCCTCTGCCGGTCTTCGCACACGCGCGCCGATGGGGATTGGAGAAGCCTGCTCGTGCGTTCCTCCTGCTTGACACGTTCCAGACCGCATGACCGACAGAGGGTTTTGGGTTCCGAAGCTTCATCCATCGCAGATGTGGCCACCAACGAAATAAATTCACTCTCGTTTTGACTGCGTCCGACCCGTCGTCCACTAGATCAACAACCATTGGTGGCGTCACTAGCCGGCCGGCCGGCCGGCCCTGGTTTCTCTTCTGCGCGACTGCGACGACGCGCACCGGTATCCGGGACCCAGGGAACCGTGATCCAAAACAGTCTGTGCCACCTTCTGGCGACACCTTTCTTCTCTTGTATCGCGGTAAAAAAAACTAACAGAAATTTTGGGAAGACACATGACGCACTCTGTCAGCCAGTCACGACGCACTCCACTTGAACAGACCCATCCTCCGTATCTATTCCGTCACCGCGCAATCCTTCATCGTCTCGGCTAACATCATCAGTTACGATACGAGCAATCGAGAGCAAACTGAAAAGCAGAGAGATCCTCCGTCCATCCCTGCTAAGCTTCAGACGCAGGCACGCACGCAAGGGCAAGCGGTTAATGTCCCGTCAGGCAAAGAAAACCCAGGCCGGGACAAGAGAAGCAATTCAGATTCCTCACGAATCCACTCACAGGCTACTTGCTCCCACGGGAAAGTGGCCGCTCGCTAGCCGCAGTCGCTCTCCGACTTTGTCCCGGCCAGCGCCAGCGCTAGGCCTCGTCGCGATCCCAAGAGCAAAGCGCGCCAAAGCCAAACCATCCACGGGCAAAGGACATGCACTTCCAAGCTCCGGCGGCTGGTGCAAGGAACGACGTCGCTGTTATGGCAAAGAAGAATTTTGGAGGAAGCAACTGGCCGGAGCAAGTAGCCTGAGTGGCAACGCCTGACAGCGACGACGGCCTCCGAACAACGTGACAGGCCTGCCATTGGCTCTGTACTGCGTGGGGCGCTGGCGCTGCAGATGAGACTAGACGGCAGTTCAACTTCCGCCCTATCATTGCGTTAGGTCCTCGGAGGGATCGCTGTCCGTGGAAAAGTATGCACGCTTGGCACTCGAAGCTCGTCAGGTTTAGAAGACACAGCACTCTCCTGTGTCAGTCTCCTTCGATCGATTGATCCCCGCTTCTAACTCTGACGTCCGAACTCAGAACTTAGCCTGAGAGTACTGTACATGATCTGTGATAAGAAACTGTAGAGAATACGAGCAGGCGTTCAGGAGAAAGGGAGTGCTCAAGTCCAAGGCCCGCCGGCCGGCGATGCACACATCGTTTTCCCAATCCAAATGCACGGCTAAAACAGTGCCCTACCGGTAGTGCCTTGCTGTCGAAAATGATATTGCAACCATGCAGCTGTCTCGTACGGCTTAATCTCGGTGACTGAATGATTCTTAACCCCTCCTGCACCTTGTTATAGCCGGGAGATGATTGGTCAAAAGGCAATGCAGTCTAGAGAGTAGTATCTGCCAAAGGAACTAAGCCCGTTATTTGGGGCATAAACAGGGGCGCATAGTCCATCTGAGAAAACTTAGTCAAATGGCTCATATGCACACACAGTCACACAGACCACTAACGCGGTGTCATGTAGCGGACAGAACCCAAGAGTGGTATTGCTCCACGGTGGGTGTTGTCGATGGCTCAGAGTAGAAGCGACAAGATTCATTAGCGTAATCGATCACGCAGCACAATTTTCACTGTATCCATGAAGAGTGGAATTGTAAGCAGATAGAAACATCAGAGCAGAGAAAACGGGCTACCAGCATGTGGTGGCGCCAATCGCATCAGGTCATATACAATGGTCTTATCTTAGCGATGCTACCTAGGGTAATTGCTGAGTTGGAGAAGTGAGAAACAAAAAAAGAGATTTGCCGCCTCTTAAGGAAGAGATGATCTCTTAATAACAATTGTTTCACCACATATTTGAGAAATCTGGTTATTAGATAAAAAGCTAAGTGAACCGGTCTTTCTTGCAACAAGTGTTTCGCATGCAGGGTTTTGAATCAAAATGGTGTGATTGGGTGGCGTGATTTGTGCAAGGTGGTAGTGTAGGAATTCGTGTTAATGATGATACTGGTCACTACTTTCAAACTCTAAAAGACCTAAGGCAGGGGGTTCTGGATACCACCCACCGGGTCCGCGCCCCCCATACCCGTCCCATTTAATTTACCGGGTCTCATTTTTTACCAGACCCGTGACCCGGTCGGGTTCGGGCCCCCGAAGGGTACCTATTTCATGAGAGAGGCCGATGCACGTGGGAAATAAAATGATAGAATATTGGGATGGGGTTGGTAGGAATAGTCGCGTGTGTGCGTGTGTTGTCACCGGGACTCTAGATTCTAACGTGTGCATGTGATGTGTGGGTTGTGTGGTATAGGATTAATTGGGATAGGATTAGGGCTTAGAGCGGGTCTGCGGGTCTATGGATACGGGTTTGCCACCCCCATACCCGTCCTGTTAGACCTGGCGGGTCTAACACTTTACCAAACCCTCCCTATTTAAGGTGGGTACCCGCCGGGTTTGCGGGTTTCGGGGCCCCATTGCCATCCGTAAGAGGGGTCCTCTCTCCCCTATTCTCTTTAATCTAGTAGCAGATATGTTGACAGTGCTAGTTGAGAGCAAAATAGGATGATCAGGTTGGAAGCCTTATTCCATACTTGGTGGAAGGAGGAGTCAGTATACTGACGATACTATTTTATTCCTTGAGCATGACCTTGACAAGGCGGTTAATATGAAACTTATCTTGTCGGTCTTTGAGCAACTTTCCGGGCTTAAAATAAATTTTCATAAGAGTGAGCTTTTTTGCTTTGGAACGTCAAAGGAGTATAAAGAGGAATATCGTAGTATTTTTGGATGCGAGGTAGGTTCTCTTCCTTTCAAGTATCTCGGAATTCCAATACATTACAGAAAACTTCTTAACAGGGAATGGAAAATTGTTGAGGATCGTTTTGAAAAAAGCTATCTTCTTGGGCTGGTAAATTACTTTCTTATGGTGACATATTAGTACTAATTAATTCTGTCCTTACTAGTCTACCAATGTTCTTCTTATCCTTTTTTGAAGTTCCAGTGGGAGTTCATAAAAGGCTAGATTTCTTTCGAAGCGGGTTCTTTTGGCAAAGTGAGCAGAAGAAGAAATATAGATTAACTAAATGGAATATTATTTATAGACCGTAAGACCAAGGAGGTTTAGGAGTTGAGCTTCTAGAAACTAAAAATCGATGTTTATTAAGCAAATGGATTTTAAAATTATTAAACGAGAAAGGGGTCTGGCAAGAGCTGCTACGAAATAAGTACCTATGAAGTAAAACTCCAGCACAAGTAAGAGTTAAACCGAATGATTCACCTTTTTTGAGGGGAATCATGGCGGTGAGGGAAGATTTTTTCAGTCGAGGATCTTTCTCTCTTGGCAATGGCCAATGTACTCGCTTCTGGGAGGATAAGTGGCTTGAGAATAGCTCATTGGCACAATTATACCCACCTCTTTAATATTGCTGGTAACAAAAATGTCTTGGTTGCTGAAGTATTGTTTAGTGTACCTCCTATTGACCTCCATTTTAGACGAAGCTTGTTTGGTACTAACTGGGCATCTTGGCTCGAATTAGTAAAGAAACTCATGCTGGTTGTATTGACAGCCGATAAAGATGTCTTCATGTGGGACTTGAAGACAGATGGAGGTTTTTCGGTTAAGTCAATGTACGATGATGATTTGAATGATCATACTCCTTATCTTCGAAAATACCTTTGGAAGGTGAAGATCCCACTTACAGTCAAGATTTTATGTAGTTTGTTAGTAGAAATGTGATTCTAATGAAAGACAATTTAATCAAGAGAAATTGGGTCGGTTCTAAGAAATGTGTTTTTTGTAGTCACGATGAATCCGTTGATCATCTTTCTATATCATGTGCCTTCACTCAAAAAATTTGGAGATTGCTCCAATTTAACTTTAATATTAAGCCTCCCACAAGTATAGATAACATGTTCGACTCTTGGCTGGATGGCTTGCCGAAGTTAGTAAAGAAACGTTTACGCATTGGCGTTTGTGCCTTTATTTGGGCTATTTGGAGGTGTCGGAAAGATGTGATCTTTAACAATGTTGAAAACATTCAGTTCTTATAGGTTGTCCACAACGCTATGTACTGGATTGCTACATGGTCTCTCCTGCTCCCGCAAGACCAGCGACCTTTTATGGAAGCTGGGTGTCTCCGTTTATCGGCAGTGCTTCGAGCCATCCTCAGTTGCAATGGGTGGCAGCATGATAGAAGAATCTGCACTTATTAGAGGGTTTATTTTTCTCATTCATTATTTGGTTCCAAAGTGGCTTGGTTGTAGCCAGCTTGGGCTCTGCTATTTCTATTTTTTCCAATTTTACTCATTTGAACTTAAAGTTTGCAATAAAATGCCGCGTGCATCATAGCGATGCAGAGACAGGGGCGACTGCTCCCATTTCTAAAAAAAAACTAACAGATTACCCATTGTGCATCATCATATCTAAAAATTTAAGATACAATGTTTTATCGACCATTGTCCATGCTTGTGTGCTCGTAGCCTTGGCACTGTGGGTTAAAATTAAAATTATGGATGAACCCTCGTTGGTATTTGTAGCTTTGTGGTTTGGTATCTATGTTCTACGGTTGATTTCAGAAAAGTGTAAGGTTGTGTCATGTAGGAAGAAAGATTTTGAAGATCTCAAAGATTTGCTCTTTTTGTACAACCTTATATTGTAATTGATGTAGTCAGCTATTGTATCTGTACAGTATACTATCTTCTAGTGTACTATCTTCTACATTAAATATAATGGACTAATGGTATAAGCTCTTTGGGTAACTAGAAGAATGCCCCGCGCGTTGCAACGGGTATCTCTTTAAAAAAATATTCTAAATGGGTATAAGGTGTATGAAATATTCAATTATCAATATTGAATTGACCACATAATCGCTAAGAATACCCCGCGCGTCGTAGCGGGTATCTCTTTAAAAAATATTATATGAATGAAATGGGTATAAGGTGTATAAAATATTCCATTATAAAGGTTCAATCGATCACATAATCGACATGGATAATTATATGGTTGAAAAAAAATAGCATGATTATGTGGCATGAAATATGTAATATCACAATTATTAGTGGAGATGATATGGATAATTGATTGGCTAAAACGGTGGATGATGTGGATAAGTTACATGTTGAGATAGAAAAATCATAAATGCATCTTAGTGGGGTTTTGTCTTTTAAGAAGTATAGATAGATCAGCTTGTAATATGTCTAAACGTCTCGATTATTAATGCAAATGGTTAAACCTCCCACGTTAGCGATGGCGGAGAGAAATATATTGGTAGGCTGTGTTCCCGATTATGATATTCATAAGGGTTCAGTATTCATGGTGGTGAAGTCATGGTTGATCACGTCGCTGCAAATTTCTTCAGTACCGTCCTAGAAGTCTCAGACTGGTAGTTAAGCATATTAGTTGGAAGAAATGATCTCTAGAGCTCTACACGTCATTGTACCCCCCACACAAAAAACAATGAAAACTTGTGATATGCATCACCAACTACTGCATCTTAAAGATCAGCACGTCATCGTATAATGCGTGTGCATGTTGCTCTTTCCTTCACAAGCCAATCTGTGCATAAGGTTATTTAATTTTTCAACTAGAATCCATGCTGTCCGTGACTTATCGCGCGCGTTGACCTTAAGGGCGATCAAAATCATTCAACGCGCCATAGTTAAGTTTGCTTAAAATCAGGCCATGGTAATTGTAATTAGAGTAACTATAGCAGATCTCTAAAACACCATACTAAAATAAAGAAGTGTCGATCATCTCCTGCTCCCCCTCTCACCACACTCTGGCGCCTAAGCGCGCCACTTTTCTTAGACGGCTATCGACGTTGCCACGACCTCCATGGCTGATTTTGGGGTGCCAGTGACCTCTTCCGCTCCTTCTTCGTTGCCTTCGGCTCTACCCACCACGACTGTCGCGCTGTCGTCCCACCGGCATGACCAACGTGTCGGCGGGTTGGTCAGCAACACTGTCGTTGGCTCATCTATAGGCCCCGCCCCGCACACATCGTCGTCTTACGGAACTAGCTCGTTAAAGAGAAACAAGGCCATATGTGTCTCTTTTCGTGCCCCCCCCGGTGCTAACATGTGTTCCTTCGCCGGCTCCAATGCTGCTCGTCCCCCGACCCTTGCCTCCTGCCACAACGGTTGCCTCGACCTTCCTCAACCACGTCATCTAGCACATGTTTCGATGATGTGCTCTTAGTATTGTAGCTATGTGGATGATGTTCCTTTTGGTTATTCTGCATTTTTGTTTTATGTTTTGTCCATGCGTGTGGACCTTAAATTATGTTTCGATATTAATTTGCAGCTCTTCAATTATGCTTTTGAAATGTTCTTGTATTATGTGATGTTGAATAGTAAAAAGTTTGAGCCATATTTGATGCAGAGTTGTAATTAGAGTAGAGTATATGAATAAGTTGTGCCCCCATAGCTCTAAAACCATTATAGAGCATGGATTTCTAAATGATTTGCTAGAATTTCCCTTATGATTTTGTAACAATCTGGTGGTTGAATAATTACTACTCGTACGGTTTAGTATTTGTGTTGTAAGTATATATTTTAGAAAAAAAAGTGGAAATGTGCCGTGTATACGTGGGGACTTTTGTTTACTTTAATCTAATCCATCACTGACGTGGTGTACCACGTTTTTGCATGCCCCCCTCTGGTGTGTCCAAGTCTGCGAGCATTGGAATTGGCAGGGAATAGAATCCCCAAGGACAATCCTGGCATTTCGCGCAATAAATATGATGGATTGGTTGCCCATTCAACGTCTGACCAAGGAAGAGAAGGGCGAGCGAGTAAACGACGGCTCCATCCCCTCACCAAATCCTCAGGCTGCCAATCCATACCATAAGTAAACCCACCCCCTCTCTACGCTGCTAGCGCTCCCCCTCTCTCTCTCTCTTTCTCTCCTCGGCACGCATCAAACGGTCCACGTAACAAGAGGAGGGGTGGAGAGACCAGCGACTAAAGCCATGCAGTTCGCCGGCCGGCGAAAGTCGTCGCTCGTCGGCGCTGGCGCGGGCGCCGGGGCCGGCGCGTTCGACCCGTTCGGGACGACGAAGCACGCGGCTTCGTCGCTTCGGAAGGGCGGGCGGATGCCGGTGTACGTGGCGGGCGTCTTCTTCTTCGTCTTCGTCATCATCATGTACGGCGAGGACATCCGGTCGGTCACCCTGGACCCGATCGCGCGCGCCGGGCCGGCGGCGCAGTCGGCGGTCGTGGTTTCGGGCAACGGGCACCCTGCAACCCCGCGGCGGTCTTCTCCAGAGAAAATCGTCGACGCCGCCGCCGCCGCGACGTCGTTGCCGCGGCGCGACATCGACCGACCGGAGCGTGCCGCCGAGGTGACGACGGAGGCCGCGCCGGCACAGGCGATCCGGAAGGTCGCCGGTGACACGACGAAGAAGACGAAGAAAGGGAAGAAGAAGGCGAAGCGGCAGCGGGCGGCGAAGAAGACGGTGGCGCCGCCGCTGGTGCTGGGCACGCCGGAGACGTGCGACCTGGCGAAGGGCGAGTGGGTGTTCGACAACGCGAGCTACCCGCTGTACCGCGAGGAGGAGTGCTCGTTCCTGACGTCGCAGGTGACGTGCATGAGGAACGGCCGGCGCGACGACAACTACCAGAAGTGGCGCTGGCAGCCCACCGATTGCTCCATGCCCAGGTACGTATTGTTGCTCTCGATCGATGATCGGAATTGCAGGTTTGATGCGATGGATGTGCATGCATAAACGGCAAGTTTTAATTTCCCCGCTTGATGACTTGCAGGTTTGACGCGAAGCTGTTCATGGAGCGGCTCCGTGGGAAGCGGATGATGTTCGTGGGGGACTCGCTGAACCGGAACCAGTGGGAGTCGATGGTGTGCCTGGTGCAGTCGGCGGTGTCGCCGGACAAGAAGTACGTCACATGGGAGGACCAGCGGGTCGTCTTCCACGCATGGGTACGTGCAATGCCGTCTTGATCGGTCGGTCGGCCTCTCTTCCTTTAAGATTCGTGCCGTTGGTCGAGGAGAAACTTGGCCAGTTCGTTGCCCAACCGACCGGCCATGGTCGGGCCCCGCGCGCGCGCGGCGGCTACAAGCCAGCCACCCCAGGGTTTGTTTTCAAATAGAGAGCGCGTGTTTGTAGCGCTGTAGGCGGCGGCTTCGCCGGCCGGGCTAGGTGCACCAACTTGGTGTTCCACGCACCCCGCTGGCCGCGGGGGATTGTCTTGTTGTGGCAGGTCAAATGTGTCTAGTATTTGTTAATCCTGTCTTGACAAGTTCCATTAACAGGAGTTTAACGCGACGGTGGAGTTCTACTGGGCGCCGTTCCTGGTGGAGTCCAACTCGGACAACCCGAAGATCCACAGCATCCAGCACCGGATCATCAACGCGGAGTCGATCGCGGCGCACGCGGAGAACTGGCGCCACGCCGACTACCTCGTCTTCAACACCTACATCTGGTGGATGAACACCCTCAACATGAAGCTCAAGTACGTGCCTGTACCGTGCCGTGCATCTAACGGCCCGCGCGACGGCGGCCGAACTAAACACCTAGAGGATGCTGACAAGCGGTTTCGTGGTGATGTTGATCGCTTTTGTAGGAGACCGGGCGGGCAGGAGTGGGAGGAGCATGACGAGGTCGTGCGGATCGAGGCGTACCGGAAGGTTCTGACCACTTGGGCGGGCTGGGTGAACGAGCACGTCGACCCCGCGCGCACCTCCGTCTTCTTCATGAGCATGTCTCCGCTTCACCTCAGGTACGTGTATTTTCGTACGGTTTTCCCGTTATACCACTACTAGTATTAAAAAATTTCGACAAATCGTTTACTCGATCGATCGAGCAAGGCACGTCGTACCTACCTACAATGACCAGTCAGTCAGTCAGTAGTGCCGTGTTCGTGCTCAACCGTGCTTGCTCGTACGTGCGTGCGTGCCTTCACCGCGCGCGGCACCAAAAACAAATGGTACGCACGGCACGCATGGTCGTAGCTGCCCAAAATACGAAGCCGGCCGGCAGCGGCGCCGTTGTGCGTACTGTGCGTCTGTACCACTGTGTCCAAGCTGACATCGATCGGTGCACGCGTATTGCAGATGCGCACGGGCTGGGGGTTCAGTGGGGCCGGGCGCAACCGGCGCGGTCGGTTTCCGGGGGCGGCGGAGAGCGGGGTCGCTGGGTTGGAACGAGTCGTCCGAGCCAAACGAGCCGGACGAGCCTCCGTCGCGTGGAATGGTCCTTGTCTTTGGAAGTTTGGAAATGACGTCAGACCTGGCGCGGCCGGAGGCGGGACAGAATATTCTCGGTTGGTAGAGGTAGGCCATAATCGCACGAGAGATGATCGCGGCCCGTGCAGTGTGTCTTGGGCTCTTGGCTTCTCCCGTGCAGTGTGTCCTGTCGGTCGAGTCGTGAAACTAGACACATACTTGATCCTATGTGCAAGGTGCAACGTTGGTGGGACGCGACTAGCACACCACGACCACGAGCATATAGTACTCGGATGCAACACATGGCCTCACGTTGCCCCCCTTGGCTCGTTGACTCTCTGTACATCCTCCTCTCTTACCTGCATACCGTTGGTTAGGATACGCCCCCATTAGTTTTAGTTCTGCACATGCTCTGATACACCAACCAGCCTAGCTACTACAGGGACTACTGCTATACAATCACACGGAATTAATGCCTAATGACACTGGAATTTATAAACGTACACGATTTTGGATCAGTAACGCAGTACGACACGTTTAAGAGCTTTCATTTCAGTGTCTAGCGCGAATCCCAAGGGACAAGTTGTGATCGAACACGTCTTTTTAGATGTCACTTTGGGTGGAATCTACTTCTCCTCCCAGTTCTCTGTGCGTTGTATGCCGTCAAAATATAGTATCTGTACCCACGTCACATTACTCGCGACACAAACGGACTTGGTACACTCGGGAAAAGTCCAAGGGGAAGGGGCTAGCTCCTAGTCCTAGTCCTCTCTCGTTGTCAAGTAGCGTTCCGAGAAATTAAAATGGGGAGTACTCTCGCTGTAGCAGGACGCATGCAGGGCTACGTATAATTCTGAGGACCTGTCGCCCACATGCTCGCTCGAATTATTCTGCGCATGATTCCGAGATGGAAGCTTCCGTTGCCAAGTCCATCGACGATGTGCACCAGCGACGTACCACCGGTATAGTATTGGTACTACTACCTCGTGATGTGGGGGACGGGGCGAGGGCATCAATTAGTCTGCAATCATCATTCTCAGAGACTGTCCCAGTGTCCCGTGACGCCGCAAGTTTTGGATCTTGGAACGCATTACTTAGGGCAAGACGTATCTATATTAATCAGATTGGTCGCCTCTGTGGTTTAAAGAGGCGGTGGATTCAAACATGGTGACATCTGCGTCGGTTTATTTGAAAAGGTAGAAGGGAATTGAACGGTTCAGTAACAAGAACCAGCATGATATATCTGAATACGATCCTGCTTATCACTTGCAGTCGGAGTTACAAGTATGGTTTTCCTTCTGCTGCATCCAATTACTCCTTAACAGTAGTAGTGCCGTAGTGCCGTGACATTAACAGTAGTAGGCCTACTGAATTACGACTTGTTTAACCAGATTTGGTTCTGCCATAAGGATCAAACAGAAGGCACGCTGTGTTGGCTACCAACTGCCCTGCCAGAGGGGCGTTGATAGGGACATGGTTGGGCATGGTCCATGGATGACGCCTTACGAAAGCTCCCCTAAACCCGTATGTAGGAAAAGCAGTGACCCATCCTGAGATTGATGGATGTTCAGTTCCCGCGAAGCAAACAGCTTTGATTTGCCCGGAGCAATTCATAGTCAAACGATTCTGTTTAGTAGTGTATTTGAGAAGATATATACATGGAGTAACCAAACAAAACTGCCAAAGCGACATGTGAATGAACGGATCAATCAGGTTCACATATGCCGTCACTACTCACTAGGCTGTTGCATCGGGAGGCTAGGCTGCTATACAAGCTAGTTGCGCCACGTTGTTTGGCGTGTCAAGCAGTCTCCAAGTTGTTATTTCAATCGGGATTGCTTCCACGAATTGATGAAGCCTCTAGCTTAGAGTTGGAGGCATGTCACATCAAAAGGCACAGCCGTGTAGTTGGTCAACAAGGAAATATTTTAACGACTATACCCGTAGAGAACTTGATCACTAAGTATTCGGTTGCACCAGTCATTTACTTGCCCGTACGGTGGTGTAAATCTGCTAGAGTTAGCTGATCGACCAGAAAGAGACTCACAATTTATGTTAATTTATGTTAAGTCTTAAGTGATGTGTCCTGGAAATTGACTGGGTTTTGACTGTTTTTGTGTGATGAACAGCCCGCAAGTCTGGGGTAACCCCGACGGGATCCGGTGCGCCAAGGAGACGATGCCGCTGCTGAACTGGCGCGGCCCGATCTGGCTGGGGACGGACTGGGACATGTTCAAGGTGGCGTCGAACATCACCCGCGCGGCGTCGCCGCGGGTGCCCATCACGTTCCTGGACATCACCACCATGTCGGAGCGGCGCAAGGACGGGCACACCTCCGTGCACACCATCCGGCAGGGGCAGCTCCTCACGCCGGAGCAGCAGGCCGACCCGGGCACCTACGCCGACTGCATCCACTGGTGCCTCCCCGGCGTGCCCGACATCTGGAACAGCTTGCTCTACACCAAGATTATGTCCAGGCCAGACACCAGGACGGCGATAACGGCGATATAGATTCATGCATAGTGGGGGTGGCTGGTTATACTACATCGCACCGAAATTTTCTTCTCTTCTTCTTTCGTTCTTTCTTTACATTCTTTCTGGCCTTTTTACCTGTCAAAACATGCCAGCTTTGTTTTCTTTCTTCTTCATTCCTTGAGGGTAGGTTAAGTGGAAAGAGAGGTCATACATAAGGTAATATATACGTGGCTCATGGATTGCCATGTGCATGCACATATGCGCCAAACTGTACATTGATGCAAGACTTTAAAAGTCAAAAGAGATGATCAGATGGTTTATAGAGAAATGGACACTTGCATGCGTACAACTTCAGAGCCGTCGTTCTATCTATCCGTGAGTGCGTTTCCTTGGCGAGACATCATCTGCCCTCGGCCGGTTCCTTCTGTTTTGGCAGATCAAAAGAGAATGGAGTAGGAAGCTCTTTTAGTTAATCATCATTTTCCATTGTATACCTTGATGATCCACCTGCAAAAGGCGAGTGACGCCACTTTGAGTTGAGCAGCTACTAAGTTGATGATAGTTTTCTGAGATTGAGCGGCCAGTCAGTGTCCAGGTTCTGAAAATAGCCATGCTGCCTTTTCGCTTTATTTCCGGTAGGGAAGCTCGCGAATCTCTTTAGCCCGGCTCAAACGCCGTGGCAGGTACCAGTGCCACAGGTAAACTGTGGTGCCAACTTGTTGGTACAGCGAAGAGGACAAACAAGCAGAATCTCATCTCATGGCCAGGGCCTGCTAGGAGTTGTCCTGGAACTTGATATCAGCGGAGGGATCGCGCGAGGCTGTACTTTCACGGGTTACCGACCTCACATGATGCTAGTTTGGTACTACTTGGAGTGATGGACTCGTGTTATTGCACGGTACAGTCCTGCACCAGCAGCTCATTCTCAGCTCACGAGGCAGACCGGACGAACCGATCATGGTTCTCAACGGCGAAGTGCTATCGGGTAGGATGGAAACTTGCAGCAAGATACGGTCGGTTTTCATTAAAATAAAAAGTATGAAGAGTACGCACAAAGCATCTCGAAGGAATACAATTCAATGATCAACGAGGCCACAAACAATAGCCACCAAAAGAGAAATAAACGAAGAAGACTACACATATTGGAGTCTTCTAGCATGCTGCCATCCACGCTGGTAGAAGATAGGACTAAGGACATCTCCAGCGGGGCTGCTCAAATGCGGACCAAATTGGTCCGCATTTTGTCTGTTTGAGCAGCCGTCCGCTGTCCTCGGACACGGCCCGGACCAGGTGCCCCCAGCGGGGCTGCTCATACCAAAACGGACCATTTTATAGATTGCGTAGGTCCCATAGGGGCCCATAGATTTACAACTAAAAAAAAAACAAAAAAAAAGTCTAGCTAGGGCTAGACGGCCACTGGCCAGTGGCCTCGCGGCGGCCGGAGCATCCTAGTCGTCTAGGATGATGTACTACGGCGTGTCGGGGGCGAGGTGGGGTGGGAGCGCGGCGGCCCTCGCCCCCTGCGGAGTGGGAGGCTGGGTGGCGGGCTGGGGCGGCGGCAGCTCCGGCGGGGGCGCCGTCCACTCCCACTGCATGCCCACCATGGGCTGGAACCACTTCGGCACCGGCGCGCGCTCGTCCCGCCCGTCGTCGTCTACCTCCTCGTGGTAGGGGTAGATGTCGACGTCCTGGGCGCGGATGGCCGCCACGGCCTCATCCACGGCCTTGGCGCCGGCTGTGCGGGCCTCCGCCTCCTCCGCGGCCTGCTGGGCGGCCACCGCCACGAGCGCGTCCGCCAGCGCCCGCTCCTCCGCCGCCGCCGCTGCCTCCGCCTCCCTCTGGGAGGCCTGGATGGCCATAGCCAGCTGCAGCTCCTCCCTGGGCTCGGCCATGGCGGCGTCCTCGTCGTCGTCCTCCTCGTCCTGGTACCACTGGGGGGGTTCCTCCAGTGGTTCCTCCTTGACCTCCTGGGCGCGGTCGCCAATGCGGAGGGGGCAGGGGGTGGTGGCGGTGCCGCGGTGCCACGCCGCGCCGGGCGTGGAGGAGATGGCAGCGGGTACTGCGCCACCCCGCGCGCCTGGCGCGCCCTGAAATACGACCTGCGCCGCAGGTCGTGTTCGTCCGTGAACCAAGTGTCCCAGTGGGGACTATCCACGGCGAACGCGGGGTGGCCGCGCAGGTCGAGCGGCAGCTCGTCCCGGCGGCGGTGGATCTCCACCTCCCGCTCGAGGCCGTTGCGCGGGACCGGCGGCACAGGGATGCGGTCCCTGTTCAGATGCCACCCGTCGGGGAGGTGGACATCCGGCCATGGCACTGGGATCGCGCGATCCCAGTACCACCGGCACCTCCTCTTGTTGAGGTAGGGCCGGTCGCATACACGGTTGGGAACCAGCCGGAAAGGGGCTGCCAGCCCTTGGGAAGAAGGAGGAGGAGAGGGAGGCGGCGTGCGCACCTGCTCCGCTTGGGCGCGGGCGGCGCGGGTGAGCGGGGGTGGAGGTGGAAGAGGGGGGCTAGGCGAGGGCGCGCGGCGGCAGAAGCTGCCGGCCTCGTGGTCGTTCTTGCCGCCACGGCCCCAGTTGAGCCACTTGCGGCCCATGGCGCGGCGGCCGGCGGCGAGGGAGCCGAGGGGGAGGTGGGGAGAGTGGCAGACTGCGAGGCGACTGCGAGGGGTCGGGCTCGTAGACTGAGGTGGCGGTGCGCGTGGGATGGACGCATGGCCGCGGGTCCCATTTAAATAGGACCGGTGGGGAGGCGAGCCGTCGCCACAGTCACTGGCCGGCGGGCCACCCCCTTTGACCGAAATCTGGCGCGGCCGCGCGCGAGCGTCCGTTTCGCGTCCGCGGGCTGCTCAAATCTGACCCAAATTTGGTCAGGGTTTTAGTATCCGCGGACGAAAAAGGGACCAGGCCGTGGGTTGAGCAGCCCCGCTGGGGCCTCGTTTTGTCCGGGCCTGCTCAAATCCGGCCTGTCCGGGCCAAATGAGCAGCCCCGCTGGAGATGTCCTAACGACCGCCACCAACCGTGTGCACCCGGAATCCATGAGCGCCATACTGTGCAGGTGGTAGGAGTAAGGACCACATATGGATCTAGTAAGTAGCGCGGCGAACAACCTGCAAAAAGTGAGCATATCTAATCTTGTTAAAGACCGTTGTAAAAAATATCATTTTACTTTATCATATGCCTTCTCAAATCAATTTTTAAAAGTACACCATCCATTTTCTTCAAATGCGTCTCATGAATGGTTTTGTGAAGTATTACCACCCCATCAAGGTTGTTTCTCCCCCTTACAAAGGCAGATTGAGTTGGATGAATGACTTTATGAGCAATTGTCAAAACACGATTCATACCCACTTTGGTAAAAAAAAAATTGGAGCTCACATTTAATAGGTAAATAGTCTATATTGTTCGATTCTACTGGCACCTTCTTTTTTAGGGAGAAGATTAATCACTCTAAAGTTCAATCGAAACAATTGAAGGTCACCACCTTGAAGTTGATAGAACATTACCATTAAGTCACCCTTAATGATGTTCCAAATTTCTTTATTGAACTCAGCTGGAAACCCATCCGGTACTAGAGCTTTATTATGCTCCATTTGAGAAATATTCTAGAACACCTTGATGACGTGAAAACACACGCTCGTTGGGAGACCCCAAGTGTAAGGTATTAAGAGTACAACAGCAAGATTTCCCTCAGAAAGAAACCAAGATTTAATCGGACCAGTAGGAGAAAGAAATCACTTCTGAAGGTTGTTTGCAACTGATGTTGGCAGGGCGCACTACCAGGCTCAGCAGCAACGTGGAATCTGCACACAACACAACCAAGATATTTTTGCCCAACAGAACAGTGAGGTTGTCAATCTCACTGGTCTTGCTGAAAAGAAAGGATTAGACGTATAGTGTGGAAAATGGTGTTTGTTTGCAGTGAATGAAATGAGAACAGTGTTTGCAGTAGATTGTATTATCAGTGTAAAATAATGGACCGGGGTCCATAGTTCACTGGTGGTGTCTCCCCATAAAAGATAAATAACATGCTAGGTAGACAAATTACAGTTGGGCAATTGACACAAATAGAGGCTGCACCGTAGTGCATATACATGACATGATGATTGCTATGAGATTTATTTGGGCATTACAAGATGATACATAGACCGTAATCGAACTGCATCTATGACTAATAATCCACCCTCAGGACGTCATTCGAGAAAACTTTGGGTATTAAGTTGCAAGCAACAAATTATTGCATTAAGTAAAGTGTGTAATGTAAACAATAGAATGATTCTTAGACAAAGCATTGATGTTTTATCCCTAGTGGCAACAGCACATCCACAATCTTAGAAGGTATTGTCACTCTCCCAGATTACTGGAGGCATGAATCCACTATCTAGCATAAATACCCCCTCTTAGAGTTACAAGAATCAACTTGGCCAAAGCATCTACTAGTAACGGAGAGCATGCAAGATCATAAATAACTTATAAATGATAGATTTATAATCAACTTGACATAGTATTCAATATTCATCGAATCCCAGCAAACACAACATGTAGCTTTACAAATAGATGATCTTGATCATGTTTGGCAGCTCACAAGATCTTAACATGTTGACATAAAGAGGAGAAGACAACCATCTAGCTACTGCTATGGACCCGTAGTCCAAGGACGAACTACGCACGCATCACTCCAGAGGCAGACATGGTGGTGAAGAGCCCTCCGGGGATGATTTCCCCTCCCGGTAGGGTGCCGGGGAGAGTTTCAGAACCCTCCCGAATTAGGGTTGACGATGGCGACGCCTACGGAACTTTTCGTGGATAGAGACTCGGGTGTTTAGGGTTTTCCCGAGGAAGACTATTTATAGGCGAAGGGAGATGTCGGTGGGTGGCCAGCGGGCCCACACCACGTGGTGGCGCGACCAAGGGGGGCCACGCCGCCATATGGTGTGACTGCCCCTCCGGGTCTCCTCCGGACTCCGTGTACGTGACAGAAAAATAGGACCCTCGGATTTTGTTTCGTCCAATTTCGAGAATATTTCTAGAATAACTTTTCTAAAACTAAAAGCACCAGAAAACACGAACTGCCACTGTGGCATCTTGTCAATAGGTTAGTCCTAGGAAATCCATAAAAATTTTATAAAGTGTATAGAAAACATGTAGCAACTGGCATAATAACAACATGGAACATCAAAAGTTTTCACACTTCCTCTTCATTGAAGTCGGCTGTTACGATGTTGTTCTCTTGAGATGAGATTTGTGACATGTCTTCAGTACATAATTCAATAATGGGAAATGAATTATGCACCGGTGGCCCAAAAAGCTTTTATAATATTCGGAGATGAACACTTTCTAATTATTTTCTCGTACAATTGTCCTTTCATCTTGCTCTCACTGAAATATTCGTTTCTTACGATGTTTTCCATTTGCAATCAGATGGAAATATCTTGTATTATTTCCTCCTTCTTGGACATGTTTAATTTTTGCTCGCTGAGCTCACTTTAATTCCTCCTCACTCCGAAGTCTATCCAGATACTGATTCGCTTGTCTCTTCACAATCCTCTCATCCACCGAGAGAGGTACATTTTCTGCTTTAAGATCAAGCTCATCAATTAAGAGCATAAGTGTATCCTTTAATTTTTTATATTCTCGACTCATATTTTTCACCCAACCTCTAAGAGTTTGTCTTAGATGTCGAATTTTATTTTTCCAAGTTTCCAAAGGAGTAGCTCCACTCATTGTGGACATCCACTCCTTACAAATCATCTCATAAAAACTTTCTTGCCGCAACCGAGACAATTCAAACGAGTACTTGGCCAAATTTCCCAGGTGGGCCTGGTCACCCGAGTGAATAAGGTGAGGCATGTGGTTTGATCTTGTGCGTGTCAGACCTTGCACTGTGACTAATGGAAATTTTTGCTCCTAGTTGTCACATCCCAATTTTGGAATACCTGTTAACACAGTTGTTTTGCTAATTGCTTGACTAATAAACCTTGGTCGTGTTTGTTTGTGTTTGTTTAAGTGCAACTAAACAAACTTAAAAAGGATAGCAAAGCAGTAAACTAAAAATATTCAACATATTGTTCCAATGACCTTGGCAATATTTTCTAAAGTAAATATTGATCAAAGAGTTTTCCAAAAACATCTTATGAATCCAATACTGGTTGAATATTATTCCAAGTTCTAAATTAAGAAAGAGGAAACACTTAATAAAATTTTCCTAAAAGATTATCAGAAAAAGAGGCATTCTTAAATGCTTCACCAAAATCTTATCAAATGTTTTTCCAACCTTGCAAGCTTAAAAACAAAGGTATTGGAGAGCATTGACTTGCTATCTCTAGTCACATAAATATTTTGGCAAAGCATTGTTAAAGAAAAGCCAAGTGCTTTATTAAATAGAAATTCCAATATTTCCAGAAACAGAAAACTAAAACAAGTTACTATTGGAAACTTTCTTAAAATGGTTTGATATTCATACCATTGCTTCCTTATATCAAATAAGGAACACTCACAAGAGGAGACCAAAAATTGAATCCATTAAAGCCCTGAAAACATGAATTTTCTCCACAGCAACATTTGGGATTTTGAACAAGTTTGTTCTACAAACTTTTTCCAAATTCCATGAAATAAATACCACATGCTCTATATCATAAATAAGGGTGAAAACCAAAAGGGCACAAGTTTTTGAATAATTTAAGTTGCCAAAAACCCCTGTTTTCTTGACAGCACCTTTTAGAAATTTGAACAAGTTTGTTCTATGAAGTAACTCAAAATGACTTGAATTTTCTACCACATAAGGAACACATCAAATAACGAATGTGTGCCAAAAATTATCATTTTTGGAAGCTCCTAAGTATGTTAATAAATTCAATGTCCATTTATGTAAGAATTTGAATTTGAACAACTTTGAATTATAAAGTTTATCCAATGGAGCCAATTTTCACATATGTTTTGTATCTTAACCAATAAGAATTTTTGGCAAAAGGATTTCAAATTTTGACTTTGTTTGCTTAGGGAAAACAGCATTTTTCAGAGATGACAGGGACCTAGTTGTAAATACCCAGGGACCAAAGTGAAATCCGAGTCACCTTCTCCTACCTCTAGCCATGCTGTAGATACAGAGGGCCTAGGCCATTGCTTCGATGAGAAGGAATTGAGGAGGATAAAGAGGCCCCCCATGTGCACTGGTCGGCCACATGCCCCCTCTCTCTCTTCCCCCTCGAGCACTCCCTCTCTCTCTCTAATTTTTCGCAACCCGAAACCCTAGCTCGAGCTCCACGTCGATTCGGCCAAATGGGTGCACGCCGCCGGCAGCCGTTGAGCTCTAACTCTTCGCCTTGCCGTGGTAGACCTCCCTGCAGGAGGAATCGAGGTGGGACGGCTCGAGGAGGCCGCGCCGTCCGCTTTCCTCTCCGAGCCCGGCGGAGCTCCGGCGAGCCATTCCCGCCGCGTCGCTCTTCCTCCGCCCTCTCAGAGTCCTCCAGCGCGTCTAGGGTAAGAAGGTGAACCTCCCCGTCGCTTTTTCCCCCTCCCCCTCGTTCGGAATCGCCGCCGAGCCGCGCCGTAGTCATTTTCCATCCGCCGCACGCCGCCGTCGCCGGCCGCTCCCGGGAAGCGGCGCTACCTCCTTTTGGTTCCCCTCGTCGAGAGAAGCGTGTAGGTATTTTTATTTTGATTTTTGGTGGCCGGATTCGCTATGTACGAGTTCGCCGGAGTTGTCTCCCGCCGGCGAGTGACATCACGGCGAGGTCACGCTCGCGTCAGCGCCTTGACCGCGCGCTGGTACTAGTCAAACTGGCCCGTGGGGCCCGGCCTTGCCGCGTGGCTGCCCGCGTGGCCGGCAGGCCCACGAGTCAGCGACTCGGGCTAGCTTCCCCCACGGTAGCAGTTGGATCTGGCCGGCCCAGATCCAGATCTGGCCCATAGGAGTCATTTTTCCTTTTACTTTTTTTACAGAAACTTGTATGTTTGCTTTAGGGCTTAAAAGGCAACCAATAGGATGATTTTGGCCAAACCAAAATTCACAGATGTAAAGCAACTAAATCTAAACCACCTCCAACTTGTAGATCTGCATTTGGATGAATAGATTTGAAATTAAAAATGATTTGGTAAGAGGTACCAGAAACACCAAAATGAGCACCATTTTTATTTTACAACTCAGAATGAAGTGAGGCAAATTGCATTGGAAAGCCCTTGAAATTTCCTAACATAAGCATTTAACCTTGCTTCCAAATTCCTAGTATTTTTGAAATGGCATGAAATTTGGTAAAACACCAGAGAGCACTTTGGTGATTTTTATAAAATTATTAAAAATGAATTTTTGATGCAAACTAAATTGGATGGTCTTGTATATGTTTAGGACTATCCAAACCTAGAAGGGTTTAATTTTTAGAGCATCCTAGAAAATTTTGTGGACAGATCCTTGTTTTGCATATTTCTGCCATTTTTGCATTTTAGTTAATTAATTTGTGTGATGATATTTTTGTGTTGCAATATTGTTTTCTAGCATGTATAAGTTGTGTGAACTTGTTTTCTAAGTGTTACTTAGCTATTTTATCATGTTAGGTTGTGAGGACTTGTGTTGAGAAGAAATAGGATTTTTATTTATAGCATATGTTTTATCTCTAGTTTATTACTTGCATATAATTTTTGATTGATTAATTTGTGTGCAAGTGATTGAATTGTTGTGTTGAGATATTAGATTCAGTACCATGTTGGTACTTATATTTTTTTAGTATCACCTCTGCTAGGTTGCATTTGAGTTGGTAGAAAAGCATGAGTAGTTTTGTCATGACTATGAAAATGTTATGGAAAAATTCCCTCATGTGTGGAATTTTTGACATAAGCATTTGTGGTTTAGTAGCCACATATTTTTGTGTTGTATTCATAGGACCAGTAGCATTTTGATTAGGTTTTTATGAGTACTTGAACCCTAGATTTTCCACTTGTGTGAAAACAATAGCATGAGTATAATTACCTTGCTTATTTTAGCATCCTATTATTTTCTACTAGTATGGTTATTGCACTAGATGCTAGTTTAGCATTTTGTTAATTTTTAGCAAGTATGACCAGAGGATTTGTAACCTCTTAATGCCTTGTTATGCTAGTGGAACACCCACTGGTTTCATTGCATTTTTGGTGGAAACATTATTTCCCCCACACTAGATGTCTGTTCTTTTATATAGTTCTCTAACTGATGAGTGCCTAGTATTTTTGCTTTGGGAATTTTTTGTACTAAATGGAAATGTGTATGCTTCTGTTTGTAAGTGGTTTTAATCATGTGTTTCTTTCTAGGAAAAAATCCATTCTTGGAGTGTTGTTTGATTCCTCTAGTAATGCCCTTTTTATTTACTACTAGTATGTAGGAGTTGCCCTGCAAATGGATGCATTGTTTTGCTAAATGGGATATTTTTGTTATAGCAAGTATAGATATTTTTCACTACTGTTTTTGTGACATGGACCCTCTGGTTGTATTTCAATTACTTGATTGAAATTCATCCATTGATTCTTCATGTTTGAGTAGTACTAGTTTCCTTAGCAGTTTTTGTGTTGAATTAATTTTTCTGCCAACTTGTGTTTGGTGGATATTTGTGTATCCTTGCATGAGGACATGTTTTCATTCCCATTATGATAACATGGTTCCTTGTTTGCATTTTAGTACTTTATTTATTATGCTTGCTTGCATAGCAAATTTTTAGTAGAAACATGTCTATAAGGATTCCTCCTTTTTAGTCATTGTTTCTATTGTTCTCACTATGAGAAATTGTGTGTTTTGTGATGAGTCTATTACCTTGTTACACTTATGTAGGCTCACTGATTTGTAAAGGTAACTTTTGCAAATCATGTGCCTTATTTATTCTTGATGTCAATTTAGACTTAATAGATTGGCTATCTTGTCCCTTTGGTGGTGTGGTTGGTAGACACATTGCCATAATTATTTTTGTGCATGTTTTATATACTTTTAGTAGTCTCACCCTTGTGAAACTAAGTATATTTTGGGTTTATTAATATCTTGGTATGAGAGTGGCACACCCACTGAATCCAGGATATTAAGGTTGTGAGTTATTTTCCTCCAACCTTAAGTTGTCTTATTAAATGGCATTTCTGCCAAGTAGGTTTGTTTGATTGTTTGTCTCCATTAATAATTGTGTGATTGGTTATTATTAGATTTCCTTGCTGTATGTATGGTTATGCATGATTGCTTGCCTTGATTGGTTCTGAATGTGTGTCCTTTATTTCTTTTACGGCGTTAGAAAAACGAAGAGGAAGGAAGCGTCGTGAAGCTCTGTTTCAAGTTCCAGTCACTCCAAAACCAGGGACACAAGGAGATACCAGGCAAGCCATCCTGATGCTTGCTGATACAATACTTATCATTATCTATCATGCATGTTTTACCTCTGAAGTTTTACCAAAACTTGATTATCAAAACTATTTTTGATGTGGAATTTACTACTGTACTATATTATAGGTTACTATCATGCCAATAGTTAAACTTGGTAATACCAAGCCCATAAGCCACCATATGGTATTTATTACCATCAAATATACTAGTCCCTAAGTGGACACCCTAAAATTGTGATTCTACAAAACAAAGGCTTTACGGAAAACCCGGAGAAAAGGCGGATCCTTGTTCTCCGGAGGAATGTGGAAGTGGTCATTTTTGAGAAAGTGGTGTTTTCAAAAATGACACATAACCTAGTCTTCGCCGGACAACCTTTACCGTACTGCCACCCTACCCCAACATGGGCAAGGGGCTTAACTTGAAGTTTGTTCTTATTAGTGTGTGCTATCTCAATGTGCTATAGGGGATGCGATCCTCTGAACCGAATGTCGTGGAGACATATAAAGTGTGGGATTAATTTTCCCTCCGGATGCATCAGTTGAGGCATCCTGGCTTGGCGGGGATTAGCTCGGTGCCGGGGATGTGGTAAAACTCAACTGAGAGATAGGCATATTCTAGCTTGAACATAGTGGATGGTTATGATCAGATACCTGATGTTTACATACTGTTGTTACAGTCCGTGATTGTTCACGGGAGGTGTACTGGATCTGGTGGATGTGTACACCTCTGCAGAGTATAACTTTTTCGAAGAAGCCGCGTCCTCGGATATGGACATTTGAATGGCCATGTAGCTAGCATTGTGTCAATGTTTTCAAAAAGGAAGTTTTTGAAAAGGGAATTTTGGAAAGGAAGTGTTGAACTTGTGAAGTTCGGAAAGGAATGGAATCTTATACCGTGGAGGTATCGTCGATGATGAAAAGCCAGATGATGTTATACAAAACAAAATGTTTTGCAAACAAAACCTTTTCTACTCTAAGCAAGAATTCTGGAAACTGATTCCAGGAAGTTTTGCAAAGAGAAAATATTCTTTAACAAAACCTTATGAAACATCTTGTACATGTGATATCTACAAGAGAAATAAAACCATATTATTTTCTTCTGAAGTATCTTCTTCAACGAAGATACAGATTAACCTGACTGCAACTATGGTGTCATAATATATGAACACCATTGGTAGTGAACCCTATTTATAGCCTACCTATTCCACCATATAAGCATATTTGCATGTTGGTAAGTGACATGATGGATGTCTTGCTGAGTACATTCAAATGTACTCATTATGGTTTCGCCCCTGGTATCTACTTATCAGATTTGGAGAAGGAGCCTCCAAAGGATATCTATGAAGAGAAGTACGGAGTTGACGGCTTTGCGAACTAGGATTGTCTCCGGGTCAGCAGCTTGTAGGTTAAGGCGTGACTTGGGCTCAACTACGTTGTGTTTTAATTGTCTTCCGCTGTGATGGTTAAGTTGCCTGCCTTTGTGGCAGTTGCGTTAAACTTGATCATGTGTTCTTTGAGTCAAGTAACATTTAGGTACTGTTATTTTGATGCTTGTACCTATGTTAGCTTGCATGTCTTTTAATAGTAAAGCATATGTAAGCATTACTATCAGTATGCACTAGTATTGCTTCACTAGATTAAATAGCCTTATATTTTTATCTTGTATGCAAAGTTTTTCATGAGTAACCAGAGGCTTAGTACCTATTTTTTACTTGGTATTAGTGGGCCATAGCCCACTGGTCCCATTGTATTTTGGCTTGAGGATGAAAATCCCCAACCACACACAGGTGTGAAAATAGCATGTTTCACTATGTGATTGATTTCTATTTTCCACCATGGAAAGTATAATTGTTTCTTTTCACTTATGCAAGTGAGAAGTTTATTTCTTATTAGTAAATACTAATATGTTTAGGTGTGATCCTTTTGTTAGCATAATATTCCTTAGGGGTATCATGTTAAGAAATGTTTCACTATCGTGTGCTAAAATTAAATTGTTCACAAAATAAAATAAATTCCTCTTGATTGGTAGATTGTTTGTGAATAATTTTAAATTGAGTGTATGGATTTTTGAAAAGGTTTAGATAACTTTTCATTAATTTCATAGCTACTGGTTGTGTGAGTTATACCTTGCTTGTTTGCTAGTAATTGTTTAAGAAAAACAGAAATTGCTAGAAGAAATTTATGCATGTTTAATAGTTGTATCATGGGATTGTTTTGATGTTTGTGCTTACTAGCATGAGTAAGTTTTGTGTACTGTTATTAGGTACACTTATATTCATGACTTGCTTGTTTAAGTTTAAACATCATGGTAATCATTGTTTGCTTCTCTAGAGTGAAACCAGTCTCACCACTAGAAGATGGTGAATTTTTCTCTAGTATTACCCTCTTTTATTTTATGGGTATATGTGTTGTTATAGCATGTTTAGGAAGTTATCACTTCTGTTATCATGCCATGAATTATTTAGATGCATGTTCTATGGTTATAGGATATGATTATCTCTCATAGCATGCTGGTGTAGATTTTTCATACTAGTGTGTTATTTGTGCAGTCCTGTTTTTTTTCTATGCCTGTGTAATAGAAGTTTTATCTTGTATAAAGATGGTGTTTTAGAGTATCTTTATTATTGAATTCATTAGTTTTTAGCTACTGGTTGTTTGCTAATGGTTCATGATTGATGGATTCCAAAACCTCTAATAAACAATAACCTAGTGAATAAATAGTCTATTCATCTGTGGTGTTGTTTGCTTGCTTATTGGATTTTATTTAAATGTTTTACCTTAGCATGAGTTTATACTTGTGTTATGATTGTGCTTAAGAGTATCTTATGAAACTAAAACATCCAACTAAAATCATGAACGTATTAAGTGATAGTTGCTGGTGGTGAGTAATATCCACTGTCGTGGCTATTGTTCTGTCTGTTTGTTTTACCTTAGCAACCTAACCTTTGCACCCACAAGCTATATTTTTAGCTTTTTATATACCTTGTTATGAGAGTGGTACACCACTCCATATGTGGTATGTAAGATGTGGTATATAGCTAGGAACTCTTGAAATAATTGACGGTACATTTTCAGGTAATTCTGCACTAACCTTAATTTTTGTTCAAACTAGGAAACAAAAGTTTTGGACCTAAAACAAGTACTGGTGTACTTATTTTGAGAATGAATTCACTAATTTAGGGATGTACCCCACCTCCCAAGAAAAGTCAAAGGGGGGAAGCACCTGCACTCCAACACTAACATTGTGTTTGTTGGCCCTCCCTTAGTCCTCGCTTGTGAATCTCGTTGAAGAGATTCTTTTTAAGGGGGGAAGACCTGTCACATCCCAATTTTGGAATACCTGTTAACACAGTTGTTTTGCTAATTGCTTGACTAATAAACCTTGGTCGTGTTTGTTTGTGTTTGTTTAAGTGCAACTAAACAAACTTAAAAAGGATAGCAAAGCAGTAAACTAAAAATATTCAACATATTGTTCCAATGACCTTGGCAATATTTTCTAAAGTAAATATTGATCAAAGAGTTTTCCAAAAACATCTTATGAATCCAATACTGGTTGAATATTATTCCAAGTTCTAAATTAAGAAAGAGGAAACACTTAATAAAATTTTCCTAAAAGATTATCAGAAAAAGAGGCATTCTTAAATGCTTCACCAAAATCTTATCAAATGTTTTTCCAACCTTGCAAGCTTAAAAACAAAGGTATTGGAGAGCATTGACTTGCTATCTCTAGTCACATAAATATTTTGGCAAAGCATTGTTAAAGAAAAGCCAAGTGCTTTATTAAATAGAAATTCCAATATTTCCAGAAACAGAAAACTAAAACAAGTTACTATTGGAAACTTTCTTAAAATGGTTTGAAATTCATACCATTGCTTCCTTATATCAAATAAGGAACACTCACAAGAGGAGACCAAAAATTGAATCCATTAAAGCCCTGAAAACATGAATTTTCTCCACAGCAACATTTGGGATTTTGAACAGGTTTGTTCTACAAACTTTTTCCAAATGCCATGAAATAAATACCACATGCTCTATATCATAAATAAGGGTGAAAACCAAAAGGGCACAAGTTTTTGAATAATTTAAGTTGCCAAAAACCCCTGTTTTCTTGACAGCACCTTTTAGAAATTTGAACAAGTTTGTTCTATGAAGTAACTCAAAATGACTTGAATTTTCTACCACATGAGGAACACATCAAATAAGGAATGTGTGCCAAAAATTATCATTTTTGGAAGCTCCTAAGTATGTTAATAAATTCAATGTCCATTTATGTAAGAATTTGAATTTGAACAACTTTGAATTATAAAGTTTATCCAATGGAGCCAATTTTCACATATGTTGTGTATCTTAACCAATAAGAATTTTGGGCAAAAGTATTTCAAATTTTGACTTTGTTTGCTTAGGGAAAACAACATTTTTCAGAGATGACAGGGACCTAGTTGTAAATACCCAGGGACCAAAGTGAAATCCGAGTCACCTTCTCCTACCTCTAGCCATGCTGTAGATACAGAGGGCCTAGGCCATTGCTTCGATGAGAAGGAATTGAGGAGGATAAAGAGGCCCACCATGTGCACTGGTCGGCCACATGCCCCCTCTCTCTCTTCCCCCTCGAGCACTCCCTCTCTCTCTCTAATTTTTCGCAACCCGAAACCCTAGCTCGAGCTCCACGTCGATTCGGCCAAATGGGTGCACGCCGCCGGCAGCCGTTGAGCTCTAACTCTTCGCCTTGCCGTGGTAGACCTCCCTGCAGGAGGAATCGAGGTGGGACGGCTCGAGGAGGCCGCGCCGTCCGCTTTCCTCTCCGAGCCCGGCGGAGCTCCGGCGAGCCATTCCCGCCGCGTCGCTCTTCCTCCGCCCTCTCAGAGTCCTCCAGCGCGTCTAGGGTAATAAGGTGAACCTCCCCGTCGCTTTTTCCCCCTCCCCCTCGTTCGGAATCGCCGCCGAGACGCGCCGTAGTCATTTTCCATCCGCCGCACGCCGCCGTCGCCGGCCGCTTTCCGGCCGCTCCCGGGAAGCGGCGCTACCTCCTTTTGGTTCCCCTCGTCGAGAGAAGCGTGTAGGTATTTTTATTTTGATTTTTGGTGGCCGGATTCGCTATGTACGAGTTCGCCGGAGTTGTCTCCCGCCGGCGAGTGACATCACGGCGAGGTCACGCTCGCGTCAGCGCCTTGACCGCGCGCTGGTACTAGTCAAACTGGCCCGTGGGGCCCGGCCTTGCCGCGTGGCTGCCCGCGTGGCCGGCAGGCCCACGAGTCAGCGACTCAGGCTAGCTTCCCCCGCGGTAGCAGTTGGATCTGGCCGGCCCAGATCCAGATCTGGCCCATAGGAGTCATTTTTCCTTTTACTTTTTTTACAGAAACTTGTATGTTTGCTTTAGGGCTTAAAAGGCAACCAATAGGATGATTTTGGCCAAACCAAAATTCACAGATGTAAAGCAACTAAATCTAAACCACCTCCAACTTGTAGATCTGCATTTGGATGAATAGATTTGAAATGAAAAATGATTTGGTAACAGGTACCAGAAACACTAAAATGAGCACCATTTTTATTTTACAACTCAGAATGAAGTGAGGCAAATTGCATTGGAAAGCCCTTGAAATTTCCTAACAGAAGCATTTAACCTTGCTTCCAAATTCCTAGTATTTGTGAAATGGCATGAAATTTGGTAAAACACCAGAGAGCACTTTGGTGATTTTTATAAAATTATTAAAAATGAATTTTTGATGCAAACTAAATTGGATGGTCTTGTATATGTTTAGGACTATCCAAACCTAGAAGGGTTTAATTTTTAGAGCATCCTAGAAAATTTTGTGGACAGATCCTTGTTTTGCATATTTCTGCCATTTTTGCATTTTAGTTAATTAATTTGTGTGATGATATTTTTGTGTTGCAATATTGTTTTCTAGCATGTATAAGTTGTGTGAACTTGTTTTCTAAGTGTTACTTAGCTATTTTATCATGTTAGGTTGTGAGGACTTGTGTTGAGAAGAAATAGGATTTTTATTTATAGCATATGTTTTATCTCTAGTTTATTACTTGCATATAATTTTTGATTGATTAATTTGTGTGCAAGTGATTGAATTGTTGTGTTGAGATATTAGATTCAGTACCATGTTGGTACTTATATTTTGTTAGTATCACCTCTGCTAGGTTGCATTTGAGTTGGTAGAAAAGCATGAGTAGTTTTGTCATGACTATGAAAATGTTATGGAAAAATTCCCTCATGTGTGGAATTTTTGACATAAGCATTTGTGGTTTAGTAGCCACATATTTTTGTGTTGTATTCATAGGACCAGTAGCATTTTGATTAGGTTTTTATGAGTACTTGAACCCTAGATTTTCCACTTGTGTGAAAACAATAGCATGAGTATAATTACCTTGCTTATTTTAGCATCCTATTATTTTCTACTAGTATGGTTATTGCACTAGATGCTAGTTTAGCATTTTGTTAATTTTTAGCAAGTATGACCAGAGGATTTGTAACCTCTTAATGCCTTGTTATGCTAGTGGAACACCCACTGGTTTCATTGCATTTTTGGTGGAAACATTATTTCCCCCACACTAGATGTCTGTTCTTTTATATAGTTCTCTAACTGATGAGTGCCTAGTATTTTTGCTTTGGGAATTTTTTGTACTAAATGGAAATGTGTATGCTTCTGTTTGTAAGTGGTTTTAATCATGTGTTTCTTTCTAGTAAAAAATCCATTCTTGGAGTGTTGTTTGATTCCTCTAGTAATGCCCTTTTTATTTACTACTAGTATGTAGGAGTTGCCCTGCAAATGGATGCATTGTTTTGCTAAATGGTATATTTTTGTTATAGCAAGTATAGATATTTTTCACTACTGTTTTTGTGACATGGACCCTCTGGTTGTATTTCAATTACTTGATTGAAATTCATCCATTGATTCTTCATGTTTGAGTAGTACTAGTTTCCTTAGCAGTTTTTGTGTTGAATTAATTTTTCTGCCAACTTGTGTTTGGTGGATATTTGTGTATCCTTGCATGAGGACATGTTTTCATTCCCATTATGATAACATGGTTCCTTGTTTGCATTTTAGTACTTTATTTATTATGCTTGCTTGCATAGCAAATTTTTAGTAGAAACATGTCTATAAGGATTCCTCCTTTTTAGTCATTGTTTCTATTGTTCTCACTATGAGAAATTGTGTGTTTTGTGATGAGTCTATTACCTTGTTACACTTATGTAGGCTCACTGATTTGTAAAGGTAACTTTTGCAAATCATGTGCCTTATTTATTCTTGATGTCAATTTAGACTTAATAGATTGGCTATCTTGTCCCTTTGGTGGTGTGGTTGATAGACACATTGCCATAATTATTTTTGTGCATGTTTTATATACTTTTAGTAGTCTCACCCTTGTGAAACTAAGTATATTTTGGGTTTATTAATATCTTGGTATGAGAGTGGCACACCCACTGAATCCAGGATATTAAGGTTGTGAGTTATTTTCCTCCAACCTTAAGTTGTCTTATTAAATGGCATTTCTGCCAAGTAGGTTTGTTTGATTGTTTGTCTCCATTAATAATTGTGTGATTGGTTATTATTAGATTTCCTTGCTGTATGTATGGTTATGCATGATTGCTTGCCTTGATTGGTTCTGAATGTGTGTCCTTTATTTCTTTTACGGCGTTAGAAAAACGAAGAGGAAGGAAGCGTCGTGAAGCTCTGTTTCAAGTTCCAGTCACTCCAAAACCAGGGACACAAGGAGATACCAGGCAAGCCATCCTGATGCTTGCTGATACAATACTTATCATTATCTATCATGCATGTTTTACCTCTGAAGTTTTACCAAAACTTGATTATCAAAACTATTTTTGATGTGGAATTTACTACTGTACTATATTATAGGTTACTATGATGCCAATAGTTAAACTTGGTAATACCAAGCCCATAAGCCACCATATGGTATTTATTACCATCAAATATACTAGTCCCTAAGTGGACACCCTAAAATTGTGATTCTACAAAACAAAGGCTTTACGGAAAACCCGGAGAAAAGGCGGATCCTTGTTCTCCGGAGGAATGTGGAAGTGGTCATTTTTGAGAAAGTGGTGTTTTCAAAAATGACACATAACCTAGTCTTCGCCGGACAACCTTTACCGTACTGCCACCCTACCCCAACATGGGCAAGGGGCTTAACTTGAAGTTTGTTCTTATTAGTGTGTGCTATCTCAATGTGCTATAGGGGATGCGATCCTCTGAACCGAATGTCGTGGAGACATATAAAGTGTGGGATTAATTTTCCCTCCGGATGCATCAGTTGAGGCATCCTGGCTTGGCGGGGATTAGCTCGGTGCCGGGGATGTGGTAAAACTCAACTGAGAGATAGGCATATTCTAGCTTGAACATAGTGGATGGTTATGATCAGATACCTGATGTTTACATACTGTTGTTACAGTCCGTGATTGTTCACGGGAGGTGTACTGGATCTGGTGGATGTGTACACCTCTGCAGAGTATAACTTTTTCGAAGAAGCCGCGTCCTCGGATATGGACAGTTGAATGGCCATGTAGCTAGCATTGTGTCAATGTTTTCAAAAAGGAAGTTTTTGAAAAGGGAATTTTGGAAAGGAAGTGTTGAACTTGTGAAGTTCGGAAAGGAATGGAATCTTATACCGTGGAGGTATCGTCGATGATGAAAAGCCAGATGATGTTATACAAAACAAAATGTTTTGCAAACAAAACCTTTTCTACTCTAAGCAAGAATTCTGGAAACTGATTCCAGGAAGTTTTGCAAAGAGAAAATATTCTTTAACAAAACCTTATGAAACCTCTTGTACATGTGATATCTACAAGAGAAATAAAACCATATTATTTTCTTCTGAAGTATCTTCTTCAACGAAGATACAGATTAACCTGACTGCAACTATGGTGTCATCATATATGAACACCATTGGTAGTGAACCCTATTTATAGCCTACCTATTCCACCATATAAGCATATTTGCATGTTGGTAAGTGACATGATGGATGTCTTGCTGAGTACATTCAAATGTACTCATTATGGTTTCGCCCCTGGTATCTACTTATCAGATTTGGAGAAGGAGCCTCCAAAGGATATCTATGAAGAGAAGTACGGAGTTGACGGCTTTGCGAACTAGGATTGTCTCCGGGTCAGCAGCCTGTAGGTTAAGGCGTGACTTGGGCTCAACTACGTTGTGTTTTAATTGTCTTCCGCTGTGATGGTTAAGTTGCCTGCCTTTGTGGCAGTTGCGTTAAACTTGATCATGTGATCTTTTATGTAATACCTTTATGTATTCGTGTAATGGATGATGTATTTCTGTGTGCCAACTGTGTATGTTGTTCACGACTGATCTTTCTGGGATCGTGAATGTATGCATACAGAGGGTTTTCAGACTGCCGGTCTGGGGTCCTTACACTAGTCAATGCTTGAAAGGAAATGATCTAACTTTTCATAAGTTGGAATATCTCTTCTACTTGCCCATGTGTATTGTCGTCCTGAAAGTTCAGGTTCTTTCAGGTCGAGACTTTCAATAATAACGTTGCAATTAAACGGCCACCTTGCATTAAAGTTTTCATTATTTTTCTCTTCTTGTCTCCTAATGATATTAAAATCTCTTCCTACCAACAAAGGGAGTTTTTCGTTTTCGAAAATACGAACGAGCTCAATGATGGTGCAGGTCTTGCACTCATTGGGAACCCGAAGAGGAAGGTATTAAGAGCACAACAACAAACTTCCCTTAGAAAGAAACCAAGGTTGAATCGACCAGTAGGAGAAAGAAATCACTGTCGAAGGTTGTTGTCAGCTGATGTTGGCAGTGCGCACAACCGGTTCAGCAGCAACATGGAATCTACACAACACAATCAATTCACTTTGCCCCAACAAAGGGGCAAAACGTAGGGTAAAACATATTGTGTGGAAAACAGTACTTGTTTGCAGTAGATGAAAAGAGAACAGTTATGACAGTAGGAAAACAGTAGTAACAGTATGAAAATAGTGATTGAAGTGGTTGTATTATTAATGTAAGAAAATGGACCGGGGTCCATAGTTCAGTAGTGTTGTCTCTCCAAAACAGATAGATAGCATGTTGGGTAAACAAATTACAGCTGGGCAATTGACATATATAAAGGCTGCACCGTTGTGCATATGCATGACATGGTGATTACTATGTGATTATTGCGGACATTACAAGAAGATTCATAGACCGTTATCCATCTACATATATGACTAATAATCCACCCTCACAGTGTCATCCGAGCAAACCTTGGGTATTAAGTTGCAAGCAACAGATAATCGCATTAAGCAAAGTGTGTAATGTAAACAATGTAAATATTGTTGTTTTCTCCCTAATGGCAACAACACATCCCCCACCCGTTACGTTTCCATCACTCGAGCATGAGTAAAAGGGAGGCATGAACCCACTATCGAGCATTAATACTCCCTCTTGGAGTTACAAGCATCTACTTGGCCAGAGAAACTACTAGTAACGGAGAGCATGCAAGATCATAAATAACATGAATATGAATAAAACATATTAGTTTGATAATCATTGGACATAGCATTCAATATTCATCGGATCCCAGCAAACACAACATGTAGCATTACAATAAGACGATCTTGATCATGTTAGGCAGCCCACAAGATCTAAACATGAGGCATAAAGAGGAGATAACAACCATATATGCTATGGAACCGTAGTCCAAGGATGAACAACTCACGCATCGTTCTGAAGGCGGGCATGGTGGTGTAGAGTCCTCCGGTGATGAATTCCCCTCCCGGCAGGGTGCTAGGGAGAGCTCCAGAACCCTCCCGAACTAAGGTTGACGATGACATTGGCTGTGGATGTTTTTCGTGGAAAAGGCTCTGATATCTAGGGTTAACCCGTGAAGAGGTATATATAGGCGAGAGGGCAACGTTGGTGGGAAACCAGGGGGGCCACACCACCCCTAGGCACGGCCAGAGGGGGGGCCACACTGCCCTATGGTGTGGGGCCTCTGTGCCCCCCTCTGTGTCCCCTACGAACTTTGTGTGCGTGACAAAATTCTAAGACTCTTGGCTTTTGAATTTCCAAATCCGAGAATATTTCCAGAACAACTTTTTCTGGAATAAAAAACAACAGAAAACCGGAATTGGCTCTGTGGCATCTTGTCCATAGGTTAGTCCCAGAAAATCGATAAAAATGGCATAAAGTGTATAGAAAACAGGAAACATATAGTATGAAAAAAACATGGAATATAAGAAATTATGGATACGTTTATGACGTATCAACAACCCTGTCGGATATATACTGAATAGGGGTATAGAAGATGGTAGACAAAGAGCCGGACTACCAGGGTGGCCTACATGGTAATGGGCTTAGGTCCATTGGGCGGCCCAGTAGTCCGACGCGCAGAAGCCGGATTCTAGAAGAACCCGGATCACGGCCCACGTGATCTGGCTTGGAGGAGAAGACGGATTCCTTGCTTTCCAAGTTACAAGTTAACGTAGGCTTCTAGGTTTCCTATTCTGTAAGCCCTAATCCGGCACTTATATAAAGCCGGACGGGAGATAGATTAAACAAGTTAAGTTAGACACAAGTTCAAGCTCTACGCAACTCGCCGAGAAGCTCATCCTCGCCGAGAAGCTAGATCTATACCCTCACATTGTAACCCTGATAAACGGGCTTTAGTCCCAATTAGTGAGAAGTGCAGGAGTAGGTACGCCGTACTGTCGCGACGTACCGAACCTGGGTAAAATCCCGTGTTCTGTGTTACTACGCTATCCCGTTACCCCACGTCTCTACCGTAGTCTCATGGCACCCCCGTCTATGAAAACTACTACGATGTCTCGACAGTTGGCGCCCACCGTGGGGCAAACGACGTCAGGCGTGAAATTCCGATCTGGGATACTCGGCGGAATTGGAAGATCGATCACTGTCGGAAGCCTGGAGTTCGACGACGATGTCGGGCGCTTCCTCGACAACGGATCCTACATACCGGCGCAAAACCACCTGGTAAGTGCCTGCGTGTTACCGATCGGATCTGCTAACATCTTTATCGGACTAACTGCAGAGGCAATGGGGTTTTGCGGTGGAAGCAAATTTATCCCACCCGCCCTATACCCAGTCGAAGACGACTATGATGCCGGATTCTGCTCAGATCACCGACAAAAAAGTGATACACACTTTATCGGCATGGTGCAATCCGAAATCGCTGAAAACACGGATGACGGAAATCCCGTGCAAGAGGCAGATAACAACCTACCCGTCATAGAGACGGAAGAAGAAACACCCGTCACAGAGGCGGAAGATCCGACATCCGTCAACAAGACGATGAACTCGGAAGCAGAGTCCGTGCTTGCCGCCATTGAGGCGAGGTTGGAGTCGGAAACCGGATCGGATAACTTCGACTCCGAAGACGAAGACGAGGATGCCTTCGTAAGAAAGGTTAAGTCCTTTCAAGAGGGATTCCATGAAGTTCTAATGGCAAAACCAGCTGATACAACGGGTGCCGACAGCCAGGAAAGCCCTAAAACCCCTCCGCCAGTGGAAGAGAGAGAAGACGGAGAAACGTCTCCGATATTCCCCAATGTTAAGGAGATGACAGAAGATGAGCCTGTCAAAAAACCTCCCTCTTCCAAGAAAAAGCACCGTGCTTCTAAAAAACTCCAATACAAACTCCGGAAGAAAAAATCAGCCGATCTCGCTGATGAAAACCTGGAAGTAGGAGACATTAGCGGCACAAAGCCAGCGGAAAAGAAATCTAAGGAAATCACTGCTCCGCCAATGACGGAACAGGAAGAGCAAGAGCTATTACAAACACCAGTGGGACCAGATGAACCCCCTGAGATGCTGGAAGCCAGGAGACAAGCTTTCCAACGGCAACAGCAACATCTGCTTAGATCTCGGCAACATCTCCAACAAACCCATAATGACATCAAAGTCATGAAGGAACAAATAGAGGAGTACGAGAGAAAGCATAGATCCGCGTTAAAACCTACTAGGTTACCCGGAATCGCAAAACCGGAAGAACTGCCGCCAAAAGAAAGGTTCTATAACCCATCTTGGCAAAAGCAGTTAAACGGCAAGGATGCCAAGGGCGAACCAATATACAAAACCGCAGCGGAAAACGCGGAAGCAGCGTTCGCCATCTGAAACAACGACCTGTACTCCAACGGGGAAAAACTCCAAGGGGTGTATGCTTTCCTAGGAAAAGCATTACAGCAGCAACAGCGAGGCCAAGAACGATCAGGGAGGCTGCACGATAATTCCGCCCTCTGCAAAACAGCTACTTGCGCCGCTGGAGCACCTGGACCGGAAGAACCCGGAGATTCAGATAAAAAAGAGGATCCGAGAAAAGACAGGAAAAACCCAGACAACCGGGACGCAACGTCTAGAATCGGACCTCATCTCCCGAAAGATGGATATAAACCACACGATCGGGAAGACAAGCACCGGAATGACGGCAAAATAATGCCACCTCCGAGAAACCCAGCTGAAAAAGCTGGAAGATATGATATACCTCACAGATGTGAAAGATCCCGGACACCTCCTAAGGATAAGGAAAGGCATAGAAGCAGAACTCCGCCTAAAGGACGTGAACACGGAAGGGATAGAGATAACCTCGGAAAAGCGCGTCCGCGCAACAATGGAAAAGAAAGGAGCAGATCCCCTTCTGTCCATTCAGCCGGGAGATATTCTGCACACATTGATAGAGCAGAAAAGGATGATCTATACTTTGGTACTAAGTGTTTTACTGACAGGATCCGAAGGATAACCCTGCATTCTGGCTTCGCAAAAGTTGGTCCAACCTACCAAAAATATACCGGCAGTACAAACCCGGATACCTGGCTCTCAGATTATTATACAGCCGTCCAAATCAACAATGGGACAGACCTGGAAGCTGTCAAGTTTCTTCCCCTAATGTTGCTAGACGGAGCCAGAGATTGGATTAATGGTTTACCATCAAGAACTGTCGACAGCTGGGATGATATGGCTAGAGTATTCACTCAGCATTTTCGGGGAACATACAAACGCCCAAATAGCATCAACCAGCTGAACCGTTGCACCCAATTTGAGGACGAACCATACGTGGATTTCATCTCCAGATGGACTGCAATGAAGAATAGTTGTTCTGGAGTAACCGACGTACAAGCAATGCATGCTTTCGTCAATGGCCTAAAACCCGGACTTGTACCGTTCATGGTTGGTTCTAAACAACACAAAGATCTCGGATCTATGCTTACAACCGCTAATGAGCATGCTGTAGCCGAAGATGATATCAGAGCAAGAGGAGGCAATATTGAGTCACTAATACTCGCCAAGAAAACCCCTCGTTCTGACAAAAAAGGAACTCCAGAGTCAAAGACAAAGCCCAAGGAGGTCAACATAGCCTTTGGAGGAGAAAAGGTGAATAAGTGGAAAGGCCGCAGTACAGATCCAATCAATTACACTCCCGAAGAATGGGAGAGAATTAAGTCGGAACCCTGCGTCCACCACTCGCAATTTGGGAAACCAACCCACACAAACGCGCAAATGCCGGCTAAACAAGCATATGAAAGGCAATGCAGGATCCGGAAATAAAGGGAAGGGTTCCAAAAGGAAACCTGCCAAACAAAAGCCAGAAGCTGAAAAAGAAGATAGTGAATCGGACACTGATGACAAAATCCAAGAACAACAGCGAAAGGGCGAACCCAAATTTCCGAGAGTTGACGGAGAAGCAATGTTAACTTTCTTAGCAACCCTGTCAGCAAAGGTGGCCAAAAGAACACTTCGAGAAATAAACGCGGTTGTTCCGGCAACCCCGAAATTCTTGAAGTACTCCAACACACCGATAATCTGGGATCAGTCTGATCATCCCGGAAATATCCCTGAACCCGGCACACAAGCTCTTGTTGTCAGCCCTATTGTTCAAAACACTAGGCTAAGAAGAGTGCTGATGGACGGAGGATCCAGCATTAATATAATGTACCTGGATACACTGAATCACTTGAAGATCTCCGAGTCCCAGCTCAACTACAGCAATATACGCTTCCATGGCATTGTTCCTGGCAGGCAAGCACGATCCCTAGGAGAAATTTCCCTAGATGTCACCTTCGGAGATAAAGATCACTTCCGGCAGGAAAAAGTATCCTTCGAAGTAGTGCCGTTCGAAAGCGTGTATCACGCAATACTCGGACGTCCAGCTTTCTCCAAATTCATGGCAAGATCCTGTTATATCTACAACAAGCTGAAAATGCCAGGACCCAAAGGAGGAGTAATCACCATAGCCGGTGATTTCAAGCTGGCAAATGAGTTGGAGAAAGAAAACGCTCTTTGCGCTCAGAGAGTTATAGCAAAGGAGGAACTGAAGGAATTAGCCAAGGAGGTATCGCCGAAAGAAATGCCGGCAGGAAAAGAAACCCGGAAGCCAACAGATAGTTTCAAGGCGTCCGAGAATACAAGACAGGTAATCCTAGATCCCAAAGATCCGACAAAATTTGTCGTCGTAGGGACTGAGATGACCGACAAATAGGAAGGCGAGCTCATCAAGTTCCTCCGTGAGAACTGGGATATTTTGCCTGGTGTCCAGCTGACATGCCAGGCGTACCCAGGGAACTTGCTGAGCACCAACTCAAGGTTATTCCCGGATCAAAACCCGTTAAACAAGGTCTCCGTCGTTTTGACGGAAGAAGACGGAAGGCTATTGGCAAGGAAATTATCCGGCTTTTAGCAGCGGATTTCATCAAGGAAGTAATCCATACTGATTGGTCCGCAAATCCGGTCCTAGTACCGAAGAAAGACACCACTGCTCTTAGAATGTGTATAGATTACACAGGATTGAACAAGTTGTGTCCGAAAGATAGGTTCGCGTTACCGCGAATCGATCAAATAATAGATGCCACTGCAGGCTCCGAGCTTTTATGCTTTTTGGATGCATACTCCGGGTACCACCAAATACGCATGAAAAAGGAAGATCAAATCAAGACTTCTTTTATAACCCCGTATGGGACGTACTATTACATAACCATGCCTTTTGGTCTGAAGAACGCAGGTGCAACCTACCAGCGTTGCATGCAACGCTGTTTGCATAGTCAAATTGGCAGAAAAGTTCATGTTTACGTGGACGATATTGCCGTCGTAACCAAGGAAAAAGATACACTCCTTGAGGATTTGCGAGAAACTTTCGAAAACTTACGCACTTACAAGATGAAGTTGAATCCATCTAAGTGCGTATTCGGGGTTCCCTCAGGAAAACTTCTGGGTTTCATTGTTTCCCACAGAGGAATAGAAGTTAACCCGGAAAAGATCAAGGCAATCTTGAACATCTCAAAACCTACATATGTAAAAGATGTCCAAAGATTGACGGGTTCCGCTGCAGCCGTCAGCAGATTTATCAGTCGGCTGGGGGCTAAAACCTTACCACTCTACAAGCTGCTGAAAAAATTCGACAAAGTCAAGTGGATTGCGGAAGCCTGGGAACGTCTAGAAAGTTATGTACCTTTCCGTACTTAGTTCAATTCTATGTAAACATCTTTTGAGATCATGAAATAAAGTTGTCGGAATGCTGTCATCCATATTCTTTATAAGTGTAAAGTGTTTCCGCCTCATCTATTTCCCAATGATCTTACAAATTGCTCAACGTTAACCCGAATTGTGCTTGCGTACTCGGTGTTACAAAACTGAATGATTTTTCGGCCTGTTAACGGCTAAGGGAAACTTGAATTGCCTGTGTGCCCAAGTTTCACCTAAAACTTTCCTTGATTTCTCTAAGTCTTATCTGATTGTGTGCGTGTTGGGTTACTGGAACTAGTTAGTAAAAATGCCTTTAGCATGGTCCATGTTTCCGAGTTTCAAAAACTGCTTGGTTCGTCCCCAGTTACTCGGCATGAAGATTCATATTGCTATTTGAGCCATTTCAAACACTAAGGACAGTTAAAACATACACACCAGAGAACTTAGAAGATAAAGGAATGATAAAACCCAAAAAACATGCAAAGAATTTCATAATTTAAACTGCAACAGACGGAAGTTTCATTCATACAAAAGAAGCATTACACTTTGGATTACATTAAAAGAACAGTAATGCTCCTATTGTCTATTTTTTCTATCCAGGTTCCAGGTAACCCTTCAAGCATCTGACTCCTCCTCGCTGCTTTCGTCTTCGGGGATTGGAGGGATCTCCGCTTCTGGATAGTTGACGGAGATATTTACCATGGAGGCAATCTGGGTGGCGTGGCCCTTGACTTCACCAAAGATGGTGTTTCGCTGCATATCCGTGTATCCTTGAGGGACACCGGACGCCACGCGCCAGGATTTAGCACTAGGGTAGTGCATGCGCATGAGGCCAAGAGCCATGCGCGCACCACCCCGTGCAGCGGAGCGAAGGAGAGATTCCTTAGACTCCGCCACCTCCATGATGGCACCCGGGAGTTTTTCAACTTCCGAGCACTCCCCAGATTTTTCGGGAAGAAACTTGTCTACCAGCTGCGTTGCAGCAGCCTTCATCAAAGTCCATGTCTCCCCGAAAGCTCGGATGCCTGCAACCCGAGTGCCATCTAGGGTATCTCCTGGTTTTTCCAATAACACACCCAAAAGGGTTAGACGGAAAAACAGAGAAAAGTAAAACATGGAAAGATGATAAATGAGTCAGAAATTTACCGATGAGCTTGTCGATCTCGGAAACTTCCTCCAGGCGAAGGTTTAGAGCGTCGGTCAAATCCTGAATGGTGGATTTGTCCTTCTCCGCCTGCTCGGAAGCCTTGGAATTAGAAACTCCAAGGGCCAGATTACTGGCTTCCAAGTCTTGTTGTGCTTTCACAAGGTTCTTGTGAAGCTCAACATTCTCCTTGCGGAGAATTTCGGCATTGCCAGAATCTTCTGCTGCTTGTTTAGCCTGAGCTAACGCAGCTGAAAAGCAAGGGAAAAATCCGAGTTAGCCAGCTCCTCGGAAAAAACTTAGGCAAATAATTGAATCGGAAATTTCAGAAGGAAAATGTTTACCTTGTGTTTCCGACAATGCGAGCTTAGCTGATTCCAGCTCTGCTTCCCTTTCTTCAAGAATAGAGAGAAGACTTCTAACTTCTTTATTCTTGATGGTAAGCTTCTTAAAAACTTCCCTGTTGATGGCTTCGGAGGTTTGCTGAAATATAGCAAGGAGAAGAATGAGTACAAAAAGCATCAAAGCAAAAAGCACGCATTTTAATTAATGCTTGGGGGCTAGAGTTATATACCTGGCTCATGCGCTGCAAACCTGCTAAGTTTTCTTTGAACTCTTTCGCGTATTCCGCGAAGAGATTCCCGGCTGCGTCCAAGCCGTCATTGATAGCTTTGAAATCTTTGTCAAAGGTGGGAATTTCCTCGTCGAAAGTCCGAGGTAATTTTCCCACCTCTGGAACCGCCCTTTCCCTCGTGTCCGTGTCGGGCACAATGGGCTGGCTGGGCTCTGGGGGCTTGGTGGTGGGGGTTGCAGTAGGCTCTTCCGCCATTGTGCTTGGCGTGTCCGGGGCGATGGCGGGAGAAGGTTGGCTGCCTCGGCTGGAAGAAACCTTGTGTTTCTTCAGCTTCTTCGGCTTCAGGGTGGAAGGTGGCAGGCTAAAAACATAAAAACCCGGAAAAGGTTAAAACACCGGAGATGGATGAAAAAAAAGTTCCCATAAAAGAAAAATCCAGAAGAAAATAACCTGGAAGTGACGACGGGGATTCCGTCAAGATCGATAATTTCTTCCGAGGAAGTTATTTTCTTGCGCTTGCGTCCACCTGTAGCGGCGGTGCGCAGCGCATCCAGCTCGGCCTCGGAGGCTAACTCCGAGTCTGGAAGATCCGCAAGCTGTCGGAAGAACCAATCAGAATTAGAAGGTAGATTATCCGAGAATTGTAACTGTACCCAAATGACTGAAAAATTACCTTGGGAACCGGATTTTCGGCCGTGTACATTGGCCGACTCTCTGTGTATTGGTCGCGCGATGCGACCAACTGATTGATGCGCCGCCTAAGTTCCTTTGCGGGCCAATCTTTGGCGGATGTCCGCATTGGATCCTTGACTCCCGTGTATTCGCACAGGAGACGGCCGCTGTGGTTGGCTAGTGGCTGGATCCGCCTAATCAGCCAGCATAGAACCGTGTCCATGCCGGTTAGAGGCGGATCCATGGAGGTGAGCTTGGCGATGCGCCTCTTGATCCTTAACAGATCTGGCGGCAGAACTTGGACGGCTTCTGTTCCCCAGTTGTCCTGGGGAACGGCGGCAGAATTCACAAAAGGTGGAACCCCGACGGCCTTTTTAGGAAAAGGCACGTCGGGATGATAGAAGAAAGAACCCGTCCAAAATTTGACGGATTCTGAAGTTTTGATCTTGGGGAACTAATCCTCTCGGAATCTCCGAAGAGTGAAGGATATGGTCCCGCAAGTTGGGAGTGCGCCCTCCGAAGAGTTCCGCTTAACTCCAAAGCAGTACATCCAGAAGTCTAACCTAGGTTCTAGACCTAAGTAGCCTTCAAACAAGGCCTGAAAGCCGGCCATGTATAGAATGGAATTGGGGGGAAGATTGTGGGGCTGGATGCTATAATGAGAAAGAACTTGGAGGAAGAAAGAAGAAGGCGGAAGCCCCATACCTCGCAAGAGGTGGGAAGTGAGAAGTACCCTTTCGCCGTTCTGCGGCGTTGGCTCGGTCTCTTCCTCTGGAAGCCGCCATTTCTTCTTAAGTACCAGGCCCTCCTTCTCCAAGTTTGGAAGGAGAGCCGGAGGAATACTGCAGGCAATCCAGTTGCCTGCAGATTCAGCTTCCTCGTCCGCTCCGGCGGTGGCGGCGGCGGCAGCCTCCGCGGCGGCGAGTTCGTCGCCGAGGAGCTCGATCTTTTCTTCCACCGTTTCGGGTGCAAACGGTGGGGTTGTCGCGGCGCTTGATGTCGCAATGTCCGCGGCGGCGGAAGTGTTTTCTCCGCCCGCCGCGGAAGCCGTAGTCTTCTCCGGCTCGCCGCCGGCGTGCTTCTGCGATCCCGGCTGCGGATCCAGATCGCTGACGAGCTCGTCGATGGCGGCGCGGGTCGGTGACGACGGCGAGGAGGCCATCTTTTGGTGGCGCGTTTCGGTGCGTTTGGATGCTAAGTGCTCCTGGGACAAGGACTTGCTCTCGAGCTCGCGTGGGCGTCAATGGTGTGGGCAGTGAGGGAGTGAGGAAAGTTTCCGATGAGGACGATGATGGCTATTTATAGCCAGAAACCCGTTTAGATACGTGCCAACGGCTCTTTCGACCGTTGGATGCTCGACGCGTGTCGCTCGCCGGAAACTACGGGAAATATAACGACAGAGGAATGATTGCTATCTCCTCGTTTCCCGTGAGAATCTGTCAGAGATACGTTGCAGGGTTTCCCGCGTGAAACCAAGCGTCGCCTGCGTCAGCATGATTAAAGCGCTGACGTTAGAAGTTCCTTTTCCGCGAAGGATCGCGAGAAGAAAAGCCGGATTTTCATGGTTCTGAGTTTTATGTTACCATCTCCTTCAAAAGGAAAGTAGAAAGAATCAAGACTGTTGAATCAAGATTTCCCGGACAAAATGTATTTGACGAAAGACGGAGAATCAGAGTTTTGATCCTTCCTGGGGGCTACTGTCGGATATATACTGAATAGGGGTATAGAAGATGGTAGACAAAGAGCCGGACTACCAGGGTGGCCTACATGGTAATGGGCTTAGGTCCATTGGGCGGCCCAGTAGTCCGACGCGCAGAAGCCGGATTCTAGAAGAACCCGGATCACGGCCCACGTGATCTGGCTTGGAGGAGAAGACGGATTCCTTGCTTTCCAAGTTACAAGTTAACGTAGGCTTCTAGGTTTCCTATTCTGTAAGCCCTAATCCGGCAGTTATATAAAGCCGGACGGGAGATAGATTAAACAAGTTAAGTTAGACACAAGTTCAAGCTCTACGCAACTCGCCGAGAAGCTCATCCTCGCCGAGAAGCTAGATCTATACCCTCACATTGTAACCCTGATAAACGGGCTTTAGTCCCAATTAGTGAGAAGTGCAGGAGTAGGTACGCCGTACTGTCGCGACGTACCGAACCTGGGTAAAATCCCGTGTTCTGTGTTACTACGCTATCCCGTTACCCCACGTCTCTACCGTAGTCTCATGGCACCCCCGTCTATGAAAACTACTACGATGTCTCGACAAACCCCAAGCTTAGTTCCTACTCGTTCTCGAGTAGGTAAACGATAAAAACAAATAATTTCCGAGGTTATATGCTACCAACATAAAATTGATCATCATACTAATGTAAAGCATGTAAACTAGGATTAAATGAATAAAGGCTGTCGTTTATAGTTGATATCAAGTAGAATAATGTATAAACCATTAGGAAGAACAAAGTAAAACTTTTCAATGAATCGATACTAAAAGACAATCAACCATGCAAGGTTTATTAAAGATGATTTAAGCTTCAAGAACAACAATATAATCATCCAAGGCATCAAACTGTCACAACAACTCCTATTAGGATCAAGTCAGGTGACAAAAATATGCACGTAGGAAAATCATTAAGATATTTGTGCACTCAAAACAAGCAAGCGTTCTATATTGGTCCCTGGCATCAGGATGTTATGTCTAAAAGAATATTATGGAGGGTTTGTAAGGAAAATGCAAGAAAGTCTCACACAACTGAAAGTGATCATTATACAAGAGGAAGTCTTATAATCGAAGTTATGCAAGGAGTAGTGATTGCCACACAACGGATGCATATAGAGCTATAAGTGTATAGAAGCTCTCCAATGGAACTAGTGTGGGTGCATCCAACTTACTTGCTCACGAAGACCTAGAGCACTTTTGAGGAGGCTCATCATTGGAATATACAAGCCATGTTCTATAACGTAAAGTTCCCCCACGTAGTTATGCAAGTCATAATATGAAAATTATCTCCGAACTAAAGTATTGGTGCTAAATAAGCACAAGTGTGTAATAAATGATAGTAATGTTGCCCCCTCTCTCTTTATTATCTCTCTTTGGCTCTTTTTTACTTTTTTTGGGCTTTTTCTCTTTATTTTTATTTATTTTTGATATATAACCTCACTCGTAGGGGCAACACTCAATCATCACACTTTTAGTACTCATAACACAAACTGAAATACCTCTGATGTATATAAAACTAAATGCTCCTGCTAGTGTAGCGGTATGCAAAAATAACAATGAAGCATGACATCAAGTAACATAATGAAGATGGATGTTGTATGGCAATATATTCCGGAATGGCTATGGAAATGCCATGCTAGGTAGGTATGGTGGCTGTTTTCAGAAAGATATTTTTTGGCTTATGTGTAGAAGAAAAAAGTTCTTCCACGGGGTTTGGATGCACAGGCAAAGTTTGCACCAACTCTCAATGTGAGAATGAGCAATGCACAATACCGAAGAGGCTAGCAAATATGGATGGTGGAAGTGCCAGAAAACCGCAACATAGAACTCACAAGTTAAACGATTACACCTAAAATTATGATCTTACAAGGCATAATGAAAATCACTCCAAGAGGGTCATGACATTGACAAGTCACTGTTAGCTACCCCGACTGTAGCGCGTAACAAAAATCTATTACGATTTTTATCAGCAAAGGAAGTCATATACCATTATCTTATCAACTGGTTATTTGAGTGTGGTACAGTTTCAAGCTTTTAGACCAACCATTAATTATTTTTACTCAACTAAACTAGCAAGTTTACCACTAAGCATATTAATATCTCAAAGCAACAACAAATAATCAAGTGAAATAGTTTGGTGATCTACAAGAATATGCAAGTTTTTTTTCGTTATACCATCTACCACATGTGGCATTTTCTATTTCCATCAAGCATCATTCAATATATATTTTAACACAAACTCTTAAAATGATATATTAATGAAAAAAGAGAGTACTAATACTAGTCTACTAGAATTAACATCTATGAATAAGAGATGCATGAAAAACATGAGCTAAAAGAATTGCAGAAGCTAGAAGAAAAACTAAGAATACGAGCATAACGAGTATTCCTATAAAAAAGTGGAGCGTGTATCTCTCCCACACAAGAATGTTGGGTTCCAACTATATTTATTGCAACAAGGAAAACAAAAGAAAACAAAACGAAACAAAATAAAAACAAACAGACTCTCCAAGTAGAATGCATATGATTCGACCGAATAAAAATATAGTTTCACTAGAAGTGACCTGATAAAGTGTTGATGAAGAAGGGGATACCCAAGGCCTCCCCAAGCTTTGACGCTTGAGTCTTCTCAGAATTTTCTGGGATGAACCACGGGGGCATCCCCAAGCTTTGGCTTTTCACTCTTCTTGAAAGCTAGAAAAAGTTTCGGAATTAGCTGAGGAATAAGCACAAAAATTTCCAGGTCATTTTGATCTTTCTGTGATTTTACACAGAATTAACAGTGGATAGAAGAAATCTATTTTTCTGCACAGAAATCCAAATCTACAACCAACTTTCGCTAGAGACTTTAATTTTCACAACTAATAAATAAAAATAAAAATACAAAGGACTTGCTACAGAAGTGAACAACACCTTGACTCAAAGAAAACAGAGAAAAACAATGCAAAAAATAAAAACATGGGTTATCTCCCAAGAAGTGCTTTTCTTCAACGCCTTTGAGCTAGGCATAGAAAGATAAAATCAAGTGTTTTCAAGCAGAGAAGCATTCAAATCAAGACAAGAAAACTCCTCAATAATGCATTGCATTTTATCTAAATGAGTTTCAGATGTTCCTCTCTTAGAACTTTTAGGATTAGTACTCTCATCAAATAAGTTTTGAGGAAAAATCCAGTCAAAATTATTTTCTTGGACCTGATGCAATGCTACTAGTTTGAAGGGAATTGGAATTTCCTTCTCCTTTCCATTTTTAGGTTCAGCTTTTTCAAGACCACCAATAACATCTAGACATGAGCCTAGCATATTAAAGCAATAAAAAACCTTTTCTAGCTTCTATAGCAACATCTCCAAATTCTTTAAGCATGGTTTCTAAGATAAAATTTCTTTTTTCAATATCTTCAATATTATTCAAGTTAAGGAACATTTTCTGTAGTATGGGGTGAAGTTTAACAAACCTAGCTTCTAACATTTGAATTAAAGAAGTTGCAGTAGTTTCATAATATGGAGCAAGTTCTGCTATCGATTTTTCCTCAAAATTTTCATGATCACTAACATGATTAAAGAATTCTTTAATGGTATCCTTTCCAAGTATAGAACCACTATCTACTAGTAGATCTTTCATGGTGAACTTAGGGAGCAGCATGATGATCAATAAAAAGTAAAGTAACAAAAACGACTATTATAGTAAGAACTAATTTTATTTGTGTTTTCGATATAGAGAAGCAAACAAGACAAAATAAAATAAGCAAAGCAAAACTAAAACAAAGTAAAGAGATTGGAAGTGAGAGACTCCCCTTGCAAAAATCCTCTTCCTCCCCGGCAAAGGCGCAAGAAAAAGATTGATGGTGCAGGTATTGCACTCGTTGGGAACCCCAAGAGGAAGGTATGAAGAGCATAACAACAAATTTACCTCAGAAAGAAACCAAGGTTGAATCAACCAGTAGGAGAAAGAAATCACTTCCCAAGGTTGTTGTCAGCTGATGTTGGCAGGGCACACTACCGGTTCAGCAGCAACATGGAACCTACACAACAAAATCAATTCACTTTTCCCCAACGAAGCAGTGAGGTTGTCAATCTCACCGGTTTTGCTGAAACAAAGGGTTAAACGTATGGTGTGGAAAAAAATACTTGTTTGCAGTAGATGAAAAGAGAACAGTGATGGCAGTAGGAAAAAACAGTAACAGTATGAAATCAGTGATTGCAATGGTTGTATTATCAATGTAAGAAAATGGACCAGGGTCCACAATTCACTAGTGGTGTCTCTCCAAAACAGATAGATAGCATGTTGGGTAAACAAATTACATCTGGGCAATTGACATATATAAAGGCTGCACCGTAGTGCATATGCATGACATGATGTTTACTCTATGATTCGTGCGGGCATTACAACAAGATTCATAAGACTGTTATCCAACTGCATCTATGACTAATAATCCACCGTCGGAGTGTCATCGGAGCAAACCTTGGGTATTAAGTTGCAAGGAACAGATAATCGCATTAAGCAAAATGTGTAATGTAAACAATGTAAACATCATTGTTTTCTCCCTAATGAAAACAACACATCCCCCATCCGTTACGTTTATGTCACTCGAGCGTGACTAAAAGGGAGGCATGAACCCACTATCGAGCATAAATACTCCCTCTTGGAGTTACAAGCATCTACTAGTAACGGAGAGCATGCAAGATCATAAATAACATAAACATGATAGATTGATAATCATTGGACATATCATTCAATATTCATCGGATCCCACCAAACACAACATGTAGCATTACAATAAGATGATCTTGATCATGTTAGGAAGCTCAAAATATCTAAACACGATTCATAAAGAGGAGAGAACAACCATCTAGCTACTGCTATTGACCCGTAGTCCAAGGATGAACTACTCACACATCATTCCGGAGGCAGGCATTATGGTGTAGAGCCCTCAGGTGATGAATTCCCCTCCCGACAGGGTGCCGGGGAGAGCTTCCGAATCCTCCCGAACTAGAGTTGACGATGACGGCGGTTGTGGATGTTTTTCGTGGAAAAGGCTCTGGTATCTAGGGTTAACCCAAGAGGAGGTATATATAGGCGTGACGGCAACGTCGGTGGGCAGCCAGGGGATCCACACCACCCCTGGGTGCCGCCAGAGGGGGGTGCGCGCTGCCCTATAGTGTGGGGCCCATGTGGCCCCCTCCGGGGCCCCTCCAGACTCTGTGTGCGCGACAGAATTCTAAGACTTTTGGCTTTTGAATCGTCCAATTCTGAGAATATTTCCGGAACAACTTTTCTGAAATAAAAAACAGCAGAAAACAGGAACTAGCTCTGTGGCATCTCGTCAATAGGTTAGTCTTAGAAAATCAATAAAAATGGCATAAAGTGTATAGGAAACATGTAGCATATAGTATGAAAACAACATGGAACATCATAAATTATGGATACGTTTATGACGTATCACTCAACCAGGAAATCTGGTTTTAGATTATCATGGGCAGCCCCATAGACAACCACAGAGCACCATAAAAACCATCAGATTTGGACTTACGGTGGAACTTGATGCAATAATACCCGTTTACAACATTTTGCACCAAAATAGTAGGAGGCTTAAAACCCACAAGCATGCCACCAGATCTGTCACACGATGGTGAGATAAGAAAGAAGTTGCCACCGGGCCCACCCTTACCATTGGCAAACCAACTAGACTATTCGCGAGCGATAAGCTGGGTAGAGCTGGCGAACACCAGAACTGCTTCGCCAGCGGTAATAGCACTGGCCAACTGAAAATTCCCTTTGCCGGCGATTAGGTGGTGGCTATAAGCCATTTCCTACTAATGACATGGGCCACCTTATGTTATAGTTTTAGATCTATGCCGTATGGGTACCTATACGGCGTAGGGTCCTCCTCCCTGTCGCTCGAGCGATGCTCACGTGTGGAATCGCTCAAGTTCAAACTATTTTGTGCCGTCCTAGTATGCATCATCGCTCAAGTTCGAACTATTTTGGGCCGTCCTATTATGCATCATTAGGCATGAGATTTACACTTAGTACTAGGTTTCTCTGCCTTGCAAATATGGTGGTAGGCGTGCGGCCATGATGACGTGAAAACACGCGTTCGTTGGGAGACCCCAAGAGGAAGGTATGAAGAGTGCATCAACAATTTTCCCTCAGTAAGAAACCAAGGTTTAATCGGACAAGTAGGAGAAAGAAATCACTTGTGAAGGTTGTTCACAGCTGATGTTCGCAGCGAGCACTACCAGGCTCAGCAACAACGTGGAATCTGCACACAAGACAACCAAGATATTTTGGCCCAACGAAACAGTGAGGTTGTCAATCTCACCGGTTTTGGTGAAAACAAAGGATTAGACGTATAGTGTGGAAAATGGTACTTGTTTGCCGTGAATGAAAGGAGAATAATGATTGCAGTAAAAAGAACAATGCTTGCAGTAGGCTGTATTATTAGTGTAAAAGAATGGACCACGGTCCATAGTTCACTAGTAGTGTCTCGCCATAAAAGATAGATAACATGCTGGGTAAACAAATTACAGCTGGGCAATTGACAAAAATAAACGCTGCACCATAGTGCATATGCAAGACATGATGATTACTATGAGAATTATGTGGGCATTACAACATGATACATAGACCATAATCCAACTGCAACTATGACTAATAATCCACCCTCCGGATGTCATCCGAGCAAGATTTGGGTATTAAGTTGCAAGAAACAGATTATTGATTTAAGTAAAGTGCGTAATGTAAACAATAGAGTTATCCCTAGACAAAGCATTGTTGTTTTCTCCCTAATGGCAACAGCACATCCGCCATTTGTCACGTTTCTTTCACTCGAGCATAGATGTAAGGGAGACATGAACCCACTATCGAGCATAAATACTCTCTGTTGGGGTTACATGCATCAACTTGGCCAGAGCATCTACTAGTAACGGAGAGCATGCAAGATCACAAATAACATAAACATGATAGATCTATAATCAACTTGACATAGCATTCGATATTCATTAGATCCCAGCAAACACAACATGTAGCATTACAGATATATGAACTTGATCATGTTAGGAAGCACACAAGATCTAAACATGGCGGCATAAAGAGGAGAAGATAACCATCTAGATAGTGCTATGGACCCATAGTAAAAGGATGAATTACTCACGCATCACTCCGGAGGCAGGCATGGTGATGTAGAGCCCTCGTGTGACGATGTCCCCTTCCGGAAGGGTGCCGGGGAGAGCTTCAAAACCCTCTCGAACTAGGGTTGACGATGACAGCAGCTACGGAACTTTTCGTGGATGGAGGCTCGGGTGTTTAGGGTTTCCCCGAGGAGGACTTTATATAGGCGAAAGGGAAATGTCGGTGGGCGCCCGAGGGGCCCACACCACGTGGTGGCGTGGCCAAGTGGGGGTCGCGCCGCCCTATGGTGTGGCCACCTGGTGGCCCCCCTCCGGGTCTCTCCGGATTCCATGTACGTGACAGAAAAATAGGACCCGGATTTTGTTTCATCCAATTCCGAGAATATTTCCAGAACTACTTTTCTGAAACTAAAAACATCATAAAACAAGAACTGGCACTATGGCATCTTGTTAATAGGTTAGTCCGAGGAAATCCATAAAAATGCTATAAAGTGTATAGAAAACATGTAGCAATTGGCATGAAAACAACATGGAACATCAAAAATTATAGATACGTTTGAGCCGTATCAAGTATCCCCAAGCTTAGTTCTACTCGTCCTCGAGTAGGTAAAATGAGAAAAACAAAATATATTCTGAGGTGACAGGCTACCAATACAATCTTGATCATCATATTTGATCAAAGTACTCTAAACATAGATATGGTAGATATAATTTCAACACTGTAAACTTAGCAACCATCTTTCAACATGAAAAGTAACACAAACAAAAATCATGAATAATGATTCACTGAAAGGTATATGTTTGTTTCGAGTATAAAGAAAACATATCAAAGTGGTATTCCGCTTGTCCTTAAAAGAGAGCAAAACATAAATGCCAGGACACCTTCAAATTCAAGTGGTGAATATAAACAAGTAATTTGAGAACAAGTAATAACATACCATGAATCAATCAATAATAAATTTTGGGACTGATACAAATTATACTCCGAATGACAAGTATGCTCTCTTAATTGGTGCATAAAGTTAGAAGATGAAGACTCAACATAAAAGTAAAAGAATGGCTCTTCGCCGAGGGATGCAGGGATTAACTCATGTGCTAGAGCTTTTTATTTGATTAAAACAGAGGTATTGAAAACAATTTTGAGAGAGGTGTAAATGGTAATGAAAAACTCATCATGACTCATGCCAAGAAAAGTGTTTATACTTTTGAGAGCGGTTTTTGTTGTTTATTAGTTTGGCACTTCCCCCCACCATGCTTTTCACAAACCAGGACTAGACGTATCCACGAGTACCCACCAATTTTCATCAATCCATGGGGGAGTGCCTTTTTGTTATATTAATTGGCACCATCTCTCTGCAAATATAGACGAGCACAGATTCCATACTCATCGGGTGAATGAGGGAGAAAATCTTTGCTTGACATAAGACACAATAAACTTTAAACTACTTCCTCATGAGCGAAAACAGGGCACAAAACAGGTACATTTTTGAAGGTTTTAAAGGTAGCACATGATAAATTTACTTTGGAGTGGTGGTTAAATACCACATATAGGTAGGTATAGTGGAAACATTTGACAAACTTTTGGTTTTTGGGAGTTGGATGCACTAGTAGAGCTCATACTCAGTACATGTGAAGGCTAGCAAAAGACTGGGAGCGACAAACTAAGAGAGCAATAATGGCCATAATCATGCATAGAAAAAAAACCTTATTAATCAAAGCATAAATGATATTACAAGTCAAAAACTAAATGATCATAGAGGCAAGAGGTAACAGGTTTGTAGTCATAACTTGGTGTAAGCATGCGCCAAGTCAACCAAATAAAACATTCGAACGAGAATACCAAAATATTATGCTTCGATATGATAAAAAACAACTCATGATTTCTTTTAGTGACACATTAAGCGCTCTCAGATATTTGATAGAAGTCATGCTACAACAATAACTACTAAGCATTAAAATAATATATCTAGCATGACATGATAAAGTCTAAGACACAGTTTAAATAAGCTTCTCTTTGCACCGTTATAAGCATAAAATATTGTATTGCTTTCCAACACCAGCACTTTATTTCAACAAAAAAATCTCCAAATAATATATCAATGAAACAAGAGAGTACTACTACTCTACAAGAACTAACATATCTGAATAAGAGATGCGTGAAAAACAGGAGCTAAAAGGAATTGTAGTAGCTAGACAAAAATTAAGAATACGAGTATTCATATGAAAAAGCGGAGCGTGTCTCTCTCTCCCACACAAGAATGCTAGGATCCAACCAAATTTATTACATCAAAGAAAAGAAAATAGACGCTCCAAGTAAAGTTCATATGATGTGACCGAATAAAAATATAGTTTCACTAGAAGTGACCTGATAAGTTGCTGATGAAGAAGGGGATGCCTTGGGCATCCCCAAGCTTAGGCGCTTGAGTCTTCTTGGAATTTTCCGGGATGAACCACAGGGGCATCCCCAAGCATATGATTTTCACTCTTCTTGATCATATTATATCATCCTCTTCTCTTGACCATTGAAAACTTCCTTCACACCAAACTCGAAGTAATTCTTATTAGAGGGTTAGTGCACAATCAAAAACTCACATGTTCTGCATGGACACAAGCATTATCAATACTTTCTAAACATTAGATATAGACACTAATGTTTCGTGGAGCAAAGGAATCCACTAAACATAGTAAAAGAGAGAATGTAAAGTAAAAAAGGAAGAATCTGTCAAAACCAGAACAGTCAGTAAAGATAATTTTGTCCGGGAACTTACGTTGCTCAAAACAGAAAACTCAGAACTAGAAAAAGTTTCGTAAATAGCTGAGGATCATGCACAAAAATTTTCAGGACGTTTCAATTTTTATGGAAATTTATAGGAATTAAAAAGTGTACAACAAAAATATGTTTCTGCGCAGAAATCCAAATCTAGAATCAAATTTTCGCTAGAGACTTTACTTGGAACAACAATTTGAAAAGTAAGGATACAAAGGAGTTGCTATAGAAGTAAACAACACGTTGACTCAAAGAAATCAAAAGAAAAATGCAGAAATAAAACCTGGGTTATGTCCCAAGAGTGCTTTTCTTTAACGCCTTTCAGCTAGGCGCCGAAAGAGAGAATCAAGTGTTTTCAAATGAAGAAGCATCAAAATTGAGACCAGAAACATTACGTTTACCTTTCTTACCCTTAATCGTATTTTTACGGAACACAGGACTGATTGTAACATCCCACTTTTTGTAATAAAGGGTTTGTGGTGTTGTGTTCATCTCATACATGCATGAAAACCTTGGTTAAAATTTTGCATTTGACTATAACAAATAAAATGAATAAAAATCACTTAAATTGGCAACTCACATTTTATTTTAAATTTTTTCTCAAAATTAACAAACCAAGTTATGGAGTTGTTGGAAATTTCATAAGGTTTCGAAAAACTATTTTTTCCAAAAATAATTCTCGCAAAAAGGCCCTGAAAATATGGATTTTAGTTCCCTTTTCTATGGAAAAGGACCTCTTTATAATTTAATAAACATTGCAGGGGGTTTCTTGGAAATTTCTTTTTGTCTTCTTCCTCCCACAGAGAAGCAGCTCACTGCCGAGCTCTGGTTCGTCGCCGATGCCACCTCCTCCCTACCTCTCTGCCTGCGTGGATAAGCCCCGAGGGAGACGTCTCCATATTGCTACCTCCCCGTCGCCTCCTCACGGTTCTCTCTCTTAGCCAGGGACAAACCCTAACCCTAACTCTGGCCGATGTAGCCTCCGTTCACCATCAGCGTTCCGGCCACACCCGAGCCCCACCGTGGAGTCCACTGTCCCCGCCATCTCCTCCTATTGCTCCTAGAGCTCGCGAGGAAGAAGATAAGAAGGGGAATGCCCCAATTTCTCCGTCGTTTCCCGCAATGGCCACCTTCGAATTCAGGACGCCGACACGGATTCGGCAACTTCTCGCCTCTCCGCCGCTCTCATCATGCTCATCGTACTTAGGTGAGCCGCTGCATGCCCTCAGCTCGCTTCCTCCCTCTCTGGAATCACCCTCCCAGACGTGCTCCTGTCACCTCCGCCGCGCCACCACACGTCGGCTTGCCGTCGGTGACCTTTTGGTCGTTCCACCGCCACCCCCACGTTCCCCTCGACGAGTTGCATCTAGTGGTGCAAAGCGATTTGCAAATTGCTTGCGAAATCACGTGATTTCTCGCGGAATTTGGCCACAGTTTCATGGTGACGTCACCTAATGACGTCATCGTGGGGCCCTCGTCAGAGATTTAAACATTTTGGTATATTTTTCAGAAATAGTTAAAAACCTGATACGTGGGTCCCGCTGTCATATTAATTTACACAAAATAAGTGAATTTTCGAAATTAAATATCTTCTAAAATAATAATAGGAAAAATATAATAAAAATATGAAAATGTTCAAAAAAATGTAATCAAAAAATTTATGACATTTTCAAACCTGTTTGAATAAGTTCAGATTTGACCATTATTTAAATATTGTTTAAATCATGTAAAATAAAGAAAATAACAATGTATTCGATAATTTCATAATAACATAAGTTATGTACCAAAATGCTAAGAAAGACAAAAGTAATGCATTCATGGTGTTTTCAAGACCATTTGAGCAATTAAAGTTTGACACACTTTCAGAATTGCCCGAAGTGCCCTCTGAGGTCCATTTCGGGGCTAATTTCAATAAAATTGCATAATTGCCTTATGAACCCTAACAACCCATCGAACACGTTTAGGGCTCAACTTGAATGCATTAACTTGTCATGCATACATACTGCTCATTGCATTATGCCATGGTTGATTGTTGTTCTCCCTTTCAGTTTTTTCTCTTCTTATCGGTAGAACGCTACCCCGAAGTGAAGATCGACGATGCCATTGAAGAATACTTGATCTTAACCGACAAGTCAAGCACTTATTCCTGAAGCCTTTATCCGGTTTTCTGAAGCAAGTCAAGAATCTCATCTTCCATATACGATTTCGAACTCCTTTTTTATTCTCGTAAATTCCATTCGATTCAAATGTATCTTGTGTGAGTAGTTAGAGTTTTCCTATATATTGCATAGCCTAAATATCGTGATCCACTATTCCTAGCAGCCATAGATTTTCTTATGTGCCTCGCTAGAGCCTTAAATATGCCATGCTTAGCTATACATGCATGTTTAGCTCTGATCCATCCGGTTGATGAATCAGAGTTGCGAATGAATCTAGTATGTCAGGTTATTGTGGAAAGATAAGAGATGCATTACTAAGATGACTTAAAGGTGTGGATAATGAGACCACATCGGGTCTGTGGTGTTTGTCTCGTTCATGCCCCTTGGAGCAATTCTCGTCTTCGATCCAAGACTAATCGTGTATCCACACGGGGTTTAGATTCCCCTCGGTGTCAACTTTTGTAGTTTGTTCCATGAGCCGCCTAGTTCGGGCGTTCCATTTGGATTTTCCTGGATATTAAAAACATCTTCAAAACTAGGACGTGGTGGTGTATCGGCGCTCTGTGGATAGATAACCGTCGATTATTGCGCACAACGACAGAGACCCGGCAGGAGATGGCCACTCCCTACTGGGGGACCATCTTTACTCGGAGCGACTCATGGAATAGGCGAAGTAAGGGAAAGGTCGTGGTCAACCACCCTCTGCCGGCATTTATCGGACTAGTGCTACCACCGGTGGCATTAAGAGTTGGTTGGTACGTGTGGATAAAGTTGTACACCCCTGCAGGGTTAAATCCTTTCGGATCACCGTGTCCACGGTTAAGGACGACTTGTTGACGGATTCTGTGATCATAGATAACTTGAATGGGATGACTAAAACTTGTTGATAACGAATGGAAGGATGCCTCCTCGGAGATGCCGAGAGGGGTTACCTTGTAGCATGAGGTGCCGGAATAACTTGAGATGGGTGATCTTTGAAGCATGAGGTGCTGAAATGATTCAGTGGAATGAAAAGATGATAATTCCAGTAGTTGAGTAGTTTTGTCATCTTTTTTGAAAACACTCCATGAGACGTGATATTCCTTTCTCAATTTGGAAAACAAAGATGGATTTACGCAAAATAACCTTCATGCTCTTTCTAAAAGAACTAGATATATAATAGGTTAATTTAGTCTTGTTGAGTACCTCCCGTACTCAGGTTTGCTTTAGATTGGTTCAGGTGAAGTTCCTCACTCCGGTGTTGGTTGCAACTTGGACATCGATGAGTAGTTTGGGGTTCCTATATAGCGGCCTGGAATCTGTGGGCTGAGACGTCGCCTTATGTTGCGGCCTCTTAGGCCTTTTGGCATCTTGTTGACTAGCAACATAATTTGCCTTCCGTTGTCTGATGTAATGTTGGGTCATGTGACCTCTGTTTGTAAAGCTATACTCTAGTAATACGTGCTTTATACAGCTTCATGTCTAGAGTTACTACTTTGGTCGGTTTTTGGTTTCGAGCTCATTGTTATACAATTTTGGCTATGCCTGCGTAGTTGTCGCAATCGAGGGGTTGTGGGGCCGATGATCCATTTCCGAGCACGCCTGCCGATGTTTACTCGGCCTGGGCTTGGTAACCCCAGTAACCCTTGATTGTTGTTGCACTTCTTGGACACATAGCATCTCTGTATAGCTTTGGTCCCGTTCCTTCAGTTTCATACGACCCGTGGACGCTTTGATATGCATAGTTGGTTATGACTAGCATGAACACAAGGAGAAGTAGTACCGATTTTAGCCGGCCTGTGTGCTGATGAATCCGGTCTACCTGCCGTTGTTTGTTGCAGCTGGGGCTGATAACCCCGAAGCCCTTGTGGGTCCATGACTAGGAGAGCACAACATTATGTATACCTTTGGGTCCGGGGTCGCGACAGGTCATGGTATCAGAGCAGGACTGCCTGTAGGAAAACCTTAATGCTTGGTCGATGTTGAATCTAGAGTTGAAAAAACTATTGTGAAACTTCAAATGTATTGTGAAAATCTCTTTAGGATTCTCTTTACTCCTTATCTGGTATCTCTCTAACTATGGGTCATCTTACCTATATTGATTTGAAAAGGTTTTGTTATCTCTTCTAGTCATTCAAAACATAGGTGCCTTCTTTGGCAAGGACGTCTTTTACCCAAGTTGACCTAGTGTTGAGCTTCTAGAGTCGTATGTGTTCCATACTCCATTGTCTCTTGAGTCAACTGGGATATTCCCTTCCATATCCTAAACTCTCAGAGTTGTGTGGATTCCATATTCTCATGTTCTTGAGTCTCAAATCTAGAACATCGAGACCCCTTTGATCTCGAATGTATCTTTTGTTTCCTTCTCAAATACTTTCAGAGCCATGTTTGGCTTTTGAAAGATACTGCGGAATCGCTACTCATAGTGCCCTTTAGGCACTCATATATTAGTTACTCCATTCTATGTGTTTAAACCCTTGTACTTGAACCGAAGGTCCCGGAATGTGCTGAATTGCAATGTGGTGAATCATGTGGTTTCTAACCACGTGATGTGCATGCTACTAGTACAGGATGCTGACCTTTAACCCAAGATCCATTTTGTTGATCCCGAGGAACTTTTTCTACCTCAGGATAGCTAGGTAATCTCAAAGTCCAATAACCATAGGTTTTATCTTGGAATGAAAATGGGATCACGACAAGCGTGATCATCATGAATCTTGTATCTTTGTTCTTGATTCGGTTATACCAATCCTTTAGCATGGGTCTTACAAAAGATTAATACTCTGTGCATTCAACGTGATCTCAGGATTTTCCAGAGCATGTTCCCACTCCTCAGTTGCTTTCCAAACTCGTTGACTGGAAACCAAGTTGCATATGTGCGTTGGAGATCCAATGCATTTGCTCCTGTGTTCTGTCAGGACATTCCACCGTAGAATGTCAGGAGAAACAAACTACAATATCCCGTTCATCTTTAGGACCAGGTCAAAGTGTTGCAATTAGTAGATTAAAGAAGTTCCAATAGCTTCTATTTTGTTCCACCTCCAAGTATCACACTCTTATAAATCAAGAGGTCGTTCCTAGTGATACGTCTCCAACGTATCTATAATTTCTGATGTTCCATGTTGTTATTATGCCAATTGCTAAATGTTTTCTCTCTTCTTTATAGCATTTTTTACACGTTTTCCGGGACTAACCTATTAACAAGATGCCAAGAGCCAGTTCCCTGTTTTATGCATTTTTTTATTTCAGAAAAGTTGTTCTGGAAATATTATTGGAATTGGACCCCACGAATCCCGAAGTTCCTATTTTCCCCGGAAGCATCCAGAAGTCCGAAAAGTAGTCGACGACGGGCACCAGGGGCCCCTCACCATAGCCAGGCATGGCCCCCCTTGGCCGCGCCTGGGGTGATGAGGCCACCCTGGTGGCCCACCGACGTTGCTCTTTCGCCTATTTAAGGCCTTCCCCCCGAAAATCCTAACCGAATCGACGAAATTCCACGAAACCTTCCGCAACCGCCGTCATCGTCAACCCAAGTTTCAGGGGACAAATCTCTGTTCTGGCACCCTGCTGGGACGGGGAAGTGCCCCCGGAAGCCATCTCCATCGCCGTTTCTATCTCCTATGATGAGGAGGGAGTAGTTCTCCCCCGAGGCTGAGGGCTCCACCGGTAGCTATGTGGTTCATCTCTCTCTCTCCCATGGTGTGATCTATATGTGATCATGAGCTTTGTAATCTAGTTGAATAAGTAGATGTTAACTCTTCATCTTGTGCTACTCAAGTGCTTTATTAATATGAACTTTGGAGTCACTGTCGGATATATACTGAATAGGGGTATAGAAGATGGTAGACAAAAGAGCCGGACTACCAGGGTGGCCTACATGGTAATGGGCTTAGGTCCATTGGGCGGCCCAGTAGTCCGACGCGCAGAAGCCGGATTCTAGAAGAACCCGGATCACGGCCCGCGTGATCTGGCTTGGAGGAGAAGACGGATTCCTTACTTTCCAAGTTACAAGTTAAACGTAGTCTTCTAGGTTTCCTACTCTGTAAGCCCTAATCCGGCTATTATATAAAGCCGGACGGGAGATAGATTACATAAGTTCCAGGGTTCTAGGTTCAAGCTTCACAAGCTAAAGCTCTACGCAACTCGCCGAGAAGCTCATCCTCGTCGAGTAGCTAGATCTATTCCCTCACATTGTAACCTTGTTATACGGGCTTTAGTCCCAAATAGTGAGAAGTGCAGGAGTAGGTACGCCGTACTGTCGCGACGTACCGAACCTGGGTAAAATCCCATGTTCTGTGTTACTACGCTATCCCGTTACCCCACGTCTCTACCGTAGTCTCATGGCACCCCAGTCTATGAAAACTACTACGATGTCTCGACAGTTGGCGCCCACCGTGGGGCAAACGACGTCAGGCGTGAAATTCCGATCTGGGATACTCGGCGGAATTGGAAGATCGATCACTGTCGGAAGCTTGGAATTCGACGACGGCGTCGAGCGCTTCCTCGACAACGGATCATACATACCGGCGCAAAACCACCTGGTAAGTGCCTGCGTGTTACCGATTGGATCTGCTAACATCTTTATCGGACTAACTGCAGAGGCAATGGGGTTTTGCGGTGGAAGCAAATTTATCCCACCCGCCCTATACCCAGTCGAAGACGACTATGATGCCGGATTTTGCTCAGATCGCCGACAAAACAGTGATACGCACTTTATCGGCATGGTGCAATCCGAGATCGCTGAAAACACGGATGACGGAAATCCCGTGCAAGAGGCAGATAACAATACACCCGTCACAGAGACGGAAGAACCAATACCCGTCACAGAGACGGAAGATCCGACATCCGTCAACCAGACGATGAACTTGGAAACAGAGTCCGTGCTTGCCGCCATAGAGGCGAGATTGGAGTCGGAAACCGGATCGGATAACTTCGACTCCGAAGACGAGGACGATGATGCCTTCGTAAGAAAAGTTAAGTCCTTTCAAGAAGGGTTCCATGAAGTGCTAATGGCAAAACCAGCTGATACAACGGGTGCCGATAGCCAGGAAAGCCCTAAAACCCCTCCGCCAGTGGAAGAGAGGGAAGACGGAGAAACTTCTCCGATATTCCCTAATGTCAAGGAGATGACAGAGGATGAACCTGTCAAAAAACCTCCGTCTTCCAAGAAAAAGCACCGTGCTTCTAAAAAACTCCAGTACAAACTCCGGAAGAAAAAGTCAGCTGATCTCGCTGATGAAAACCTGGAAGTCGGAGATATTAGTGGCACAAAGCCTGTGGAAAAGAAATCTAAGGAAATCACTGCTCCGCCAATGACAGAATTGGAAGAGCAAGAACTATTACAAACTCCAGTGGGACCCAATGAACCCCCTGAGATGCTGGAAGCCAGGAGACAAGCTTTCCAACGGCAACAGCAACATCTGCTTAGATCTCGGCAACATCTCCAACAAACCCATAATGACATCAAAGTCATGAAGGAAGAAATAGAGGAGTACGAGAGAAAGCATAGATCTGCCTTAAAACCTACTAGGTTACCCGGAATCGCAAAACCGGAAGAACTGCCGCCAAAAGAAAGGTTTTATAACCCATCTTGGCAAAAGCAGTTAAATGGCAAAGATGCCAAGGGCGAACCAATATACAAAACCGCAGCTGAAAACGCGGAAGCAGCGTTCGCCATCCTAAACAATGATCTGTACTCCAACGGGGAAAAACTCCAAGGGGTGTATGCTTTCCTAGGAAAAGCATTACAGCAGCAACAGCGAGGACAAGAGCGATCAGGGAGGCTGCATGATAATTCCTCCCTCTGCAAAACTGTTACTTGCGCTGCTGGAGCACCTGGACCGGAAGAACCCGGAGATTCGGATAAAAAAGAGGATCCGAGAAAAGACAAGAAAAACCCCGACAACCGGGACGCAGCGTCTAGAACCGGACCTCATCTCCCGAAAGATGGATATAAACCACACGATCGGGAAGACAAACACCGGAATGACGGCAAAATAATGCCACCTCCGAGAAACCCAGCTGAAAAAGCTGGAAGATACGATACACCTCACAGACGTGAAAGATCTCGGACACCGCCTAAAGATAAGGAAAGGTACAGGAGCAGGACTCCACCTAATCCCAGGGGGCGTGACAACGGAAGAGATAGAGATAACCTCGGAAAAGCGCGTCCGCGCAACAATGGAAAAGAAAGGAGAAGATCCCCTTCTGTCCATTCAGCCGGGAGATATTCTGCACATATTGATAGAGCAGAAAAGGATGATCTATACTTTGGTCCTAAGTGTTTTACTGACAGGATCCGAAGGATAACCCTACATTCTGGCTTCGCCAAAGTTGGTCCGACCTACCAAAAGTATACCGGCAGTACAAACCCGGATACCTGGCTTTCAGATTACTACACAGCCGTCCAAATCAACAACGGGACAGACCTGGAAGCTGTCAAGTTTCTTCCCCTAATGTTGCTAGATGGAGCCAGAGATTGGATTAATGGTTTACCATCAAGAACTGTAGACAGTTGGGATGATATGGCGAGGGTATTTACTCAGCACTTTCGGGGAACATACAAACGCCCAAATAGCATCAACCAGCTGAACCGTTGCACCCAATTTGAAGACGAACCATACGTGGATTTCATATCCAGATGGACTGCAATGAAGAATAGTTGCTCTGGAGTAACTGACGTACAAGCAATGCATGCTTTCGTCAATGGCCTAAAACCCGGACTTGTACCGTTCATGGTTGGTTCTAAAAAGCACAAAGATCTCGGATCTATGCTTACAACCGCTAATGAGCATGCTGCAGCCGAAGACGATATCAGAGCAAGAGGAGGCAATATTGAGTCACTGATACTGGCCAAGAAAACACCTCGTTCTGATAAAAAAGGAACTCCGGAGTCAACAACAAAGCCCAAGGAGGTTAACATAGCCTTTGGAGGAGAAAAGGTGAACAAGTGGAAAGGCCGCAGTCCGGATCCAATCAATTACACTCCCGAAGAATGGGAGAGAATTAAGTCGGAACCCTGCGTCCACCACTCCCAATTTGGCAAACCTACCCATACAAATGCGCAATGTCGGCTAAACAAGCATATGAAAGGCAATGCAGGATCCGGAAATAAAGGGAAGGGTTCCAAGAGGAAACCTGCCAAACAAAAGCCAGAAGCTGAAAAAGAAGACAGTGAATCGGACACTGATGACAAAATCCAGGAACAGCAGCGAAAAGGCGAACCTAAATTTCCGAGAGTTGACGGAGAAGCAATGTTAACTTTCTTAGCAACCCCGTCAGCAAAGGTGGCCAAAAGGACACTTCGAGAAATAAACGCGGTTGTTCCCGCAACCCCAAAATTCTTGAAGTATTCCAACACACCGATAATCTGGGATCAGTCGGATCATCCCGGAAATATCCCTGAACCCGGCACACAAGCTCTTGTTGTAAGCCCTATTGTTCAAAACACTAGGCTAAGAAGAGTGCTGATGGACGGAGGATCCAGCATCAACATAATGTACCTGGATACACTGAAGCACTTGAAGATCTCCGAGTCCCAGCTCAACTACAGCAATATACGCTTCCATGGCATTGTTCCTGGCAGGCAAGCACGATCCCTAGGAGAAATTTCCCTAGATGTCACCTTCGGAGATAAAGATCACTTCCGGCAGGAAAAAGTATCCTTCGAAGTAGTGCCGTTCGAAAGCGTGTATCACGCAATACTCGGACGTCCGGCTTTCGCCAAATTTATGGCAAGATCTTGCTATATCAACAACAAGCTGAAGATGCCAGGACCCAAAGGAGGAGTAATCACCATTGCCGGTGATTTCAAGCTGGCAAATGAGTTGGAGAAACAAAACGCCCTTTGCGCTCAAAGAGTTATAGCTCAGGAAGAACTGAAGGAGTTAGCCAAGGAGGTATCGCCGAAAGAAATGCCGGCACGAAAAGAAACTCGGAAGCCAACAGATAGCTTCAAGGCGTCCGAGAATACAAGACAGGTAATCCTAGATCCCAAAGATCCGACAAAATTCGTCGTTGTAGGGACTGGGATGACCGACAAGTAGGAAGGCGAGCTCATCAAGTTCCTCCGTGAGAACTGGGATATTTTCGCCTGGTGTCCAGCTGACATGCCAGGCGTACCCAGGGAGCTTGCTGAGCACCAACTCAAGGTTATTCCTGGATCAAAACCCGTCAAACAAGGTCTGCGTCGATTTGACGGAAGAAGACGGAAGGCTATTGGCAAGGAAATTATCCGGCTTTTAGCAGCGGATTTCATCAAGGAGGTGATCCATACTGACTGGTCCACAAATCCGGTATTAGTACCGAAGAAAGACACAACTGCCCTCAGAATGTGTATAGATTACACAGGATTGAACAAGTTATGTCCGAAAGATAGGTTCGCACTGCCGCGAATCGATCAAATAATAGATGCCACTGCAGGCTCTGAGCTTTTATGCTTTTTTGGATGCATACTCCGGGTACCACCAAATACGCATGAAAAAGGAAGATCAAATCAAGACTTCTTTTATAACCCCGTACGGGACGTATTACTACGTAACCATGCCCTTTGGCCTGAAGAACGCAGGTGCAACCTACCAGCGTTACATGCAACGTTGTTTGCATAGTCAGATTGGAAAAAATGTCCATGTTTACGTGGACGATATTGCCGTCATAACCAAGGAAAAAGATACACTCCTTGAGGATTTGCGAGAAACTTTCGAAAACTTACGCACCTACCAGATGAAGTTGAATCCATCTAAGTGCGTATTCGGGGTTCCCTCAAGTGAACTTCTGGGTTTCATCGTTTCTCATAGAGGAATAGAAGTTAACTCGGAAAAGATTAAGGCAATCTCGAACATCTCAGAACTTACGTGTGAAAAAGATGTCCCAGAATTGCCGGGTTCCGCCACAGCCATAAAAAGATTTCTTAGTTGGCTGGGGGCTAAAACCTTACCATTTCACAAACTGCTGGAGAAGTTCGACAAGGTCAAGTGGATTGCGGAAGCCTGGGAACGTCTAGCAAGTTATGTCCCCTTCTGTACTTAGTTCAATATCTATGTAAACATCTTTTGAGATCATGAAATAAAGTTGTCGGAATGCTATCATCCATTTTCTTTATAAGTGCAAAGTGTTTCCGCCTCATCTATTTCCCAGTGATCTTACAAATTTCTCAACGTTAACCCGAATTGTGCTTGCGTACTCGGCGTTACATAACTGAATGATTTTTCAGCCTTTTAACGGCTAAAGGAAACTTGAATTGCCTGCGTGCCCAAGTTTCACTTAAAACTTTCCTTGTTTCTCTAAGTCTTATCTGATTGTGCGTATGCTGGGTTGCTGGAACTAGTTAGTAAAAATGCCTTTAGCATGATTCATGTTTCCGAGTTTCAAAAACTGATTGGTTCGTCCCCAGTTACTCGGCATAACGATTCATAATGCTATTTGAGCCATTTCAAACACTAAGGACAGTTAAAGCATATACACCAGAGAACTTAGAAGATAAAGGAATGGTAAAATCCAAAATAACTTGCAAAGTAATTTCATAGTTTAAACTGCAAACGACGGAATTTTCATTCATACAAAAGAAGCATTACATTTTGGATTACAAATGAAAGAACAGTAATGCTCCTATTGTCTACTTTTTCTATCCAGGTTCCAGGTAACCTTTCAAGAATCCGACTCCTCCTCGCTGCTTTCTTCATCGGGGATTGGAGGAGCTTCCTCTTCTGGATAGTGGACGGAGACATTTACCATGGCGGCAATCTGGGTGGCGTGGCCCTTAACTTCACCAAAAATGGTGCTTCGTTGCGCATCCGTGTATCCCTGAGGGACACCGGTGGCCACACGCCAGGATTTGGCACTAGGATAGTGCATGCGCATAAGGCCTAAGGCCATGCGCGCACCACCCCGTGCAGCGGAGCGGAGAAGAGACTCCTTGGACTCCGCCACCTCCATGATGATACCCGGAAGTTTTTCAACCTCCGAGCATTCCCCAGATTTATCGGGAAGGAACTTCTCTATGAGCTGCGTCCCGGCAGCCTTAATCAAATTCCATGTTTCCCCGAAAGCTCGGATGCCTGCAATCCGAGTTCCATCTGGGGTGTCTCCTGTTTGATCCAATAAAACATACAAAAGGGTTAGGCAGACAAACAGAGAAAGCAAAACATGGAAAGATGAGGAAAGGGTAAGAAATTTACCGATGAGCTTGTCGATCTCGGAAACTTCCTCCAGGCGAAGGTTCAGAGCTTCGGTCAAATCCCGAATGGTGGATTTGTCTTTCTCCGCCTGTTCGGAAGCCTTGGAATTAGCCATTCCAAGAGCCAGGTTGCTGGCTTCCAGGTCTTGTTGAGCTTTCACAAGATCCTTGTGAAGCTCGATGTTCTCATTGCGGAGAATTTCGGCATTGCCAGAATCTTCCGCTGCTTGCTTAGCCTGAGCTAAGGCAGCTGAAAAGCAAGGGAAAATCCGAGTTGATCAATTTCCTCGGGAAAAAACTTAGACAAAGTCTTAAATCGGAAATTTCAAAACGAAAAAGCTTACCTTTCGTTTCCGTCAAAGCAAGCTGAGATGATTCCAGCTCCGCCTCCTTCTCCTCAAGAATAGAAAGAAGACTTCTAACTTATTTATTCTTGATGGTGAGCTTCCTGAAAACTTCCAGGTTTATAGCTTCGGAAGTTTGCTGAAACGTAGCAAGGAAAAGAATGAGTACAAAAAACATCAAAGCAAAAAAGCACGCATTTTAATTAATGCTTGGGGGCTAGAGTTATATACCTGGCTCATACGCTGCAAACCTGCTAAGTTTTCTTTGAATTCTTTCGCGTATTCCGCGAAGTGATTTCCGGCTGCGTCCAAGCCATCATTGATAGCTTTAAAATCCTTGTCAAAGGTGGGGATTTCCTCGTCGAAAGTCCGAGAAGATTTCCCCACCTCTGGGGCCGCCCTTTCCCTCGTATCCGACTCGGATACAACGGGCTGGCTGGGCTCCGGGGGCTTGGTGGTGGTGGCTGCAGTAGGCTCTTCCGCCATTGTCTGCGGCGTGTCCGGGGCGACGGCGGGAGATGGTTGGCTGCCTCGGCTGGAAGAAACCCTGAGTTTCTTCAGCTTCTTTGGCTTCAGGTTGGAGGGGGGTAGGCTAAAAACCAAAAACCCGGAAAAGGTTAAAACACCGAAGATGGACGAAAAAGATCCCATAAAAGAAAAAACCCAGAAGAAAATAAACTGGAAGTGGCGACGGGGATTCCGTCAAGGTCGATAATCTCATCTGAGGAAATTATCTTCTTGCGCTTGCGCCCACCTGTAGTAGCGGTGCGCAGCGCATCCAGCTCAGCCTCGGAGGCTAACTCCGAGTCTGGAAGATCCGCAAGCTGTCGGAAGAACCAATCAGAATCAAAAGGCAGATTATCCAAGAATTGAGATTGTACCCAAATGGCGGAAAATTTACCTTGGGAGCTGGGTTGTCGGCCGTATACATTTGCCGACTCTCCGTGTATTGGTCGCGCGATGCGACCAACTGATTGATGCGCCGCCTAAGTTCCTTTGCGGGCCAATCCTTGTCGGTTGTCCGCATTGGATCCTTGGCTCCCGTGTATTCACACAGGAGACGGCCTCCGTGGTTTGCTAATGGCTGAATCCGCCTATCCAGCCATCAAAAGACCGTATCCATGCCGGTCAAAGGAGGTTTGCAGGAGGTGAGCTTGGCGATGCGCCTTTTGATCCTTAGCAGATCTGGAGGCAGAACCTGGAAGGCTTCTGTCCCCCAGTTATCTTGGGGAACAGCGGCGGAGTTCACAAAAGGTGGAACCCCGACGGCCTTTTTAGGGAAAGGCACGTCGGGATGATAGAAAAAAGAACCCGTCCAAAATTTGACGGATTCTGAGGTTTTGATTTTGGGGAACCAATCCTCTCGGAATCTTCGAAGATTAAAGGAAATGGTCCCGCAATTTGGGAGTGCGCCCTCCGAAGAGTTACGCTTGACCCCAAAGCAGTACAGCCAAAAATCTAACCTAGGCTCTATCCCTAGGTAACCTTCGAACAAGGCCTGGAAGCCGGCCATGTACAGAATGGAATTGGGAGGAAGGTTGTGAGGTTGGATGCTGTAATGTGACAGAACCTGGAGGAAGAAAGAGGAAGGTGGGAGCCCCATACCTCGTAGAAGGTGGGAGGTAAGAAGCACCCTTTCGCCTTCTTGTGGCATGGGTTCGGTCTCCTCTTCCGGGAGCCGCCACTTCTTTTTAAGAACCAAGCCCTCCTTCTCCAAGTTTGGAAGGAGAGCCGGGGGAATACTGCAGGCACTCCAGTTGCCTGCAGTTTCCTCTTCCTCATCCGCTCCGGCGGCGGCGGCGGCGGCCTTCGCGGCGGCGAGTTTCTCGCCAAGGAGCTCGATTTTCTCCTCCGCCGTTTCAGGTGCGAACGGCGGGGTTGTCGTGGCGCCCATGTTACTATACCTTACGGCTACTAATCGGGTTATTAGCGCGGTAATCGTTGTGGAACGGACAAAAGAAGAGCAAAGCATACCAGATCAACATCCGGTATACTACATAAGCGAAGTTTTCTCCGAATCCAAACAAAGATACCCGCACTATCAGAAACTGGCATATGGCATATTTTTTGCATCTAGAAAGCTGCGCCATTACTTCCAAGGACATTCCATAACAGTGGTATGTAAAGCACCACTAGGGGATATTATAAACAATGCGGAGGCAACCGGTCGAGTAGCTAAATGGGGCATCGAGCTGGCAGCTTTCGACATTAAGTACCAGCCAAGGACGGCAATAAAATCCCAGGTTTTGGCAGATTTCGTCGCCGACTGGACAGAAGCAATGGAAAATACACCGATGCCAGAATCCGAGTACTGGATCATGCACTTTGATGGATCCAAGATGAAGGAAGGAGCTGGAGCCGGCGTAGTTCTAAAATCTCCCAAGGGAGACACAATGGAGTATGTATTACAAATACACTTCAACGCCAGTAATAATGTGGCAGAATACGAAGCTTTGCTTCATGGCTTGCATATTGCAAAAGAAATAGGGGTAAAACGCATCTTGTGCTATGGAGACTCGGATTTGGTACAGCATCAGCTCAACCAAACCTGGGACGCGAAAAGCCCTATAATGGCCAAATATCGGAGAACGGTGGATGAGTTTGCCATCTGCTTCTTCGGGTTCGAAGTCCTTCACATAAAAAGGGAGGAAAATTGGAACGCGGATGCGTTAGCCCGCATGGGATCAGAGAGAGTAAAAACTTTACCACCAGGGGTATTCGTCCAGCATTTGCATGAACCGTCCATAAAAGGTGGAGACGTTGATTACCCTCTAGCATCTGAAACAATTGAATTCATGCTCGTTAAACCGGATTGGACAATCCCGTACTTAAACTTCTTAGTCAATCAGAAGTACCCGAAAGGAGCAGACGAGGTCTTGCAAAGGCAAATACAGCGTCGATGCAAAGGATACGTGGTGATCAACGACCACTTGTATAAACGCAGTACTTCCGGAATTTTTCAACGGTGTATTTCACCAGAAGAAGGAAGAGAAATACTGGAAGAAATCCATGCCGGCGATTGCGGACATCATGCTCAATCAAAAAGCATAGTCAAAAAAGCATTTCGGGCGGGGTTTTTCTGGCTAACAGCCAAGACAGACGCCGAACGCATAGTGAATACGTGCGAAGGATGCCAATATTACGCCAAGCAGACCAATTTGCCGGCCCAAGCACTTAAAACTATCCCTATCACATGGCCGTTTGCGGTCTGGGGGCTAGATATGATGGGACCGTTCAAAACTGCAAGAGGTGGACTTACACATCTACTCGTAGCGGTAGATAAGTACACAAAATGGGTGGAGGCTAAACCCATCAAAAAGCTGGACGGCGCAACTGCCAGAAATTTCATTATTGATTTAGTAATGAGGTATGGCGTCCCACACAGCATAATAACTGATAACGGGACAAATTTCTCCATTGGAGAGTTGGCAAAATACTGCCAACAAACGGGAATTCGCTTAGATCTTGCATCTGTGGCACACCCGCAATCTAATGGACAGGTTGAAAGAATGAACAGTTCAATCCTGCAAGGAATACGCCCAAGACTCGAAACTCCTCTCCATAGAGCAGCTGGAGCATGGGTAGAAGAGCTACCTTCCGTGTTGTGGAGTATTCGAACGACGCCAAATAGGTCAACCGAGCAAACCCCGTTTTTCCTGGTTTATGGTGCGGAAGCTATTCTTCCAACGGATATGATCCATGATAGCCCGAGAGTGCAGAATTTTGACGACTCGGATGCCGAGGAAGCACGACAGGATGCCGTCGATCTCTTAGAAGAGGAACGAGAACTTGTACTTCAAAGATCCGCCATCTACCAGCAAGGTTTACGACGTTATCACAGTCGGAAAATCAGGCATCGTTCTTTTAAAGAAGGTGACTTAGTGCTGAGATTGGTGCAGAAAAGGAAGCACAAATTAGCCCCAGTATGGGAAGGACCATTTGTCATCAGTAAAGCCATGAAGAATGGATCATACTATCTTGTTGACATTCGAGATACGGAGGACGACCCCGAGAAGCCGAATCGCAAAAGAAAGAGAAAAATAGATGATGAACTAGGAGAGACAAATAGGCCTTGGAGTATCCAGCAATTACGTCCCTTCTACACTTAGTTCAATTTCTATGTAAACATCTTTGAGATCATGAAATAAAGTTGTCGGAATTCATATTCATTATAAGTACAAAATATTTCCGCTTTATCTATTTCCCAATGATCTTACAAATACTCAATGTTGACCCGAATTGTGCCTGCGTGCTCGGTGTTTAAAAGCTGAATGATTCGGCCCGTTAAAGGTTAAAGGAAACTCGGATTGTGCCTGCGTGCCCAAGTTTCAGAACAGTTCCTTGTTTTCTCTAAGTTTTATCTGATTGTGTATGTGTTGGGTTACTGAAACTAGTCAGTAAAAATGCTTCTAGCATAATCCATGTTGCTGAGTTTTTAAAACTGTTTGGTTCGTCCCCAGTTACTCAACATGACGATACATATTGCTAATTGAGCCATTTTTAAACACTAGAGCAGTTAAAACACAGATGCCAGATTACTTAGAAGATAAAGGAACAGCCAAACCCGGAAAAACTTTGCAAGAAGCTTGAAATTGCAAAAGGCGGAGTTCTTGTTCCGACAAATGACATAGAAGCATTACAATATGAATTACATTGTAAAAAAAGCTACTATACACATCCATCATCCAGGTCAAGTGCGCCCCCTTAAACTTCTGAGTCTTCATCACTGCTATCATTCTCGGGGGCTGCGGGCACTTCTTCTTCCGGATAAGTAATGGAGATATTCACCATGGAGGCAATCTGAGTGGCGTGGCCTTCAACTTCATTAAAGATCGCATTTATTTGTGCTTCTGTACATTCTTGAGGAATACCGGATGCTACACGCCAGGATTTTGCATCAGGGTAGTGTAAGCGCATGAGGCCAAGTGCCATTCGCGCACCACCCCGTGCAGCAGAGCGAAGGAAAGATTCCTTCGAATTTGCTACCTCCATGATGCCATCCGGAAGTCGGTAAACTTCTGAAGATTGTATACTACTTGTGGGCAGGAATTTATTAATTAAATGCATTCCTGCATTTCTGATTGAATTCCATATCTTCCCAAAGGCCCGGATCTTTTCAGTCCGAGAAATTCCTGGAAAATTTCCTGCTTTTTTGACAAAAGCAAAGATTAGAGAATACAAGAAATATGACATGAAAGTATTGGTAAAAGAAGTCAACTTACCAAGAACCGCGTCAATTTCATCGCCTTCTTTCATACGAGGGAATAGCATACTTTCTAAATCATTGATAATAGATCTATCCTCTGCTGCCTGCAAAGAAGCCTTGGATTGCGCAATCCCAAGGGCTAGATTACTAGCTTCCAGTTCTTCTCGAACTTTTGAAAGTTCTCTTTGAAGGTTGGAGTTTTCTTCACGAAGTTGAGAAAAATAAGCAGCGTTTGCTGTGTGCTTCTTGGCTTTGGTTAAAGCAGCTGAAAAGCAGGGACAAAATAATCCGACATTACGGCAAGATCTAGCAATGATTTTCCAGCAAAAATCAATAAACACGAAGTAAAATACCGGTGGCTTTTGATAATTGCCGTTGAGACGACGCCAGTTCGTTGCTTTTTGATTCAATAACAGATTGAAGTGTTTTTACTTCTCTGCTTTTGAGGCTAAGTTTTTTCAAAACTTCCAAGTTTATGGCATCTGCGGAATGCTGAAACATGGAAATGAAAGCCAGATGCTTAAGTTTGAACAAGCATATAAAGAAGCATTAAGAAGAATTTAGGGTTTCAACTTAATGCTTGGGGGCTAGAAGTATTACCTGGCTCATTTCTCGCAAGTCAGCCAAGGTCTCCTTGAATTCCCTGGCATATTCCATGAAAAGAATTCCAACATGGTGAAGGCCATCGTGTATGACCTGACGGGGCGAGAATGCGATATTATTGCGGATAACTAATCCATTTTGTGGCCAGGGGCGAACAAGAGGCGCAGGAGCAAAAAATTGCTTAGATTCCGGACGAATATATCTGAGGTCGTCGAAAGGCTCTTCTTTCACCCGGATATCATCCGGAGTAGGAATGGATTCGTTTCCAGCAGGTGATCGAAAATTTCCGCCCATTGGTGTATTCGTTCTCCCCCTTTTACCCGTAGTTGCAGAAGGAAATTCTTCTTTGATAGTAGTTTGCCTCTTGCGCTTTTGGTTGTTGTAAAACTCGGCATGTAATTTGCTGATTTCAGCATCAGAAGCAAGATCATTTTCTCCAAGTTCGTCAAACTAGGAAAGAATTAACAGTATGTTAAAAAATGAAGAGAGAAGATAATCTGAGGAAACTCAGAAACAAGGGAAGGAAAGTACCTTAGGAACCAGATTTTCCGCATGATAAATAGCTAGACTTTCCTCAATCTGGCTATCAGCGGCAACTATCTGATGAAGGCGTTCTATAAAATCCTTCTTGCTAAAGGACCTATCTGTTCCTCTCATGCTATCTTCCGGTCCCGTGTACTCGCAAAGAAGTCGGGAACGAAGGGATAAAGGTTGTACGCGACGTCCAAACCAGCATAAAACGATATCCTTCCAAACCAAAGGTGGTTGAGAAGAAGAAAGTTTGGCAATGCGCCGCTTTATTTTCATCAGGTTTTCAGGCAAATCCTCTGTTACTGCTAATGTCCAATTCTCGTGAGGAGTAGCGGCAGAATTAACAAAGGGAGGAACTCCGGTTTCTCTGCCTGGGGACGGAATGTCTTGGTGATAAAAGAAAGAACCTAGCCAAGATTGGTCAGGTTTCGGCATTCTTATCTTTGGATACCATTCTTCCCTAAAGTTTCTGAGGATAAAAGATATGGTACCGCAGATGGGCGAAACACCGTTTGTGATGTTATGTTTTACCTCGAAACAATAATGCCAGAAGTCTAAATTGGGAGTTATTCCAAGATACCCTTCGAAAAGAGCTTGGAAACTAGCTAATTGAAGGATGGAATTTGGAGAGATATTATGTGGTTGAACACCATAAAAGTTGAGGACGTCTAGGAAAAAGGCGGAAGGGGAAAAACCCATACCTCTCGTGATATGAGAGGTAAGGAGGACGCGTTCTCCTTCCTTTGGCTTGGGCTCTGGCTCATCCTTCGAGATTCGCCATTTGCCTTTAACTATTAATCTATCCCTTGACATCCGACGAAGGAGGACGAGTGAAGTATTACTCTGATTCCAAATTCCGACAAATTCTGCTTCTTCATCAGCTCCGGTGGAGAAGCGCTCAGTGCCACGGGAGTGAATCTTGACCCTCGCCGGTTCTGAAGCAAACGGCGGGGTTGTCGTGGCGCTTGGGCCCGCGACGTCCGAGGCGGCGGAAGCGTTTCCTCCGCCCGCCGCGGATGCCGTGGCCTTTTCCGGCTCGCCGCCGGCATGCTTGGGCGACCCTAGCTGTGGATCTAGGTCGCCCAAAAGTTCGTCGATGGAGGCGCGAGCCGGTGAGGACGACGGAGATGCCATCCTTTGGTGGAGCGTTTTGGAGCGCTCCGGCGTGCGAAGGGTTCGTCGGGGCAAGGTCTTGCTCTCGAGCTCACGGTTGCGTCAATGGCGTGGGCAGTGATGGAGTGAGGAAAGATTTCCGATGACGAAGAGGACGGCTATTTATAGCCTGAAAATCTCTAGATACGTGCCAACGGTTCTTTTGACCGTTGGATGTTCGACGCGTGTCGCTCGCCGGAAAATCCGGGAAACGGAACGACAGAGGAATGATGGCTATCTCCTCGTTTCTCGTGAGAATCTGTCAGAGATACGTTGCAGGGTTTCCCGCGTGAAACCAAGCGGCGCTTGCGTCAGCATGATTAAGGCGCTGATGTCATAAGTTCCTTTTCCGCGAAGGATCGCGAGAAGAAAAGCCGGATTTTCATAGTTCCGAGTTTTATGTTACCATCTCCTTCAAAAGGAAAGAAGAAAGAATCAAGACTGCTGAATCAAGTTTTCCCGGACAAAATGTATTTGACGAAAGACGGAGTTTCAGAGTTTTGATCCTTCCTGGGGGCTACTGTCGGATATATACTGAATAGGGGTATAGAAGATGGTAGACAAAAGAGCCGGACTACCAGGGTGGCCTACATGGTAATGGGCTTAGGTCCATTGGGTGGCCCAGTAGTCCGACGCGCAGAAGCCGGATTCTAGAAGAACCCGGATCACGGCCCGCGTGATCTGGCTTGGAGGAGAAGACGGATTCCTTACTTTCCAAGTTACAAGTTAAACGTAGTATTCTAGGTTTCCTACTCTGTAAGCCCTAATCCGGCTATTATATAAAGCCGGACGGGAGATAGATTAGATAAGTTCCAAGGTTCTAGGTTCAAGCTTCACAAGCTAAAGCTCTACGCAACTCGCCGAGAAGCTCATCCTCGTCGAGTAGCTAGATCTATTCCCTCACATTGTAACCCTGTTATACGGGCTTTAGTCCCAAATAGTGAGAAGTGCAGGAGTAGGTACGCCGTACTGTCGCGACGTACCGAACCTGGGTAAAATCCCGTGTTCTGTGTTACTACGCTATCCCGTTACCCCACGTCTCTACCGTAGTCTCATGGCACCCCAGTCTATGAAAACTACTACGATGTCTCGACAGTCACCTTGTCCCGCGGTGTGAAAGTGACAGTGTGCACATCGTGTGTGTCTCCTCTATGAATTGTGGTGTTTGTCTAGTACCTTCTAGGGCGCTCATAGTGACAGCGTGGGGTTAACTACACATGGGAATGCTTACTTTAAGGAATGGTTTTTGCAGCCCTACGCAATGATTAGTGTTCGTTGTCCAACTGGAGAGGGTTAAGAGTAGCATAGTGAAGAGAAGATATTTAGTTATTCAATTATGTGATCATTGTTGAGACTGTCCACTAGTGAAAGTAGGATCACTAGGCCTTGTTTCCAAGCATTGAAACACCGTTTTCCGCCTGTTCTGCTACACGTTTGCTTGCTGCCATATTTATTTCAGATTGCTATTATTACTTATAACCATCCATATTACCCGCATTTCACTATCTCTTCGCCGAACTAGTGCACCTATATACCTGACAAGTATATTGGGTGTGTTGGGGACACAAGAGACTTCTTGTATCTTAATTGCAGAGTTGCTTGAGAGGGATATCTTTGACCTCTACCTCCCTGAGTTCGATAAACCTTGGGTGATGCACTTAAGGGAAACTTGTTGTTGTTCTACAAACCTCTGCACTTGGAGGCCCAACACTGTCTACAAGAATAGAAGCGTACATAGACATCAAGCTCTTTTCTGGCGCCGTTGCCGGGAAGGTAAGGTAAAAGGTACTCACATCCTCGGGTGCGAGTGCTCGAAGTTATTTCCTTTAGATTCTGCAATTAAATCTTTCTGTTTCTTGTTTTCACTAGTTAGGATTAATGGAAAACAACAAAAATATGAGAGAGCTTTATAATCTTTATCTTGAGTTAGGACATGAAGTGTTTGAAGAGAAAAATTAAAAACCTATGGAGCTTTATTTGCATGCTAGTAGCAATATTATTAGTATGAATTCTTTGAACACCATTATTGCAAATGCTATGGAAAAGTCTAAGCTTGGGGAAGTTGGTTTTGATGAATATGATATTTTTAGTCCCCCAAGTTTTGAGGAGGAAATTTTCTTTGATAATACTTTGCCTCCAATATATGATGATTACAATGATGAATATGATATTTTCCTGTCCACCTACTATTGAGGAGAAAATTAATTATGATTTCAACATGCCTCCTATATTTGATGATTATGGTGATGAGAATAATAATGATAGCTATCTTGTTGAATTTGCTCCCACTACTATTAATAAGAATGACTATGCTTATGTGGAGAGTATGAATTCTTTTATGCATGTGGCTCATGATAAGAATGTTTCTTGTGATAATTATATTGTTAATTTTATTCATGATGCTACTGAAAGCTGTTATGAGAGAGGGAAACATAATTTCATGCATATCAACAACATTAAGTTTCCCCTCTTTATGTTGGAATTTTTGAAGTTGCACTTATTTTGTTTTCCTATGCTAGTCACTTTTTGCTTCGTTGACTTGTTTTTCTACAAAATTCTTTTTCATAGGAAGTGGGTTAGACTTAAATTTATTTTACATTTTCTTCTTGGTGCTCTCTTCTGCTTCAATTAATATTTCTCATGTGAGCATCTTCTCAAATTATCATGCCTAGCTGAAAAGGCTTTACAGAAAAGCGCTTCCGGGAGACAACCCGTTTTATTTCTCTGTTTTCAACCCGTTTTCCGTCGTTCTTTTTTGCTTTTTTTTGCACCTGGGTGTTGTCTATTTCTTTACCAACCCCAATGTATCTTTTATCTTGTGTCTTTGTTGAGCCAAGTAAATCCTCTAGAGGAAAGTTGAGACTATATTTCGGATTTCTGCGTAGGAAACAGATTTCTGCTGTCAACTATTAAAATCGTATAAAATCACGGAAAATTCAAAATGACCTAAGTTTTTTTGTGCGTAATCCTGGGCTATATACGCAACTTTTCTTAGTAGAACACTTTTTGATTTGAGCAACAGAAGATTTGTGAAAAAATTTATCTTTACCTCCTGTCCTGTTTTGACAGATTTCTGCCAATAATTGCATTTGCATCTTAGTCTCTTTCTTTTGGTGTTCTTTTGAGAAAAAGAGTTTTAAAAAAAGTTGTGAAAGTAGCTAATGTGTTTATGATTGTTAGTCTTGTGTTGAAACTGAACCCTGTGGATTTATTATTTCGATTGCACTAACGTTGCTAATGAAGATTGTGAGAAGTTTGGTGTGAAGGAAGTTTTCAAGGGTCAAGAGAAGAGGATGATATGATGTGATCAAGAAGAGTGAAAATTCTAAGCTTGGGGATGCCCCGGAGGTACATCCCAGCAAATTCCAAGAAGACTGAAGCGTCTAAGCTTGGGGATGCCTGATACATCCATTTTGCATAACTATTTTATATCATAATTTTCTTTTATTCATCGATATATTTCATGTTATAATGCATCTCTTATGTTATTTTATCTTATTTTGCATGATTTATAATTTTGGGAGAATAAACACCGGGACCAGAAATCTGATGGAAAAAGCACCCCCGGGATACCATATTTCAGAAGATTAGAAGAAGAAGGGGGACGTCTGGGGGTTCCTAAAAGTCCAGAAGAGGAACACAGCCAAGAGGAGAGCCAGAGGGGGCCACCAGGGGCCCACACCTAGGGCTGGCGCGCCCTCCCCCTGGCCGCACCACCTAGGAGTGTGGCCACCCTAGCCCACCTTTGGGGGTCATCTTTGGCCCCCTGACCCCGAGGGAACCCTAGGTCTCATTCCATCCTCGAAGAATTATTCCGCCGCTGCTGTGGGGCAGAAAACACCCGAGAGAGAAAAGCTCTCTGGCAGGGAGAAATCTGCCGGGGAAATTCCTCTCCGGAGAGGGGAAATCACCGCCATCGTCACCGTCATCACTCCGGGCATCATCAAGATCTTCATCATCATCGTCATCACCACCAGCACCATCACCCTCATCATCCACCTTCATCCCGCTCTATCAATTAGGGGCCTCTATCGTTGTTTTGCATTAGATCTATCTCCTGGTGTGGATTACTTGTTAGTAGTTGATGCTTGTGAGATTTATCGGTGTTTGCACTTTATGACCAGATTGTTATCATCCATTATATCACCTATGATTATGATACATATGATGTGTTGTGAGTAGTTCTTGTTGTTCTTGAGGACATGGGAGAAGTCAAGTTGTTAGTAGTGAAGTAATGTTGAATAATATTAATGCTTGATATTTAAGTTGTGGTGTTATTCTTCTAGTGGTGTCATGTGAACGTCGACTACATGATACTTCACCATTTATGGGCCTAGGGGAATGCATCGTGTATTTGGCTACTAATTGTGGGGTTGCCGGAGTGACAGAAACCTAAACCCCCGTTAGGAAACCATTACACAAGGGAGCGTAGGATCCCGAAGTTTAAAGTTGTGGTTAGATTTATTTCTTAATTACTTTCTTGTAGTTGCGGATTCTTGCAAGGGGTATAATCACAAGTATGTATTAGTCTTGGATGGGACGGTACATTAGCATAGATTTACCTCAGGCCGGGCGTTCGGGTTACCCGAAAATTTTGGCTCGGGTTATTCGGGTTTTCGAAAATTCGGGTTCTCAAAAATGATACCCGAAATATAGCCAAAATAATAAGAACTCAACAATTTGGGTACCCGATAATTCGGGTTCGGGTTTTCCCGATTTACCCGAATAGGAGCATCACTTAAAGAAATTCCTCAATGCATGAGAGTCGTATCTACTAGAGGAGAACTTAGGCAGATTGATCAGCGAGGCGCTGCACCCGTACACGCAGTATAGGATCCCACCAGAGCAGCATTGCATCTTAACATGTCATTTACTCCAGGGAGGCGGCGAGCGCTGCGCTGTACCACAGTATGCCGTCAAGATAGGCGACGGGCGTTGCGCTGTGCCCCAGCATGCCGTCAAGGTAGGCGGCGGGTGCTGCATATCACCACAACACGTCATCGAGGTAGGCAGCGGGAGGTGGCAAACACGATGCAGCTCCTCGTCATCTCAGGCTACCACGGGCAGGCGGCAGCCAGGCCAGGGTCTCGATCCGTCGTGGCCTGTTCGTGTACGTAAAATTGAGCGATTGAGGCTTCGAGGCTTGTGGTCAATGATGCGTTCTTACACTATGCGGGAGTTTAATTCACGTTGTTGGGCTATGCGGGAGTTTAATTCATTGTATTGGGCTAAAAATTACTTATCTACTTCGGGTTGTTCGGGTTATAGAAGTATAAACCCGAATTTCCCATATAAAATTCGGGTTTTTAGAATTGACACCCGAATAGGTGCTCGGGTTTTTCGGGTTCGGGTTCGGGATTTTCGGGTTCGGGCTTCAGGTTTTGGGTTTTATGCCCAGCGTGAGATTCACCCACACAACACTTATCAAAACACCAAAGTTATTCGGCTGCATGGAACAAAAGCACTTGACAGAAACCTCCCGTGTGTTCTCGAGAACGTTTGTTAATCATAAGTAAACTCACCAGCTTGTCCTTCGCTGAAATTATTACTACTGTATTTTATTTACTCGCACTTTATTTATCTACAATATCAAAAACCCCTACAAATCTGTTTTCTAGTATTTACAGTTATTCCTTCATCGAAACTGCTTGTCAACACCTTCTGCTCCTCGTTTGGTTCGACACTCTTATTTATCGGAAGTACTACGATACACCCCCTATACTTGTGGGTCATCAAGACTATTTTCTGGCGCCATTGCCGGGGAGTGAACCTCTATTGGGAAGTGGAATTGATAAAGGAAGCTTCTGTTGTAAGTGTTGTTTATATTTCTATTTACTGCTTTATTACACTATGTTTGGAACACCTTTTGAGTCCCTATTTGCGGGCACTGCTGCCACTACTAGGGTAGTAAGTGACCCATGGCATGATGATATGGATCCCTATAAAATACCTATAAAGATTGTTAAACATGTTATTGTCGGGGGGTTGCCCCCGAGTAGGGGTAAAGCAAGTGCTAAAAGCAAGATCAAAGGAGAGTTTAGGCTGAGTAGCTGGGTACTCGGTACCCGCTACCCGGTCGACTGCTATCCATCCGCACCTGCTAATGGCCAGAAGGAAGAATCACGGAAGTTACATTACTCCGAGTAGAGGAAGTGGTCCGAATAGAGGGAGTGAGATCCTACTCGGGCCAGAAGTCAAAGGAGTCGTTCTGACACAGGATCCCGCGTATCCTGGGTCCGTACTGGCGCACTGTTCATCTACAGAGCGCGTGCTTATCCGCGCCAGGGTGTCAGTAGGACGGTGCAGGTCAGGGGGCCTACCCTATGGCCGTGACAGTGTTAACAGGTCATGGACTTGGTTTTGCACAACGACTTTGTGCACAAGACAAACTAGGAAGCCAAAGCTGTCAGCGAGAAGCTGGAAGTGTGCAGTGTGCACACTATGTCGACACCCGGCTGTACTTTTCTTCTTGGATGTATTCGGCTGGGCACCAGTATATAAGGTGCCCTGCCCCCTCCTGTGCGAGGGTCGGTTGACTGGTGGCCTCACTTGTTAGACTTTCACGTAGAGAGAAGAGTGGCTACTCGGCTGTAGGCCAAATTGTACTGTGGCTACTCGGTAGAACACACAAATAAAGAGAGAAAGGCAGGAGTAGGGGTTTTACCTCCACACGAGGGCCCTGAACCTGGGTAGATCTTGTTGTTTGCAGTGCTTGATTCATTCCTCACGCGGCTACTCACTGCGTGATCCCTCCCCGAGCACCTCCATCGTCCATCGACCCCAGATCTTTAGCCATCCTATGGCATCTGCCGTGATACCGCCACGACAGTTGGCGCCCACCGTGGGGCAACCAGCAGCGCTGGCTGGAGTTCACGTTCAGACGGGATCCTTTTCTGGTACTGGGGAGCGCGTGGTCTGTGGCCTTGTCCAAAGATTCGGCTCCTTCGACTTCGTCACCGACAACGCCGGCGATTTCGACGGGAGGCCCATTCCGGCAGGCGGCTCGGTGCTCTCCTTCGGCTCGCACCTCGTCTACGTCGCCACCGCTGTCGTCCGCGAGTTTCCAGAGGAGGTGCTGGTCGCGGAGGATCCTCCTGCTGTCATCGCCGCCCGCGGAAAGCCAACTGGCTGTTCTGCGGACAGCATGGAGGTGATGATGACCGGCCCTGCTGTCGATGCCGGGAAGGGCGCGGCTGCTGCCGCGGGAGTCATCGAGGATCTTTTTGGCGCGAGTGCCGGCGGAAGGACGCACAAGCCCTACGACGTGCCTCACAACATCCCGGGCTATATCCCTCCTTCCACGACATCGACGATACCGGCATCCGCTGTGCGGGTGGGTATGCCCCCTCCCACCGAGCTCGAGCTTATGTCCATGAAGGCGCAGCTCGACCAACAGCGTCAGGCGCTGCTCGCCGAGCAGGCGGAGTTGGAGAAGGTTAGGCTTGAGCTCAACCTGGACCAGAACGAGTACAACAGGGCTCACGGCTTTACACCTGTGGTTAGAAGGCCTGTCAAGGCAGGCACCACTCGCCGCAACCTAGGCACCGAGATGGCAGCAGTTGGTGAGACCGGTGGCCACGCTGATAGCCAAAACACCGCTACCACCAGGCCCAAATACAACACCCCCGCCAAAACCCTTAGAGCTGATGAGGCTGTAGCTGCAGAGTTGCCGCATCTTGCTGGCGATGCGCGCGTTAGGCAGCAGGAGAGGCTCAATGAGCTAGTGCTAGAGGCTGCTAGGCAGAACGAGGAGTTCCGGAAAGCCAATCCGGGTGCTGGAGCTTCTCAGGTGGTGCATTCGCATGCGGCCAGATCTAACGATCAGGCCTCATCGCCGCATCCCAGTCGTGAGAGGGACCAAAGTGGGCACTCTGGCAGAGACAGGCAGATGCAGGTGTACGACCCGGCTGTCGCCGCGAAACAGCACGCTGTGCCGCGACAGTCTGGTCAAAAACACAATACTGCAGGAGCAGGCTATCAAGCCCATAAAGCTCACAGCAAGGATGAACGGACAACGACGTCGCCTAGAGGGGGGGGGGGTGAATAGGCGATTAAAACTTTTCCGGTTAAGGCTTGCTAAATGCGGAAATAAACTAGGTGTTTAAATTAACAAGCATACAACCTAAATATTCTATGGCCAACTAGATGCACCAACAACTTATGCTAAGCAAGACAAGTAACAAGGTGATAGCAAGATATATAACTTCAAGCTCGAAGGCTATCACAATGTAAATTGCATAAGTAAAAAGCTCGGGTATAGAAATAACCGAGGCACACGGAGACGAAGATGTATTCCCGAGTTCCTCCCACAAAGGGGAGTACGTCTCGTTGGAGGGGTGTGAGCTCACCACGAAGGCCTACTCAACGCCACAAAGGCCTCACCCTATTCTCCGATGAACTTCCGCCACAAAGGCCTAGTTCACCTTCCACTATTGGCAACCTTCAAATCCGAGGCACGCATCCACAACTCAATTGGAGGCTCTCGGTGTCACCACAATCTTGGGGCACGCATCCACAACTCAATTGGAGGCTCCCAAGAACACCACAAGTCGTCTAGGGTCCAAGACCCAAGAGTAACAAGCTCACAAACTTTCAACTTCCACGAATCCTCGTGGAGAGAGCAAACCGATGCAACCGATGCAAATGGCAAGAGCACAAGTGCTCAAATCCTTCACTCTCAAATTCCAACAAAGCAACAAATGCTTATGGGGGAATAAGAGAGGAAGAACAATGGAGGAGAAACACCAAGAACTCCAAGATCAAGATCTACTAAGTTTCCCTCACTAAGAAGGAAGATGGATTGGTGGAAATGTAGATCGAGATCTCCTCTACCTTCTCCCTCAAAGATATGCAAGAATCATAGGAGGGATTGGGAGAGGGGCAAGCTTTCCAAGGTCAACAATGGTGGGAGAGAAGGGGAAAAACGTGCTTGGAAGACTTGGGGACCAATGGGGAAGAAAGCCCCCTTAAATAGGTCCCCACAAAAACTAGCCGTTTGAGCAGGAATCTGGGACCGGAATATCCGGTCCAAGTTTGGACCGGAATATCCGATCCGAAGATCTGCTCGAAACCTGTTGACTTTAACCGGAATATCCGGTCCCCTTGGAAAAATCTGGTACCAATAATCCGGTCCATGTCAGTGAGCAAATTGGTCTGAAAACTGCCCAAACCGGAATATCCGGTATGCCCCGAATAATCCGGTTCAAATAATCCGGTTCATTCCAGAAGGTTCAAGCTTCCAGTCCTTAGCCATTTTTCGCAGCAACCGGAATATCCGGTCCAGGATGAATAATCCGGACCAAATAATCCGGTTGACTCCAGTAGCTCGAACCTTCCAGTCCTTAGCCATTTTTCGCAACAAACTCCACAACCGGAATATCCGGTTTGAGATGAATAATCCGGCTCCAAATAATCCGGCTCATCTCTGTCCCGAATATGGACCAAAACTACCCTAACCGGAATATCCGGTTGCCCGGAATAATCCGGCTAGAATAATCCGGTTGAGTCCGGAACAGAGAGGCTGAACTAGAAACCCCAAAACTTTTGCAAAAGAACTCCGAACGAGGTAAATCCAATTGCATTGGAAAGATAACAGCAAGGAGTATCCAAACAAAAAGTGAAAATATTGATACCTCAAAGTATGGAGAAGTTACCACACATGGAAGGTGTGGGAACATTCTCAAAGACGAACGGAATATTTTCACCACCGAAAACGCAACAAGTTTTTCTTATGAAATCCGTTTTCGAGAAACCAAGGCTTGTCATGAAGATCACGACAAGCACTAAAACCCAAAGGAGACAAAAGCCAAATAAGAACCAAGAAAGATGATATGCAAAGTATGCAAAGGTTTGAGCTCTCCATAACGATTCGATCGAGTTACTCACTTGAGAGCCCCTCTTGATAGTACGACTATCTATCCTATAACCCGGTCTCCCAAAGACACGAGACCGGTAAAATAGAAAACCTATCAAGATTATACCTTTGCCTTGAGCATTCCACTTGAGCTAGATGATGACGATCTTGACTCTCTCAAGTTGGATCCTCTTTCTTGATTGCGCTTGCTAGCACAAACTCCGCTTGATGAAGACTTGCAAGTTGCTCCCCCATACACCATTATGGGAGAGACTAGCTCCCCCATACACCATTATGGGAGAGACCCTTCGGCAAATCTTCACAAGGCCACAATCTCCAAAAGGGTGGCAAGCATCAAGCATAGGATATCTTCTAGATGCTTCACTTGAGCTTCCACGTCAAGGTCGATGACAAACACCGCTTGACGACGACATAGTCCATGGGCTAAAGAAATCTTCCTTTAGGTTCATGCCCATGGAAAGATACCTAACCACACATAGAGATGCGACACACACATATCATGGGTTAGTTCACAAAGCTATATTGACAATTGCTTACCATACCATGAGATACACAATCCCACTTGGTACAACTTGTAGCTTTGTGTGTTGATCGCTTGCTTGATCAAACTTGTATCTTTGCTTCTCACTTCTAAAGATGATGTCTTGAAGAAGATAATGAAAGATCACCTAATCCTTTTCTTCAAGACACACTAGCAATAAGCTCAACTCAAACCATGACCATTCTTCATATAAATCCTTGAATGTAACAATGGCCATCAAGGAAGCTAATAGAGTTCAACACATGAACTCCATTATTTCCTATGAACAAGATCTACAAAGATAACTCAATGCAAACATTAGTCCATAAGGATTGTCATTAATTACCAAAACCACATATGGGGGAACCATGCACTTTCAATCTCCCCCATTTTGGTAATTGATGACAATCCCTTTTTACGAGGGTTTATATGATGAATGAAGCAAACATGCTAAACAAGAGCAAGGATGCAATAGCATGGAAAGGCAAATGCTTAAGAACGAAACTAAAGCATAAACCAAATTCCCTTAAACCCTCTAAACTTCTCCCCCATTGGCATCCATTGCCGAAATGGGAAAAAAGATTAGAAGGCCAATATAGTAAGAGCTCCCCCATAGTGTATGCATTCCTCATGATATGAGTGAAATCAAGTGCATATCTCCAACTATGAATAGATGGAGGGAGATCAAACTATATTGAGGATCCAAAGATTTATAAGCAAAGTAAAATTGAAGGATACTTTCACAAGGAAGCAACCAACCACAAGGATCCGAAAAACCGATTGACCAACATCAATATTTTGATAGGATCAACCAAGTGTTCTAGAAAATCAAGAGGGAACTCCCCAAGGTACATGCACAATGTTAGATTTGAATGACTATATAATGTGCACAACATGGAATCATCACTCCCTTCTAGATAATTTTGAACACAAACAAGAGCAAGAGACTAGATTGGAAATGAAGCAAAGCAACTTGCAAACAAACAAAAGTTGAGCAATGAAGATCAAGAAGTGACAAATAAAGACTTACCCAACCGAAATAGATGCGTGTGACAAGGAAAAACATTTTTAGTAGACTAATAGGATGATAGAATCATCAACATAGTCTTTCAATATAAGAGGCACATAGTGCATATCATGTCTTTCCCATACACACAAACCATCAAATGATAAAACACATAGGTCCACAAGCTTATTAAGATTAAAAAGGAATACCAAAAGAAAAGCAAAGCTTGTGCCTTTTAGGAACCACCAAGGAATATAAAGCAATAAAAGGTGGTCACTAAAGAAATAGAATATCAATTAAAGATGTAGCTATTATCGTGTGTATAAGTTTCTAAGTGGACAACAATCACAAAGATATATATCCACAAAGAAACATGCACACATAAAATAGGTACAAAGGTGAAGAACATGATATCCAAGAGAGGTTCATTAATATACCAATAAGATTTTTTTTGCTTGAAAGCAAAGCACTAAGCTTAGTTTAATCTTAAGGGGATATAGATGAACACACAAAACTCATCAAAGCATCACAAATATCACAAGGGAAAAGTGATAGTTGGAATGCTTCGAGAAAGGTAACGCATATCACAAAAGATTCAAAAGGTTTTTGAGAATTCATCAAAATTGCATATGAGAGACTTCAAGTAGAAGTTGCTAGATTAATATACTCGGGATTGGTGAATCATGAAAATGACTATAAATATCCCCATAGTATGTAATCATCCCGGCTTACTCATAGTTGCAATTAAGATGCTTTTGATAAGACATTTGCAAGAACCAAATGAAATGCAACAAAGGGAAATCATGCCAAGAAGCAATCTACACAAGGTTGAAAGCTAGAAATGAATGCATGAGATAGATACTTGTTACCGAGAAGACATTGGTGATGAAGAGGATGCGAGCTTGATAATCATCGAAGCTTGACTCCTATACAACCATGGTGAGAACACTTTCCTTATGAATGGAGCAAGCAACCAATGTATCTCCATTGTACCTAAAACAAAATTCAAGTACAAAATGGTACCCAAACTCATTGGGTCCGAAGTAGTTAGACAACTACAATACATACGGGACAAACTCCAAATAAATAGGTGCATATTAATATGAATTTGAATTTCAATGCACATCTTAGCCATTTAGGATTTGATGGAGTTTATCCTATATATTGATCAACGAAAAGTAATCATGCCAAAAGATATACATAGTAAATATGCATGCACAAAACTTTCAAGAACCAAAACAAGATACAAATGGACAAAGAACTAATTGAACCAAGAAGCCACTCACAAGAGTGAAAAGAAAGAGAATAGTCCAAAAAATATCAAGACCCAAATCAACACATGATTGAGGAAACCAAATAGAGAGGGATACCAAAAAAAAACATAAAAGAGTGAAACAACCCCTCTACACTTTCATGATAGCACACAAAGTACCAAGACGAAAAGTGTTTGTCTTCCAAAGAGACAAGTCATTGGGAAAACCAAACAAATTTAAAGACAACAAGTGTTCAAAACGCATATAGGATAGTTCTTCCAATAATAGTGCATTATTTATGATCTTGCATTTGAATACAAAATGCACACAATGGAATCATTACTCTCCATATATACTATTCAAACACTAGTCATGTTTAAATAAAATCAATTAGATGCAATACCAAATTAAAGAACGGTGATCTACTCAATGTAGGATAGCTTCCCCAAGAATAGTGCAACCCAAAGAAGTATGACTTTGACCATAAGTGCACAAGTATGGGATCATTGCTTTTCCTAACTCAATAAAGCATAAAACAATTTTTGAGTAGAGCAAGGAAGACACAAATGAGTTTTAACCAAACAAATCATTGGCAAGAAACAAGGAAATTTTGGAGAAAAAGGCCAAAGTAAATATGATCAATAAACTTTACCACAAATTATTATAACTTGTCAAAGACAAGAGATGTATGGAGATATTTCTCGGTGGTAGATTTGTTCACAATCATATTCACAAAACATAAGCATGTGGTAAAAGATAGGAATAAAAAAACATGCTTAGATAGAGATTCTTGAAGGCTTCCAATAAAACTCGAAAAAGCAAGGCAACAAGAAACTCTCTAACAAACAAGATACCAAAGAATAGAGACACAAGATATTTTAAGTAAATATGGAACTTGTTTGAGCAACGTGCCACTTAGGAATAAGATAACTAGAATATCAACTCTAGGTGGCAATACCTCACATGTTCACATTTTCTAGGCTTGTAATATGCACATAGCTTATTACTCCCCCATAATGTGATAATACATTGAAATCAACAAGAGGCAAAAATAAATCCAACAAGAGAAAGTTAATAGACATTAGAATTTGAATTTCTCATGAGGAAGACATACCATATAGAGACAAGATAATATTGATATATCAACACTAAGTGGTATTCCTCATGTACACACATTTTAGGATAGTAAAGTTCAAAGCATATTACTCCCCCAAAATGGGATAGTCCATTAATCTCCCAAAGAGCCAACTAAGATAAGAAACAATAGCAATGAAGGCTCAACACAAAGAACACAAGTACATGGAGTGCAAACCAATAAACATAACTAGATTACTCAAGATAGGTAAGTAGGAAGCACTACATATACAAACACATGCTAGAAACAAAACTAACATATGCAAGGGAGCAAGCAACTTTCAATTGTATATAGATTTAAATACAAGTTACCGCTTGGAGGAACATTGGGTAAGAGATATATATAATCCAAGTGACTTGGCATGAGGAAATATAATTGATGAAGATCCCTTAATTCTTCATGAAATAGCCAAGTCTCCAATGCCCTCCAACACCACCTATTGATCAAGTTTGAGCTTGTTGGTCCCCAACCAAGTTGGGTCCTAAGAGGTTAGTCACAATAGGTTTGGCAACCCAAATGGTTCTTTTCTTGACACCACTTGGAGTACCAACATACTTGGCAAACACATTGCCCACATTATCCTTCCTAATAGAATAAACAACATCAACAAGGATAGGGTTGGATAATGTACCATTAGTGCATGAAGAAGCAAAGTGTCCCTTCTTGCGACAAAGGTAGCAACATCGACTCTTTTCTTTCTTCTCAATAGGCGTCTCAACAAGAGGAGCATTGGCTTGAGTCTTCTTAGGAGGTGGCCGTTGTTCAACTCGTGGTTGAGCATGAGATTGAACAAGAGGCCTCTTCCCTAGTTGCTTCTCACTAAGAGGCTTCTTCTTCAAAGGGCAAGATCTAACATGGTGCCCTTCAATCTTGCACTTGAAGCAAATAATCTTGGCCGGATCTTTGACTTGTTCTTGGCCCTTCTTCTTGTCAATAATGGACTTGTTCTTGAGATGGGAGTTGAATCCAAGTCCACTCTTGTCATTGGGAAGTCTTCGCACTCTCAACATCTTGTCAAGTGTGGAACTCCCTTCATGACACTTTTCCAAGTCTTTCTTCAAAGAAGTGACTTGGGCCTTGAGCTCTTTAATTTCCTCTACATGGTTAGAATCAACACAAGAGCTAGAGGAAGTAGATGCTTAATTGTTAGAGCAACAAGGCAAGGAAAGCAATTCATCACAAGATGTAGAAACATTATGGGAGGATGAATTACTAATACGAGCACAAGTCAATATAGCATTATTAGAAGATATTGTGCTAGTAACCACATGAGGCTCACAAGATGTTACCTTTGTAGTGATAGCCTCAAGAGCTAATTTTAGCTTGGTATGGGATTCTAGAAGATCCTCATGAGAGCTAGATAGCTTTTCATGACTTTCTTCCAATTTCCCATACTTGCTAGTCATTAGCTCAAGTTGAGCCCTTAGCTCAACATTCTCCTTCAAAATAGATGCTTCACAAGATGTGGAGTTAGTAGCACAAGCATCATTAGAAATAGAAGAAGATAACTTGGCAAGCTCATTATTTAACCTAGAGTTTTCCTCAATTAGATTAGCATTGCCAATAACAAATTCAACCTTTTCATTTTTAAGCACTTTATATTTAGCATTGGTATGGTCACGTGCTTTAGTGAGATAGGCTATTTGTTCATTATAGAGCTCCTCGATAGATTCAAGTTTATCCTCAAGAGTAACTCGGAGCTCATACTCTTCCTCAAGAGACGTAGTGAGGGATGCCTTTTCATCGGCATCACTTCTTTCAATCTCACCTTTAGTTTCAATTATTTTAGCGCTATAAATAGCAAAAGCCAATATTTCACTAAAAGGAGTGATAGCTTTACTACCTTTAGGGAGATCAAGAAGAACCAACTCACCCTTCTCCATTAAAGAGTCTTCGTCCTCAAACTCTCCATAAAATATATCCTCATCCTCATCATCACAAGATGTAGTGGGTTCCAAAGGTGGTGATACCTTTGAATCCCTAGCCATAAGGCACATATGAGAAATGGATGGCGATGATGAAGATATACTAGAAGAGCCATTAAGGTCCATGTCTTGTTCCACAAAAAAATGGGATTTCTCTACATTGTTAGCCACACACGTACTAGAGGAAATGGAAGCATTATTTTCATGAAAACAAGACATAGGAAGCATATCATCATGAGATTTAGTTGAACAACTATTACATGATATGCAAGGACTATCAATACTAGCATGTATGGAATTTTGAGTGCTAGAAGATATTAAGTCCAAAGATAGATCATTGCAATGGGATAGGGATGAAGTATAGTCAATAGCAAATTCACTATCCACAATGCAATTTCTATCACCACTCACCATATCATTACCTTGTGACAAATCACATGTTGGTGGAGTGGAGAAAGACGTGAACTCATCACGGCCGGAAGTGGATGGAGAACAATCATCCTCAATAATATTGGACAACTCATATATATCTTGAAGTTTTGTCCATAGCTCATGAGCGTTCCGAAAAGGCATGATTGATTCAATAACTACATCGCTCAAAAAGGACAAGAGACCATTAGATACAAGAGTATCGAGATAAGAGTTTTCCTTATCCTCTAAAGATAAATCTTGAGAATCCTTAGGAGGAGGAAAATCCATATCTACAATTCTCTTAACATACTTTGGACCCATGTCCGTAAGAAATTTAAGAATGCGAATTTTCCAAACATCAAAGTTTCTACCATAGAATATAAAAGCGGAATCATGTTCTATTTCTCTAAACGACATCGTACTCTCTAGGATGTAAAGCCTAATAAAGAGAGACGAGGCTCTGATACCAATTGAACGGACAACGACGTCGCCTAGAGGGGGGGGGGTGAATAGGCGATTAAAACTTTTCCGGTTAAGGCTTGCTAAATGCGGAAATAAACTAGGTGTTTAAATTAACAAGCATACAACCTAAATATTCTATGGCCAACTAGATGCACCAACAACTTATGCTAAGCAAGACAAGTAACAAGGTGATAGCAAGATATATAACTTCAAGCTCGAAGGCTATCACAATGTAAATTGCATAAGTAAAAAGCTCGGGTATAGAAATAACCGAGGCACACGGAGACGAAGATGTATTCCCGAGTTCCTCCCACAAAGGGGAGTACGTCTCGTTGGAGGGGTGTGAGCTCACCACGAAGGCCTACTCAACGCCACAAAGGCCTCACCCTATTCTCCGATGAACTTCCGCCACAAAGGCCTAGTTCACCTTCCACTATTGGCAACCTTCAAATCCGAGGCACGCATCCACAACTCAATTGGAGGCTCTCGGTGTCACCACAATCTTGGGGCACGCATCCACAACTCAATTGGAGGCTCCCAAGAACACCACAAGTCGTCTAGGGTCCAAGACCCAAGAGTAACAAGCTCACAAACTTTCAACTTCCACGAATCCTCGTGGAGAGAGCAAACCGATGCAACCGATGCAAATGGCAAGAGCACAAGTGCTCAAATCCTTCACTCTCAAATTCCAACAAAGCAACAAATGCTTATGGGGGAATAAGAGAGGAAGAACAATGGAGGAGAAACACCAAGAACTCCAAGATCAAGATCTACTAAGTTTCCCTCACTAAGAAGGAAGATGGATTGGTGGAAATGTAGATCGAGATCTCCTCTACCTTCTCCCTCAAAGATATGCAAGAATCATAGGAGGGATTGGGAGAGGGGCAAGCTTTCCAAGGTCAACAATGGTGGGAGAGAAGGGGAAAAACGTGCTTGGAAGACTTGGGGACCAATGGGGAAGAAAGCCCCCTTAAATAGGTCCCCACAAAAACTAGCCGTTTGAGCAGGAATCTGGGACCGGAATATCCGGTCCAAGTTTGGATCGGAATATCCGATCCGAAGATCTGCTCGAAACCTGTTGACTTTAACCGGAATATCCGGTCCCCTTGGAAAAATCTGGTACCAATAATCCGGTCCATGTCAGTGAGCAAATTGGTCTGAAAACTGCCCAAACCGGAATATCCGGTATGCCCCGAATAATCCGGTTCAAATAATCCGGTTCATTCCAGAAGGTTCAAGCTTCCAGTCCTTAGCCATTTTTCGCAGCAACCGGAATATCCGGTCCAGGATGAATAATCCGGACCAAATAATCCGGTTGACTCCAGTAGCTCGAACCTTCCAGTCCTTAGCCATTTTTCGCAACAAACTCCACAACCGGAATATCCGGTTTGAGATGAATAATCCGGCTCCAAATAATCCGGCTCATCTCTGTCCCGAATATGGACCAAAACTACCCTAACCGGAATATCCGGTTGCCCGGAATAATCCGGCTAGAATAATCCGGTTGAGTCCGGAACAGAGAGGCTGAACTAGAAACCCCAAAACTTTTGCAAAAGAACTCCGAACGAGGTAAATCCAATTGCATTGGAAAGATAACAGCAAGGAGTATCCAAACAAAAAGTGAAAATATTGATACCTCAAAGTATGGAGAAGTTACCACACATGGAAGGTGTGGGAACATTCTCAAAGACGAACGGAATATTTTCACCACCGAAAACGCAACAAGTTTTTCTTATGAAATCCGTTTTCGAGAAACCAAGGCTTGTCATGAAGATCACGACAAGCACTAAAACCCAAAGGAGACAAAAGCCAAATAAGAACCAAGAAAGATGATATGCAAAGTATGCAAAGGTTTGAGCTCTCCATAACGATTCGATCGAGTTACTCACTTGAGAGCCCCTCTTGATAGTACGACTATCTATCCTATAACCCGGTCTCCCAAAGACACGAGACCGGTAAAATAGAAAACCTATCAAGATTATACCTTTGCCTTGAGCATTCCACTTGAGCTAGATGATGACGATCTTGACTCTCTCAAGTTGGATCCTCTTTCTTGATTGCGCTTGCTAGCACAAACTCCGCTTGATGAAGACTTGCAAGTTGCTCCCCCATACACCATTATGGGAGAGACTAGCTCCCCCATACACCATTATGGGAGAGACCCTTCGGCAAATCTTCACAAGGCCACAATCTCCAAAAGGGTGGCAAGCATCAAGCATAGGATATCTTCTAGATGCTTCACTTGAGCTTCCACGTCAAGGTCGATGACAAACACCGCTTGACGACGACATAGTCCATGGGCTAAAGAAATCTTCCTTTAGGTTCATGCCCATGGAAAGATACCTAACCACACATAGAGATGCGACACACACATATCATGGGTTAGTTCACAAAGCTATATTGACAATTGCTTACCATACCATGAGATACACAATCCCACTTGGTACAACTTGTAGCTTTGTGTGTTGATCGCTTGCTTGATCAAACTTGTATCTTTGCTTCTCACTTCTAAAGATGATGTCTTGAAGAAGATAATGAAAGATCACCTAATCCTTTTCTTCAAGACACACTAGCAATAAGCTCAACTCAAACCATGACCATTCTTCATATAAATCCTTGAATGTAACAATGGCCATCAAGGAAGCTAATAGAGTTCAACACATGAACTCCATTATTTCCTATGAACAAGATCTACAAAGATAACTCAATGCAAACATTAGTCCATAAGGATTGTCATTAATTACCAAAACCACATATGGGGGAACCATGCACTTTCAAAGGAGAACAGCGGAGAAAACGCGGGGCCTTCTCGGCGTCCTGGTGCTCAGCCTACTCGGCAGAGGACGCAGCAGCCAGCTGCAGCACAACCGCGTGCGGCCGCGCCTGCAGCCAACCAAGTGGTGCAGGAAAATAGGTATGATGATGGTTACTCGGCGATGGGGCTAGCCGGTTATGCTGACCCAAGGAACATGGCTGACCGTTTGGGTGAGCGCATGTTGGAGCCCAGTGATGCCAGGTTCAAGCTGGACCGGATCAACTTGTCCGCGCAACTCGAGAACACGGGGCCGCCTGGCCCAGAATGCTTTGGCCCCCGCATCATGAATGAGCCATCCGTGAAGCAGTTCCAGCTCGCTAGGGGGACCAAGTGCTACAATGGCAGCACCAAGCCGGAAGATTGGCTCAACGACTATGTCACGACCGTGCATATTGCAGGCGGCAACCGGAGATGGGCCATGTGGTACATCCCGCAAATGCTTGAAGGACCAGCAAAAACTTGGCTCAACAACCTGCCCAAGCACAGCATCAATTGCTGGCTTGACTTCGCGGAAGTCTTTGTCAGCAACTTCACCAGCACTTACTAGAGGCCGAATAGGCCGCAGCAGCTATCCGCGTGCAGGCAGCGGGAAGAGGAGACGGACCGAGAGTATCTTACTCGGTGGAGCACTCTGAGGAACACCTGTGAAGGCGTAAATGAGGCACAGGCCATCACTTGGTTTGCGCAAGGCTGCAAGCATGGCAGCATGTTGTGGCGGAGGCTGCAGAGAGAGATGCCGAGTACCCTCGCTGAGACCATCAGAGTTGCGGACATGTACGCACTCGGCGACCCGACTCAGTCTCTGCTTGATGCTGCTGAGCCAAGAAGAAACTACACCAACAACAAGCGCAATGAGTTCCGCAACAAGCGCAGAGGTGACCGGATTGATACCCGGTACGATCCTGAGGAGGTAAATGCTGTGGCTACAGGTGCTGGGAGTAGCCAAAGGCAGAAAACTGCTGGAGCCCAGCATGGGCAGAACCAGAGTCAGGGCCAAGGCATCAAGAAGCCATACAATGCTCCCAGCAGGGTAGCGGCAACTCGGGTCCTATCCAGAACTTTGTCTTCAAGGACATGAAGGATGGCCCATGCAGCTTCCATACTCGGCATCCCGCTAGACCTGCCAACCACACTACTCGGCAGTGCAGCTGGTGGGAAGAAATCAAGAATGAAGGCCTGCCTCCTCCTCCTCCTCTGCCAGCTGCGAATGCCAATGTGCAGCATGTCCGAGCAGCCGCAGCCCGGCCTCCGGTATTCCCGAGAAGAGAAAACGTCAACCAGGTGGCTTTAGGAGCCAACCGCAACAACAACAACAACAGGAACTACAACAACAATGGTAACCGCAACTTCAACAACAACGGCAATCGCAACTTCGTCAACAACAACAACGGCAACAACGGCAACTATGGTGCAGAAGGCCGCAACCAGTACCAGGAGCATCACGAGAGCTATATGATCTTCACCTCTGAGCCCGCCGACAAGCAGTCACTGCAGAGGCGCGCGATGGAGGTCAATGCTGTGATCCCTGCTGTTCCTCATTACCTGCACTGGTGCAACCAGGAGATCACATGGTGCAGGGTAGATCATCCTAAGGTGATGCCCAACCCGGGTAGCTATGCTTTGGTGCTAGATCCCACTTTCTTGGGTCCCGAGAAGAACGTCCGTTTCAGCAAGGTGCTGATTGACAACGGCAGCAGCATCAACATCGTGTACAAGGACACGCTCGAGAAGCTCGGTATGGCCGAGAACATGCTGCTCCTCAGCAAGACCACTTTCCACGGCATCGTGCCAGGAGTCTCTTGTTCTCCAATTGGCCGCGTGTGGATAGACGTTCTGTTCGGCACCAGGGAGAATTGCCGTACAGAGAGCCTGCAGTTTGAGGTAGTTGATCACCAGAGCCCCTACCACGCCTTACTCGGCAGGCCTGCTATCAGTAAGTTCATGGCCTCTACTCATGTGGCCTACCTAAAGATGAAGATCCCTGGTCCCAATGGAGTCATCACCATCTCTGGTGATTACAAGAAATCTCTGGAATGTGCCTCTGCTGGTTCTCAGTTGGCGGAGTCCATGGTAATTGCTGCCGAGAAGAAGAAGCTGTACGAAGTGGTGGCTATGGCGCAAGAAGCGCAAGGTGGAGCGCCCGGCATGCCGAGTTCCCAGTACGGGACTGCATTCCAGGCATCTCAGGAAACGAAGAAGGTTCAGGTCGACCCCGAGTTCCCCGACCGTGTTGCCATCATTGACGTAGGGTTGGAGGAGAAATAGGAAAGCGAGCTCATCCACTTCCTCCGTGAGAATCGGGACGTGTTCGCCTGGTCCAATGAGGATTTGCCAGGTGTCCCGAGGGAGTTGGTTGAGCACTCACTACATGTGCGCCCTGACGCCAAACCAGTGAAGCAGGCGATGCACCGCTTCGGAGATGAGAGAAGGAAGGCCATCGGTGATCAGATCACCAAACTGCTGATAAGCAACTTCATCATGGAGGTTCTGCATCCGGATTGGCTAGCCAACCTGGTTATGGTTGAGAAGAAGAAGGAGGACCCCAAGGCCGCTACTGCGTGGCGCATGTGCACCGACTACACCGACTTGAACAAGGCCTGTCCCAAGGATCCTTTCCCGCTACCCCGCATCGATCAGGTGATCGATTCCACTGCTGGTTGTGAGCTTTTGTATTTCATAGATGCCTACTCTGGTTTTCATCAGATAGCTCTCAACCCTGCTGATCAAATAAAGACTGCTTTCATTACCCCGTACGGGGCTTATTGCTATCGTGTCATGTGTTTTGGATTGCGGAACGATGGTGCTACGTATTAGAGATGCATGCAGAAATGCTTGCATGATCAACTCGGCAAGAATGTGCAGGTGTACGTAGATGACATTGTCATCAAAACGAATAAAACACATACTCTTCTTAGTGACCTTGAGGAAACTTTTGCCAACTTGCGCAAGTACAAGATGAAGCTGAACCCGAGTAAATGCACCTTCGGCATCCCGGTTGGCAAGCTGCTCGGCTTCTTGGTATCCAGTCGGGGCATTGAGGCCAATCCTTCAAAGATAAAAGCTATTGAGAGCATGTCTTTGCCGAGATCACTGAAGGATGTGCAAAAATTCACTGGTTGCTTAGCATCTCTGAGCCGTTTCTTGGGCAGAATGGGCGAGAAGGCCCTGCCTCTATATCAGTTGATGAAGAAAAGTGACAAGTTCATCTGGACACCGCAAGCTGATGTGGCATTCAATGAGCTGAAGGCGATGCTGGGTAGCGCTCCCATCTTGGCCAGTCCGCTACCCAAAGAGCCAATGCTGTTATACATTGCTACTACCAATCGGGTAGTCAGCGTGGTGATTGTGGTGGAGCGAGAAGAGGAAGGCAAGAGTGTGCAGCGGCCAGTATACTATCTCACTGAGGTGCTGTCCAGCTCCAAGAAGAACTACCCGCACTACCATAAGATGACTTACGTCGTATACCTGGGCGCCAAAAAGCTGAAGCACTATTTCCAAGAGCATCCCATCACTGTGGTGAGTTCAGCTCCCATCTCGGATATCATTGGCAACAAGGAAGCAAGTGGCAGAGTAGCCAAGTGGGAAAACGAGTTGGCCGCGTACGCTCCCGCGTATGCGAGAAGAGAAGCCATCAAGTCTCAGGTTCTGGCGGAGTTTCTGGTGGACTGGGCTGAGGTGCAGTATGAGCCTCCTACTCCGGTATCCAGCTATTGGAAGATGCATTTTGATGGCTCCAAAGTGAAGGAAGGCCTTGGTGCTGGCGTGGTGCTCACGTCACCAAAGCGGGATCAGCTCAAGTATGTGCTACATATCCACTTCAAGGCGTCCAACAATGTTGCAGAGTATGAAGTCGTGGTGCACGGCTTGCGAGTAGCCAAAGAAGTTGGTGTGCAGCGCATTATATGCTATGGTGACTCGGATCTGGTAGTGCAGCAAGTTTCAGGCACCTGGGATGCTCTGGATGCCAACATGGCTTCATACCGCTTCCTGGTGCAAACCATGACGGGATTCTTTGAAGGATGCGAGTTCCAGCACATACACCGAGCAGAGAATGAAGCAGCTGATGAGTTGTCCAAATTGGGGTCTTCTCGGCAATCCATCCCAGCTGGGATTGCCTTGGAGCATTTGAGAAAGCCATCTATCAAGCCATCCCCCAAGTCGGAGTCTATATTCGTTCCTTCTCTGCCAAGCGAAGAAGCTATTCCCATGGAGATTGACTGGGAAGGTGCAAAAGAAAACCCGGGGACTGCTGTCACCATCCCGGGGACTGGCGCCTGCAACCCGGGGACTGTCCCTTGTTACTCGGGGACTGCCCCTCTCAACCCGGGGACTGTCGCTTTCATTGAGGAAGTCCTTGCAAACCGTTTGGGGCTTCAGAGAATCAACCCCAACTTAGAACAAGATGCAGTGGTGGCTGATCCAATGGAATTGGACGAACCAGTGTTTCCCACGCGGGAGACACCGAGTTGGGCTATGCCCATATTATCCTTTCTAAAGGACGGCACACTACCAGATGATGAGGTTACTGCGAGGCAAATTCAGAGAAGATCCAAGGGCTACATCATTTTCAGAGAAGTGCTGCACAAAAGAAGTCCCACCGGCGTATTGCAACGCTGTGTGGAACCAGAAGAGGGAGAAGAAATTCTGGTAGAGATACACCAAGGAGAATGTGGACATCACGCTTCTTCTCGGGCTCTGGTCAAGAAGGCTTTTCTGCATGGCTTCTTTTGGCTCACTGCTTTGAAGCAAGCTGAAGATATTGTGAGAAAGTGCAACGGCTGCCAGAGATTCGCAAGTAAGATCCACATGCCTGCTTCCGAGTTGAAAACCATTCCCATCACTTGGCCGTTTGTTGTTTGGTGTTTGGATATGGTTGGTCCCTTCAAGCCGGCTAGAGGCAACATGACTCACATCTTGGTCATGATTGATAAGTTCACCAAGTGGATTGAAGTGAAACCAATTCGGAAGTGTGATGGAGCCACAGCTGTGAGTTTCCTGAAGGATGTGATCCTGAGATACGGCTACCCGCATAGCATCATCACGGATAATGGTACAAATTTTGCTGAGGGAGCCTTGTTAAGATTCTTCAGGGATAAGCACATCCGGTTAGATGTCGCGTCTGTCGCGCATCCCGCCTCCAATGGGCAAGTTGAAAGAGCAAATGGCATGGTGCTATCAGGCATAAAGCCAAGGCTAATTGAGCCGCTGCTGAAAACACCTGGGTGTTGGTTAGACGAGTTGCCAGCGGTGTTGTGGAGTCTAAGGACTACCCCTAACCGGTCAACCGGCTACACGCCATTCTTCCTGGTTTATGGAGCTGAGGCCGTGTTGCCAATTGACCTAGAGCATGACTCGCCCCGAGTAGCCCTCTACACTGAGGCGGAGGCGAGAGAAGCTCGAGAAGATGACGTTGACCTGCTAGAAGAAGCAAGAGAGCTTACTCTGTCACGTTCAACTGTTTATCAGCAAAACTTGAGGCGTTATCACAGCCGGAAAGTGAACCCAAGGGTTTTCCGAGAAGGAGACATGGTCCTTAGGCTCGTGCAGCGCACAGCCAGGATGCACAAGCTATCTCCTCCGTGGGAAGGGCCATTCATTGTGAGCAAGGCTCTACACAATGATGCCTATTATCTTGTTGACGCGCAGCCATCCCAGAAGAACAGGCCGGATAAATCCGGAGAGGAATCTAAGCGCCCCTGGAATGTAGCTCTACTCCGTCGCTTTCATTCGTGAGCAAAATGTGTATGTACTCTCTTATCCGAGTTAAAGTTCTATTCGGCAATCTGAAATTGAACTCGGGGACTGCCCTCGTCCAACTTGCTCTGTGTTGTTCTATCCTGTTTTACCTTTGGCTACTCGGTTGCTCTGCTCAGAATTTCATGAGTACATTTAGTACTGTGTTTAAACCTAAAAGCCAACTCTTCGACTCTGCTGCTGTCCGAAACCCGGCTTCATGGCAAGAAAGAGAACAAGCTAGAGGTCAATGAGCACACGAAAAATGACTAAGGAAAAGAGGAGCGCAGGAACCGAGTAGAGCTTCCTTTACTGTTTTTTGTTAACTTTTTTCGGCTAAGTGGTGGGTAGCGTTACTATGAATGTTTCTAAGTGGCTAAGTATTTGAAACTTGATCTTTGACATCTTGTGACTCGACTACCAACAAAGCCACAAGTGGCAGGTAAGAGCTGAGACGAAAAGAGAAGAGTGGATGAAAAATGCAACTCGGGGACTTGCATGATAACGCAACCCGGCATCGAGCCAAAATTGCTCAAATATTAAGTAGCAAACTTCAAACTGGGATAAAAAAGGAGTAGCAACAAAGACTTAATTGTTTAGATACATCTGCACCCGGCATCCCGGGGATCTCATGAAAGTTTTAAGATAGAGTTTCAGGCAGCAGCATCGTGAGTGGTGGCGGTGTCGTCCGCAGCAGTCTTCTCGGTGTTGGCCTCCTTGGCATCAGCTCCAGCATCAACGTCCATGGCGGTGGCTTGCTCAGAAGTGGCAGTGGCCACCGAGATGGGGTTGGTGGTTGAAGTGGAAGCAGCGGACTGGGTGCTGAGTAGCGCCGCATCGTCAGGTGCCGCACCAGAGGACGAGCCCAACTCGGGAGCAGCTTGCTGGATCACCATCTCGGTGGTGATGTTGGCATCCTGGCTCTCGTCTTCCGGCTCCTCGTCACTGTCCGCAGCAACCTTACCCTTCCCCTTCCCGGATCCCTCCTCGGCACCAGTGTTTTCGAAGGCACTCAAGTCATCCGACTCGGTGTCCTCGTCTTCGTCCTCGCCTTCGCTTTCCGCCTCGGTGTCAGGCTCGGTGGGGCCGTCGATGAAGTGGGCGGTATCCGCGTAAGATGCGATCTCGTACGCAACTGCCTTACGGTGTGCAACGCAGTCGGCATCATCTGACCACTTGGAGCCTTGGCGCATCTCGAGGATGGTGTTGAGGTTCAGGTTCTCGTACCAGCTGCATATGAAGCGAAGCAGCAGATCGGCCCGTGCCCGAGCTGCGGACGCACGCCATCTCTTCAGCTTGGCCTTTGCGCCGTTCAACTTCTGGGAGATTTCGCGAATAGTCCTAGGCGCAGTTTCACCAGGCCAGAACAGCTGGTGCAGCTGCAAGGCCGTGGACACCAGGCTGGTGCCCAGACCTTTGATTGAATGGAGCTGCGACTTGATGCTGGTGAGGTTGTCCTCGATCGTGGACTTGGTGTTCATGGGCAATCCTTTTTCAGCTCGGACTTCTTGCGCTTTAGCCAAAGCAGGCGTGCTAGCCGCGCAGAGATCTGGGAAGATATCTGAGAGTGAAACCAGAAAGAGTTAGAAATGGCAGCAGAGCAGAGATGAAATCAAGTAGAAAAGAGGAAAAACGAACCAAGCCGAGCGGAAGAGGAAGGAAATAGCCAAGTGCAGAGAAGCACAAAACTTACTATTGAGGTCGACGATTAGCGCGTCCAGCTTTCTCTTCCAGGCCTCCTCATCGGCAATGTGTCTGTCTTCGATGCTACGTGCATTGGTAAGCTGCTGCGCGAGCTGCACGTTGTGCTGCTTCAGAACTTCGATTTCCGCCTCGAGCGTCCTTTCCCTAGCTTTCGCCGTGGTTTCGGTCTTCAAGGCGTCCTCAAGAGTGGTCTTCAGCTTCACCTGCATCGCTTCAAACTTGGCGCGCTCGGCGTCGCGTTCCTTCTTAAGCGCTGTGTCACGGGCGGCCAGCTGTTGCTGCACCGCGGCAGGCATCAAGCAATGGAGGTGCTCTTCCCGGAACTTCTTGTATTCTTCTGCGAGAAGGAGAGCAATGTTAGCAGAGTAATCAAGTAGCGGAGAAGATACGGACAGCAGAATAGCTGGCAACTCACCTTCCAGCTCCTTGATCTTGCTCTCGGCGGAGGCGGTGAAGACATGGCAGTGCTCGTGCTGATCTTGCAATTCTTTGAGTTTGCCTGCAGAGTAGAAGGAGTTAGAGCAAAGAGCAAATTCGGGCGTAAACACAAAACACACTAACTAGATAGCTAAAGGCTTACTTTCGATTGCAGAGAGTTGAAGGGCACGATCCATTGCCGCCTGCTCCATCTCGGCGTCATCCTTGCGCTCTTTTTCTAGGGCTGCGAGGCGCTTTGTGGCGATGCTATGGTTCCAGAGCAGCCGCCGGAACAAGTTGGTCCTCTTCAAGAGGCTATTCTGTGAAGAAGAAAGAAAAGGAGTTAGACAATTTTTGGAATATTTGGCCCGAGAAGACGGCAACTCGGTTGAGCACCCGTCTACTCGGCCCGAATCTCGGGGACTGGGTAGTGGTTAAGGAGAAAAAGAAGAACAGAGGAAAAGAGAAATCGCAACTCAGAACAAGCAAAAGGAACTTACAGCATATGTCTGCTCGATGTCCTCGGCGGCTTTGCGGAGAACGTACAGTTTCGCGGCCAGCGTGCTCATACCAGAGGCGATGGTCATGGGATTGTAGCCCATGACGGCTTTATTCCAGTCAATACGCCAGTGATCCAGCGTGCCCACGGTGCTGCTATCCCACGTCTTGTTGCCATGAGCGGCGCTTTCCCACACTTGGTCGATGAAGCCTACTCGGTCCACGATCTGCATCAGCCCCTCGGAGTGGATCTCAGTCTCGCCGGCCTCGCGCGAGTAGAACTCAACGGTCTTCTTCTCCCTCATCTTGGCGTCCACTGCCTTGGCTTGGCCGCCCTTCGTAACGGCGAGCCGCTGCTCGCCCTTGGTCAACTCAATGTTGTGTTGTTTGGCCATTTGCAGCATGTATGGCATGAAGCTGGGTTGCGCCTGAGCAGCGCTCGACCCCTCGCCTGCACCAGCAGACCCAATGGCAGCGCCAATTGTAAGTTGCGTGCTCTTTGTAGCTTCCTTTCCGCTTGACTTGGGCGGTGGCATCAGAGCAGAATCTTGCGCAGCCTGGCGCGATGGATTCCTGCGGACAACTGCGGCTTCTGGTTTGGCGGCTTTCTGGGCAGCAGCATCCGTCCGAGAAGCAGACGGAGGCGCTTGGCGTGAAGGTAGAAGAGCCTGCTGAGATGCAGTCTTCTTGGTGCCTTGTTTAGGAGGAGGGCTCGGTGCAGTCTTGGCCTTCTTCTGCGTTGGTGGAGAGCTCGGTGCAGTGGATGGAGTAACCTGCTGGGTAGGCGGCACAGGGGGCCGGCTATCCGGCGCAGCATCTGGCTGCGCTTGATCCTGCAGGACTGGCTGCACCACAGTCTCCTCAGCCCGCTGCTCGACAGCGGGATCAAGTCTTGTGTCTCCTGTTTCTTCTACCCGCGGCGTGGCCCGGGGTCATCCTGAACGGCAGCTTCGTCTTCCCGCTGCTCTATGTTCTCGTCTTGCCACTCAAGGGCGGCATGGTCTTGATGCTCAGCTTCTTGTTCAGAATTCTCCCCTGCTGAGGCAGCTGGGGGAGAAGGGGGTGTTTCATCGTGAGCAGCATCATGCTGCTCCATATTCTCGTCTTGGTCACCAGCGCCCGTGTTCTCGGTGCTGGCGTCTTCTTCTTCTGTCTTCACGGGAGAGGGCGCACGCGTCCTATCCCGTGGTGCTGGCTCTTCCTCATCCTCGGAAAGCTCAACGAGCTTCTCGAGGTCGATGACAGGTTGCCTCTTGGAGCTAGTGGGAGCCGCGGCAGCGTCAGCATCCAGAGGGTCGCTGGAAGAGAAAGAAAGTTCAGAAACCGAGAAGGGGAAGAGAACACCGAGAAGCAGCAGCAGAACGTAACTTGGATGAAAGTTACTTACCCCTTGCGGGTGGGGAGTTGCCTCCTGGCGGTGGTGATCTTCTTCTTCTTCTCAGTCTTCTTGGCCTTCTTGGCAGCAGGCTCCTGGGCACCGTTGCCTACCCTCTTCCGAGTGGTGGGAGCTGCGACAGAGAGAGGATCGGCGTCGATGGCATCTTCGTCTTCCTCGTCCACCTCAGGGTCATCTGCAGAGCAGAAGAGAAAAAGGGTTTGAGAAATAGAAAGGGAAGTTGGATTGCGCTACTCGCGGCCAGAGAAGTGAACTTGGTCACCTTCGTCGTCCTCGGACCAGTCCTGATTGTACGCGTCAACTTGATGCTTACCCGGCTGCTCGGCATGGGGGATGCAGAGGGTGTCCTGGGTATCGTAGGCGGTTTCATCGTCCTCTTCTCGGTCGCTGTGCCAGTTGGCCTCGAAGCGTTCCTCGTCTTCCTCTGCTTGGCGATCAATATGCTGAAAAGACAAGAAGGTGATACAAATCAGTTGAGTACAAGGCAGAGAAGTTCTACTCGGTACGGCATGCAAACACAAAGCATACAGGCCCATGAATTTCTATTCAGAGTAGCATGCAAACACAAAGCATATTCGGCTAAGGTTCTCTACTCGGCACGGCGTGCAAACATAAAGCACATAAAGCCAACAAAATGTTTATGACACTCTACTCGGTGCAGCATGCAAACACTAAGCATACTAAGCTGGAAAGCCACCTACTCGGTATCAAAGTGCAGAGACAAAGCATAAAGGACTAACCTGTTCGATTGGCTTAGCACGGCTATACGGCACGAAGCCATACTGCGAGGTTTCAGTGAGCGATGTCTTCATGATGGATCTCGCCCAGACGGCCACATCGGCAGTGCTGTGCTCGAAAGTAGTAGTCCTTGTGGAGTCCCGTGTGCCTCCCATGTAGCACATCTTGTGGGAGCGACGCTGGAGCGGGAGCACTCGCCGCGAGATACAGCACGCGATGGGATCGTCGCGCTTGAATTCCAATTCCTCCAACTCGGCGAGGCGCTTCTCGATCTGAACGATATCGTTGTGACTCTTCGGGTTGTAGCCCCAATTTTGCTGGGTGGGCAAAGTGTTCTTCCACTCGGGAAGCCCTATCCGGTCCTAGATGGGCGCTCCTTCTTCGATGGGAACATTCTTGACATAAAGAAAGGAGCGCTGCCACTTGCGTACCGTATCGAGTCCCTTGATGCGCGGGTGGCTGCCGACGTTGCGCTGCAGCATCATGGCGCCCCCCGTCTTCATCATCGCGCGGGCGCTCTCCGTGCTTCCGGGCTTGGGGACGCTCTGCTTCCGGAAGAAGAAATAACGTGCCCAACTATGGATAGTTGGGTACACGCCGAGAAACGCCTCGCAGACCACCGCGTGGAAGGCGAGCATCGCCATAGCGTTGGGGGGGGAGATGGTGCGGCTGCAACCCGAAGTTCTTGAGGAACTCCTTGAAGAAATCCGACACCGAGAGGCCGAATCCCCGCTTGAAGTGCGCGAGGAAGACGACGAACTCGCCCTTCTCCAGCGTGGGGACGATCTCGTCGTTCGGATGCCTGCACCGCACGCCGGGAGGGACACGGCGGGTATTGACTAGCCATCGGCAGTCTTCCGCCGTGACATCGGATCCCTCCCAACCGGCGCGGCCATCATCATCCCCGCGGGCCATGGAGAAGGGAAGATTGGTGGAAGATTGGAGTGGCAAGGTATGTGGAGGAATTGCTCTATTCCTCGACGGCGCGTAGAGCAGCAGCGCGGCAAGGATTTGCGGCGGCGGCGTGTTCGGCGGCGGCGAAGAGGCGAAGGGGCGGAAGAAGAAAGTGAGCAGGAAAGAGAAGGAGGAGGTACCGAGGGGGTATTTATCTCTCCCCTCGGGCTGCCGTTACCAACAAGAGTTAGTGGGATCGATTGTGCGCTGCGATCGTGCGGCGTGGGAAGCGAACCGGTTAGAAACGCACTCAGCGCATATTGCGCGCGTAACCGGCGCAGTCAATCCCACGTCGAGATCGTGGGATAATAAGTGCGGTTGAAGTGACCTAACGGGCCGGTGGGCCCTAGTCGCAGTGATGGGCGCGTGGCCTGTCACATCCCAGGTACCGAGGCGTCGGGGGTACAGGGGCGTGACACGTGCCCAGCAGCGACACGTAGAGATGGATTTGCTCTGGCACGGCGAGATTCTGTTCGAAAATTCGCTAAGTCTTTTTCACTCGGCGTCAGAGAAGAGAAATGGTGCTACTCGGAGAGGAAGAGGCTCAAGCAAGAATTAAAGGCTATTCGGAGGTGCAACTCGGCATCTTACGGATCAAGGACAAGGTTTGTTTTTAAGCTGGAAGAGCCCAGTGAACAAGTTTGCAGGACTCTACCAGCTTCGGGGACTAATGTCGGGGGGTTGCCCCCGAGTAGGGGTAAAGCAAGTGCTAAAAGCAAGATCAAAGGAGAGTTTAGGCTGAGTAGCTGGGTACTCGGTACCCGCTACCCGGTCGACTGCTATCCGGCCGCACCTGCTAATGGCCAGAAGGAAGAATCATGAAAGTTACATTACTCTGAGTAGAGGAAGTGGTCCGAGTAGAGGGAGTGAGATCCTACTCGGGCCAGAAGTCAAAGGAGCCATTCTGACACAGGATCCCGCGTATCCTGGGTCCGTACTGGCGCACTGTTCATCTACAGAGCGCGTGCTTATCCGCGCCAGGGTGTCAGTAGGACGGTGCAGGTCAGGGGGCCTACCCTGTGGCCGTGACAGTGTTAACAGGTCATGGACTTGGTTTTGCACAACGACTTTGTGCACAAGAAAAACTAGGAAGCCAAAGCTGTCAGCGAGAAGCTGGAAGTGTGCAGTGTGCACACTATGTCGACACCCGGCTATACTTTTCTTCTTGGATGTATTCGGCTGGGCACCAGTATATAAGGTGCCCTGCCCCCTCCTGTGCGAGGGTCGGTTGACTGGTGGCCTCACTTGTTAGACTTTCACGTAGAGAGAAGAGTGGCTACTCGGCTGTAGGCCAAATTGTACTGTGGCTACTCGGTAGAACACACAAATAAAGAGAGAAAGGCAGAAGTAGGGGTTTTACCTCCACACGAGGGCCCTGAACCTTGGTAGATCTTGTTGTTTGCAGTGCTTGATTCATTCCTCACGCGGCTACTCACTGCGTGATCCCTCCCCGAGCACCTCCAGCGTCCATCGACCCCAGATCTTTAGCCATCCTATGGCATCTGCCGTGATACCGCCACGACAGTTATGGATAACTGCTATTCAGGGGATGGAAATATCCATCCTGGTGATCATTTGCTCTTTCTACATGAATTATGCGAGTTGTTCAAGTGTGCAGGTATTACAATGAGCCAAGTGAAGAGGAAACTATTTTCTATGTCATTAACAGGCCGAGTCTCTAAATGGTTCAAATTTCTGAAAAATAGCCAGACTATTGAATGGGAGGATATTGTACCTCTCTTTTATTCTAAATTCTATCCTCCAAGTGAAATCATAGAGATCGAAATTATATATATAATTTTTGGCCTCATGATGGAGAGAGTATTGCACAAGGATGGGGGAGATTGAAGTTACTAATGCTCAAATGCCCCATTCATGAACTCCCCAGTAATATCATTATTAATAATTTCTATGCAAGGCTTCCTCTTCATGATAAAGATTTATTGGATGCTTCTTGTTCTGGATCATTTACACGTATGAAAGATGAAACTAAATGGAATCTTCTTGACCGTATTCAAGAAAACACTGAAGGATGGGAGAATGACAAAGGTAGAACATCAGGTATAAATTATGATTCTGAATGCATTAAAACCTTTATGTTATCTGAGGATTTTCATAATATTAGTACTACTTATGGTCTTGATTCTCGAGTTGTTGCAAACTTATATAAGGATTTTGCTTCTTATTTTGATATTCCTAAAAAGGAATGGGACAAGTACCATGCTCCTTATAAAGATACTTTTAATTGTGTTCCTGCTAGAGATATAGAAGTTAATATTGTTGATTCTATTGTGCCTAAACCTTATATTGAGAAAATGCCTTTCCCTGCTAAGGTAAAAGAACATTCTATGCTAGCTAGTGTGGTTAATAAAAGTGCAAGGAAACCTGTAGAACCTGAGGAACAAATAACTGTAGAACCTACAGTAGCAATAGTAAAGGACATTATTTCTGAAAATGTAGAAGAGGGACACATTATATTTTGTGAAGATGCTTATAATATTTTCTCTCACCCTAGTAAATCTAGGAAACTCAGTGTTCATGTGCTAACTGTTAGGATAGGTGATCATTGTTATTATGGTTTGTATGATATTGGTGCTAGTTCTAGTGCTATTCCTTTTGAGCTTTATAAAGAAATCATGCATGAAATTGGTTCTTGTGAACTTGAAGACATTGATGTGATTATTCAACTTGCTAATAGGGAAACTATTTCTCCTATTGGTATTGTTAGAGATGTGGAGGTCTTGTGTGGTAAAACTAAGTATCCTGCTGATTTTCTAGTACTAGGCACTTCTGCTAGTGATACTTGTCCTATTATATTTGGGAGACCTTTATTAAATATTTGTGGTGCTGTTATTGATTGTAAAAAGGAGAAAATTCTTACAAAGTTTAATGGAGAGTCTTATGAATTAAATTTCTCCAAATTTGCTTAAGCACCTTATAAAGTTGAACTGCCTAATGAAAATTATAAAGTTGAACAATTGGCTGCTATTGCTCTTGCTCCTAAAAATTCTTTTCAGCAATACATGGAAGACCACGGAAGTGATGTATTTATGGAAGAAAGAAATGAAACCGATGAGATTTTCCTACATCAGCCAGCAATGCTGAAACATAATTTACCTGTGGAAGACTTGGGTACAACATTACCACCCAAGGAAGATCCTATTTTTGATTTAAAGCCTTTGCCAGATAATCTTAAATATGCTCATATTGATGAAAAGAAATTATATCCTGTTATTATTAGTTCTCTACTTTCTGATAAAGAAGAGGAGAGATTACTAAGGATATTGAAGAAACATAGAGGTGCTATTGGTTATACTCTTGATGATTTGAAAGGGATTTCTCCTACTATTTGTCAGCATGCTATTAATATTGAACCTGATGCAAAGCCAGTTGTTGAGCATCAACGCTGTTTAAATCCTAAAATGAAGTATGTGGTAAGAAATGAGCTATTGAAACTCCTTCATGCTGGCATTATTTATCCTTTTGCTGATAGTAGATGGGCCAGTCCTGTGCATTGTGTCCCTAAGAAAGGAGGGATAACTGTTGTGCCAAATGAAAACAATGAACTTATTCCTCAAAGAGTAGTAGTTGGTTATAGGATGTGCATTGATTTTAGGAAGGTTAACAAAGTTTCTAAGAAAGATCACTACCCTTTGCCTTTTATTGATCAAATGTTAGAAAGGTTGTCTAAGAAAACTCATTTCTGCTTTCTTGATGGATATTCAGTTTCTCAAATTGCTGTTAAAAATCTTGATCAAGAGAAAACAACTTTCACTTGTCCTTATGGAACCTATTCTTATAGACGTATGCCTTTTGGTTTATGTAATGCTCCTGCTACTTTTTAAAGATGCATGTCTGCTATCTTTCATGGTTTTTGTGAAGAAATTGTTTGCAGAATCTTGATAAAGTTTCTCCGTCTATGGAACTTCTTTTGATAATTGTTTGCAGAATCTTGATAAAGTTTTGCAGAGATGCGAGGAGACTAATCTTGTTCTTAACTGGGAGAAATGCCATTTTATGGTTAATGAAGGAATTGTTCTTGGACATAAAATCTCTGAAAGAGGCATTAAAGTTGATAGAGCTAAAGTTGAAGCTATTGAGAAAATGCCCTGTCCCAGGGATGTTAAAGGTATTCGTAGTATTCTTGATCATGCTGTTTTCTATAGAAGTTTTATTAAAGATTTCCCTAAAATATCAAAACCTCTTACTAATCTTCTTCAAAAAGATGTACCATTTGTTTTTGATGAAGATTGTAAAGAAGCTTTTGAATTTTAAAGAAGGATTTAATATCTGCCCCTATTGTTCAACCACCTGATTGGAATTTACCATTTGAAATTATGTGTGATGCTAGTGATTATGTTGTAGGTGTTGTTCTTGGACAGTGGGTAGATAAGAAGTTATATGTTCTTCATTATGCTAGTAAAACTCTTGATGCTGCTCAAATGAATTATGCTACTACCGAGAGGGAATTCCTGACTGTAGTTTTTGCTTGTGATAAATTTAGGCAGTATATTGTTGATTCTAAAGTTACTATTCATACTGATCATGCTGCTATTAAGTACCTCATGGAAAACAAAGATGCTAAGCCTAGGCTTATTAGATGGGTGCTTCTTTTACAAGAGTTTGATTTACATATTGTGGATAGGAAGGGTGCTGAAAATCCTGTTGCTGATAATCTGTCTAGATTAGAAAATATCCCTGATGACCCTATTCCTGTTAGTGATAGTTTTCCTAATGAACAGTTAGCTGCAATAAAAGTGAGCTCTCATGAGAGTCCATGGTATGCTGATTATGCTAACTTTATTGTTTCGAAGTATTTGCCTCCTACCTTTACAGCTCAGCAAAGAATAAAATTCTTCTATGATTTGAGGCATTAATTTTGGGATGACCCACACTTATATAAAGAAGGTGTTGATGGTATTATGAGAAGATGTGTTCCTGAAAATGAACAACAGGAGATATTGAGAAAATGCCATAGTAGTGCTTATGGAGGACATCACGCTTGAGATAGAACTGCACATAAAGTTCTACAGTCAGGTTTTTATTGGCCTACTCTCTTTAAAGATGCTAGGAAATTTGTTTTATCTTGTGATCAATGTCAAAGGGTTGGAAATATTTCTAGACGTAATGAAATGCCTATGAATTATTCTCTTGTTATTGAGCCGTTTGATTGCTGAGGTTTTGACTTTATGGGTTCTTTCCCTCCTTCAAAAGGCTACACTCGTATTCTTGTTGATGTTGATTATGTTACTAAATGGATAGAAGCTATACCTACTAAAAGTGTTGATGGTGAAACCTCTTTAAAAATGCTTAAGGACATTATTTTCCCTAGGTTTGGTGTGCCTAGGTATCTTATGACTGATGGGGTTCTCATTTTATTCATGGTGGTTTTAGAAAAACTCTTGCTAAATATGATGTTAACCATAGAATTGCCTCACCTTATCATCCTCAAACCAGTGGGCAAGTAGAATTATCAAATAGAGAGATCAAATCTATCTTGCAAAACCTGTTAACAAATCTAGGAAAAATTGGGCTAAGAAATTAAATGATGCTCTGTGGGCTTATAGAACTTCTTACAAAAATCCCATGGGCATGTCTCCTTATAAAATGGTTTATAGAAAAGCTTGTCATTTGCCCCTAGAATTAGAACACAAAGCTTATTGGGCAGTGAAAGACCTAAATAGAGATTTTAAACTTGCTGGTGAGAAAAGGTTGCTTGACTTAAGTTCTCTCGATGAATGGAGGAGTGAAGCATATGAAAATGCTAAGCTCTTTAAAGATAAAGTTAAAAAGTGGCATGATAAGGGAATTATTAAAAAAGAATTTCATGTTAGTGAGAAGGTCCTATTGTATACGTCTCGTCTCAGATTTTTTGCAGGGAAATTACTCTCGAGATGGGAAAGACCTTTTGTTATCGAAGAGGTATATCGTTCGGGAGCAATTAAAATTGTTTCCCTTGAAGACAACTCTTCACAAGTGGTGAATGGCCAAAGACTCAAGCATTATATCTCCGGAGATCCTTATAATGAAAATGTTGATTGTATTCAAGCCATGATCCCGGAGGAGTTTATTAGGAAGCATATTTCAGAAACTGTAGAGTCAGTTTTCGAATAGGTAACAGTTTTGGTAAGAAAATGTTTGCAAAACATCTTCCAACTTATATTTTTACTGTTTTAGGAAAATATGAAAAATTATGAGCCGGAAACGAGAGGGAGACAGAGCCCGGAGGCTCCACCCCATAGGGTGGCGCGGGCCCACCTGTGGCCACGCCAGACCTAGGTGTGGGCGCCCCGGAGCCCCTCTCCGAATCGTTTTCGACCTGGACTTTCCTTTCATTATGAAACTTTTTGCTATATAATTCCCCGGACCCCCCGAGGTCCGTATATCGTTTTCTCGTCGTATTTTTATTTCGAGCTGTTTCTGCCAGGATCTGTTTTCGGTTTTAGAAGCGTCATGGCCTCTGCCAACAACAACAAGGGGAAGGAGCCAATGGAAGAAGATCTCGGAAGTCCCAAGCGCAAGAACGAGGATCAGGGCGTCAAGAAAGAAGCAAAAAGGACGTCATCAAGCAATGTTTATTCTTGTGGTGTGCAGGGACCAAGACCATCAGTCTCGGGCCTCAGTCCCGTTCCTGGGGTGGAGGAATCTCTTCGGATTGCACATGAGTTTTGTGAATGTTATCGAGCTTTAAGGACGGAGGTAGAGATTCTTCAAGAGGAAAACGACAGGTTCCGTGAGATGCTGCAACGTTACCATGCCTTGCTTGAGAAGAGTATATCACCACCACCACCACCGAAGAATTGATTCATCATTGGTTTTGGCATCCCCTCGGCTTGTTCCAAGCTTGGGGGAGTGTCGCGGTATCACATCACTATCTTTCATCTTTTTGCTTTTTCAGTAGAGTCATATCATGAGTAGAGAGGTTATCATATAGGATGGTTTGCAGTATGGAAGTGTCTCTCCCTAGTTGGTTATCGTTGTATCCGTTGGTGTGAGTTGCCGGTTTGAAATATTAATGAGAAGTTTCATCATTTACTTCCTATGCATATTATTTCAGTTTTCAATTTCCGTCATATGGTTTATCTTGTTATTACTACTTGGTATCACTCTAGAGATCATCAAGTTAGTCTAGTGGTTTTGGCAAACTTAGATTGGGTCAACAGAAATAATAATTTAAGTTGCTAGTATAAGAAAGAGGAATTTTCCTTTTAGCTCCAAAACTTAGTATTTACAAGTTAAGATCGTTTGTGCTTTCAATGAAGATTTCATGATTGGATTCATCATATGTATATTTATTTGTTTTCCTTCAACTCTTCTGCTTGCTACCCAGCCTTGCTAGCCAAAACCCCTGTACTGAGAGGGAATGCTTCTCGTGCATCCAAACCTTAAACCCAAAACCTTGCCATTTGTGTCCACCATACCTACCTACATGTGGTATTTCACTGCCACTCCAAGTAAATTACTCATGTGCTACCTTTAAAACTTTCAAATTACTCATGTTTTGTGTTCCTATTTTAGCTCATGAGGACGCAAATAGAGAATCTTTATATCACTTGTTGATTGGACTCACACACCTAGACTAGTGGCTTCATCCGCTTATCCAAATGCTAGAAGAGTTGGCAGCGGGGTTCCCAGCCCCAAATAATAATACAAATTCTCTTCACTCTTTTTGCCCCTGATTTATCAGTCAAAGCATAAATGTGTAAACAAAGGAGAAAGAGGGATGACCTTCTACACCAGTTGCGTCCTTCACCATGGGAGCCGCTCTTGTGAGTCTAGTTGGCTTGTGACGTATATTTTCTGTTTGCCATTTGTTGACATAAATATACACCTATCAAAATTTAGACACTCCTCCCCGGTTTGTGATTGTTGGAAGGCAACCGAGGATTCGGTTAGCCATGATTTGTGTAAGATGGATGGGAGGAGTGTCATGCATTTTATACCTCTGTTTATTAAAATAAAAGCTCTAGAACATGAGTGGTCAATGCTCCCCTCTGCGAAGGGCCTATCTTTTACTTTTATGTTGATTTAGTAAACCCATTTCCTTCTGTCTCCAGCAAGCATTTGAGTTGTTGTGTTCTCATCATCTATATGTTGATTTATACAATCATGTTTTCTATACTTCTTTGTTTAGCACATGCTTTATTATCTGAATGAATATTACTTTGAAAGCTATGAATCATTGAAAAAGAGTTGTTACAATTAAACATGTTAAGCTCTACAATATAAACCTTGTTATGAAGACTTCACCTAAGATGAGTATAATTTCATTAAATGTTCTCTAACCAAGAACGAATTTTGCCATTACCAATTTTGATTCTCTCTTTTGTATCTTTGTGTGTGACTCCCTTTACTTGTTTCAAGTTAAGTTATCTGAGAGGAAGTTGATGTCTGTAATGATTGGTGCATAGGTAAATATGATGCTTCTTGTCTGTATTTTATTTATCGACTCTTCACTCCATAAACCTGTGGTCATGTTTTCTGACTTCAGTTTTGCTTGGGCACAAGTGAGGTCTAAGCTTGGGGGCAGTTGATACATCCATTTTGCATCACTATTTTATATCATAATTTACTGTTATTCATCGATATATTTCATGTTATGATGCATCTCTTATGTTATTTTATCTTATTTTGCATGTTTTGTAATTTTGGGAGAATAAACACCGGGACCAGAAATCTGATGGAAAAAGCACCGTCGGGATACCATATTTCAGAAGATCAGAAGAAGAAGGGGGACATCCGTGGGTTCCTAAAAGTCCAGAAGAGGAACACAGCCAAGAGGAGAGCCAGAGGGGGGCCACCAGGGGCCCACACCTAGGGCTGGCGCTCCCTCCCCTGGTCGCGCCACCTAGGGGTGTGGCCACCCTGGCCCACCTCCGGGGGTCATCTTTGCCCCTGACCCCGAGGGAACCCTAGGCCTCATTCCATCCTCGAAGAATTATTCCGCCGCCACCCGAGAGAGAAAAGCTCTCTGGCAGGGAGAAATCTGTCGGGGAAATTCCTCTCTAGAGAGGGGAAATCACCGCCATCGTCACCACCATCACTCCGGGCATCATCAAGATCGCCATCATCATCGTCATCACCACCAACACCATCACCCTCATCATCCACCTTCATCCCACTGTAACAATTAGGGGCCTCTATCGTTGTTTTGCATTAGATCTCTCTCCCGGTGTGGATTGCTTGTTAGTAGTTGATGCTTGTGAGATTTATCGGTGTTTGCACTTTATGACCAGATTGTTATCATCCATTATATCACCTCTGATTATGATCCATGTGATGTGTTGTGAGTGGTTCGTGTTCTTCTTGAGGACATGGGAGAAGTCAAGTTGTTAGTAGTGAAGCAATGTTGAATAATATTAATGTTTGATATTTAAGTTGTGGTGTTATTCTTCTAGTGGTGTCATGTGAACGTCCACTACATGATACTTCACCATTTATGGGCCTAGGGGAATGCATCGTGTATTTGGCTAGTAATTGTGGTGTTGCTGGAGTGACAGAAACCTAAACCCCCGTTAGGAAACCATTACACGAGGGAGCGTAGGATCCCGGAGTTTAAAGTTGTGGTTAGATTTATTTCTTATTTACTTTCTTGTAGTTGCGGATGCTTGCAAGGGGTATAATCACAAGTATGTATTAGTCTTGGATGGGACGGTACATTAGCATAGATTCACTCACACGACACTTATCAAAACACCAAAGTTATTCAGCTGCATGGAACAAAAACACTTGACAGAAACCTCCCGTGTGTCCTCGAGAATGTTTGTTAATCATAAGTAAACTCATCGGCTTGTCCTTTGCTGAAGAAAGGATTAGGCCACTCGCTGAAATTATTACTACTACATTTTATTTGCTTGCACATTATTTATCTGCAATATAATAAACCCCTACAAATCTGTTTTCCAGTATTTACAGTTATTCATTCATCGAAACTGCTTGTCAACACCTTCTGCTCCTCGTTGGGTTCGACACTCTTATTTATCGAAAGTACTATGATACACCCCCTATACTTGTGGGTCATCAATGCCCAAGGCATCCCCTTCTTCATCGACAAATTATCCGGTCACTTTTAGTCAAACTATATTTTTATTCGGTGACATCTTATGTGCTTTACTTGGAGCGTCTTTTATTTTTTGGTTTCAGTTTGTTTAGTTTTCTTTGCTGTAGTTTATGGTTGGATCTTATCATATTTGTTTGGGAGAGAGACACGCTCCGCCTTTTCTTTTGAATACTTGCTATGCTAGTACTCTTAGTTTTCTTCTAGTTACGGCGAAAATTCCTACTCGGCTCTTGTTTTCATTGCATCTCTTATTCAGATATGTTAGTTTTAATAGTGTTATGTGAGTACTCTCATGTTTTCTTGCTGTAGAATGTAGAGAATTTTTGTTAAAACATATTTTTGTATGGTGCTTGTTGGGAAAAGAAACTGCTGCTTGAAATAGATTTTTTAACGGTGCAAGTAGAAACTTGTATAGACTGTGGCTAAATTTTTTTCATATCATGCTAGATGTTATTTTAGTTCTAAATCCTAGTGGTTATGAGTAGAATGATTAGCCTAAAATATCAGAGAGTGTTTAATGTGTGATTGAAAGAATCATGAGTTGTTCTTGTCATATTAAAGCATAAATTTGTGGTATTCTCCTTTGAATGTTTTATTTGGTTGAGTTGGCGCATGCTCACACCATGTTTATGACTATGAACCAATCACTAATATCCTCTATGATCATTTATTTTTTGAACTTGTGGTACCACTTATGCTTTTATTAATGATGTTTATGTCGCTATGCATGATTATGGCTCTTATGCTCTCTTGATTTGTCGCTCCCAGTCTTTTGCTAGCCTCCACTTGTACTGAGTATGAGCTCTACTCGTGCAATCCAACTCCCAAAAACCAAAGTTTTCCCATTGTGTCCACCATACCTACCTACATGTGGTATTTAACTGCCACTCCAAGTAAATTGCTCATGTGTTACCTTTAAAACCTTCAAAATTATTCCTGCTTTGTGTTCCTGTTTTTGCTCATGAGGACGTAAATAGAGAATCTTTATGTCATTTGTTGATTGAATTTCACACCCTGGACTAGTGGCTTCATCCGCTTATCCAAATGATAGAAGAGCTGGCAACGGGGTGCCCAGCCCCAAATTAATACACACAAAATGTCTTCACTATTTTTGCCCCTAATTTATCAGTCAAAGCATAATTGTGTAAACAAACGAGAAAGAGGGATGACCTTCTACACCAGTTGTGTCCTTCATATGGGAGCCTCTCTTGTGAAATATAGTTGGCTTGTGACGTACTGTATTTTCTGTTTACCATTCGTCGACATGAGCATACATCTCCCAAAATATAGACACTCCTCCATGGTATGTGATTGTTGGCAGGCACCCGAGGATTCGGTTAGCCATGGTTTGTGTAAGATGGATGTGAGGAGTGTCAAACTTTTAATACCTTGTTTAATAAAATAAAAGCTCTAGCACATGATTTGATCCCTGCTTCCCTCTGCGAAGGGCCTTTCTTTTACTTTTATGTTGAGTCTCCATCTTGTAACTTTATGCACGATTGAGAGAGCATTTTTGCCATTCTGAGTTTTAAGTGCATTTGTTCCAGAAGCATTATTAATTGATTCATGATGTGTTATTGCTTGTTCTCTAATTATTTGTTCTAGTCTTCCTCATGAACTTTGAAGGTGTCCTGGCATTTATGTTTTGCCCCACTCTTAAGGACTAGCGAAATATCACTTTGACATGTTCTCTCTATACTTGGAACAAACGTATATCTTTCTTTACATTGTTATTCATGATCTTTTATTTGAGTTACTTCTCATGATGCAAAGTGATTTCTATGCTTTATTATTAAAGTTCTATTTATCATGCTTGTGTTAAAGTTCTACGATCTCATCTTACATATGCTTTTACATTACTTTGATGATCAAGTTTATGTTAGTAGCATGTCACCTCAGAAATTATTTTGTTTTATCATTTACCTGCTCGAGGACGAGTAGGAACTAAGCTTGGGGATGCTTGATACGTCTCCAATGTATCTATAATTTCTGATGTTCCATGTTGATATTATGCCAATTGCTACATGTTTTCTCCCTTCTTTATACCATTTTTTATTTCAGAAAAGCTGTTCTGGAAATATTCTCGGAATTGGACCCCATGAATCCCGAAGTTCCTATTTTCCCAGGAAGCATCCAGAAGTCCAAAGAGGAGTCAAAGACGGGCACCAGGGGTCCCTCACCATAGCCAGGCGCGGCCCCATTGGCCGCGCCTGGGGGTGGTGAGGCCACCCTGGTGGCCCACTGATGTCGCTCTTTCGCCTATTTAAGCCCTTCCTCCCGAAAACCCTAACCGAATCGGCGAAATTCCACAAAACCTTCTGCCGCCGCTGTCATCGTCAACCCAAGTTTTGGGGGACAAATATCTGTTCTGGCACCCTGCCGGGATGGGGAAGTGTCCCCGGAAGCCATCTCCATCGCCGTTGTTGTCTCCTATGATGTGGAGGGAGTAGTTCTCCCTCGAGGCTAAGGGCTCTACCGGTAGCTATGTGGTTCATCTGTCTCTCCCATGGTGTGATCTATATGTGATCGTGAGCTTTGTAATCTAGTTGAATAAGTAGATGTTACTCTTCATCTTGTGCTACTCAAGTGTTTTATTAATATGAACTTTGGAGTCACCTTGTCCCGCGGTGTGAAGGTGACAGTGTGCACATCGTGTGTGTCTCCTCTATGAATTGTGGTGTTTGTCTAGTACCTTCTAGGGCACTCGTAGTGAGAGCGTGGGGTTAACTAGACATGGGAATGCTTACTTTAAGGAATGCTTTTTGCAGCCCTACGCAATGATTAGTGTTCGTTATCCAACCGGAGAGGGTTAAGAGTAGCATAGTGAAGAGAAGATATTTAGTTATTAAATTATGTGATCATTGTTGAGAGTGTCCACTAGTGAAAGCAGGATCCCTAGGCCTTGTTTCCAAGCATTGAAACACCATTTTCCGCCTGTTCTGCTACATGTTTGCTTGCTGCCATATTTATTTCAGATTTATATTATTACTTGTAACCATCCATATTACTCGCATTTCACTATCTCTTCGCCGAACTAGTGCACCTATATACCTGACAAGTATATTGGGTGTGTTGGGGACGCAAGAGACTTCTTGTATCTTAATTGCAGGGTTTCTTGGGAGGGATATCTTTGACCTCTACCTTCCTGAGTTCGATAAACCTTGAGTGATCCACTTAAGGGAAACTTGCTGCTGTTCTACAAACCTCTGCACTTGGAGGCCCAACACTGTCTACAAGAATATAACCATGCGTAGAAATCACCTAGATTCATGGCCTTACTGATAAAGTGATGCTCTTAAACGCCTTGACTCCCCCTTCCTCCATGCTTGAATGCTCAAGAATGTTGGGTGTGCATTGATGTGTGTATCAGATATTCTTAGCAATTTTAATTGCTTCGAAAAATCTAAGAAACATTTGTATCCTTCTTAGCACTATTGGTCACCGAGTCTCTATTTAACATGGACCGTGTTACCAAATCCGTTCATTCTGGTGCACCTTCTCGGTCAGAGAGTTAGGTTCATGTCGAATCTCTCAAGATCATATCGGTTGCTTTGAAAAGCATGACTCTTTTCAAATTCCGAGACATATCGGTGGCCTGTAATATTCTGGTTGTTTTTCTAGAAGTATCACCATGTGAAAAACCTAACTACGATGTCTAAACAAGGGGTCATCTGAATACTCCTTTTCCAAGAAAATTGTGCTGGATACTCTAGACTAGTTGGTTGAGCTTATACAACAACTTTGAGAGTTGAAAGACAAGATCTCTTCCTAACTTGTTCCTTAGAAATGGGATGTCCAGTTCTGTTTATGTTGAAGTATGATAGTATCTCCTTCATAGATATGCTCTCTTGCAAACCTTTGATTTGAGTTGGGCTATCATCAAATCAAGCTCAGATTCGAGGACTATATTGATGGTGTTTCTACTCAAGGTGTTTCACCCAAGTACATCTTCATGTCCTTTAGTCCGACCAATATTTTTCCTTATTCATGTATCATATAAATCCCTCTTCTTGGAGTAACTTGATAAGTCTGTTGTCGAGCCAATCGATGACATACCCATCTCCTCCAAGTTGCAAGAGGTTCATGTTGAACAATTGGCATTAATGTTGGGAACTTTTGAGAACAATCTTTGTGTCATCACAAAGTTGTGTTCTGGATGTTTGAAGTGACTTACTCTGATTCATGTGTTTATGTTGAAAGTTGTCGCCATGAATCCGAGTAGAGTTTTCCTTGTTCCCTAGGGAAAACTTTCCCCTACTTGGTCATGCGTGTGTGGACTATTCTTGATATGGTAGGTTGTTACCTCCATTTCTTAAAAAAGTTTTGTATCCACACCAAGCCACTGACTGATTATCCATAAAAGAAAAGAAGTCAAAGAACTTCATTATCTTTATAAGCGTCTTCCCAACAAGGACTCTCATGTGTTCTTTTACAAGTAAACCATGTAGGTGCAACTGTCTTTTGCAAGTTGCTAATACATGAGTTCTGCAATCTCGCTCATCTTCTTGAGCGTGGCATCGCAGTCCATATCTTGAAAATCCAGTAAATGTATCTTGATAGTAACCGGTGCAACTTCTTTGATCAAACATACCGCGTCTAAGTTATCAACCCACAAACCAAATCTGAATCTAAAGCAGCAACAATGGTTGTTGTTTCCTCAAGGATTTCGACTTAGATCCTTTTGAAAATCAGGCATGGTTGATGTTGTGGTTGACACAATTAGCCGGAAGGCCTAACGTTATAATCCTTTGAATCAGTAAGAACATCCACTCTCCGCAAGGTTTCTTGTGCGGCTTTATTCTATAAGTTTCCTTACTGTTCTTCCAAACTGAAGTTCGACCTTCACTTGGTGACCTATAGAAGGCTTGTCATCAGCCTACTGTCGGTATCTAGAACATCAAGGACAAATTGGAAGTGGTTATATCCAATGTACCTATGTCAATCCTCAAAAGCCTTTCTTCTAGTGGAAACAAGTTCGTTATGAGAAACTCCATCTTGTGGTGCTCTTTATATCGTCACTATTTAATCCTCTATTTCTGTTGATTGTACTGGAAGTTCTAATCAACTCACACATTGTGTGAATTTTTTAGTTACTTTAGCCTGGAGTCTTAATCATGTGGTAAATGTATTGTCACGTCAAATCCACGGTAGGAAAGAGATTCCTTATTCCTCTCGGTGCTCAAATCCCCATTGGTTACTCATCCTTATGGTGTGACCAAGAATTCCTTCTTCTATACGGTGTTCCAACATCTTTGGTTACTTATCTTCTGTTGGTAAGTAACATCATGACCCTTGACAAAGTTTTCGATAAATTTCGACGGAATGAATGAACGTTCATCATCTTCTGTGTCCACTTCAAAGAGTGAACATGGCCCCATATCAAACCTTTATCTTGGACGCATGATTCTAATGTGTTCCTATGTTCTCTCTTCTCTATGGATACTACGTATCCAAAATAATCCTTCCATCTTAGCATTCTGTTGGAGGTAAAGAGTGAAACTTCGGTTTCAAAAGTTGTTCAACTTTTCTATTCCAAAAGGATTTAAGGTCTTGTGCGAAGTTCATATTCTAAGACCTTTCTAGAACATTCATCCACCAACTTGAAACTTTATCTTGCTCCGTCCGTCAACTTGATGTGTCTCATGTCGTTAGCTTGTTGACGAGAACACCATCCCCATAACTTGGCCATGAGATACTCGATCTTCGTGAAGATCAAACCTTCCAAAGCCGTTCCCTCTTACCTAAGGTGTAGCTGATCAACACATCACAATGCTATGGGTCAACCTCTTCATATGAGAACTGTAAGGTTCGAGAAGATCATCCAAAACCAGTGTTCCTTCTTTCTTTTCTCCTTCGAGAATCTCGGGACGAGATTCTTGTAAGGGGGGTAGATTTGTAACTTCCCACTTTTGCTAATAAAGGGTTTGTGGTGTTCTGTTCATCTCATACATACATGAAAACCTTGGTTAAAAATTTGCATTTGAAAATAAAATGAATAAAAATCACTTAAATTGGCAACTCACATTTTGTTTTACAAAGTTCCTCAAAATTAACAAACCAAGTTATGGAGTTGTTGGAAATTTCATAAGGTTTCCAAAAACTATTTGTGTTAATTTTTATTCTCGCAAAAAGGCCCTAAAAATATGGATTTTAGTTCTGTTTTCTATGGAAAAAGGACCTCTTTGTAATTTATTAAACATTACAGGGGTTTTCTTGGAAATTTATTTTGTCTTCTTCCTCCCGCAGAGAAGCAGCTTGCTGCCGAGCTCTGCTTCATCGCCGATGCCACCTCCTCCTACCTCTCTGCCTGCGAGGATAAGCCCCAAGGGAGACGTCTCCATCTCGCTACCTCCTCATCGCCCCCTCACAGTCCTCTCTCTCTCTCTCTCTCTGCCAGGGAGAAACCCTAACTCCGGCCGATGTATCCTCTGTTCACCGCGGGCGTTCCGGCCACACCCGAGCCCCGCCGTGGAGTCCACCGTCCCCGCCATCTCCTCCTGTTGCTCCTAGAGCTCGCGAGGAAGAAGAGAAGAACGGGAAGGCCCCAATTTCGCTGTCGCTTCCCACAACAGCCACCCTCAAATTCCGGACGCCGGCACCGATTCCGACACCTTCTCGCCTTCTTGCCGCTCTCATCATACTCCTCGTGCTCAGGTGATCCACTGCATGCCCTCAGCTCGTTTCCTCCCTCTCGGAATCACCCTCCCCAACGTGCTCCTATCACCCCCTCCGCGCCACCGCACACCGGCTCGCCACCGATGACCTTTTGGTCATTCCACCGCCATCCCCACGTTCCCCTCGACGAGTTGCATCTAGTGGTGCAAAGCGATTTGCAAATCGCTTGCAAAATCACACGATTGCTCGCGAAATTTGGCCACAGTTCCATGGTGACGTCACCTAATGACGTCATCATAGGGCCCTAGTGAGAGATTTAAACATTTTGGTATATTTTTCAGAAATAATTAAAAACCTGACACGTGGGTCCCCCTGTCTTATTAATTTACAGAAAATGAGTTAATTTTGGAAATAGAATATCTTCTAAAATAAAAATCAGAAAAATGTAATAAAATATGAAAATGTTTAGAAAAATATAATCTAAATGTTTATGAAATTTTCAAACCTGTTTGAATAAGTTTGAATTTGACCATTATTTAAATATTGTTTAAATCATTTAAAAATGAAGAAAATGACAATTTATTCGATAATTTCAGGAAAAAAAACAAGTTATATAGCAAAATGCTCAGAAAGACAAAAGTAATGCATTCATGATGTTTTTAAAACCATTTGAGCAATTAAAGTTTGACACACTTTTAGTATTGCCTGAAGTGCCCTCTGAGGTCCATTTCAGGGCTGATTTCAATAAAATAGCATAATTGCCATATGAACCGTAGCAACCCATCGAACATGTTAGGTCTCAGCTTCAATGCATTAACTTTTCATGCATACATATTGCGCATTGAATTATGCCATTTACGAATACTTGATCTGAACCGACAAGTCAAGCACTTATTCTTGAAGCCTTTATCTGGTTTTTTAAAGCAAGGCAAGCATACCCTCTTATCTTCCCATATACGATTTCGAACTCCCTTTTTATTCTCGTACGTTGCATTCGATTCAAATGTATCTTGTGTGAGTAGTTAGAGTTCTCCTATATATTGCATAGCCTAAATATCCTCATCCACTCTTCCTAGCAGCCATAGATTTGCTTTTGTGCCTCGCCAGAGCCTTAAATATGCCATGCTTAGATATACATGCTTGTTTAGCTCTGCTCCATCTGGTTGATGAATCAGAGCTGCGAATGAATCTAGTATGTCAGGTTATTGTGAAAAAATAAGAGATGTGTGAATAAGATGACTTAAAGGTGTGGATGATGAGACCACAGAGGGTCTGTGGTGCTTGTATCATTCATGCCCCTAGGAGGGACTTATCGTCTTCGAGCCAAGAGTGACCGTGCATCCACACGGGGCTTAGATTCGCCTCGGTCTCAACTTTCCTAGTTTGCTCCATGAGTCTCCTAGTTTGGGTATTTCATTTGGATTTGCGGGGATATTAAAACATTTTCAAAACTAGGACATGGTGGTGTATTGGCGCTCTGTGGGTAGATAACCGTCGAGCATTGCTCACAACGATAGAGACCCGACAGGAGATGACCACTCCCTATTGGTGGACGATCTCTACTCGGAGCGACTCATGGAATAGGCGAAGTAAGGGAAAGGTCGTGTTCAACCACCCTCTGCCGGAACTTCCCGCACTAGTACTACCACCGATGGCATTAAGAGTCGGTTGATACGTGTGGGTAAAGTTGTACACCCCTACAGGGTTAAATCTTTTCGGAAAGCAGTGTCAACAGTTAAGGACGACTTGGTGACGGATTCTATGATCATAGATAACTTGAACTGAATGACTAAAACTTGTTGATAACGAATGGAAGGGTGCCTCCTCGGAGATGCCGAGAGGGTTTACCTTGTAGAATGAGGTACCGGAATAACTTGAGATGGGTGATCTTTGAATCACGAGGTGCTGAAATGATTCAATGGAATAAAAAGATGATAATACCAGTAGGTTGAGTGGCTTTCTCATCTTTTTCGGAAACACTCCATGAGACGTGCTATTCCTTCCTCAATTTGGAAAACAAAGATGGCTTTACGCAAAATAACCTTCATGACTCTTTCTAAAAGAAGCAGATATATAATAGGTTAATTAAGTCTTGTTGAGTACCTCCCGTAC